>JAODKC010000107.1:21446072-21500163 GCA_026777985.1 Mormyrops attenuatus
TATCCACTGCATTGGACCCAAATGCTCCAATCCCCCCCCCCCCCCCACCCCGACCCTGATAGCTGCAGACATTGAATTATTAAATAATAAAGGGAAATATCATAGACCTAGTTATTGGGATCCCTAACCTAATATTTTGTAATACACCCTGCAATCAAACACTCTCTGTAGCTCTGAATGAGACTTCCACACTTCTCCAATGGTACAAGTTTTGTGCTGCAGGGAGGGGGGTTCAAATTTTATTAAACAAGGTTACTTGAGGCCCCTTTTTAGTGGAAACCCCTGGGCTTCAGTGCATTATAGTACCCCCGCCCAGATGGGGCTCTTTTCTTTGAAACCATTATTTTGTCTTCTGTGGACACAGAGCTGCAGTGACAAAAAGCTCTAATTTTGTTTCGTCTATCTAAAGGACAGGCTCCCTAAAGAATTGTGGCTTGTCAACCTGTATTTTCGTAAACTCTAGTTGGGCTTTTTGGATTCTGTCTTTCATAAGTGAGGTCTTCTACCATGAAAGCCAGTTTCATTCATGCAGCAATAAATAGTGGAACTGTTGCACCTCGATCCTGAAGGTCTGCCTGAATCTGTTTTGAAGATTTCCCTGGTTCTTTTTCTACCATGCAAACGATCCTTCTCTTCCACATCAATTTTCCTCTTGCAACCACGTCCAAATAGGTTGCCCATGGTCTCATAGGCCTTACACTTCTTGAAAATATTGGCAACCGTGGTCAAAGGAACATGACACTCTTTGGAGATGGTCTTGTAGCCTTTACCTTGACCATGCTTGGCGATTCCTTCATCCTTTTCTCCTCAGACAGCTCTCTGCTTTTAATTCTCTTGTCCATGTTCAGTGTGACACACACAATGACACAAGACAGTCATGGAATATGATAACTATTACTTTTTCAGTTACAATTTATTTGAAAGAACATTGTAGGGCTGCCACTGATGACTATTTTTCTATCAATGAATCAATCAACCATTTTACTGATTGGTTGATTAATCTAAGCGATTAATTTTCCTCCAGAAAATCAAATTGACCGTTTAATTTAAATTCATTTTGTTTTGACAACAACAAACTGTGTCATTGCAGGGCTTTAGATAGACTCCAGTCTAAATATTTAGAGACTCCGGTCTCTCAGCAGTATACAGACCTTATTTAAGCCCACAACTCGATAATCATATTAGTAGCATGCCTAAAATATTAATGAGAGGCATATTGTGATGCCCAAAAGTTAGTAATCTGTATAAATTCAGTGTGTCCTTATGCCTATTAAATTTGGTTAGCGGAGCAGACCACATGCTCCCGTTTCTGTAAATCATGGGAGTGACAAGTACTGAAGTCGCGGTGATTGAAAGGGGACAGCTTAGCAACCACAACATCTTTTAAAAGAGGAGATATTCTGTATAAATGGTAAATAGATGTTGGTGGATAGCAGTAGTTTTTGCAGTCTAAAGTCCAACTTTTTTTGGTAAATACAGTTTTCATTTCACAAATTATTGTTATTATTATTTTAATTTAGAGTTTCGTTTTAGTTTACAATAATAACACTGGTCCCAACAAGGCCAACGCGCATGTACACACACAGTGACACCGTGAATCAGCGTAGAATAAGCCCAGAATTTTGCCTAAACACTTATTCAATGGAGATTATAAGGTAGCAGGCAGGCAACTTTATGTCTTTATTAATAAGGTTATTTAGCAGCTACAATGACAAAAGATATTTAATAGCTCTTCATTAATACGCTACTAATGGAAATTTAATAAACATGAATAAACAACATTTAAGCTGACTTTTTTGGTGGTCCATCATTCAGAATAGCGCCTGTGTGTGCTCATGTATAGCGCTAGTGCCAAAACTTTGCAGAGTTGTAAAACCACCTTTTTGGTTTCTGAAAATTTGAAATACTCCCACAATTACATAGTGATATTGAAATTTAAAAGGTAATTTCATTAAAATAATTCTTTAAAAAAAATACGTTGATTTAAAGTATTGATGTGGACACATATTCGGTGGTGACGTCATTGATTACGTCGACTCATTGTGGCAACCCTAGACACTTTTTTTTTAAGGGTACCAAAACTTTTGGCTACATTTATATTCAATGCTTCATTCAATTTTTCATTTTTTTTAAATGTATACAACACTTTTAAAAGTAAATTGACTACAAAGCACTTTATTTTATTGTTTTTCTGTATCTAAAAAAGCAAGCAGTAACCTTTTTCCAGTATTTCCAATTTGTATGGAACATGGCTTGGATGATAAGTTGTTAATAAGAGTATTAAAGGAGCTGAAAATGTTGTTCCTGAAAAGAATTCAGAAAATTGAATTGTGAGTTGGCGATGATGTCCTTTTATCACAGTTTTTTCCTCCAAATACCTCTAGTTTTTAATTCCATTTTCAGTCATTTTTTCTATGGAGGTCATGGGGTCTGATTTAAAGGTAAGGTTGTGTGTAGTTTTAAAGGGAATGAAAGAGAATTTGCTTCTCGATGTTTTGTTGGCACAGCAGACAGAACCACACAACCAAGGCAGGTTAATGTGAGATATTTTCATTACATGGGGAAATCCGATGTCCTTTTCAGGGGGAGCAGGGCGCAGTAGGAGAAGGAATGGCATAACACTCCAAGGAAATGTAAAAAGAAAAGTGCCCTTTCAGCAGGAACTGAAATGAAACCAAATAAATGGAGATGGGAAAAGTGTAACCTTGTCAGGGGACTCGGAGTCAGACTGGCAGGGTTTTCAGCATCGAGTTTACATTCAGGTTACTAAGAGTAAAGAAAAAATAGAATACACCAATTTGTACAAACCAGTAGAAACTGAGAAAGGTAGGATCAATCAGCACAGCACATCGGGATTGCTGACATTCCCTCCCAGCAATACTCATCCAAAAACCATATCTGAGGAATGACAATGTTGATGCAGAAAGGTTAGATTTCTGAATGTGACAAAAATGACTGGAGAACCACACAGACCAATATAGAACTCAAGCCCCTGAAACAGAAGGAAATTATTAAAGGCATCAGAAGTAGCGGTAAGAGTTGCTTACAGCTCTGGTACGTTAAAGCTGTTTTTATGCTGCGCCCAGGAAGAAAGCCAGACTTGAATATTTCACGTGAATTCTGGACAGTTGAAAGGCTGTTATTTTTTTTTTGTTGTTGTTGAAAGATTAAACATATGTGTAAAAAAGCTTGCTGTTCATATTGGGCTGCAAGAATGTTTCATGCCAAGTACCAAACACTTCAAAAGCCATGCTAAAAAATTGTTATTAAAAAAAATTGTCTGAAATAATAATGTAATCTGACATCCAGAGCCTGACATCCAAACATCCCAGCAGTGTTCTGACAGAAAGTGTGTCCTTGGTGAGCCAGGTAAAAGTGAGGAGACAGACCACAACTAATTTACTTGATCTTGGGTAGAAAAGGGAGAAAATCATTATTAAGAGTTAAGTGAACTCAAATAACCACATTTTAGTGTGTAAAATGGCTTATTTAATTCAAATTGATTTTATTTAAATTCTGTGGTTTGCAACATCCTACCTACATGAATACATACATGAAGAGGTGAGAGCTAGATTCATTTATACATTATGGAATGCCAAAATAGTCCTTTTAGGTAGATAGATAGATAGATAGATACATACATACATACATACAGTACATACTGTACATAGAACTACCCTTGTGGAAATTGCTTTGCCAATAATATCAACTTGCGGCACAAAGGCTTCTTGTGCAGTGTATAACATATTTCTGATGGGCTTTAACTAAAATTATTATTTTTTTATGAGCGCCCCCCCCCCAAGTACACTTTCATTTCACCTCCAAAAATGTATAGAGACTTGGCCCTTGGCACCCCAACCAACTTGAAGAGACGATACATTAGGCAGAATAACAACAGAATGTCCCATTCCAATTATGCAGGATGTAAATGACAATGCTCACAAGGACCACTTACATAGCATCAACAACAAGGCCTCGTGGAGGCTACGGTCGCTATACGTTCATCTAGAATGTACCAGTCATGACTGGTGGAGACTCACAGCCCATATTTTCACAGGGGGGGCCTAAGGCTCCTGTAATTATGCAGCAACTTCACTCTCCAGCATCCATTAAAATTACCCTTTGCCATACCTCCCCCCTACGCAGTGTACCTGCCCCAGAAACTGAAACCGACGCCTAAAAAGTAGCAGAGAATCATCTGAACATGATGAAGAACTAAATTCATCATAGCTTTATCATATATCAAAGCTTTCCAAATGATCACCTTTTCTTTTATTTTTTTACGATATATATTAATTGAGATGTTCATGTGAAATAGTTCTTTGTGCTTATATTTTCTTGCAGAGTCCAAGGATAAAGAGTTTGGGTGATTTTATTATTATTATTGTTGTTTATTAATAGTACCGTTTCATTGTCCAGCTGACACTTGTTTGCCGCAGTTCAGGTTTAGTGTGTGAGCGTGCCCGGTAATGGCCTGGGTCCTCATGTACAGGCCGCCCAGCCTCATACCCTTTTTATAATGTATCTCTCCCTGCTGATTGAGTAGTACTGTATGCTATAGATTACATCAGTAAGTGAGCCATAATTCTCACAGAAGACTTCTGGCGTGTCAGATACAGACAATAAACAAAAAAACACTGCAAGGTGGAGCGTAAAGTAAAATACCACAAAATGCAGGCAATCAATACAGATGTTTCACAATAAATATTATGAACAATAAATTCAGATGATTAGCCCTGATAAACAATGTAGCTATGGTCAGCATCTTAGTTTTACATTTTGCGTTTAATAAATCATGCAGTGCGTATAATGGCAATAATCAAACTCCATTATTGTATGTGTCACGTGGCACAGCTTTGCCGTAAATATATTTTACTGGTTTTCTCATTCTCAGTGTATCAGTGGTAATAGTTTGGTCCACAGCATAACATAGTCATCTATGGAATAAGGTTACCCTGACAGACTTTTACACGAAACTTGAAACATATTTACTTGCATATTTATTTTCCTTCATGTCATTAACATTACAGCAATGTTTTCTGATATAGTGCATATTGCACAACATAAAAAATGGTATATTATCGTCGTAAAAGCAATGTAGCAGGGAAAAACTGAGAAGCAGATATGGGGTCCTAACACGGTTAAAACAATATATGAAATATTTGCCCATATACAGTAAATATTACGTTTAGGTTCTAGTAAACTCCAGCAAAACAAAAGTGAATAAAATATTAAAGCATGAAAATATCTCACATTAAAATATTTAGATAAAATGCATATGGAAGTTGCCAATAACACACTGGCATTAAAGCATGTGATTACGCTGGAGTGCTGTTATGATAATATTCTCTATATTACATCCAATTCCAGGGGCTGGTTGTCAAATATATCAGCAAGCGTCAGAATAAAAGCGACACTCAGCCTTTTCCAATAAATGTCTTACTGTGTCTGTATTTTTTACATATAAAATCAATCAAGTGTTGAACAGATTAAAACAAATGATTTAATTTGATCATTTAAATTGCATCCTTCTGTTCATCTTCCAATCGCTTATCCGTGTCAGACCATCATGGGTGTAAATTATGAGGGGATGGAAATCTATCTTGGAAGGACTTGACCTTATCTATCTATCTATCTATCTATCTATCTATCTATCTATCTATCTATCTATCCCCCCCCCGCCCAATAATCAAGACCAGCCAATAAAACCCCCTGAACCCTCTTAATGGGTGTAGATCTCAACTCCCCCCTGCCCAATGCTTAACCCAAAGTTATGCCCTTGCAGACTGTATGGGGTACAAGGCTGGGCTTCAGCCTAGGTGGGATACCAGTCCATCATAGGGCACCCACACATGCAGTATGTGCAGTTTAGAGATATCAGTTAGCCAAACTGCAGGTCTTCGGACTGTGGGAGGAAAGTGGAGCACCAGGAGGTAACACCATACTCCCAAAGTGGAGATGGAGGCGACAGCACTGCCCCTTAAACACCATGCTTCTTGTTTAAATTCTGCATGAAATTACATGTATTTTAGGTATTTAGACCCTAAAATGGAATTCTGTCTTGTCGTTTGGCAGCTAATGCTGTTAGTGTAGATCTGTTGACCAGTCGATAGTGACACCACAGCAGGTAAAGACCTCCCATGTTCTCCGTCCACCCGGCCTGTCTTCTGTTCCAGCCGACAGACACGATCGGAGGTAATGGTTCTGCTGATGATGGGTCAGGTGTTACTCCAGCCCAGCTGCCTAGCGTTTAGGAAGTGTAAAGGAAAAACGCATTAGCGCGGGCTTGCTGCAGTGTAGTACCTGCGGCTTGGCATGGAACGCGCCAGAAAGTCAGTATGTCTTTAAATGGTCAAGTGGGGCAAAGCGGGAAGAGTAAGTGTCTGCTTATTATGCAGGATGAATACAATTGCAGAGGCAACAAATGTAGAGAAAAGGATATGTCAGTCAAGGTCGCCCGTCGATTGGTTCAGAGGCAGAATACCAAAGAGAGAGCCGGGGGTGGACTTTTGGGATGACAGGAGGGGGACGGCATGATGCCGAGGGCAGATATATTGTGAGATTGCAGACCTAGTTGAAGTGCCTTGTGTGGGGATCCTGTGGTGCTTGTTTGTTGTGGTAATTTGGTGCCACGTTGTTATCGCAGGATGAGATGCGCAATCAGTGCAGTGTGGCTCCTCCCCTACAGAGCTTGTGTCCTGCTCTGGGACTCACATCCAGAAAACAAGTCAACGGACAAGGAAGATGTTTTTTAACTCAAATTTCCAGTCTCTGCTGATTAGGGAACATCCTGTTGTATTCGGACTCCTTTCTTTTGTTTCATAACCTGAAACTTGATTGTAAGGGTACAGGGGCAAGGGAGCAAGCACATCTCCAATAAATCAGAGCACAAATATTAAAGTGTATCCACTTCACTTGGCATTTAACAAGGTCCCAGAGGAGGAAAAGAGTAGCAATTTGCCATTCTTTGAAGTAGGAATTTTAGTTATTTCTGTCAATGATTGAAATGCATTGAGCCAGTCGGATTTATTTGGGGTTCACATTGATCAAAAGGGAGCCCAGTGAGATGGCCAGCATCTAACTTATGCATTTTGAGTTTAAAAAGTCTTACAGTACCTACATTACTAAAAATAAAACCCCAAAATTCGTATAAAGCACATGTTAAGCGTGTTAATTTGGATTTTCAAATTACCAGTAAATCCACTAATCGTCTTCTTTCAAACAATATGAAAACTATTATTCATGTCTTTTAAAAATCCTGCTGCCATGTTACTTTTTCAATGTAACCTTTCAAAGAAAAGACCCCCCTCCGCGTATATGGTAGTCAGGATCAGACCATTTTACATGAAGATTTGTTGAGGGTTATCATTAAATAGAAAATATTTAAATAAAACTGAAAGCTGACTTATAACTTATCCAAACAGTCATACAACTATATGCAATTTCTTAGTCATTTATTTAACAAAACAAAAAAAAACTGACTAGCTAAGAAACATGTGTGTGCTTCATGTTCAGACAATATACCAGCAGTTTGTCTTTATAAAAGTCACATTTAAGTAATATTGCTTATGGGACATGAACTTTCTTAATTATACGTACATATACATACAGTATACATATACATACGGCCAGCTTATTAAAATCCTTGGCCATGCAGTAGCAGAACAATTAATTATAAAATGCACTGTCAAGGAGTACAAACAAGGCAAATAATTGCAAATACGAATCAGCCCAGTTTTCACACATTCTGTATACATTATTCTCATTGTGTATTATTTACTTTCTAGTGCTCGTTATCTTGTTAATAAGATTTCTGTTTTTAGTCAGTGTGCCTAATGAAACTGAATTTTTGGGGACAGTTCCACCATAATTAGTAACAACTTGGCGAGCTGTAATTCTCTTACAAATGGGAACATGAAATTAAATTGAATAATTTCACATGAAAAGCAATTTGAGATTATTGACATTCTGTATCATGCTCCTGTATAATCTGTGTAAGAGAGCTAGAGTGTGAAAAACAACTATGTAGACGTGTTTACATGCAAAAGCATTACAGTGTGTACTGACATCTATATGAATATCTAAATGCCCAAACACTGTTAGCATCCACAGAAGAGGACATAGCTAAGCTGAACTCAAAACTAACATGACAGCAAATGAACTGCTAGCTTGAAACAAATTAAAAGTGACCATAAATCTAAATCAAAAGATACAACGTTTTGAAAATAAACAAAAAAAAAACGTGTAGAAGATAGGTTAGATAACTGCCCACACTCCAAAAAGCTTTCGACACTATAGCACAATGAAACCCTCCCTACTTAGCGAACTTTTCAAATTCAGTTAAACTGAGGAGGCGGTTTCTGGAGTTTGGTCTTCAAGTCAGGTCTTGCAATGATACTGAGATCAGGGTGCAGACTCCCTCATTCCAGGATATTTACCTCCACTCCTGAGAAGGTCATATTTTTTCTGAGAGGCATACCTCTTCCCTAAATTTCAGTTTTGTAGCAGAGGGAAGAAGGTGTTCTTCTAGAATATATTTAACACCTTGTGGCTTTTCTTATCTCCTCACAAATATTCTTGGATTTGATGACGAAAAACACTCAAATAAAAGCCAACTATAACACTTCACTTGATGGGGCACAAATAATATACTATTGTGCTATTACTTATATATTAATTAACTGAAAACTAAGTCTTAGCTACATACTGAGCTCATATTTGTTCATCATTACGAATCATGATGCAACTTTTATCTCAAGCAATTACTATATCTGTTAATTCTGCAAACCTTTGTAAACTACTAAGTAGCTACTGAAGGAACAAGTAATGACCAACACAAGTGAAATACTGATCTCCTGTTTGTTCATCATTAATGAATTTTGGTGCATGTCATGTAGGAACTATATTTATTCATGATTTGCACATGATTTGTACTTCAGTAGTAACTGATTTATTAATAAGTATTTGTGCCCCTTCAAGTAAAGTGTTACCAAGCCAACATGACGCCACACACAACATGTTGTATTCAGGTTAAAAAATAAGGTGTTTGAACATGGCCACAGAATGTCGAGAGTTTCTCAGCATCTGTCTCCAGAGCCCAGAGTTGTTAGTGGGCTGGTTATTCTGCTAGCATGCACAGGCTGACCATTCTTACGATGCAGCCCACGGCCCTGATCCACCCCCCTTGGGTTGTCTCATGCAGTCTGGTGAAACATCACGATTCAAACAAGGCCATATGCTTTCCACTCCTTAATTAAGCTCTTAATTGCATTCCAGAAGAGATATTTAAAGCCTTTGTTTTTTCATACCAATATCCTGTTTCTTTTTTCTTTATTACTTTTAATTTTTATATCTTATCTATCTATGCTTTTATCCAAAGAGACTTAAATTTTGAAATTTTATTTATTTACTTATTTGTTTGTTTATTTGGAGAACGCAGGGTCAGTCCTTTGAACAATTAGGGGTTAAGGGCCTCTTGCAGGGGCCCAATGGTGACGTCATCCTGCTAAACCAGGGAATCTGAACCGTCCCCTGGCACGACTTCCTAACTCACCGAGCCACACACCACCCTCTGTTCAAAGCATTTCCATGACTTCATTCCAAAGATCTGAACGCTCCTTGTTGCCTATTGTAGAGGCTATTTACAGGAGCTGAATCACAATCATTACAAACTCAGGTGGGAGTTAATTAGCTTCCTGCGTCTTCTAAAATGAAATTGGTGATATAAAGCTTATTAACAATGGCTACTACTGAGAGGGATACAATTACACAACAAAGGCTTCTTAATTTGGCATTTTAAATTAATTTTCAAAATGCATTAATTGCTGCATAAAAAGACAAAAAATAACTGTATTTCTCAATGTCAGAATGGCAATGTAACAAAAGTTAGCGAACTGGAAAGGGTTTGTGTACTTCAGGAGAGATCTTAGCTATCTGCTATGGCTTCCTGCAAGAACCACATTTAGCTTACTGAGCTAAAGAAGATCAATTATTATTATGACCCCAGCACTGTGAAAAACTGAAATAATGACAAATATCTTGCCTAAGAAATTTCCAAAGTAAACACAACCACTAGAGGTTGCAGAATGGGTACATCAAACATCGTAGATAAAGATGTCTGCTAAACAATCAATCCATCCTCCAATTGCTTATGCTGGTCACAGAAAGCCTGCAGCCCATTCCAGGCAACCTAGGACAGTCGGCTCATACTGACACACACAATTATACTCTATGGGCAATTTAGAGATGCCAATTAGCCTGACTGTATGTCATTAAACTGCAAAAGGAAACTGGAGTAACAGGAGGGAACTTACATGGTGCAGGAAGAAAATATAAACTCCACAAACACATGCAGAAGAGCTGGATTTCAAGCTCTGCAGCTTTGAGACAACAGTGTCCCGACGGTGTGGCTTCCTATAGCAATGTCACATCACATGGCACAAATGACATTTTGACATTTGACATGCCTTTTGTTCTAGTTTTATGCTTTACAGACACTCCTCACTTAATGACCTACCTGCTTTACCTCCGCCCCGACTCATGACCAGCTCTCCGATCAGTCGGTATTGTACGCCGTACGAGAACTTTGGTTGTGGAAACGGTAACGTGGCGTCTCATCTCGCATCGCCCTTTCTCAACATTAAAATGTATAAATATACTAAATATGTTGCAAAGGTGTCGTTAAACCAATATCTAAAGATGGTCGACACAAACCCACTACGCTTGAAATAATGGTAAGGGGCGGCTCCTCACTTATCGACCAATTCATAGGAACGGACCTCGGCCGTTAGGTGTGGAATGTCGGTATTGCTTTAGAAAGCCAAACCAAGAGATGGGAGGGGGGCATTTTTTTGTTGCAGGTGGGACACATAAGGTGGAAATACAAGGTGAAAATGCAAAGGAGAACTTTCCAGCCCTGAGTGCTGCCCTTTGGATCCAACATGTATTTAGATATACAACTGGCCAATATAAATAACGCTAAATACAACAAATACAAATACAACGGTAATCAAATAACGGTCATCCTAAAAGCAGACAAAACAACGTAAAATGGCAGAAATTATTTGAGTTAAAAGTGTCTTATGAGGGTATGTTTGTATGTTAGGAGCTTATATGTTTGCTTTTTCCATGCTTTTATTTGTATCATTTTAAATTACGCCCCGCTTGCCTCATAATTCAGTAAGTGTAGTTACTGCCTGAGTAGTTAATTAGTTAGTTGTGTTCAGAGCCAGTCATCCGCGTTTCTGAATACAGCGCTTGCTGCCTATTAGTCTTTGGCTTGGTGCCTAACAGGGAGGTTGTACCTTCCATTGTGGCAGCTTGTGAGCCCTTATTAGGACACGAACAGGGAAAAAAACAGTGATGATCTAGTAGAAGAGTGATGTTGTGAGCAGCTTGGACGAAGCCCCAGAGGCTTCTGGGTCATTAAATGCTTTTTTGAGAGCAGGTTCTGCTGGTTCCTGGCTTAGTGACAGTCTGAATGTATCTCTCCTGAATCTTCTTACTAACTTTAATCTGATGGACTTGGGGCGTTATGATTGAAATGCAAATGTCAATGAAATAGGATATTATTAGTCAAGTCCAGTGAAAGATTTCAAACAATGCAATTTGCTGCTTTCAAGCCAGGCAGTTCACTCCATGTAGTAGGAGGAGTTTGTTCGCCAGTGTTTTGCCATTGAAGGACGACTTGATTTTAGCTTCACTGGCTCCTCACATTACTGGCCACATTTTATGTCCAGTGATGAACACACACGTACATGTATGTTTTATTACCTTCTAAATAGTCTGTAGGGTTTGTAAACAACCCCAACAATTTTGGTGTAGCTAATGTTAGGTTTGTAATGGAATAATATAGATTTGCAGTAAGATGCACGCGTGTATGAGCGTGACAGTCTGAAAGCGTGAGTGTCATGCCAGATGTGTGAGAGCTGCCAACCCTGATAGTTGATTTCACAAGGATATTTTTTGGCAGAAAATGTTTTATATAAATAATGCTTTCACCCCATAAAATTTGTTTAATAACATTCTCACTGACTGGTATGTACTGTATATGAGAAAATATAGTACAGTCAGCCCTGGGGCATTCGTGCTCCGTGATTCGCGAATTCACAGATCCGCGAAAATTTAATTGGAACCGGACTTATTTGCATCCGCGATTTTTTCGCACACCTGCAAAATCCACGAAAAACCCTACGGAAGTGTTTATGTGTAACTTTCATAGTTTCAAGTTTTCATGCTTTTAAGTGTAAAATTGGTAAGAAAAATGTAGTTAATGAAGATTCTACTGTGTTTTTGGTTAAAGTTCAAGACATACAATATAAATCACTTTAAAAATCCCTTAAAAAATGTGGCTTTCTTATGGAAACGTTAAATTTATGTACATACTGTACTGTACCTTTACAAGATGTGAATCACATTCGCAAAGTTTATTCCCATTGGAACGCTAATGGTTACATAAATATTAGAAAATAGTTAATTTACTATTTTGTAATAGTAAGTACACGTTAACGTAAATTCGACGCACAAAAATGATACATTTCTTGAAAGCTGCTGATGTTTACATACATAACAAATGGGTCCCGGGTTTCCCTCTTGAGACGCATTTGCTATAAACATCGAAAGGGTTCATTTACTCATTTTACCTTACTGTGAATTGTGGGTAACATTAGTATACTGTACTGTAAATGTGCTAGTGTGACAAATATCCTTTCCAGTATCATGTGTTATATCTATCCTAAGCAAAAATAACATGATATACTGTTCATAAACATAGGAGGTTTGAGATTTTTTGTGCTCGAAAAACCTTTATTTATATATCCTGCTAATACGTCATGGGTGTTGTCGTACCTCATTGTTTTTTTTTGTCTGTTTAATTTGGTTATAGATTCTTTGAGTGTGTAGGATGTTTTCTGCAAGACCTGCCTTGTGACAAAGAACAGAAATACTTCCTTCTTTCAAGCAGGGCCTTTAGTAAATACGGGAGCGCCGTTGGGTATAGCTAGTAAGAATGACACTGTTGCCCTCCTAGAGTCCAAACCATCTCAAATCAAACACATGTAGCAAATGGCAGCCATCCCTCTTCCTGATGGACGTCGGGGAAAATCCCCTTTGCAGGTTCCTGTAGGATAAATGAATATCTTTCAGTATGTGACTTTATTCTGCTCCCTTTACCTTAATACACTTAAATTATATAGGTGTAGTGCTTTTCACTAAACAGACAGACAGACAGAGATAGATAGATAGATAGATAGATAGATACTGTAGATAGATGAACAATTCGTCAATAAATGCAAAAGCTTCCTTAAAGATAGGTGACTCTTCTAAAATGACTTTATACTGTATTTAAGCTTACCTCATATGTAAAATTAAAACTGTAGGACCATGTCAAGACTTAAGTAGTAGAGTTATTAAGGCTTTTTTATACCAACATGTCAAATTCTTCTAAAATTAAATATACATCAAGATATTTGTTTTGGGGATTTAGTTTCACAGCTCTGGCATTTTATTTTTCATTTGAGAATTCTGATATTTGTTCAGGGAGATGAGAGGACAGACAAAAATGGAACAACATGTACAAGGGTATTAGGATTTATTCCATCCAACCATCTTCCAAATGCGTATCTTGTTGGGGGGGGGCTGGAGTCTATCCCAGATAGCACAGGGCACAAGGCAGGGGGGCACGCTGGATGGAAGATCAGTCCACTTACCCTGCATGTCCATAGAAAGAAACCAAAGGAAACAAACACAGCACAGGGGGACCATGCCAACCCCGCACTCGGAGCTGAAGAAGGATTCATAGCCCTGAAGCAACAGTCCTGCCTATGAAGGCACCTGGCCACCCCTTTAATGAATTAAGAATTATTCTGATGCTTAAATGGTGAAATGAGTCATAATCAAAGCTTTGAAGTTTAGATGGAGGGACAGTGAGCAGCCCATATATATATGTATGTGCACATGGCACAGTACCACTGAGAGACCTACTGGGAAACCTACTGGTCAGTCAAATGCCTATTGTTCTAGCTGTCCTGAAGGAGCACTCACTGGCTGCTTTCCTTTCACTTCCTGGTCAAACTCCTCAAAACTCAAAACCATTCCTGCTGTGTTTAGGTCAGATCATGTGATGTGACACTCTATCATTCTCCTTTGTAGGCAGCTTGGCATGTCCAAACATTTGACTGGTACTGTATGTATATCTTCTGTGCACTGCTCATACACACACACACACACACACATACACTACAGGGACAAAAATCTTGAATATTGGTGCTTCATTCATACCCATTGCCATCGGTTGTATAAAATCAAGCATCTAGCCATGCAGTCAGGTTTACAAGCATTTGTGAAAGAATGAGTCGTCCTGAAGAGCTCAGTGGATTCAAGCATAGTACCGTCATAGGATGAAACCGCTGCAATAAGTTAGATCGTGAAATTATTCCCCTGCTAGATATTCCTCGGTCAACTGTAAGTGGTGTTATTTTAAAGTGGAAGCATTTAGGAACAACAGAAACTCAGCCAATGAATGAATGAGAAACTCAACCATGAAATCGCAGACCATGTAAAGTAAGCGGGACTATCAAGTGCCGAAGCGCATAGTGCATAGAATTCACCAATGCTCGATTGATTCAATATCTGCAGTTATTCCTGTATTCCTCTGGCATTAACCACAGCACAAAAACTGCACACCAGAAGCTTCATGGAATGGGCTTCCATGGTTGAGCAGCTGCATGCTTCCATTTATCACTGTTTTCCCTGCACCAAAAATCGTAACGTCATCATTTCAGCGTATGACCCCTGGATCATACAGTGGAAGACGACAATACGATGCTTTGACTTGACTGTAAGTTAGTCATAATGCCAGGATAAGCCCCGCCCACCAACCCAGGAGATGCCTGGCAACGGTGAGAAATCTCCAGCCTTCTCCAGACAGCACCCGCTCTCCTGCAAGCCTCCATGTGGCATTTGGTATAAAAATAATTTGCTTTGATAAAAAAGGAGAATCACTACGGCAGACATTATACCTCTAAGAAAGCCAGAGAGGCCTAGTGGTGTGAAAATTGGACTGAAAATGTCAAAATTAAACTGTTAAATTACTATTTCAATTAAATAAAAGTATTGACCAGTGCAATGTCTATTAGAAAAAATAATAATAAAACATAAGTATATTTTTGATAAACATTTTATATATACAGTATATTGTTTATTTAAATACAGTATACATGCTGTATTTTCTGTTTATATACAAATATGTATTTTTTTCCTGTATATTCATGTAGATGCAGCACAGCTGGTCATATTCCCCCCATGGGGGTTTACATTCGTATGCTTTGTCGGTTTATTTTTTACATTTCTTCTTAATATTTGGTTCTTGAAAATTTCATAATCAGTGAAGTGACAAACACTAAAAACAATTAAACAATCAGTCATTCTCCTCACCTCAGTTCTCTTGAATAATTTTAATTGAATAATTTTTAATTAGATTAAACAGATGATAGTTTAGCTCACAGTGATGTGACTCTTAATCGTTTTAAAACACTTTTTGGTGTGAAAGAGGACTATAAAAAAAAATTCTAGCAATAAACACCATATGTCAGTGTGAGAAATAGAGAGGTTTGTTTTGTCTTGTGCACAGAGTGAACATACAAGTGTTGAGTGTCTGTAAACAAACACCTATGTAGCTACTGAGTGGGGAATGTTACCTCAGAAATGCTATTGCAATGCTGGACCACATCCAGGGGCTGGTTGGCTGTTTCTGGGGCCTTACTCAAAAGTCACCCCAGTCCCCCCCGGCCAATAGGGGATCTCCTACTGTAAATTCCAGGGTCCCACACGGATGCGTGGTTTTTGTGGTGGTAAATATTCCATTGATAACATCTCAGTAATTCAGAGAGAGTAACAACTATGCAAAATACTGGATCTTCTGGTTACTTTAAAGCCTTTTGGAAATCTATTTTGGCAAGGACAAATGGGGAAAAGCCAGTAGTAACCTTAAGCTATTCTCTTAACGCGACGTGCCTTGAAATTCCAATAACTGCCTTAGACCTCATCCAACATGTTAAGAATAATTAAACGCGTATTTGGTATTACAAGCATTGAATACCTGTGCGATTTTGCATAAATCGCAGCAGATATTAGAGACTTAGATCAATTACAGCGCGTTGCTTAAAGGTAAACTGCAGTCAATGTGGTAGTTATCAGCGGTGCAATGGAAGAAAAAGATGCAAGCCACCCGCGGACGGCTGCAGGGATTAATGTGAGAGCTTTTCAAATGTCACAGTTTTCTCTATGGGCTTGGTGCTGGATGCAATCTGCTCGAAACAAGGCGTGTGACAAGAACGTGTGTCAAGGTGAAAATCAGCATATTTAAATGGGAGAGATTGAGACGCTTTGGAGGCTCCGACAGCGCGACGGCTTCCATTTTTCATGAAGGCGTTTTGTGTGGCGTACAAATCACAGACGATGTGACAAAACAACGTGACGGCTGCAAACGATGTGTGTGTGGAGTCACCGCAGTTCGGCAGATTGCAGCAAGGGTTCATCTGAAGCACGAAGACGCTTTTCGGACGCACTTTTACCGATGCGATTGCCTACACAATACTTTTGATGAGGATGCTCCAATGCACACCCGCTGTCCCCGCAAACTCCATATAATATTTCGCACCGTATTAACCATATATGGCGCACAAAGAATTAAAATCAGTTTTGTGGTGCGATGAATCCTGGTAACTGAGCAGTTGCATTCCGAGCACAATTTCAGCAAGAAAAAAAGCGATTACATACTTTTCTTCACATATAAAGGCAACGTTTAAAAATGACAGTTAACTTTGCAAAAGGGTACAGCTTTGTTCCCTGTCTACATGCAAAAACCAGCGCGGGAACACTAAAATAAATGTGCATTATAAAAGCTTATAATTTCATGTATCTTGGTAAAAGTCTGCAAATCTTACCTTTGAAAGTCTGACGGATATAACCAGTTGTTCAATCGACAGGGTTCGGTGGGTTGCTCTACATCATTAAAACCAGGTGTTTTTTTATGAGTCTCATGCCAGCCTAGCCTGTTAATTAGTTAACATTCGCGCCTGGGTCCCTCAGTCTCAGAGATGTAATGGGTGTCAATAAGTTCAGTCAGGCAGAAAAAAGGTTAACCAGATTTAAGATTCCGCCAGTCGTCTTGCATCTACTTGACACAGCCCTGAAGCATCTAGCTGTTGAGCATGAGGCTGCATCTGCGGGGACCGGAATCAGTTGTTTTTTTAATTATCTGTCTTCTATTTCTAAATGAGTTTTCATAATAAAACTAATAATAATAATAGACGCTGCTGGATCTTGAGAAAATTAGATTTGCCAGAGCATTGAGGGAGTCTGTCTGCTCTCGCTTTTTTCAACTCGCAAGAGACTGTCAACCCCCACCATTATTTTTTAAAAAAACTTGCAAATGCAATCGTATAGTGCGGTTCAGCATATACATCGACAAAACACTATACTAAACAACCCGAGGAAATGTTACATTATATAATTCTTAATTCATTAATTATTATGATTATTATTGAATATCTGTATTGTGAAACATACACTATATTGCCAAAAGTATTGGGACACCTATCTTTACAAACACATGAACTTTAATGACATCCCATTCTTAATACATAGGCTTTAATATGGAGTTGGCCCACCCCTTTCAGCTATAACAGCTTCACCTCTTCTGGGAAGGCTGTCCACAAGGTTTAGGAGTGTGTTTATGGGAATTTTTGACCATTCTTCCAGGAGAGCATTTGTGAGGTCAGGCACTGATGTTGGATGAGAAGGCCTGGCTCGCAGTCTCTGTTCTAATTCATCCCAAAGGTGTTCTATCGGGTTGAGGTCAGGGCTCTGTGCAGGCCAGTCAAGTTCCTCCACACCAGACTCACTCATCCATGTCCTTATGGACCTTGCTTTGTGCACTGGTGCGCAGTCGTGTTGGAACAGGAAGGGGCCATCCCCAAACTGTTCCCACAAAGTTGGAAGCATGGTATTGTCCAAAATGGCTTTGAATGCTGCAGCATTAAGAGTTCCTTTCACTAGAATTAAGGGGCCAAGCCCAACCCCTGAAAAACAACCTCACACCATAATCCCCCCTCCACCAAACTTTTCACTTGGCACAGTGCAGTCATACAAGTACCGTTCTCCTGGCAACCGCCAAACCCAGAATCGTCCATCAGATTACCAGACAGAGAAGCGTGATTCGCGCGATGAGAACACGTCTCCACTGCTGTAGAGTCCAGTGGCGGCGTGCTGTACACCACTGCATCCGACGCTTTGCATTGCACTTGGTGATGTAAGGCTTGGATGCAGCTGCTTGGCCATGGAAACCCATTTCATAAAGTTCTCTACGCACTGTTCTTGAGCTAATCTGAAGGCCACATGAAGTTTGGAGATCTGTAGCTATTGACTCTGCAGACAGTTGGCGACTTCTGCACACTGTATGCCTCAGCATCCACTCTGTGACTTTACGCGGCCTACCACTTCATGGCTGAGTCGCTGTTGTTCCCAATTGCTTACACTTTATCACAATACCACTAACAGTTGACCATGGAATATTTAGTAGTGAGGAAATTTCACGAATGGGCTTATTGCACAGGTAGCATCCTATCACGGTACCACACTTGAATTCACAGAGCAGTCGAGAGCGACCCATTCTTTCGCAAATGTTTGTAGAAGCAGTCTGCACACCTACTGTATGTCCTTGATTTTATACAGCTGTGGCTATGGAAGTGATTGGAACACCTGAATTCAATGATTTGGAGGGGTGTCCCAATACTTTTGGCAATATAGTGTATATACCTACACCTGTAGAGTTTTTACATTATGGCACCAACAACCAATAGAGGTAGTCCATTATAGGACTGACAGCTGAAACATTTATCTATTTATCATTAGCTATTCACTACATTTTATTATAATATTGTATTATTTATTACTTTTACTCCACCCTGTTATGCTGCCGCTGTCTAACTTCTTTTATGTATATAAACCCTTATGTTCAGCTCTCCTGTTTCTCACTGACTTGTGTTTTGCACTGTAAATATTGTGATACTGTAACCCCTCTCCCCATCATTGCTACTGTACACTGCACTGCAGTCCTGGGGGAGCACTATTTCCTGCCAGTATATGCCTGTATATGGTATGACAATAAAGTCTACTTGACTTGACACTTGACTTGACATTTGACTTGACATGCAGGATTTACAGTCTTTTCTTTGTGAATTATGTCTTGTGCTGTATCTGATTTGCCAGGGCATTGACGGAGTGACCATCTCTGCAGCTGGCACATGACAGATTTAAAACCTGTTGGTACAGATGACCGTGTGCTGGAGCACAGTCATCAGCGTGGCCTGGCCTTCTGCATGCCGTATCCGTCTATGCCAGGGCACGGCACAGCTGTTTGGAGGCAAACTGACAAAGAAGATACAGATGGATGGTAACTAATCTATCTTCTGCACATTATTCATGACCGCGTTTTCGGGCTTCCGTTTGAATATTCAGGATTTGGCCGCGCCGCGCCAGCTGCCATACAACGAACAAAAGGTTGGCAGTGAGACGGACACTCTCTCGCAAGGCTCAGGAGAACATCGCTAGTGTGAGACCCATTGAACTGCTTTGCCCCTTTTTTTGTTTTGATGTTGCTTTAAAAATATAAACAGCAGTTCTTTTTTCCCCCCATGTTGTTCTTCTGCAACAGCTTCATGACTATGCAGAAGCTGCTGAGGGCAGGAAAACTTTGCCTGTGCGACCGAGGCACAATCCATCAGTCGGCCTCCTTGGAGACGCGGAGCCCAGCGCCCACATCCTGTAAAGTGCCTCGTGCCATAAATCTTGTCATTGTCAGTTCAAATCATTGTGTCTGGGGGCAACACCGCCAGGGAGCCCCCAATAGCCGGAGTGGGGCTATTACACATCTTCCAGAAGTCATTTCCGAAATAACAAGCTGAATATGCAGGGGTCAAAATGCTCGTCGAGCACCATGAAAGATGCTTGTTGTTTAAAGAAGAGGGTCCTTTGTACTTTCCAAATATGTGAAATACGTTACTGCGCATTATCAGCCACTGACTGCATTCTGTCCAGTTTTGCACTGTTTTCTATTGCTATCACACCACATGAATTGTTTTACACTATGTGTATTGTTTCACGCCGTCTTTAAACTTTCTTAACCAAATGAGGTTGAATGAGTAGGAATTCCAATGCATCCGCTGCACATGGCTGATAAACATCTTGCAACTTCCTGTCATTTGCCATTTCATAGAAATGCTAGATACCCAGAAGTCTTTGGCCTTCCTAGGGCAGTGTAATCAAGGTCACCTCTGTGCCGGGGGAAGCCTGAACGCATTGCATGCATTCAAGGGAGGAGGAACAATGTCAAAGTATGTAAACCACAACATACAAATGGGGAGTTGGAATCTTCACATTGACACTACAGCAGCTCAGGGGTGTGGATGCACTTGTTGGAAATTCACGGATGACTTTGCATGCGGCAGTGTCGCTAGGGTGCAGCATCGTTTATTGTTTTGGCCGTTCAGATCCCTGCATAAACACGGGGCTCCGGGGCAGAGGTATTATCGTGACATTTCAGAATACAGAAAGCCAAACTTTGTCTGCGCATTAATTATACCAGAGCAGAACCACGTAGTAAACACACGCAGAGCAACCAGGTCATTCATTGTCTCGGTGCGGAGCATGAGTGGAGGAAAGGACACCCTTTTGTGTTAAAAGCGTTTGTTTGTTACATTAGTTACCTGCCTGGATTTGGCACTTTTCTTGATTTCGCCCCATCTAGTGGCTTCGTAGGTAGGTGCCGGCAATTTGCCAGACCCTTGTGTTTGGCGTAATTAACCACACATGCTTGCTGTCTTCCTCCCTGCAGTGGGCCCCTGTCCAGGTTATTTGTGCTACTCATTAGTAGTTATAAAATAAATTAGACACATGCTAAATTGTTGTACTGTGAATAGAGAGAATTCCTGCAGATGCTATATATATGTATGTATGTATGTATGTGTGTGTGTGTGTGTGTGTGTATATATATATATATGCAAAATCAGGTTCAGATTCTCAGTTGGGGGTTAAGGGCCTTGCTTAAAGGCCCAACTATGACATCACTCTGCCAACCCAGGAATATGAATTGGCAACCTTCCAATTACAGGCCCAGGGCCCCCAACCCACTGAGCCACATGCCACCAGCTTGTGTGATGCTGGAATATTGCTTAAAATGCATTACTGTTCCCACAGCATGTCAGAGTCAAGTTCTGATCCAATTGAGCTTTTCCACTGCCACCAGGAACCGAGCCGTACCTGAGCCGTAATCATGCTCACACGGCCCTGCTTACTAGGAGGGCCGGAAGCATGACCGAGCTGGTTACATCACCACCATCTGATTGGTCAAAATGTACAGAGATACCGGTCTTCTGAGCATGGATTATATGAAGGAAAATCTGCATGTTCTATACATTTGCAGTATGGCTCGGGTACGGGTCGGTTTCTGCATGCCAGTGGAAAAGTGCCACAAGTGTGCATCTGACTTGCCTGATTCAAAAGCATGACAGCCACAACCAAGCAGAACTTTTTCATATTTTTCATATTTGCCATCATAGATATAACTGACAAGCAAGTGTTTAAAACTATAATCCCAAGAGCTTCCAGAATAATACAGTGTAACAAAGACAAAGCGTGGGGGGGTGGTTGGGTTGGCTCAGTGGATAGCACTGTCACCTCTCCCTCCAGGGCTGGGGGTTTGAATTCTGCCCCTCCACTGGTGGAGCTTCAATGTTCCCCCCACACTGTGCAGATTTAATTCCACAGTCCAAAGACATGCAGCAAGGTGAATAGGCATTTCTGAATTGCTCATACTCTGCGTGTGTCTGCCCTGTGATGGACTGACATCCTGTCCAGGGTCTCCCATGTCTTGAGATAGGCTCTAAGTTCTGCTAGGATAAAATGAATCGATGGACAACTCATAAAATTGGACTTCAATGCTGTTTGGGCTTTATTTAACATTGATATTTTTTATTGAGTAATTGATTAATTGTTAGAAGAAAAGGTATTGTGATTTCCTGTCCAAATAACCAGACAGAGGCACAACAGCAAGAGAGGATAATAAAATGGGAAACAGTGTTGCACATTACAAAAGCGAACAGAAACTGCTTCAGCCCTAAAACCGCCATAAGACGATGTGCACAAATGACTTCCTGTTATCACGCTTCCACATGAATACAGACTACAGAGGGACAGAGATGGTGGTAGGTGCAGAACACGCACTGAATATGTTTTTTGCGAGGTATATTGTCTAGGGTGGCCTTGGGTTACGCACGACACACACGGTGGGTGCAAGTCAGGCAGAACAAGGTGTGCTGCCTTTTTAAAGATCAATGAACGCTGCAAAGAGAAAGGGCTGCTTTTAATGAAGAGGCTTAAATATGCTTAAAAATATACTTAAAGGCCAAGGTCGCCAAATTACAAACTGTAATTACAAGCTTCAAACTGTAAAATCCAAATCAACAAATCTTCAAGAATGAACAACCGATAATAAACAAGCTCATTTTTTTTTACCAGTACAAAATAGTATATAACAGTGATAGTTTATGCATCCTTGTGGGGAAATGGCCTTTTTGCCTACAACATCATACTGTCCATAAGACACAAAGACACATAACCAGGTGAGAGTAAGCTTGGGGGTCACAGCACAGGATCAGCCAGCTTCCAACTCCCCTCGGAGCAACTGGGGGTTAAGGCCCTTGATCAAGGCCCCAACGGTAGGACCATTCTTCCGGGATTAAAACCAGGGACCTTCCGAGTCCTAACATGCTGAGCCACACACCAGCCCCCGAAAAGTGACACTTACGAACCAGGATTTTAATGTTGAAAAGCACGTTACGTAGGTCCGGGACGACATGGCATCTGCTATTAGCTACAATACAAATTGCAAGTGAATTTCCCAAAGAGACTAATTTAGTTTCCGTTCCCTCTGGTGACCAGATTACGTGAAAGAAATTGCACGGTTTAAAGGCAATAAAATGAGATTTCCTGGGCATGTTCTCCATCACACAGACCTCACAGAACACAACACACAGACTCCAGCAGCAATTCTGCCTTTATTATCTACCCAAAAATAAAAATATATATATATTTCAGGATGAATTAACTAAGCTGCTGAACATGCAGATATTCAGAAAGTCTCACAGTGAATAGAGCAGCCATGTTGTTTTAGTGTTTAAATCCCATGGGTGTATTCAGGTTGGTGTAATATTTACTACACTATATATCTATGAGAACTATCTATCAGAAACTTAATGAGGGGTCAAAATGTACTGACTGTCCCAAACCATGTGTTATAAGTTGCTTGATAGGTTTAAGATGACATAATGTTATTCAATACTGACCAATAACTATTTTGCAGTGTTTCATTGGTGAATAATGTACCACATTCTTGTGTGTATGTTGCCTGTGCTGTGGCCATATTGACAGAGCTATACAAATCTGTCCACTGCTTTGACAAGCAGTGCAGCGTTTGCGGAGGGCGGCAACCTCAACTGTGTGAGGGACAAAGAAATGGAACGGTGGTCATCCCCCAACCCAGAAAAAAATGAACCACCGTGTAATTATTTCTAGGGTTTGCCAGTTACTACCTGCAGTTTATCCTTTTTGTTTTAGATCTTACTCGAAAGGTGTTCGCATATCTAGTCCAGTGGATAGTGTGTTACCCACCATTTCCAGCCATTAAAGTCAGTGGATGTGGCCCATTGTTTTATATACAGACAAATCAGACTGGGTTTTGGATTCTGTCCTAATGCTGAACATCAGCTTTAAGCTTCTGGCTCTGGAAAAGTACCACACTAGAAAAAAGTACCATATCACTAATGAAATGGGCTCTTCTTACATGTTATGCCCTGAAAAGCCACTTCACCTTCAGGATCACGTCAACAGCTTTACCATATGTACACCATGTGGCCTTCTGGTCATTTTGCTTTCAGGTATTATACACACTGAGAAAGGTTGTAATGTATGCTGACTTCCTGTTGAGTACTGCATTTGTAGTGGCAAATAACCTGAACAAAGAGAGACAGAGAGACAGGTGATGCAGATGAAGGATACAGGAGATCTAGAGGAAGAAACTGGTGACCTACAGGAATAGAAACAAGGAGATGGGTGACCTACAGGAATAGAAAAAAGGGAGATGGGTGACCTACAGGAAGAGAGACAGAGTAACAGGTGACCTAGAGTAATATCTATAGACAGGTGACTTACAGGAATATAAACAGAGAGACAGGTAACCTACAGGAAGAGAGACAGAGTAACAGGTGACCTACAGGAAGAGTAACAGGTAACCTACAGGGAGAGTGACAGGTGATTTACAGGAATATAAACAGGAAGACGGAGAGACATGCCATCTACAGGGAGATATAAAGAGAAACAGATGACCTACTGGAGTATGATATATTATTATTTATAATATTATTTAGCGCTTAACAGAAGCAATGGGGATCCACTTCATCCACTGCCACTGTGTAGCACCCACCTGGATAATGCAATGGTAGCCATTCTATGCCAGTACACTGACCACACAGTAGCTAAGGTGTTGAAGGCTCAGGAGAGAATTCGTCATTTGGGTATAGGGGATGATTAGGGGGCCAGATTTGAAAGGGCCACAGTGGGTCATTTTAGCCAGGACATCAGAGTATGACACCTCCTCTTTCAAAGGTTGCCTAAGGATCTTTTATAACTTCAGAGGGCTTCTGTCTCATCCAAAGGATGGCACCATTTATACAGCATAGTGTCCTCATCACTGCTCTGAGGCATTGACAGACACTGCTCTGGGGCATGAACAGAAACAGTGCATCAGGTGACCTACAGGAAGAGATACAGGTGACCTACAAGAAGAGATTCAGGTGACCTACAGGAAGAGATACAGGTCACCTACAGGAAGAGATACAGGTCACCTACAGTGAGGGAGGCAGAGTAACCGGTGACCCGGAGGAATATCAACAGAGGAAGAGAAATGGAGAGATGAACTTTTCTTGGTTTTTTTTCTTCCAAATGTGCTTCTGTTTTTCTTCCTCTTTCCTGAAACAGCAGTAATTTACTTGCCCTGAGCCCCATTTTTTTTCCAGAACCCATTATTCCAGAAAAGAAGTAGACACTAAAGGATGAGACTGAAGGCTACAGATTGTCCGTATGGGAGATTTACCGACATCATTCCAAGTTCCTAAAGTATTTAAGTAACTAATTAACTGATTATTTTGCGTAAGTCAAACATACGTGTTGAAATATTTTCTGTAAGACTTTCATAATTTTCGGTTACTTAATTGCTGCTGAAAACTGTCACTGTATTTTTCAGACGTATCAAAACACTGATACTATTTTAAAATCCGATAAAAAGTGACAAGAATGAACCAGGTGGCAAATTCCTCCCAATATATTTTATGTGCCAAAACAGAAGTGTATTAATTTTTCCTCTAGTTTAGCAGTCAACTCATTCTATTTAAAATGCACTAATTTGGGCAAAATTTCACCTGTCAAGGTCTGATTTTCATCTGGAGTGTTTCCCAAAAGCTTTGACAATAATTTGTGTTTTTCCGCAAACTATTTGTGACTGACATGGTACACGAACTTCCTTCCTAATTAAAATGGTACCAACCCACTCATTAATCGTAAAGTGCTTCTTAAGTCTTGTCTCTTTTTTTACTACATAGAGTAGCCACCACACATCATGAACAAATACAACACACATCACGGACAAATACAACACACATCGCGAACAAATACAACACACATCATGGACAAATACAACACACATCATGGACAAATACAACACACATGCACACAGGCTATTATCTAATATATTTTCCCACGCACCTGAAATGGATATTTTATTCATCCAACCATCCATTTTCTAGCTGTTTATCCTGGCCAGGGTTGCAGAGATTTTTCATCATTTTCAGAATTTGTATGGATTATAATATTTCTGAGTGTGTATATTCTTAGAAACATGGAAATCCTTACCCATAGGCATGTAGCTCTGTGATCAAGTCCAGTTAAACCAGAGAAACTGATTTGAATCTATAATTTCAAGCAAGAGAACTAGACAAATGTGACAGCGTGTCATTTTCTGTACCAAAGGTCCTCTCATGTTTTAATAACCCATTTTTCTTCCCTACCTCTCCTTTTGGAAGCAATAGTTCTTTGATAAAGTGGTATGTCTCTTTAACATTAACTAGACACTCATGTATATGTTTACTTAGAAGTGACTGACTGGCCAGGTTGGTGTCTGTGAGGCTGTCAGTCACAGGAGAGTGAGTCAGGTCTCTACAAGGCTTAGTATTTTCTTTTTACGTGATTCTTGTTCTTGTTCGAAGCTACTTATGTGTGAAGAAAAGATGCACATTAATATCAGTACCAAAATAAAGTCTGGGTCAACCCTCCTAGCTATTTAGATGGTCCCTAAGTAGGTATATGTATCACTTTTGTGGTAAATGACAGGTTTGATAGGTTGGGGCCCCCTCCTGCGTTATTTTCTGCCTTGTGTCTGTAGCTTCCAGGAAAGGCGACCCTGCATAGGACAGGCAGATATGGAAAATTAATGAATAAATGAATGAATTTATAGACAGACAGACAGACAGATAGATAGATAGATAAGTAGACAGATAGAATCATCAACTGTTAATTGCAAAGCACTGAAATTATGACTATATCATAACATAAAAGATATACAATGATTTAACAATCAGTGGCTGATTATAGATTTGTGATGATTTCCTGTCACCATTTCCATGGTGGAGTTAACAACTACAAAGTCAGTCACTTAAAACACTCATTAAAATCTTACATACGTTCCACCAATCCATCATAAGGTCCCCTGTGAATCTCTAATATTCATCAGTTTCAGGATATTCACCGCTGTGCATGCATGAGCCATTAATGAGTCTACAGTTTAAGCATCTTAATAGCAAACTTCATATTCATTTTCTGTCAATCACTTCACAATGGCAGGTAGATGTTGGATAATGGGAAACTTCTAAAATCTCTAGAAAATTTGATTCAAGATCTTTGCTGGCCAAGCATTGGAATGCTTCCTCATTCAGACTCACTTGGTTACAGTAAAGACAGTGCAAATCAATACAGTCGGTGAAAAATAATATGAGACATTCAAAACAGTATAAGACCGTAGAAAACTGAAAAAAACAGTGCAAAACCAGATAATATGTAGTCAGTGTCTGGCTTTGAAACCTAAGAGTCTGTGGCTGAGGTTCCAGTGGTCCTGAGTTATAGACTGAACCTTGTTACAGTGGTCATTAAGGTACAGTTGGTCAATGGAGGGTAATTCAATCCCTGTGATCTTCTAAGCAGACTTCACAACCCTCTGCGTTGTCTGCCTGTCATGAGATGCAGCACAGCTCCTCCGCAGCATACCATGATAGCGCTGGGAAAAACACTCTCAGTGGTACTATGCTAGGAACCGGTAAGTGTGGCCTTGCTCATACCCCAAATCCTCCGTCGTTTAGGGGTGTGAAGTGGCCGACGGGCTTTGATGAGAATGGATGCAGTGTTTTCTATCCACCTCAGCTTCTCTGAGATCTGGAGACCAAGGTACCTAAAATTGCTGACCATGTCCACTGGAGAGCCATCAATGATGATCAGAGGGAAGCTGCTGCACAACTACCACCATTGGTGTGATTGCAGCACTCCCCCAGACCTGCCACCTCACTTTCTCATCAGCGGGTTCATACTCGTTTCTGATGAGGCCAATTACAGATATATAAATAATACCCAAACACCTTAACAACTTAAACACCTGACGGTCTTAATTTATATCCATCCATCTTCCAACTGGTCACCCAGATCATTGATGCCTGGAGCGTATCCCTGGCAGAATAGGACACAAGGCAGCTGGAACACACTGGACAGGACGCTAGTCCCACACAGAGCCAACGTACAGGTGAGTCAGGGGCACCTGTTACCTTAACCGCATAAATTTGGACTAGAAGCAGAAACAGAGAGAGCCTGTAAACTCCACAAACCCAGAACAGAGGCTCAATATAAACCTACCAGTCCCGGAGGTGGTAGGCAATAGTGAAACCACACTTATTTTGAATGTGATTGAGCGTAAATCTTTTAAAAATCAAAGACTGCTTGGCGGCTGTAAATGCTATGGTATAATATGAAAGCTATTATACAATTCAATGTGATCATTTTATTACTGCGCTTCTGGAAAAGAAATTACTTGATTGACGATTTAATCACGGGTTATAAATCACTGATCACAGTGAGGGGACATGCAAGCAGAAATCTCACTCTTTAGTATAATATTGTGCCAACTGAGGCCAGAGTAATACCTAAATAATTCTGCAATCTTACAGTTAGATTTGATTTTAAGTGAATGTAAATATCTTGTAGGGTTTCAAATCCGAAACTAAACACAGCTGAACCAATGCAAAATGTACAGAAATTATTATGAACTTTATTTATACCATTTACATTGAAAAAATAGCGTAAATCTAATCTGGGTTTGGAAAAAAAATATTAAGGAAAAACTGGTATTGGACGTGACATTTTTACGTTATGGGTATGATGTGTCTGACCCAATCCGCAGACTATAGAAGCCACTTGCTCGCGTGGTTAATTTTCATATTAAATAAATTATAATTAAGAAAAAAAACAAACAATGAAATGAGACATATTGACATAAGTGAACATTTTAAAGACATTTCTGTTCTTGTGCTCACAACTTTATTTGTCCAAAGTAAGGTTGAGCTTTGCGTGGAATTGCCCAGCATGTGTAACAGCGTAAGGTTCCACACCACTGCCTCACCAACCAAACCGGTTTTGCTTTAATTACCACTTTACATCGTGTATTTCTTAAAAACACAGCATCAACTAAAACATGGCATGTTACTTAAATTTAATCGAATAACGAAGGATTGTTTCACTATTTACGTTTGGTATTCATTCTAAATTGTTTCAGTACAAGGCAATATCATACATGCAGCTAAGAAAAACGAAATACAGAACAAGTTAAACAGACTTTGATATTTTAACTGAAATATATATGCTTCCCATGTGTAGGAGATATTTTGCCTTTACATTTTCTATAAACAACTTGCTTAGGAAAAAATACATGTACTGACTGAATTTGTCAGTATACTTGAAATTATGTTTCATTTGCTATTTCTACAAGGACATTGGAATGTTTCTTTTTAAAAGTCCCATCTTGCTCTCTTTTGAGAGCCATTGGAGGTTAAGAGTCTGACACAAGGGCCCAGTGAGAGTGTCCACGTGACGCCCCTGGGATTTAAATCAGCAACCTTATGATAATGAGCACAGTTCTAACCAGCTGAGAACAATTGGAACATGTTTTTTATTGACAGATTAAATTTCATGTTCTGGGGTTTTGTGAGCCCTTGGTATACACTCCATGAAGTAAATATATACCTCATAACTAGTGGTGCCACATAAAATTTGCCATAGGGTGAAAAGAAGTGTTTTCTCTATAACAATGCCTTGCTATGACTTGCTTGTAAAAACGAGACATTGGTTTTATGACGGGAGAAGGGGCACGGTGGCCTCATTCCTCCACATCTGGGGGTTTGAATCTCACCTCTATGTGGCATGTGGAGTTTGCATGTTCTTCCTACTCCTTGCAGATTTCATCCACCAGTCCAATAACATGCATCTCCAAATTAGCCATAGTGTATGCAGGCATAGCATTATACACAATGAAACTGAAGCAAGAAGAAGTCTTAGGGCAGAATGAGGCAACCAAGCAAATTGGGTGGTGTGCGGCTCAATAACTTAGGATAGTCAACCCCTGCTCAGAAGGTTGCTGGTTCAAATCCCAGAGTGATTTCACTGTTGGGCCCCTTCCTGTGACTTCCTGAACCCCCCACTTGCTCTGAGGACTGTCTAGCCCTGCCTTCCCAATTATACATTGCATTGGAAGAAGGTGTTTGCTAAATGAAGTGTTATAGAATGCTTTTAAACAATCGCAACCCACTGAGAAAAAGACCAGATGTTCTCGTCTGCACTCAAAAGATGACCACAGCAGTAATTCAGGCTGTCACTTTCAGGCAGCATGCGGAAAAACATTTTGAAGCTTTTATCAAACAGATAAGTAAAAATAAAAACGAAATACATACCGTTAAGACACTCATTACTGTAGTGTAGTGTTTTGTTGAAAAGCAACTTATAAACTATGAGTGACCATTCAATGAACAGAGTAACACTAAGCAGAGAAAATCCCAAGTGCTTCTCTGTCGTTGTCAGCTAACAGTATTTTGTCTCTGAATTTCTAATCAATTTTGTTGCATTTGCTACTTTTTTGCGATGCACGCAAAGGTCAGCATTATCAGAGTAATCGGCAGCTACTCACTTCAGAAAAAGAGGTAGTTTCTTCACAGGTTGTTCGTTTGCTCTCCATCGCTTTTCTCTTGATTACTACGAAGTCATTTTTATTCCTGCAGCAGCTGTTGCCCATATCGTTCACCTGTCTGCAGTTCACATTTCTGCTGATATTGATAACGAGGATTAAGTTTGTTGTAAATGGGTGATTAATGAGCCTCCAGGTACCGACGTTAAACATAATCAATCAAATTAGAAATATGTGCTGTTGGAATTCTGCACATTATGGCCAGTTTTAACTGGAGTAAAGGATAAAAATGTACGGGATTTCCCACCTGTCACCCTGTGGAGGATAATTATTTCATATGGCCAGCTTTATTGGAAGTTAAATTACTCAGATGATAATTTGAATTATTTATGCAATACTTCAAGTTGTTTTATAATGCATAATAAGATTCATTTTGCACTTCATCCTAAATACTACATTTTCCTGTATCTAAAAAAATGTATAACTAAACAAAAAGCTACTTCTGTTGGGGAGAAGTTTTTGGCAGGTTATTCCTCTTAATCAAATGTCGTACCTCGCAAAACTTAAAACTGCCATTGGCTGCAAACTGCAGGTATAATTCCGGTCCATCCAAGTCATTCTTCTATATATCTGCTTTTCACAGTATATTTATCACTCAAGCCGTAAGAACCCAAATAAGAAAGATTTAAAGAAAAATGGCATGTGACACCAATGGATATCATTATCCACCGGATATCGTTATCTTCATTATCTACCCAAAAACAAAATAATTAACATCCCCCTCACAGAGGCCTAGAACTGGATTTCCTATATTGATGGATTTCTATTGCAGAGGTTCTGCTAAAATGTTCTGCTTAAAGGTTCTGCTTAAAGGTTCTGCTTAAAGGTTCTGCTTAAAACTCTAGTAACAACTTACTTCTGATGTTGACTGGTTTTGCTTCCCCTCCTCCATTGTCTTCCAGTATTCTTCCTCTCCCTTTTCTGATGCAGTAAAGTATTACCACACACTCTTACCAAGTGCCTGGGCTGACTGTGTTGTGGTGAAACACGCTATATTTTTTTTAATCAAAAATAAGAACAAATGGTTGGATGGTGGGTGGAGGGATGTATGTATATATATATATATACAGTATATATGTGTATGTATATATATATACAGTATATATGTGTGTGTGTGTATGCATATATATGTCTATATTACATATATTGTGGCGCCGCCAGGATTATCATGTCCTAGCCCCTGTGTGTACCTTGTAAGTTGCGATATGTATTTGTTAGTGTACAATTCTTCTTCTCCCACTTATTGCATGTGCCCTTGCCTGTGTTGTATGTGTAATCCTAATGTGCTCTAGTGTTGTATAATGGTCTAGTGTGTAACCTCCCCATGTTTGCTTGCCATGTTTGTCAGTGTTGTTGTTGCTTGTGTTTGGTCCCTTTAAGGACCACAGTAAAGAGCAACTTTGTGTAAAATTGTCTCCAACACTGCGGATTTAGATAGATAGATAGATAGATAGATAGATAGATAGATAGATAGATAGATAGATGTATAGATATACACACACATTTTTATTATATATAAGCAATATAGAATAAAATGATATACCATGTTTTAGAGCGGTTATAGAGATATACTGCTGTATATGAAATGCAGGCACCATCTTCTCCAGAAAGCTAGATAACAGGTGAACAGAGAGCCCTGGAACAAGCTGGAGTCACAGTATACCAGCACTCAGGACACATATTGCATGTAACAATGTGTTCACAACAGGCTACAAAAAAAATAAAAATAAAAAGTCAGTCATGACTAACCCACCATCTCTCCCCGATGACCTGAATGCAGTGTCTTTGATCTTGGAAACAAAGATCCTCTCATGCAAGCTTCCGTAGCGTCTGACAAACATAGATCGTGGAATCCGGGGGGGGGGGGGGCAAATGTGGAGTATAATTAAAGATGAAGTGATAATAATGGAGAAAATACCTACAAATAATTTAATGAAAGCTGATACTGATAAAACTGTATTCATGAAAGCCTGAATTATATCCGCATTTTTTGAAAGCATCTTGTTCAGATGCATTCTGCAATCCATGCTGACAGGACCGGCTTCGATGTCTCCAAGGAAGATGTAAGAAGAACTTTTTGCTCACAGAGTTTGATGCTCACAAGGCAGCTGTTCCTGACAGGATTTCAGCCTGTGCCGACGACCACGTTGGTATGGACGTTTTCAATCTTCCTCAGAGGGAACTGACCAGTTTAACAAACACTGCGATCATTTCAAGCCCACAGAAAAATAAAGCGGACAATCTAAATGACTATTGCCCCTTTGGCACTCACCCCCATTACCATGAAGTGCTTTGAAACACCAGCAACAGAACACACAAAAAGCAATGTCCCAGGCTTCTGCTTGCAGGCTATAGTTCAACATTTAGCAGTGTGATTCCCTCAAGGCTCATAACCAAGTTACTGCACTTGGGACACTTCCAGGCATCGGAAACTAAACCTCCTGCACCTCGAACCTCAGCAGTGTGTTGAGCTCCTTGCTGCATTTCCCGCTCACACAGGACTGATTGCCTAGATATGGCTCCTATTCCCTCATCAGTTTTGATGACGATAGTACCATCATGACCAGGACCATTGCAAGGATCTTAAGACATCCAGGGCTTAGTCCAAACACCTAATTTTCCGAGGGCTCTCAAACTGAGAGCGTGGCTATTAAAACACCTGAGCCAGACGAATCATTAGGAGCTCATTTGGAATCTTTTGGCGGTTCAGCTTCTGACGCGTCTGCTATTGATGATGAGCTTAGGCTTTTGGCAGAACAGTGTCAGGGCAACTACCTTCACCTTAATGACAACAGGACAGAGAAGCTAACCAACAATTCAAGAAGCAGGAGGCAAGCCATTATCCCATTTTTATTGGAAGGAAAGCTGCAGAGAGAGTCAGCAACTTTAAGCTCCTGGGAGTTACCATCACAGACAACCTCACATGGATGCAACACACGTCAGCATCAATCAGGAAGGTACACAAAGTCTTTACATCCTTAGAGACCCCTGGAAGTTCAACAGCAAGCCTCACCAACCTCTACAGATGCATGAAGGAATCCATCCTCACTGAATGCATTTCGTTGTGGCATGGAAACTGCTTAGCTGGGAACTGCAGAGCTCAGCAGAGTTTAGTGAAAATTGCTCCAGCCATCACTGAGGAACATCTTCCTTCACTTCTGTACATTTTTACCACACTCTGCCTTAGGAAAGGCAGGTAACATTGTCAAGAATTCCAGTCACCTTGTGCGGCCACTTTTCTATCTCCTCCCTGCTGAAAGATGGCACAAAAACATCAGATCACAAAGTTCAGAGACAGTGTCAACACACAAGATTTGACTCCTCAACAGCAGCTAATACTGAGAAATAAGAACACAACACATTAAACTGCTGGCCAATGACATCTGACCTCTGTCATCATCTCTCTCATTTGCCAGTATGTTTGTGATGTAATTCTTGGTTTACTTTATGTTAACTGCTGTAAATTATATATTGTGTTACTTCCCCTTTTGTTGCCATTGTTTGATGCTGCTATATATTGTCGTTCCTTGATAATGAACTCTTCACCGACACTCTTTAGAACTAGTTTTGTAAAGTATTCAAGAGTCAAAGTTTAAAGGCTTTGTGTTCCCATTTCTCTCAGCATCGCATCAGAAGCCAACAACCTGCATCAATGGGTGAAGCAGAGCCATCTCCTGAATAAGTATAGATAATTAGACAGCTAACAGACAGCTATCTATCTATCTATCTGTGGATATGCATGTACTGTGTATGGATGTATATAGACATACAGTATAGCCACACTACTTCACCACCACTTTCTAACTTCTGAAATACTGCTGAAAAAATATATCCAGAAACCTATATAGGTGTATGTATGTAAAAATGACCTCGAGGAGCAGCTCGACCTGTGAAATACAAAGTTAATGAAAGAGTGAAGTTCAAAAGCTCCCATGTCACAAAACATCACAGCACAAAAGCAACGACAATCGGAAACTAATGCCGTAGTCAGACGAAGGCCGAAGGCAGATGAAGCCACGGTCAGAAGTTATAAAAAGGTGACCACAGAGCAGAGGGACCTGCAGATAAAAGATGCAGACGTGGCTTTTCAGCTTTTGATGGAAAGAGGCGAAGCAGCGGCCCATTCACTGGATGGCGAGGAACGCGCCGGTGCAGGACGTACGTGCAGAAGTGTGAGAGCAGCATGGAGGAGAGAGGATAACCTGTTTCAAAAAGATGAGATACAGTTTTTGTGAAGAACTTGGTTCTTGTGGACAGCGAGCAGACCCACAGAACACGGAGGTGGGAGGGTGGAGCGGTGATTTTATTAGCTTACTCGAAATGAGACGGGCAGGCAACCCGAGTCACATTCAAAATGACCACTTCGCTCGCTCACTAACACACGCGCGGTGCTAACCCACGACAGCTGGCCCGTCGCTTCTGGGCATGTTTGAACACACTGCAAACTTGCTTTATTATTTAGTATGATAATGCAACTTTGCAATGGAAAAATGTTAAAACTTATTACATGAATGAATTTAGCAGGTACTTTTATCCAAAGCAATGCACAATTGAAATGGGGCGGGGGGTCAGCCAGTCCCCGGAGAATCTGGGATTTAAGCGCCCTGCTTGAGGGCCCAATGGTGAAATCAGTCTCTTGATCCTGGTATTTGAATTGACAACCCTCCGATCACAGACGGGTAACCTGCTGAGCCACGCACTGCCCTTCTTACTGGTATCCTTTTTATTACACTCTATCCTCATTCAGCAACCATGTTGTATTACAACGACCAGGTCAATAAACAAGATGGTTACTAAATGACAATCTTGGTAGCCTAAGTGTGAAAGTGACTGTTTCGTACTACAAAGATCACTGACTGCTTTCGTCTCATTCAGATAAATTTAATGTACAGTTATGCCAGTGTTATTCTCACACTGGCATGCATTGTTGTCAGGCATACAGAATTTGGTCTGAAATTATTTTTTTTTAATTACCATTGTATTTCCGAATGTTCCTTAAACAAGGCAGCCACTAAATAGACTGTAATTATTTTACATTTTATTAATTAACCTCAGTGTATCTGTGCCTTTGTCATCGGGAGAGGACATACCCGGCAAGAAGGATTGTTAATAAATTTTTCACCATGTTAAATAAAAATTTCTAATTCCAGTCACATGTGGTCATAACTGTTTACCTCAGCAGTAAATATCTCGCAAAAGGTGAAATCAAGTAATCGAGTCTCATCTGTGGAGCAGTACGAGAAACATCTTTGCCGGTGTCTTGCAAGATAAGCTTTAAAAAACCATGTAGCATCTGATGATACATGGGGTGTATTTGTCATCTACGCCATCTGTGCTACCCGAAGATGTCCTGTAATTGGACGAACTTGTAATGTTGCTTACTCAGTTTAGAACAAAATTCTAAGCCGCTGGAACAAAGCCATAAAAGTCCATATTAAACCAAGCATACAGAATAACAGATAAGGTGATGTTAACACAGATGGTGATTGTTTCCATACACTTCTTATCGCACTTCATTTTAAGGTGCTTAATTTTTTGAACGGAAGTGGGGTTAATACATAATAATAATCTTAGAATAGACTGGGAATATAAAACCTAAAAAGCATAAAGTTATCACAGCAATATATGTTATATACTTTAAATTTACAAGAATGAATACCCTCCAATAGTGAGTTAGTGCAAATTTCTATCACATATTACAATCTCTAATAATTTATACTACCTTTATTCTACTTTTAGGTGATGGAACTAAAATGACAGCTGTTGCCAAGCAACTAACCCAGGAACTGAAAAGGAATTTGTTGTGTTCTTTCCTGTAACAAAGATTTTTTTCATTCTGGGCACAGCTTTATAACAAGTACTAGAAGATGAGTGGTATAATCGTTTTCATAGTAGCGAAATTAGTGACGATCCACAAGGCAAACTTACAAGCCGTTCAGGCCTAGATAGAACAAGCAGAGGACTTTCATCACAGAGAGTTCAGTGAATTCATATATTACATTTTATTCTGGCAGGGAGTTTTTTGCATGCATTTATTGTATGTATTACTGAAGATGTCAGACTGAAATATTTTTACACCTTAGGTAGATTCTTTTTTTATTGCCTTTCTTGTGAACTAATGAAATAAATCAAATATCGACAGAAATACTCTAACTAAAGTGTAAATGGTGCAAATATGGTAAATTTAAAAAGAGAGTAAAAATATGTACAATTAACGTTGCATATCTAACGCTGTGAAAGAATAATATAAATATGAAGTCAGTGATTAGCAAAAGGGATGCGTGTAGGAAAGAAAGAGTAAAAATATTACATTAAATATTAAACAAAAAATATGAAACATTACATGAACATAAAGAGAAGCTGGATGGCAGGACTGTGTAGTTTGGGGCTAAATGGTTAAACTTGACAAAGTAACACACAGATTGTTAGAGTGCTAGTAATGTAGGAAAGGTCTCTTCAGAGTAAATAAAGATGCTACCTGGATTTCATCACGCTTTTTCGATGTTGCATAGTAAGACACTTGGTTTCTCTGCATGCAGATTCTCATAAGAGTTCATAACATCCTTTTCTGCATTGTATGACTTTATGGACTCCTGCTGATAGACCATAAGGCCTTTTCATGTTAATCAAATGTACACAGCTGCTGTTAAAGGAATAGCATTCATCCACTGGGACCAGAAGTATGTTTGCCATGAAAGCAACAAGATAGGATTTCTTAGCATCTAAATATATATGTGTGTGTGTGTGTGTGTCTGTGTGTGTGTATAATTCTCTAGAGACAGATGCAGGGGGAATGAAAAACTAGAAATATATTGCTCTGTTCTTTGGTGTACTGACCTTTTAGAAATGGTTCTTAGAAGTACATTATCACCAACGCTAGGCTAACCTGGTCTTAGCACACCTCCAGCAAATATTACACAGCAATTTCACGTGCTTAATTTTTAACGAGCCATGCATACACTTAATGGCTATAAGTCTAGTTCTAGTCGTCTTCAATCTCTGTTAAATTCAAGGGATTTTACTGAGAATGAGTTGAGAATTCTCCAAGTAACAGAAGTAGGTAGCACCAATTTTTATTAAATCAAAATATTCCTGACTGTGTGTTCTACATCAAAGATGTACAATCCATCAATCATCGGCACCATTCACGGTGTACCTCATAACTTTTGCCGGATGTGTCAAATGTTTCAAACAAATCTTGGTGAAAGTACAACAATTAACTTTATTACGGTCTGAAACTGGTGTATCTATACATCATCTAACCAATTATCCTGATATGGTCATCAGGGAGGTTGGAGTCTACTCCATAGGGATCAAGGCTAGGTTACATCCTGAACAGATTGCCAGTCCATCGCGGGGCACACATAGGGGAGACAGATTAATGAGTAAGTAAATAAGAGCTTTGCTTCATCAATTATCCCTGGCCTCCCCAAAACAGAATCAAACCCTTCAAGCACTTTCAAGACACCAGATATACTTTGTACTACATGAAGAAATTGGAGTATCAAGAGAAAACCCATCTCCACACACATCGGGATTTGAACCCCCAACTCTGCTGGGGCAAAAGACAGTGTATCCTTCCAAGACTCCCCTGGTACTCCTTTGGCAAGCATAATCACACAGAAGTGTATATCAGTAAGACCAACAATGGCCTTCATTGTAACAGATAGCAGTAATGAGATGCTTGTAAACACATTAAAGGTTCTACATCAAAAAAAGCCCCCCGCCCCTCCCCACCAATGAATATATTTTTTCAGGCTCTTGCTTTTTGGTCTTTGTTGTAATTACTGCAATCAACCAGTAACGCTTACAAACTCAACGGTGTGCCATGTGTTGAGTGCTCCGGCAGCCTACTTGACAACGTCTGGACTAATCATGTCAGTGCCTTCCCACTGAGAGGCATCTTACAAAAAGCAATTTCAGCACTTATCTCAGTTATAGAAGTGCTAAGTGTGCTTTCCTTATTTAAGCTGTTAATATTGTGGTTTGTTAAAGGCCTTTTGGACTATCCCTCAGTGCACAGTAATTTGCTTTAAGAGTACTTCCAAGTAAGTCTGAGAAACGCCTGAATTTCAGCACCCTTTTTTAGTGTTACGTGAGCTAGTTTGGAGAAAGGAGACTAAGGGTTGTACTTCAAGGTCACTCGCAGCACTTTTAAAACTGAAAATTATAGTAATTCGTTCACTGATGCATTCGCTTCAGCTTTACTTGAATTGAGCCAAATGCAAAAAAACACAAGAAACATTTGCTGAGAATAGTTTTGAGGTTCAGAACATTTGGAGTCACCAGGAGCAGAACAGAGAATTACAGATTTAAATTGCTCTCTGTCTTTCTGGTACACCCAAGATTCACATAAGATCAAAGTTTTAAGAAGCTAAACACACTGAGCGACGTAAGACAAGCAAAAATGTGTGCAGAGAGTGTTAGCGCTGAGATCAGTAGCACTGGGAAAATTAGCAGGGTGATGCACCCCATAGATAGGCAGAGAAAAGCTAAAATGATCTTTCACGTGGCTGTGGTTGAAATGTGAATTTTCCGGAAAACATTGTTCACTGTTCCCTGCGTGGTGCATGTTCAATTCCCTATGGATATAAACAAAATTGCGGATGAACAATATTAACAATATTGTAGCGCTGACAATATGGCTCCGCATAGTGGAGCCCAGTAAGAGTACTGAGCATGCTGGGAATATTGTGAGTAGGCCCTATGTGTGTTATTGTAAATGCTTGTGTTGTATTTCCTATTGTCAAGTGTGTCTTTGCTGTGTTATATCAACTTATATGTGAACCCTGTCTGATCCTTGTATGTCTTTAGTATTTACATGTTGTGTAACTTACCGACCACGTGTGCCTTATTGTCTGGCGTCCAACCTCCCTGCTTTTCCACATTACGAGTGGTTCGGTGATTGTTTAATGCCTATGTTATTAATGCCTCAGTTGTTTTTAGGGCATCCTTTTCCCGTTCAAGTGAGCCTTCTCCACTTTTGCCACCGCCACGGTGCCACGGTTTGTTGGATATTATGCTGGTGTCAGAAGTGGAATGTCCGAAATGGCCACACTCACGGCACTGGAGAGGGTTTTGATCAACCTCCCTTTGGCAGCCCAGTCTGGCAGACCTGCAGGCAACTATGGATCGGCAACTTGGGCGAAACAGCAAGGATGGCTTGGTACAAGAAGCTCGCCTGCTGGTGCTGAAGGAAGAAAGGGCACAGAGCATGCTACTGCCTTGAAGTGTGCATGAGAGCCGCGAGCAGGGGACGTTGGAGTGAGGAAGGAGTCTCCCCATCTTCCCAAAAAGCACCAGACCCGTGCAGCACACCTTGAAGCCGCCCCGGCCAGCCTGCCGGACCCCCATCCTGCCACAGCGCGCCCCGAAGCTGCTCCTGTCTTCCTTCCAGCTTCCCATCCAAGACGGCGTCAGTCACCAGGGAAGGCAGGAGCTCCTAGAGGTTCTGCCTGCTCATTGGCTAGTGAAGACTGTCAGAAGCGGAGTGCCTATAGGTTGGGTAGGAATATTCAAACCACTGTGGAGAGTCCAGTTAGAACTCTGGTGTAAATGCAAATAGAATACAAACACAATGCAATATACACTTAACATAACAAATACAAATTGCACACATTCCACTAAAAGAAATATCCGGTTGGGAATTGGGGTAATTAAACCATTACTAGAACTCTGGCTGAACTTGATCCGTCTCACCGTGACTAACCGAACTTGAGATTCCCTGCATCATTTCAAACTTCCTTCTTCTACATATGATGGGGAAACATGCTCTCTGCTGGCCAGCGATTGGCTTCTCCGTTGTCACAAACTTAAAGGGACGGACAGCCTTTTTAACACTGTCAGCTTGGCAGCCATGAGGAGACATGCCGCACGCTGAAGGCTCAGCTGGCTCAGGAGTGGTGCGAGCTCCAAGAGCAGTGGTGGCAGGGCCAGCAGGGCCAGGAGCAGCTGCATAAAGAACTGGCCAGCTGCCAGAAGCAGAAGGCCAAGGCCGCGGACGTGGCATTACTCAGCCACAAGGAGGTGCTGCTCAACCACTAAAAGGTTTAATGTGAGGCCCAGCTGGCCCAGGAGTGCAGCAAGCTGGCAGGACATCGGAAGCAGAGTGAGTGGGACCAGCAGCTAGCAGAGTGGGAGCAGCTATGCGAGGCCACTGGAGTTGCAGACCAGCAGAGGAACAGCCTGGTGGTCAGCATCAGGTTCCCACCAAGTTGTGGACGAACAAGGGCCAAGGCCCGGGGTGACCCACACCACCAGAACCTGCTGGCTGATTCATTCATGAGGACCAACACAGTCCTCATAGCATGCCCTGTCAGAGCCAGTGGTCACAATGAAGTCATCCATGACCAGAGAAGTGTCACCTCATGGGCATCCATCAACAACAGAGCACATCACTCACTGTGGTCAAAGCATACACTGAAACAACAGACAAGACACCCAGAGAGTGCCATAGTCTGAGCCTCATAAGACGCTTGCTGAAAGCAGGGACATTGGACACCATTGGGAGGAGCCGATCCACCAAAGCAACAGCTACTCCCTGAGTATGGCAGCCATCAAGGCGGCAAGACCAATAATTAATGTACCCACCAACGGAGATCTGACCACTCCACGGTTTGTCTACCTCAGATAGTGGTGGCACTGAAATGCGAAGTTTATGAAGCTCCTCCAAATGCAGAGGAAGATGGTCATGATACCGAGAAGACAAGACATTCCATGCGCGTACCTGGATGGGCCGCCTCAAATTAGGACCCAAGTGCTGCCATGCAGCGGGTGATGCCTCGCCACCACACCAGTCCCGATCCCCGACAGGCCTGACCCCATTGGCTCTCTAGCGGTTTCGACTCTTCCGGGGATGAGGCTCATGAGCGCTTTCCCCCATCCCCTTTATGATGCGTACAGCCTTCCTGTGGGCGGCTACTCCCGCGGAGAGCAGGTAGGAGTCCTCTCTGGCTTTGGTCCATGGAGTGCCAATCCCTCCTCCAGCCCCCAAATTTTTCCCTATAAGTTGGAGGACCTCTTGTAGGGTCAGATGCAGTTTAACATCACATCCAGGACCTGGGGCCAGTAGAAATATGCCACTGTCGGGCCCTTGAGCACGGTTCTTAATCTCCAGTTGTTCCAGAGTTGCTCTTACCTGTACATGTATCTCATGGAGAACAAAATGGGATAGGCAAAAAGACAATTTGAGTAAAGCATCACTATTATATATTTATTTACCAAGATTGCATAATTTATACTCACTTTCCATAATTTATACTCAGACTCACTAGTCCACATTACAAAATGTTTTGAAGGATAGATTATCTCGGCTGGCAGGCATTATCTGGATAATTGTTTAATTTATCAATCACCATTAGCAGTAATTAGCTATGCACAACACAGAACGTATTCTATTACTCAAGTGAGATTAGCCACCTTGTCGTTAACCATCAAATCTCTGTAGTGTTCAGTAATGGTGATTATAATTCTATTGCAGTATTCGCTGACTAATGAAGTGAATCTGAGGATTATAATTCCAGAACATCGTAATTTTATCTAAATTACAAATGACATTACAAAGGGCTGCTCAATGCTGACAGCGATGGAATGATGAAATCACACCCACTCCAATACAATAGCTGAACATCATATGGAACTGTTAGTATCTAACTGATCGTCTTAAAGCTACATGACGTTTTTCTGATGCCCTTTGTTTACAGCTCTTCTGGTCTAGGTTTTCGTAATTCCGAGGTACAGTGAAGGTTAACAGACTAGAGGTCTATAGTATTCTGTTTTTGGTAGACGAAAGACCGGCACTTGGTATAAAATCAAATTGCATTCAGATATGCCAAGATGACTTTTCAAACAGTAACAGTTTGTGTATCCATTCAGTAAGGCACATTCCATAAATGCATTGTGCGTCTCTTCAAGTTAAGAGTCAATATCTGGGTCCAGAAGGTTGCTGGTTCCGTGGCCAATAGAGTAATTATATCATCACTGGTGCCTTGAAAAAGGGCCTTAACCCCAGATAAATGGCTGAACCAGTGTTATCACCTGTATATATATATATATATATTTGTGTTTCATAGGAGCGCAAGGTGGGACATGGGAACACTGAAAAAAACACTATACTTGCTATCTGTAAAGTGGCATCCTGCATGAATTTTTAAAAAGAAATTTAAACCACTCAACTGATGCCTCATAGTAATTATATTTTGGTCTTGAATGTTGTTCCTGCAGCTAAAATAACCGGGGATGCATTTTGCTCCACCACAAGCAAAACAGCAGTAAATAACAGGTAACACTAAATCAACACCAAATCCGGCAAAAAGCTTTAACGGCAAAGCTGTCTTACGCCCCGGTCTTTTCTTCCCCATTTCCCACCTTTGACACTGCATCATGTTCTTATTCGCAGCATCATGATAATCGTTATTCTGCAGCTACGCTTTTGTCTCTTCCAATATTCTTCGGCAAATAACTTGCGCTCCTCCTGCTTCCACTTTTAGTTTATAACGATGCCTATTCCAAAGGCGTCTTACCTCACTATGCCGGCGCACGGAAAATAAACAGCAGTGCAAGCTAATAATACATCTAAAAATAATAATTAAGCGGAAAGAGTTTCAGAATAATTGCCTTTCACAGTTCTATCATCAGAACAGCAATTTGAAACAGTTTGCAGACTTGAATGAACCCACTGTTTCGATGCATATTCCAGTCGGTGCAGTAGGTGATACGATTTTCTACTTCGACAGGCCACATTAATGTCCACTAAAACTGCAGCTTCAATATCCTGTAATTTCACAATGCTAGGCTGGCACTTAGGCACCATAATGATTTCGTAACATCATTTTAGACGGCACTTGCTTTTTGCATGTTAAACAACCAGGATTTCAGTTTTACTATATCGCTGCTTTTCCTACACTGCTGAGACATATTCATGTCTTCAAATGAGTCTCTGGCTGATTAATTCAGCAGCCGGTGAAGAACATAAAACTCAGAGGGATCCTACTACACACCTAGCCAAGAATGCTTGTATGAAGTTTAATGCATTCAAGTTGTGCAGTGGCTCCGTTTATGCCAGGAAACTATATACAGTCACTTGACATGACCTTGTATATAATTAGCATAGTCATAATGCCTAATTAAACCTGTCAGCGACATTTAAAAACATATATATCATCAAACTATATTAATGAAAGAGCCTGGCGATGAAGACAACAGATGTGTGAAATAAAATCACATTCGATTTTATTTCAGTCATGCAAATAAAAAACTACAATATTAACACTTTTTAAAGCAAATTATGTGCTGTTTTCCTTAAACAGTTATTGGACTTTTTGTTTCTCATACATTCTTTTTAGCAGGATTTTGTTTTTCCTACTGTTAATGCTTTGTAAGCTTTGCAATTATGCAGACCTAGTTTTTGATACTTTGCAAAAATTCAGACTATAGGAATTTGCATGGTAGCACATGAACACAAACACTATTGATTTGTCCATTGGAATTTGGGGTACATTGCATATGTTTTTACATACATATGTAGACACATTAGTGATGGAGGATTGTAATAGTAAGTTGTTCTCAGTCTCTTGCGGCAACAACGGCTGCAGAATCTGCTGAGGAAGGAGAGTACACAACTGGAAAGGGCATTTCCTGAAGAAAATGTGTGATTACTGTGTGCATAAAAGCTCAAAAGTATTCAGCCAATTTTCATACACTTAACCGTCCTTCATCACTTCTTTTTAATCCCAATATTTTTTATTTTTAATTGGGAAAAATTTGACAGAAAGAAGGATGAGAAAGAGGGCTGTGGGTGCAATATCAGGCACACATCCTCTTAATGTGTGGCACATTTAAGAGGTGGGACAGAGTTTCTAGGTGAAAAACTGTAGGAGGAGATAGCTGCCAAAGTTTTGGGAAGAAGAAAAAAAGTCAAAGACTAATAATAAATATGTGAGAGAGCATAGTGAGCACAGTGATTGCTGTGCACACAGCAATCACAATTATGAGGAGAATTCCTGTACAGTAGCATGAAACTGTGGAGCAAATGTAAAATTTTGTGATTAGAATTTCTTTTAAGGATAGTTAGTTCATAGATAGATAGTTCATAGTTAGTACTGTGACCCTAATGTTTCCCAGATACCCATCCAAAAATGCTCTTTTGTTTGATCCTGTCATCTTCCTGTATAATATAATTAAACTCCACCATCTTCATTAACGCACTATTACCTACTGTGTTAAAAAGGCTTGACCAAAGGCACTAAGGGACTTCTCCACTACAGAGCATAAGTTGTAGAATGACCTGTCCATTTCCTTCTGATTATACAAGACTGATGACTCACAAATGCTTTTTGAAAATAGTTCCTCAAAGTGCATCCTGGGTCACACTCATAAGGGATGAACTTTTGTATAAGGTGCTTTTTACATGCTAGCTAAATACGTGAACGATATTTTCTTTACCAGCATTAACTTTTGCAAATGTTAGTACATGCAATAGATAAGAATGTAATTCAGTTTGGCTATGTAGGGTGCCTAGAAGAGAAAGACTTGAAGATGAATATTTTTGCATGTTTTGCCAAGAATTGCTTCCTTTAATTTTTATTTGATGGTGGTGAAAACTGCAGCTACAAGCATAGCTGTCTGTATGTTCACAAAGATAGACTGGGCTATTGATATTCAAACACCAATTGGAAAAATGTGCTCTGGAGTTTGGAAGCTTGTTGTCCATAAAGATACCTACAAATGATTGTACACCATGAGGTGTGAATGGTTACTCATTAATGTATCAATGATGCATCAACTTTCAGCTAATGGAATGAGTACACAAAGAACCAAAGAAAATCAGTGCTACAACATCATCCAACCATCCATCTTCCAACCATTTATCCTGAACTTAGGTGAGGTAGGGCCTGGTGCCTGTCCCGGGCAGCTGAATTCTGGGCTATATCTTGGATAGGATGTCTACATCATTATAGAGCAGGTGCTTAGGAATAGGTGCTCAAAGGGGTAAGACCTTTGGATGATATGGGTGAACATCCATAGATTGAAGACATGGTGAAGGAATGACTGGCCCAGTGCTGAGAGGGCTACTTTCCCTGCAGCAGCAAGTTTGGAAAGAAGCATTGCATGAGGCAATATGAGTGGTTTGTTTATAGCAAGATCCAATGACACGCCCACCTTGTGTTTTTCGCTAATGTAACATGCTCACAAATCACAGATAGAGGCATATATGGCGGTGGAGCTATAGGAACACTGGGCCCAAATGAAAGCTGACTGGCCCCTGAGAGTGCCCCCTCACTGGTCAATCACCAGTTCAAAACATATCAATAACATCAACCCTTTATTTGCCATGTGCACAAGTAGAAGTACGTACACGTAGGAATTCTTCTCTTTGCCCACCACACCTTGCACTCCATAACTTGGGGGTTACAGCACAGGTTACAGCCATCTTGTTGCACTCCAGCAGTTGGGGTTTAAGGCCCCCCAAACCTAAAAAGTCTTAAAAGAAATTCTGATCACAGATTTTTTTCATTTTCTCAACAGTTTCCCGCAATCCAGGGTTTCTCATTGTAGTCTTGCAGTCTCCTTCTGGCCGTTACTGCCCGAGACCATTCCTCAGCAGATTCTGCAGCCGTTCTTGCCCAAGAGGCTGAGAACCACTTACAATTACAATCCTCCACCTTTTCTGCCTTCAGGCTGCCGCCTCCTGAATGCGCATTGTGCACATAGCAGGTTCTTCTGTTCTTCTATATTTTATTCTTCCAATTTTCCACAAGTGCATTTAAAGATTATAATGCTTAGCATTTAGCTCAAGAACATTTTCAGTGGCATATTTCATATCTTCAGTCTTGACTAAAGGGGAAATACTTAATGGGCTTTGAAGTTATAGGCTGTATCTGAAGTTACAGAATCAATAGACAGTATTTTTCTGTGTCCATTGTTCGTTTAAATTCTTCTTGTTCTTATTGTATGAAATCATATAATTCTGCATTGAATTATGGGTGTTGCACCAGACCTGCTAAGTAGTTTGTGTTCATCAATGAAGAGCCCTGTAATAAACAGTTACTGCTGGAAACACATGATAACATTTAGCAAATTCACATTACATTGTCTTTCATTGGTAGACACAAGCTACTTAGCATAACATTAGCAGTATTTAAGGCACTTAGCCAGCTATAAATAAACCATAGTAGGAACCACTTGAGTTTCCTTTATCATAATCCCTCTATTAACCATACCTGACTGTGGAAAAAATGTTTGAGCAGGTGATTATACCTTACCTATTATACCTTATAACTTTAAATGAAAAACTCATTTTGATTTAAGCAAGTACATTTAGTACATTTCCAAGGATGCTGGATCCAAAGGGGTTAGACCTAGGGGCAATGTCCAAGCATGAAATGTTTACTAGATGAAGGTGCTGCATTAAATTACTGGGACTGAATGCTGTTGACTTACAGCTCTTGTTAGTAATGTCTCCTTCACCCACAATACAGTCGGTAGGGTAGTGAGCAATGAAGTGCACTTGAAAACTGATTGATAGGATATATGTTCAAGGGACAGGTTAGGCTTTTGCGCTGTAGTGAAACCAGCTGCCAGTCTCATTTCCCAGACTGTTGCTTGTCTAGCAGGTTTTTCTGCATAGATTTCAGACCATCGTGTGCAATGTCAGCTGTTGAAGACCGAGAAATTCAGTCTTCAGAAACCTTCAAGATTGAAGAGGTTTATTCGTCATGTACACAGTTGTACACATACAACATGTAGTGAAATGTAACCCCGGTCGCTCCGAGCAGCTGTGCATGATAAGAGAATAATAAAATATAGAAAAATAATTATATATAATAAAAAATATATGAGATGTTCAGTTGTACATAATCTATACATGTGATAAGGTAAAAGTGATTGTGCTGTGCAATGTAAGTGCAATGTGCAAGGGACCTGAGATATATACCAACAATTTGGACAGTATGAAAGCAGTACTCATAGGATTATGGGCACTCGGACACAGTGTGCACAGAGTGTTGTCAGTGTTACAGTGACTGAAGAGTCACTGTAGAGTCCGCTGGGAGACCTAGGGGCACTGAGACATGTCCTGGTTTAGGAGCCTTATGACCTGGGGGGAAAAAAGCTCCTCCTTGACCTTTCAGGTTCTGGTCATAAGGCTGCGGAACCATTTGCCGGAGTTCAGCAGGCAAAACAGAGAGTTATTGGGGCGGGATGGATCCTCGGAGATTTGTGTAGCTCTGGTCCTGCAGCAGCTGTTGTAGATTCCTTGTAGGGAGGGCAAGGCAGATCTGGTGCAGCGCTCAGCTGCTCTAACCACCCTCTGCAGGGCTTTCCGGTCCTGAGCCGAGCAGTTCCCGAACCACAATGTGATGCTCATGGTCAGGATGCTCTCTACAGCAGCCAGAAGGTCTTAAGGACAGCAGGAGGGACCTTAAACCTCCTCCGCTGCCTCAGATGGTAGAGCTGCTGCCTCACCTTGCTGACCAGAGTGTGTGTGTGTGGACCAGGTTGGTTCTGTTCTACGCTGCAGGAGCAGACATGTTCCGCTCCTGGCAGGAAAAGTCTGATTCTGATTCTCCATATTCTGCACCTCCATAATATCCAACCACTCCAACCCTTCACATCAAATTCATTATCAACCTAGCCCTGCAGATTCATTCATATCTCATAAAGAAAAAGACTCAGGGGCCAATGGTCATATTTCACCAGAGGTGGCAATTTCAGGTCCAGAGAGTAAAAATCCAGACCAGGATTTTGTTTCAACCAACCACTTAAGTACTATTTGACTGTGACTTTTTACTCTCAGCTGGTTGGTTGAAACAAAATCCTGGTCTGGACTTTTACTTTCTGGGCCTGAAATTGCCACCTCTGTATTTCACCTGGTGTATTCAATCTCCTTCTTAACTTGACTTCCAGATTACCACACACTCTCCAGCTAATACACAGTGCTGAGGTGTGTGTTACTTGGAGCTGGAATGAATGGGTAGACAACCACTTTATCCATAAGATCTCTTAAATCCCAAACACGTTCAAGTTTGCTATGATCCTCTACATCAGGGTGCCCGACAAGTCCAGGTCTGAAAGGTTGAAAATTAAATTCTCATCCTTGGCCCCTGTGTGGGGGCAGAACTTTCCCCCGGGATTCAGGAGTGCCAAATTCCTTTCGCTATTTATGAAGGAACTCAGAACTTATTTCTGTAGAGGCACTCCAACCCTGAACTCCTGGCTGCATTTTAATTTCAAGATGGTGCTCCTTTTAACCAATCTTGACTGTACAAAAATGTGTAACTTTCATCTTTTTGATAGCACACTGTGTTTTATTCTCTATGATTATTTCAGTTTTTTTCCATTTCAACTTTGAATTTCACATTGTAAGTAGCAATGCTGCACTGGACTAGCCACACTTACTAATTACTTAGTGTTGCTCTCTGCCACAATATACACTGCCAGTCAAAAGTTTGGACACGGCAAGCTGCCTATAAATAAGAGTGATAGAGTGTCACATCACATGACCTGGCCTTCTGACCTAAACTCAGTAGAAATGGTTTGACCAGAGTGAGGGAAAAGCAGCCAATGAGGGCTCAGCCTTTGTGGGACCTGCTTCAGGACAGCTGGAAAAGCATTCCAGGAGGCCACCTCAGGAAACTGGTGTAGAGGAGACAGTAGGGTCAGACAGTCGCAGGAGCAATTGGGGTTAAGGGCCTTGCTCAACAGCCCAATGAGGGGCCACTCTAATGACCCTGGGATTTGAATCAGCAGCCCTGCGAGTCTCCACCCACAGATCAACCCCCCCCCCAACAAATTAAGGTTTTATTTGTTTAATTCTTATTTGGTCAGTGCATAATGCCATGTGTTATTTTATAGTTTTGATGCCTTTATTCTAAAGCGTAGAGAAGAGGTGCAAATAAACCTCTCTAGGGGTGGGTGTCTCCAAACATTTGAGTGGTACTATATCTATGTCTGTAGGCTTCTTGGTGGCTTAGCAGTGCCTCACACCTCCAGGTTGGAAGTCTGACTCTCACGTCTGCTCTGCATGTGTGTCTGCATGCTCTGCCAGTGTTGTAGATGTTTCCGGCAGGTACTCCTGTTTCCTCCCACAGTTTGGATGACCACTCATCTCACAGTTCGGTTTTCCAGCCCTCTGTCCAGACTGCTGTTGGGTGTCCTCCTTTTAGCCCCCACATCCTCCTTTTTCCCTTCCCCCCCTACCTGCTGCCCCGTCAACAACTAGTGCTGCTCTCCCCAACCCACAAGCATAGAAAAAACATGAAAATCCTGCTACAGAAGCCAAGAACGGCCATGCTTGCAATTATTTTTTATGCAGTAGTCTTGCAATAACAAGATAATCGTCTCTATCGATACACTGTTATCAGCTTTCGTAGTATGGACCTCCTTTTAAAATCATGCCATTGGTCACCCAACCCACAGTCCAAACATGCAGTTGGATTAAGTGACACCTGGCATCCCATCCAAGGTGCCCTCAGGCTTGTGCCCTGTGCAGCCAGAGATGGATAGATGGATATGTATATGCAAGCAATCAATACCATTCTATATATATAAATTATTGTACCATTCTATATATATATCTATTAAATTATATGATTCTTTTATGAAATACGAATTAGCAGGAACAAAAATGCTACAGCATAAACCCAGTGTTGTATTTTATCTAAACAGCTAGAGAAAATATTAGAGTGAATTATTGTACGCTGTGCAGAATTCCCCTTGAGAGAAAACGGGGATCAAGGCTGCATCAGTAATAAAACCATAATGGATTTTCTGCATAGTTTTCTGGTACCTAAAAAGAGAATACTGAAAAGGATGCTAATTATGCTAATTGCACCAGCTTTTCTAACGGGCACCCACACAAGCAATCTTAGATGCATGATGTCACAGTGAGTTCAGTGTGAACTGGGCTTAAATTTCCTAATGAACAAGACATTTTTAACATGTACAGGCAGGCATGCATTCCATTCGCCCATTTGCCTGACAGGTATTGTGGGTAAGGTGTGCACAATACAGTATTTAAGCATATGGGATGTGTTGATAGTATTCTGTAGTTAGTATTATAAAGCTAGGTGAGAAAACACGTCAATGTTTGTTGACAGTAAGGTAGAAAGTCATTCCAGGTGGTTCTCTATATACATTGTTTTCAAAATCAATAACAGACATCGGCACCAATAAAATTACTCTGTTAGCAGGATGTGAACCACCTCTGCTCAGCATCTGCCCTATTCCATGAAGAAGGTGTGGAGGATCTTCCCTGTCCCAAAAGCGAGCTAAGGGATCACCAGAAAGCACACGAGGAAACAACAGGCAAACAAAAGGATGGTGGAGGCGGAGTGAGGAGTGAAAAGGTGGCGCCATCCTCCAGGTACTTTTGTTTGGAAATGCAGTCACTTAGAAGCAGCACACTACTGTTTTTCCAGAGCCAGTGTTTATGAAGTCTTATCCATTTCTAGGGGTGTATATAGGGGTGGGGCCACAGGGACACTGGGCACAGCTGAAAGCTGGTTGGCCCCTGGAGTGCCTCTCCCCTGCACTCACCAATTCAAAGCATATCATTGGCTGATGATAAGGTTGGCTCTTCTGTATGAATTAGGGACCCTCTTTAACTCCCCCACCTAAAAAAAACATCCAAGAATCACCCCTGGTTTCCATTAGATTGCTTGGAGATTCACAGTTTGTATTTATTAGACCAAGCAGGTCCCAAGGCTGGAGGGAGAAGAGGAAGTGCAGTTAGTGTGGAGATAGCAGTTAGCAGAGGATTGGGGGTGGGGGCATGGAAAATCTAGAGGTGCGGGTGATATAACCAACATAGGGCATGCTGGGATATGTGCAGAGGTGAGATGAGATGGAGGAGAGAGACCGAGATGACACAAGCAGACACCCTGCATTTTTCACAGAAAAGCAGATAATTGGCTGATAATTTAACCCAGGACATCATAAGAGCAAAATGTGCTTATTTCAACCATCCGGCATCCCTGAGGTATACAAAAGGATAAATTGATTGTCTAATTTTCTTTCGAAAATATGTGTAATAAGATGCATATCAGCATAGTATTCCCATTACTCTTAATGTAAAATACATTTCTTTAAGTTTCAGGACAGCAGTTCTGAGAGCGATGGTCCACTTAACGTTTTGTTTTACCAGAGAAGAGACAAAAGAGTAATACACTGGTATTTATCAATATATCCCCTTTAATCGAACAAATTTGCATCCTCTAGTAACTTTTCGGAGCTGTTTCCATTTTCCCTGAGTTCCCTGAAAAACTTCTATCCAGCTGATTTAAATGTCCATCCTGCAGGAGACAAACGCTCATTAAGACCCACCACTGAGCAACATTGATATTTTACTGATTTTTCTTTAAAAGGGGAACTTGACTTAAAATAAGGCTGCAAATTACCTTCCAACAGAAAATGCACCAGGAATTCTGTCAAAATAAGTGAAATGTAGCATAATGCTTTACATCACTCAGAAATGCCAAACCGTCATTAGCCACAGAGATTAGACCACATGCAAGGAACACACAAACACATCTGCTGAACACAGCATGGATCATTAGACTCTGCTGAACAAGGCGTTACACCAGGGAACTCGTTTAGGTTAAATCAAAGATTGCAGATGATTTTTGGAGGACTGATCGCCAACAGAGAAATTTCCATCCAAACTCCAAGATGAAGCTCAGATACTGCGGCGCCCAAGGCCCAGCTGACAGATGCCAGGGACGCTTCCTGTGCTCGTCTCTTTGGCCAAACTGAGACAAATTGCTTCTTGGCACAACATCTCGCATTTCATTTTTAAGTGGAGCAGGTGTTTACAGACCTGAAGATTCAGACCTCATTTCTTATCTGCAGGGAAGAAAAGCTTGTGTAAGCTGAGCGTTTCAAATTTAGATTAATGAATACAAGGTTAAAAAAAAATATGCCAGCATTATTTCATAAAAATTATAGCCTTTTTTTTCTTGTTATTATTTTTTTTTAATAGATTGTGAGCTGGATATTGTTGCTTGGAATTTCTCTTCGTTCAAAGTTCAGGCAAACTGGTGACTTTAAAGTCCCTTATTGTTGGAGAATGATTGTGTGTATGGCGCCTCATCTAGAAATTACTCTGCATTGCAATTTATGCTTCTTAACATACCCACAACCTTAATTTAAAAAGTTAAACTGAGAAGCTGTTATTGAAAATAAATGAAGTACATGTCATGATAAGAATGGTAAATTATGGCTGTAGATTAAACAATCTTCTCTATCAAAAAATTACAAAAATATATTAAAAATCTTTACTTTCAGTTTTAAGTGGAAAGTAAAGCCGTAACACATTTCTTAATTATTTAATATTAAAATTAATAATATGAAATATAATGTGTTCTAACCAAGTTTAATGAAGTGGCTTTAGTAGTGCTATTTTTCTTTAGTTTAAGTGTTTGTGTCATTCACAGTATATGTCAATCATTCTAAGCACAAATACATTATTATTATTAGATTTATTATTATATTTATGCCAAATACAATTTATTAAATACAAGTTATTATATTTATTATTATATGTATGTATTATATTATTCTTCTAGTTGTTGTTGTTATTATAATAATAATAATAATAGTAATAATAATAATAACAATAACATGGCGAAGCCCATTTCCCCATCCTCAGGTGTGCATTAATTCGTGCTGTTGTGATCATGATGATTTTGACTAAAACCACTTCATAGTTTCCTAAATAAGAAGGCCTGGATCTCAAAGGAAACCAAAGTGCCCCTGCGGAGATGGAAAGGAGGTCAGCTCCATAAAAAGGGAGGAAAGAGGAGATCAGGGAGGGGAAGAGGAGGTACACGGAAAGGACTGCATGAGGAGATCAGGGAGGGGAAGAGGAGGTACATGGAAAGGACTGCACGAGGAGATCAGGGAGGGGAAGAGGAGGTATACGGAAAAGACTGCATGAGTAGATCAGGGAGGGGAAGAGGAGGTACACAGAAAGGACTGCACGAGGAGATCAGGGAGGGGAAGAGGAGGTACACGGAAAGGACTGCACAAGGAGATCAGGGAGGGGAAGAGGAGGTACACGGAAAGGACTGCACGAGGAGATCAGTGTGGGGAAGAGGAGGCACACGGAAAGGACTGCACGAGGAGATCAGGGTGGGGAAGAGGAGGCACACGGAAAGGACTGCACGAGGAGATCAGGGTGGGGAAGACGAGGTGCACGGAAAGGACTGCACAAGGAGATCAGGGTGGGGAAGACGAGGTACACGGAAAGGACTGCACAAGCTTCCACACACCTGGACGAGTCAGATTATTCAGATCATTTTATTTATATTTAGCACCTTTCACAACAACTCTGTTCCAATCCAATAATGGCAATCCATTATTAGATTATTTTTACAGAAGTCAAGCAACATCGTGTGGGTTCTCTTATTTGACTTCTCCAAAGCATCGTCATCCTTCCAACCTTCCTCCTGAAGGAAAAGCTCAAGGTAATGCAGTCTGAGGGCACCACAGTTCCCTGGATCACAGATTACCTCATCATCCAGCCACCTTCGATTTGATTCGATCATCAAGGGCAGGGGTGGCCAACCTTATCCACAAAGGGCCACTGTGTGTGCGGGTTTTCCCTGCAACTGCCTAATTAGATTACTAATTAGAGGACTGATTGGCTGAAGA
>JAODKC010000107.1:21512730-21556571 GCA_026777985.1 Mormyrops attenuatus
CAGTTTAAATAGACTTCATATTCGTTCACTTACATTTTGCCCAGACTACCTTAAATCCGACAAGTTACCCCGATAAGCCAGTATAGTACAGGCCACAGGAAGGAACTTATCTGCTTATCAAACCCTGGTGGGTTGTTTACATACAGTTTTTGCTGCAATCTTCATCATAAATTACTTAATTAGTTCATTTGCTCATGTATGAATTTCCTACTAAATGCATGTCCCAAATGCGGCAAAATAGTTACACCCTTAAAAGGTAATCAAGGGGAAAACAAACAAAAAAAAAATTACGGTGGAAAAGAAACTAATTTTTCAACTTTTACAATTTTTCTCGACTGCTTTGGCATATTTCTCAAATGGCAGTTAGCATTTGCAAAATGAGTCTGATCCCCACACCGTTAAGTCCGTTGTGCCGAGCAGAACATAATTTCTCATTGTTTAACACAAATTGCAAATGTTTCAGGTCATGTAGGCAAATGGTCAGGCACAATTATCCTTATTTGGCTAATTATACGTTGCTTAAGTTTTGCCGGTCCAAGTGCTTTATGTGCTTTCCCAGTGAAATAATTTAACGCTAATAACGACATAGGTACATGCTCATCGTGTAGGCCGGCACATGCAAAACAGTTCACCAAACTTTCAGAATGATTCAGCTGGCTGTGATATAGCTGTGTTATGCAGTGCTGTGTGACTATTTTGTTAATCTACTGTGTTGTGAGACCGTTTCAGTAAAGGTATAAAGAAGTTACAAGTGCATGTGTGTGCTTTTTCTTGCCATTGCAGTCTACATACTGTAATTTAGAACCGGTGTCTTTGACATGAATAGCAATCAGTTTGCTAAAGAAAAATTATTAGTGTCAGTGAGAATGAATGACTGTCATTTAGAATTTTGGGCTTCAGTTGCAAACTTCCACTGACATTTTGACAATATATTTAAGAATTTTGACTCTCATGGTTGAAATGGTAATGAAGGTGCTATTCATTTTAGAGCCATGGACTAATTCATTGATAGAATCATTTGATTTTGAGAAATGTTAATTGCTTTCAGTGAATTTGCAGCTTAATCATACTGTTGTGCTGTATGCATTTTGAGAAATGCTCTTATAGTTGTGAGAATGTTAAGTATGGTTCATGAAATATGTAAAAGCAATCGAGAAAAACTGTAATCAAGCTTGTCAGTGAAGCTGTAAAGTTGGACAAGATCCATGAAATCAGCTCCTTGGACCATTCTACAAAAAGTGCAACTGTGATACATAAAAATGCCATGAAAGTTTAAATATGTCTTTATTCCCATCATATATTTAAATAGAATTAAAAGGGAAAATATGCCATACAGTCAAATAGTTTCTTTTTCATTTACAGCCCTGATAAAAGATGTCAGCATTCAGGACCATTTTAATTTCTTGGGATTTACTTTTGCTGTATGGCAGCAAACAGACTCCACCATATTGGCACCATTTGGGGTCAGCGATGAATGAAATCCAGCCTGGTCAATAACAAACATCTAAGTTACTATAACTACATCATTGTGCTCAAAACTTAGTTTCAGGTTTTCTTTCTTCAGATGCTTAATGCCTTGCATCTTTATTGAATATACAATGAGATCTCTCATCATACAGTTGGACATGAAAGCCACTTTCACTTATCTAATGATCACACTGTTCACTGGATGAGTTGCATTGTACATGAAGATACAACTACAGGAAACATGATTGCGAAACCAAAATTAATGAAATGACTAATGAAGGTAAATTTTGTAATCCTTTCAGTCAGTAACAGTGGTGATTTTCTGAGTAGCTAAAGATAATGTGGAACCAGAACAAAACCATTCCTAGGTTCTTAATTATGCTACACTCAGACTTTTGTGCTCAGGCTAAATTTAAAACTCGAGTTATATCTTTCGTCTTGATTAAAGAATATTTCAAGAAGCTTCACTAACTCAATTCATGTAAATGTGTGTGTAAGTTTTGAGACTCCAAAAACATGGAGAAAAGTCACTAACATTCTGTGAGATGATGAACTTTTTCCCCAATATTACAGTGCAAAATAAGTGATCAAAGCTTTTACCAGCAGACTTCCACAGACCATGGCCAAAATGAGGGATTACACATTGTTTTAAAGGATTATTGTTCACGTTTTGTGTGCAGTTCATCGACAGACATTTGACCAATTTATTAAATGACACAAGCATCTGACATATGATTAAAAAGGACGTAATATTAAAAGTAAAAGTGACAGGAGACTGGCACCACCACACGTGGTTAAAGAAACAATATTCTTGGTATCATACCATGTGTTAAACTTGTGACCTCACATCACTGGCTGTGAAGACGCCCGCTCTAGTCATGAAATATGAGAAATAGTGATTTTTAACAGCTATAGAAATGCAAAGTGTAATCTCCCAGGTACCCCATTACCGATATTCCCTCAATTAACAGCTAAAGGGTGTTAAATATGCATTTGCCTATTACATTAAAATAGAATTCATATCTTTTATCATTGTGCCTGTATTCCAATCTCATGTCAACAATGCTTAGCCATTCTAATATGCAGATTCTTGATAAGTCAAAACAATCTTCCACTTATCCAGTCATATTATCCAGTGAGGAAATCACTGCATGACAACCTGCTGTGTGACACTTTTGATCTGGACAGCTTGCCGCACAGTAGGGCAACTTACACGCAATTGAATAAAGTGTTCAAGCCACTGAGAGGTTTGTTCCTTTTGTGTGCCACGCTGAAATCTGAATGGGAGGCTTTTAAGGGCTTTCAGAAACAAATAAAATGCTCATAATTCACTTTCACTATTTCGCTTTTCATCCATGAAGGCAGTACTTGCCAACCGAGACACGAAAAAAAAAACAAAAAAAAAAACAATTTAAAAACAGATGTAGGGATCAACAAATGCACTAAAGCTGGCACTGAGATTAAAAAAAACGCAAGCAGGGGATGTATAGTGCACCCAATTCCCCCAGCAATTATGTCAATGCTTGCCAGGGTCGTTTTTCAAAACAAAGAAGTACATACAATGATACACCTCCAAGACATTTTTTTAAAGAGCAAACACCCAGTGGATCGCACAAACGAGAAGGCTTTTCAAATACCAAATGTCATCTGGATTCATTGTTTTGCGTCAACATTTTTAATCTATATAAAAATCTAAAATCCAACAATGAAAGCAATGCCCCAAGACCAATGATAATTATATTCAAGCACTCAAGAACGTGATTGTTGCAATCCAGCAATTATCATAGACAAATCTGCTGTTTAAATGACTCCACAGATTATTCGCTTGCCAGTGAAGGCTACTGCATTCCCTCCTACATGCACACACACACACACACACACACACACACACACACTCACGCACACATACCCACATAAATGAGGCAAGGAAATTAAGGAATGGATTCAAAGCATGTTTAAAGCTAGAGGGCACTCATGAGAATTGAAAGCAAATGTTCAATAAAATCAGTCTATTATGATAAAACTCAGATATGCATACTTAAAATACAATACACACACATACACACACAGACACACACGCCCGTATTTGAGAGTTTATGCAATAATAAGCATTCAAGTAAACGTTCTTGCATTCCGTCACACATTAAACAATACATCTATATTGGCACCTACAATTGAGTAAAACAGTGCAGAGATCAGAGGGAAAGCTACACCAACAGATATTACTGAGGCAGTCCTTGAATTTTAATTCACATTTCATCAAGGACGCCTCCAATTCCGCGGACTCACATATTCCATCTCCCAGTCCCGCGCTTCTTTTCAGGCAGCCTCTGCCCTGCAAGTCTCACCCACCATGTATGTGTGTGATGGAATGCCATCCTTTGACAATGACAGTCCCCGTACAATGCCACACTCAAAATAAATAGCACATAAAGATGGAGAGAACGACGGATAATGAATCTCGAAACATTTTACCATGATGTGCCACACATACCAATTAAGTAAATGCACATAGGCGCAAAAAAAAATAAACGTAATGACAAAAATAAGAACTTTAGCAGATTGGGTATGATGGACACATTGTAGGGGAACATCTTTCTTCTCTACATTGAGTAACAAGTTAGGGAGGATAATATTGTCCTTTCAGGCTTCGAGATGTTTTCACGCTCATTTCGCAAACCATGTCTCTTCCACATTCTGCAAATCTGAAGTGATTGTAAGCTTGGAAAAATAAACACTGAAACCATCCATTTGGACGACTCCGACTGAAGCGGTAATGAATTTCGGTTATGAGACGACGCCAACATAACTGTTGTTGAGTCACTTTTGTTTATGAGCTGCTCCCCCGTTTAGCTCACACTCGTTATGTATTTTCTTTATTCATATGTATTTATCGTTTTCTTTTTCTTACAGAGGGAACACGAGGAATCCGGAGAAGGTGGAATATTGCCAGCCACCCACCAGGTTCCCTTTCTCAAGCTTTAGATACACCTTGTCCTCTTTATCCAGGTACAGAAGGACGCCATTGGTGGCAGCCTCACGCGTCACGTCTTTATCGCCCGCAAAGGCAGAGATGACCGGCTTCCCGTTCAGCATGAGGTTCACCTGGAAAATGGAGACAGGCCAATGAACAAGGGCCAGCGAGTTAAAATGGAGTAGGAGGGACCGGAGCCAACTGCTGCAGCAAAACTGCTATCTATTTACTCATTAATTGGTGTATTTTAAGTCTGACGTCTTTCATAAGTGCAAGAAATGTTGCTAGGAAGCCTTAAACTTCCAAACATGGAGTGTCATACAGCTGAGTTAGTTAATGATGTGTAATAAAAGTCCATCAACAACTAACCCCATTCAACTGTGGACCAGGTCCCCCTAATCACATGGGTAAGAAGTAATAACTACATAGTTTCCTAAAAAGACTTCGTACAATAATGACTGAAGTGAATTGTGGCAAATATATCCTCAGTTTTTCTCTCTGCTTATAAATCAATCATGTAATGTGGAAACTAGTTTTCCTTTTCTAAATTATTATGTTATTACTGTTTGACTCGATTCTATAATGAATTCATATAGTGTTACTTCACTGATTTAACTAATATGGGCTTATCCGTAGTTATAAATACTTACCGTGAGAACACTGCAGTGTGACATTGCTTTGAGTGCACCAGCTCAGATATCAAATGCGTACCAACTTAAATAGCCAAAATGAAACGTTTGTAGAATTCTGATTTGTAATACACATTTCATTAGATATGTTTGCAAACAAACATTTTACCGTTATTTTCATGACAATGCAGAAAGGATACTTTTTTATTTGATTGAACAAAAAACTCTTTTATCTGCCATATTGTTAAAGTATCAACTATATTTTAAAGTACTGACTATTTGACTGCTGTATTTCTGTTCTGGATACCCCAAGAACCTACCTGTATGGTCTGACTCTGGTAGACTTTGATGACATGAAAGTTAAAACTGTAGATCCCTTTGCGGGGTGACAAGAACACTGAATCCAAGGTGAAATAGTTGCCAATGTTGACAAGAACCTGAAAGCAGAACATTTGACAGGTTAAAAAAACGGCAGATCAGAGTCAAAAGTCAGAACAAATTCTTCAGATCAAGATTTAACATATCCTGTACTTTAAACAGGAGTATGATTTGGAATCAAAGAACCAACTAGGGCTAAAATGGAACCATTTGCAAGTAACCGGAATCACTCCAATCTGAATCTGATTACGAAGCCCTGAAGCTCCGTGATGAGTTATACTTTCAGAGAGTATTCATCCCGTAATGAACGCTAAGACGGCTCATGCAGCCACTTCCCTAGCTTGACGTCAGTGGCTCTTTAGCTGCAAATGATCTGATGTGTGATGAAGATAATTAACAGACTAGCAGTTCTCCATCATTTCACCTTTTTGTGAAGAACATGTTGATGTCTGACGTACTGAGTATGTCAGACTAAATTAAGTACAAAGTAATAACATTTTTTTAGACTCTCTAGGGTCCTGAAATGAACAATAATGTTTCTGTGACCCTTTACATTATTGTTTATCTTTCGCCTATGGCGCAACCCTATTTAGTATAATTAATTGCTCCAAAAAGATTCATCAAAACAATCTCTCAGGTGTTAAGCTTTTAATTATAAGCGACCTAAGGTTACCCTGAGACACCTCTTTAGGAAGCCAACAATGAAGCCATATGAAGCCCAAACACAAAGAGGTCTTGAGTTAATCCTACAACATTGCTACAATCTATGGTTCTTCCTATAAAGCATACACATGGAAGATTCACTTGGAACATTTTCACTTCCTGTTTCGCACAGTTTGTATTGTGTCTAAGATCCTCACACCATTGCACATTGAATAGCAGAAAGAGTGCAAAGCTAACTAGCTTTGTTTGCCTTGCAATAAAGAAGTGAACTGTAAGAAACAGCATGACTGCGCCAAGGAGAGCACAGACCAATGCAATATGTTACTGCGATTTCCTGGCTCACACCTCCATCTGATCCATGACCAGGCCTGTACTTCTTTGACCTGATTACTTAAGGCCTTCTAGTCGGTAAGTAGAAATCATGGTTTCCTTTCAGACCCCGAGAGAAAGAATCATATGTTGAAGATTCTTTAAAGAAAAGATGATTTTAGCGATTTATAGAATTTATTTTTTGTCTTTATTGCTAGCTTTTTTCCCCAAGTGTATTTTTTCCCCCAAGTATATTTTTTCCCCAAGTATATTTTTTTCCCTATGTGTATTTTTTGAGATGACCAAAATAAAATAACCATTTAACGATTTTGTAGGGCTCTAGTAATCTAGAGCTGTTTCCATTAAGCACAGGACATAAGGCCCCTAAACACACATCATTTGCATGCTACATTACAGGACATTATTGGATTGTTCTAAAAACATATATCATTTAGCACCGGTTTTCCTCAGTATAATGATTATCAAGACTCATTATAATTATTATTATTTCATTATTAGATATGTAGGATTAAAATAAAACAGAAACAAAACCAAGATTTAACTTATTTTAATTAAGGCCTTTGTTTAAGTTTTATAACCTTCATTCATCAATGGGAGTTCCTTTTTCTTCCTGAACTATGTGTGAAACCCCACGGGGCAGCAAGAAAACAATAAGGATTGTGATACATTTCCACCTTTGTTGTAATCAAATCACAGTCAAATACAAAACGTGCATTTTTATTCAGGGAAATTTAACCCTTTCAGATCCATAACACACCGACTTTGGAAAGCCATGCAGGCGAATACCACAGCGATTATAAAGATCTATACTGTTGTTTTGCAAGAAAGGAATACGTTCATTGACAGTTCAGCAGTGAATAATCCAACATTCTTCGGTGAACAAATTCAAAATTTACCCGGAAGAGAATGTGGCACCTAACAACATACTGAACTGAAATTCATGTGATGACCAATTACTAAGAGGCATTAATCTTTTCAGCATTAGGTGGATAAAAAACTCTATAAATCAACACAGTTATGCTCTTTTATAGTGCAAAAAAATCATGCCAATTCCTACAAATGCATATTTCCTGGGAGGTACCATTTTAAAAGCCTTTTTTGTCTCTGTATTTCTGTAATACTGAAACAGTGGTTTAATGTAGAGCAGTTTAAGTGTATTTACTCTTTATAAGATTTTAATATAATAAGTACATTCAAAACCTTAAAACATATCCAGATTAAATAATATTAGGAACATCACTGTGAACCCACCAGATTGTGGATGATGCACTGTGTTGATTTACATGTCTTGGGATGTTAGCGGTGCTGCTGTTAATTAATGAGCCTACAGTTACAACATGAAATACGGATATTATTATCGTCCCAAGCTATTATTTTCCTTTTTTTCGTCTTACCTTTAGATATACTGAAATTTTAACCGAATTCCATGTTTGCGTGTATGGAAAGACTGCACTTTTCCTTCATCTAATTCTAACTAGAGAAATTATGGAGAAATGGTGTATATATTTTAATGTTAAAAATGCCGTATAAGAGGTGATTCTGGAAGGTCCGCTAATGCCGATTGACATTCTGCAAGTAGCAGGGCAAATCCGGGTATTGGGCTAACCTGCATTTTAGCCGAGAGGTAACTCGTAAATAATTTTACTATTGTTTTCTAAACCTTATTGCACATTGTGAAATTGCATTTTCTCCGCAGGTTAAAAAAATCTTTCACATGTAACTGGAGAGATGACCCATTTATTTTGTCATTCCTATAAAAGTGAATTTATATCACCCACAAAAATATTACCTGCACCGATACCATCTACTCGTGGTTTAAAATTAAATTAAGGACGTCAAGTTGCCCCGTGGCATTCAGTTCGCGATTACGTGCAGGCGGCCCTTCTGTCCAATAACGCTTATTTCGGTTAGATTCCATTACAGTTTCGCAAAAAGTCCTCTAGATCCATAATTGTGGATGCAAATGCTGACAGTGAACCATACATAAAATGCAGAAATCCCCCAGGCTCGGAAAGGCATAATCTATTTAACAAGTTTTCGTTCAAAGTACCAGCTTAATCAAAATATTTTATGTTTATGTGTTTATAAACAATGCGTCCGAACTTTGCATACATATTAACTAAAATATCGCATTTTCTACGCTTTTCAGATGTTATTTTCACCCTGTTTAAACGTCACTTTTCATTGCTCCTTTAAATGTATCTCTTTATGGACGATCATTATATACGAGATACGTTGGTGTGGCTCCGAAAAGATTCAGCAAAAGACTTTGCAAGTTTATTCCGATTTATTAGTTTTGGCGCTTTGACAGCATCTGACGGTATCAATTATGCAAAAGCGCACAACATCGATGGATCCTTTTGAGTAAATAATAAATGCATAAGTCAGTTCATTTGTTTGGCTTTTCACTGCGTTTCCAGACAAATGCTTCCATTCGCTTACTGTCATGTGCAAGATCACGTTAAAATCACAACCGATCACGGATCTCGCTATAAAGATCTAAGTCGCCCCATTCCACGGATGGACATTTTGTATTTTTAATGGATCATTGGACCTTTATGGTTAGTTTTCTCTTGACTTGGGGCCACACATGAAGCAGTATGCTGGTGTTTAAAAGCTGACTGATTTCAGTAGGCATCGTTAATATTCTATTAAGTAGGTGCACGGATTCAATAATTCAGGTCTTCAAACCAAAACGTGAAATTCTGTTTCATTTTCAATCATGCGTCATTATAATTACCAAAAGAATGATCAATTTTAGATTAATAACTTTTGCAGGGGTTGTTTGATAGTTCCCAATATTGTGTAATTATAGTGTGTAGCGTGTTATTTCTTACTTCATCTTAAACAGTCTTGCTTTAAGTGGGCCATCTTTAGCCTTACCTGGTCGAAGTATATAATTCTTGTTTTATTGCTCATTTCCGACGGTTCGTGATTGTTGCTCCTGACCGCGGAGAAAGCCACCTTGGAGTTGGCTGCGCGCACCGAAATCCCGAGCGGAGAGGACGACCCCTTGGAGTCCATAGCCGGATTAGAGTCACACACCACCAGGCATTTACCCTCCAGGACAATGGGCTCTGTATCATTCTGAGCCCCGGCGAGATTCACGAGGGTGCCGACCGCCATCAGAAGTATAAAACACGCGAATATGGTTTTCTTGAGAACCATCATTGCGAGGTTTTGTAAAAACGAATCCCTCTGTACCAAGTTCCAAGTCTTTTTCACCGGTTCCCCCTTTTTCCAAGCTTCTGGTGCGCTTCTCCTATAGGATTCACCAGTACATGAGTGAGGGTAGAAATCTGCGGTCTAGTCTCGACATCTAAAAGCTTATATGTTAATTATTGATGAAAGAGCACGAGAGGTGACAGAAAACATCCGATAATGCCATTTTCGTTAATTTCCTACCAGTTTTTCCAAGCTCGGCAGATTTATTCAGCCTGCGTCAGTCGCGCTGTTATCTGAACGCAATTAGATGGGAAGTGGATGAAAGGGTTACGCTACCAAGCAGGTCTGAAGCTCCACGCTTTTCTAGCCCGGCTCACTGCAGCTTGGGATTGTATAGGCGCTGCTCCTTCAGTACGATCGGAAAGTAATCCGTGTCCCACAACTGTCCCGTTAACTGTAATAAAGGGGGAAAAAAATCTGAATGCATAAAAATAAATGAAAGAAAAAATAAGTTTTTAAGATCCTGTAGTCAAATTTGAGGATGCATACGCAAGTTGAAGACAAGTGACACGCAGCACCAGTCCTAACCCAGCGTCTGTAGCCGGGGGATCTGGCGGCGTAAAAGAGCAAATAAACCAAGGGGGTGGCAGTGAGTTAGTTTTATAAGCGTGGAACTATCGGAAGAGTTGACGCTGCCGATTCATATAAATCGGGGTAATGCATCAAATTATGCACAATTATGTCACCGAAGTTCAAAATACAGTTAGTTAATACAGTTGCCGGGTGTTACCACCTGCATCGAAGTTATAACTCTCCCATTCAGGTTAGAAATATAAATTGGATTCTCTCCCGTTTTTAGGACTTTTCACAGTTCATTGAGATAGAATTTTGACCCAAAACACATCACTCAGCAATGCCAAAGAGGTAAAATAACGCAGCAAGCCAGCGTTATTCGGCTGCCAAGCAGAATTTGAATACGCTATTGGGCTCGGAATTTATTTATATAATTACTGAATGCGTTTTTAGAACGACAAAAGACCGCAAACTTACGAGGTCATACGTTATGGAGGTGATCATTTTAAATGAATCATTCATAAACTTAATGAATCTTATATCTTAATGGTTTAATGACCAAGATCTGCCAGAAAGCTATATGAAAGACATTAAGAAATTTAAAATTAAAGTATGTTAACAATTTTCTTCGTATGGGTCTGCTTCAGGGAACAGACACCAGGCTGCCGCTATAGTTCCAGAACCTTCCATTACTGCCCTATCATCATCTCCACAAACACACCATTCCTCATGCTGCTACTGGGGCAACACTCAAGTCAATGGTAATGCTTCATGTGGGTGATGCTTCTGAATCATTTGACCAGTTGGGGGGGGTTATCTGAAACATCAGTAGGGTGCAAGTCAGGGTTACACCCTGAATGGAATGGCGATCACGGGGAACACACACACGTAAATACATCATCTGCAATTTATAAACACCAGTTAACTTCATTTTGTGCCTTTGGATCACGGGAGGAAACCAGAGTACATGGAGATGAAGGGGAACTGAAGGGGAACATGCAACACTCACATGAAGAGCAGAGGCAGGATTCTAGCACCAACCCAGTGAGCATGTCAGATCTGTGCTACCTGCTGAGCCGCCCCCTAAGACATTAACTCAGTGGACATTAACTCGGTTCTAGACTATTTCAACTGGGGTGGGCAGGCTGGGGCCAGTTGTTCTGTTAGGGGGGAGATGCATTTGACCATAATGTCCTCCAATTATTACATGCACTAGATTGCCAGCATTAAGAAGCAAAAGACAATTTTGAAAACCAATAAGATACTTAGGAAATGCTTTGCAGTCACATTTTACAGCTTTTACAAATATGTAACTCGCTCTGGTATCTTCTTTATGCCGTCTTGTTTCCACAAGATTGATTATTTTTTCTGTCACACTTTGCTTTTCCCCAACTGAAGCGACTCGTCCACCCAGCACACCCGCGTTAATAGACGGTCAAGAAAATGTGCTCACGTTTCTGTTTCACCTGTTCCCAGTGCACAAAATGTTAGCCCACATATATAAATGTAAATAATTATAACAGTGGTGATACTAATAATATGCTTATTTCAGACTCAAGTAGCATACGTATTTGGGGGGGGCATGCATGTTGCCACAGGGGCCCACCCCCCAGAGCTGCTCCTGTATTCACTGACTTACATTCTGTAAAACATGTAATAAATTAGATGCTTTTGGTGCTACTGTAGCAGCTACGATGACGCTTCTGTCTTTGTATATCTCATCTTACTGTTCTATGAGACGGACAGACGTGCACAGGGGACAGTAGAGTGAGGGGTGAGAGCGCAGGGTCGGCCACGAATCCAGCGTCCCCGGAGCAATGGGTGGGTACAGGGCCTCGCTCAAGGGCCAGCAGTGGTATGATTACTCTGCTGGTCACCGGACTTCAACCAGCAACCTTCCAGATATAGGCACCAACTCCTAAGTTGCAGACACACCACCAGAATGACAAGAGCAACAAAAACTTAGCAATATGAAATTTGGTACAATCATCATTTTTTTTATTTAGAAAATGCTTTTATCCAGAGTGAGGTGCAATTGAGAAATCAGGGCCAGACAATCCCTGGGAGCAATTGGGGGGGGGGGGGTTAAGGGCCTCGCATAGGGGCCCAATGGTGACACTGCTCCGCTGACCACGGGATTCGAATCGGTGACCTTCTGGCCACAAGCACAGTGACCGAACCCACCGAGCCAAGCAACACTCCCTAATCAATGTTGCATTTCTATAAATCTGCTGTAACGTACGTCATTTTATGGAATAAGATTAATCATGTATTGTGGTGTATCCATAATAATTTTACCGCGCATACTATGCTTAGATAGGTCACGAGTTATGCGATTGGTTGAAACGTTCGTGACCATGACAGCTCGTTATGATACGCTAACGTACTGCGGCGTGGGAATCTAGGGCAGCACCTCGTGGTCATCACTGCGTTAGCATGATAATACTGGGTGCATATGAGTAATGCTACGATGGCGCACGCTATCTAATGCTCTTTTATGCTAGGCGAGACAGGAGAGCGACGATTGGTGTGTATGTCTGACGCCCATGTGTTCCGTTATCTGGTATCTCATCCATTTGGTTATAATCTCAGTTAGCAATACTGCAGGTCTGCTGGTGTTATTAGACAGGATCAATTGTTTTGCATAATTGTATGGAGTATTATTAGAATACACTATATATTGTGAAAAATGAGTATAATGTGATTAATCAACCATCGATTTTCTAACTGCTTATGGTCAAGGTCACAGTGCATGCCTGGAGTATACGAGGCCAATACTGCGATTACATATATATATATATATACACACACACACACACACACATATATAATGGATTATATAGATTATATGTAGAACGTCTATAAAAAGGAAATCGAGGTATTACAGTACATATTATAAATGATGTGATATCAGAGTAATGCATGTTGTGCAATGTAAGTACTTGTATATGACGGATATTGTATATAGATGGTTATATTGAGAAACTAAAGCACATTATGGATGTTGATAGGGGCAGGAGAGAGACATTGAGTGCGTAAGCGTGACGTCTGCATGATCTGTTAAATAAAGCCACAGGCGTTCACCCTGTGTCCCTTTGTCACCGCTGACACGGTGCAGAGGACGGCCTCCATCCGGCCTCTGCTCTGCCACTGCTTCTCAGAAGAGGTCACATCCTGACACTGTGCTGGGCTTCTGGGTACCCGATCATTTAAATTAAAGGATGGCAGATGTGTGGCTATGCAGTCAATGAGGAAAAGGACTTTCCATTTTCCTTGCTTTACCATTAATTCAATGACTCGCCTATTAAATTTTAATAGAGTTTAAGGAAAGAAATGTTTAGACCCCTCAAACCTTTCCCATACGTGAGAAACTCCATTCACATCCCTGGTCTTGACTCAACATCTCTGTCCCACTCGATCTCCACCTCTCTTTCCCGGCATTATGATATCCCAGTGGGATACCAACAGCCTGAGGTGTGATTCCCTTCAACAGACTCCAGTCCAAAGCCTATACAAGCTGTTTGCACAAGTAATCGCACACTGCAGCAATGAGAACCCCGGTCTGCAAAAGCTGCTAAAACAGAAATAAATGTCATAATAGCATCACACAACACTCAAATACAAAGCTATGAAAACAAAATGTCATCCTGAACATAAAAGTCACTAACAGGCATGGTATATTAATTATGTTTTGCTTGTGAATTATTATGACTGCTCAGAGAATGCCGTGTCCTTCCCGACAATGCCTTGAGGAAAATCTAGGCCAAAAAGTCTATTCCTGGGTGAGGACAAGGCGAGAGGAGTATCCCTCCACACAATGATTCAACTTTCCATGACCTATATGCTGTTCAGTTCCTCATCCAAGAGGCCAACTCTAATCTGACCACTTGAAGACTACTGTATTCATTGCCAGAGAGGTCTCACCTGTAAATCACCTAGTGATTTACAGACTGCCTTAAACCTGGGGAGGCACGGGGGGGACGACATAATGGCTTGAGTATCTAAGGAAAATATCAGGAGGATCAATACCCTTATCATGAACAGACTGATCCTTTCCAATGACCCCACCTTCAAGGCAGTATAAATTCCACATAAGTGTGCTCATAGGAGCCAGATGTAGTGAAGCTGACTGCTAGAAGCTTAGCCTGTACATAGAATAAATGCCAATATACTGATTTTAGATTAATTAAAATTATTTCTCAGAGCCAGAGTTAGGGTGCTTCTCAAAATGCATATTGACTGTACTTGTGTTTTCGTGTACCTGTTTTACATCATCTTCCATCTTCAGAAGACCAGTTCCAAGACTCAAGAACAGGATGGTAAAAATCCCCAGATGTCACTCTGCTCATGGGAGTTTTACTTACACAAAAATGTTCTGAGGGCAGAATGAAAAATGATTGATTCAGAGAGATAACCAATCAGATCTTGGTCAGATGTCACACCAACCAATCAGATGTCTTGAACACGCCTCCTCTAGTTGCTAAGACCTGCGTCCTCTGCAATATAATTGGTTATCTCTCTGAGCCAATCATTTTTCACTCTGCCCTCAGAACATTTTTAAGTATAACTCCCACAAGCTGTCGCTCTTGCCCCGCCCCAAATATCAGGGATACGTCGATTGCATCCTCGCCAAATGAGACCAATCCCATGTTTCATTGCACCCCAAGATTGTTCTTGGGAGGCAAGTAGGCAAGACTGGTCATGCCAAGAACACAAGTGCAATCTTTGCATTCTTGGTATTGAGAAACACCCTTAGTCTTTGTTCTTGTTAATTTTATGAGTAAATCCACCAATTCCATTTTGTTAAAACGGTTGCGCATCAATAATATATTATAGCAGAGAAATGAAACTCCAAAGATATTCCAACCAAAGATCATGAATATTACCAACTAACATTCTGTCCTCTTCAGTTCTGATTTGTATTATTAATGGAGACATGAAGGGATCAGGTTGAGAGCCTAATAAGTATATCACTGAGTAGAGACACTGGGAAATTAGAACTAAGTAAATTGTGCAATTTTTTCTCAAATACAAGACTAAGTACTGGCATTGATTCGGGAACAGTAGTTAAACAAAAATATTTCAATTTAGTTGACAAGGATCTCTATCGGATAATAACTTGTTACCTGGTGACACTAAAGCCCTTGTCCTTGGAAGAATTTGATGGGCCATCATGGAGGTGAGCATCATTAAAAAAGTGATGGATAGAGGGGACGTTTACAGGAAGTATTTTGAACCTGGAACCCGCTGGCTGCCTCTCAAACTAGCTAATTTTCAGCTGATGCTGAACCTGGAAATTAATCTAAGGGGTGATGGTAGGAATTAGTCACGATCACAAAGAAGTATTCGCTGTGACAGATGCCTGACAGGTAGCGAGTCGGCCTGCACTCAGGAAGCCGTGGGAGGGAGTAACCGCCCGGTGAGACCATTTAATCTCAGCGCAGTGCAACGAGGACAGCCGAGACTTAAAGGCAGCCTCGCCTGGCGTCGACATCTAAACGTCGCTGGGTGGTAGGAAGAGGAACTGATCCTTTCTGCAGTTCTTCGTTCTCTGAAGACCTGACAGGGAAAATGGTCCATTGTAAACCATTAAAAAATAGAACACATCTTCAGTTTTGTTATGGAAAGCATAGAAAATGCATCTAGAAATGACCCTGTCCTCCAACAAAATATGGCCCAGACGCATTGTACTTTCATTCGAGGTTACAGCTTGTTTTGTCTGTGGCTCACTGTGTTTGCAGATTAATTTTGTTAATAATAGGTTGTGCCTTTAGTTGTTCAAAGATGTTCTTCTATAAAGCTGGATATTTTACTTAAATACCATGGCCAAAGGGACTACAGCAGAACTCTTCCCAAGACTTGAACCGACAGCACTCAGCATACAGATTCTTGACCTTAAATATTCTATTTTTTTCACCCAATTAAAAATAGAGTAGCTACCGTGAATAAAACCTCTTGGAAATTCATTAAGGACTAGGGCAGTGGGAGATGGGAAGTGTGCCCCTGGTGGCAACAGTGGCATATGCTGGTCAAAATTGCTGATAGTACATTTGCACCATATGGACAAACATTACAAATCCCTTATTACCTCACTTATACCCCGTTTCTAGGTAAGAGATCTTACTTAAAGTGGAAACTGGCGGTGCTTTGATGAGTTCATTTGTGGTTCCTCCTGTTTGCTGTATATGATTTCTACTCCTTTTTCAAAATAATGAGCATCCTCATGATGATTCTTTTGACAGAACCCAAGTCTGCAGGCTCCCAAAATTCCCAGTCAATACTTTGTCTGCATTTCTTCTTCTTAACGGGAAAACTGAGGATTACCAACTATGGAAAGAGCAAGGAGACCCTGTTTTTAAACATGGGGATTGCAGCATGGAGATCTAGACTTAACAGGCTTAACACAGAGTAACAGCAGATAACTTTTCTGAGATTTGGCAGGTGCTGATACTGACATTTGACAAACAGTGACTTGCTGGTGGAGCATAAGAATTCTGCAGTCTGTTTATGTCCCATACAAATCAAAGCCCAAATACGGCATGACAACACAGATGGGTGTTGTCTCCCTTATCTAAAAAGACTCATTTCATGTGGTTTCTAGATAATTGCCCATTGATTACTTATATATGACACTATATACACAGAATATGTGTGTGTGTATTGTAGGTGTAATTCCCATCCATCCATCCATCCATCCATCCATCCATCCATCTATCTGTCCTTCTATCCCAGTGTTATTATAGTTTTGATTGTGTTTATTTCATTTCTCCCTGCTACCCTGAATACAGGAGCAGTAGGTGTAGAAAATGAATGGATGGAGATTTTAATCTTATACTGTTTTCAATTTTCTTTTTAAATCCAGTTTAATTTTAATTAGTTTTCAGTTTGGTTTTTTGTTAGGTTTTGTTTATAACAAGTCATTATTTGGCCCTTGTCACAGTCACTCAGATCTTTATCTGTTGCAATTTCTTCTACATTCAACATGTCGGCTAAAAGTACCAAAAAAAAAAAAAAAAAACTAACAGTAGGTCCTTAATAAAGATACTTCCCACTGTGATATTAAAGTCTGTAGTAAACACAACTTTATTAGGCAGTGTGTGTTAGATGGATGAAACAGCCTCTCTGAAAACCACACTCTCCCAGAAACACACATCAGATATAAGGGAACAGGTGAGAACAGGCATGGGCCCAATAAAAGGGGGTCTGTACTTCAGCACTCCACAGGAGGGCTGCTTTCCCTTTTAATTCTGCAACCGTCAAAGAAGATTGCTGGCTTGTTCTCAGACATCGCAGACTGATTAAAACAAATGCCGCCGAAATGTTCCTACACAGACGTGGCTTGGGAGCAGGTTTTGGTAAATAAGATGACTCGCGGCCCAAAATCTGTAACAGCTTTGTCCACATTTGTGACTCATGTTGTCATGCATCCATCATAAACTAGCTGCTTTCTTAACAATAAAAACAAACTCCCTAGTAGAAATATGCCTGTACCATGCAGTCTTAGGTCATTTTGCAACAGTGCAAATTATATATATATATTGTTTATATGAACCGGTGGTTTCAAACATTTGGTTCACACTTTACATTATCTGCACTTTCATGATGCCTTTATAATACATTCACAGAACATTCATAAGCAGCATGCAAGTATACCATGACATCCTAACATGCCTTAGCAAATTTAACATACATTAAAACAAACATTATACGTATGATTATAATGTTTCTTTTTAGTCATATAATGTTAGTTATTAATGTATATTTAGCTATTAAGGATTGTTAGGATGTTAAGGCATGCTGGTTATGGATGTTCTACAAATGCATTATAAAGGCATTATGAAGGTGCGATGAATGTTCCATGAATGCATTGTAAATGCATTGTGAAAGTGCAATTAATGTAAAACTTAACCAAACATTTCATCCCAGATAACAAGCACCAAATTAAGTGACCACTTTGACCTCAAGAATGATGTATTTCTGATTCTGTGCACAACCAGGACGTCCTTATCTCTACATTTCAAAAATCATTTCACATGCCACTGTTAAGAGCTTCCGTACTGGACAATGGACCACATGCACACATTTTCTGGTCTGGACTGACTTAACAGTAAGGTGTAAAAAAATGAACAGCTACATGCTCCAGGCAACGAAACCCAGCCTTTTAAGGAAAGAACACCGAAAAAAATGTGAGCCCCTTTGTTCAGATAACAATCATCACAATTTAATTACGATTAGTTTCATACCTTACATGGCATAATAATATAAATACATGTACCTAATAATCTACAGAATTAATGCTAAATAACCTGGGAAATGCATGCGGCATGATTGATTAAAAATCATTTTAAACTGGTTACACAGACTCATTTTAATTCTGCACCACAGATCATAAGTAGAAAGATTTCATCAAAACCGCGTCTTGTTTGTGTAAATGTATAAGCAGGTCTCAGTGTAAAGAAAAAAAAATGTAAGCATGTTTTCTGGGATCATTATGCCACCCCTTCAAACTAAAGTAAGGCTTTTTTTCAGACCTTTAATTAAAATGTCAGACACAGAGGGGCTCTCTCTTCAATCTCTCACAAAATCAATCAATCTCAAACTCTGAGACGCTTTTCAAGCAGTGCGTTGAGTACTTATTATATTCCAAAAGCTGTTTTGGGGGTGGGGATGGTGTGGGTTTTGAGATGGAAAACTACAATGAATGTTTGTTGTTTATACTGAATTAGAACAGTTCTCGGTAGACTTAGGCCAACGTTACTGAGAACCTATAGGTAGCTTGAGACTCATGTGGAACTGGGCCTTCACTGAAACTACACTGGATTTTTTTTTGTCATTTTCCCAGTGACTATCTTCAGCTGACGCACATACCTAGGGGTCTTGACCTGTCTAGGAGTTGTCAAGTTGGCTGTGTGACTGTGTGAGGTGATTGTGCTTTGCTGTGCTTAAGTAGGTTGCTTCCCACAGAACACTCTACAACATCTTCTACCTGCCTATACATGCAACAAAAAGCTGTTTCCAGCAGTAACACTTACCATAAAACACTAGATATCGTTGCTTTGTCTTCAGGCCTATTAATTTCCAAGTGAGTAAATCCTGGCTTCCTATGTATGGGCCTCTCGTGCACCCAGCGGCGGGGTGAGAGTCTGACGTTAAATCAATTTTTGTTACATCCATTTAGTCTAAAGGAAAAATGTCACAGTGCACTGCAAAAAGCCAATTGAAATGTGTCACGAGGCATGTCCCGATATCTACAGTTTTCATCTGGTACTTGAGTCTCCCTGGTTGATGTTTACATCGGCTTTGCTAAGGGGCAGAAACCAGTACTATTTCGAAGCCACTGAAGCGCCCACAGCACCAGAACCCCACTGGCAAACTTCACGGGCCAATTTAACTTTGTTTCCAAATGCAGTTAACCCCTTCAGGCAAATGCATAATTCTGCGTCAAGTCTACGCAGATTCGCAGAACCTACACCATGGCCTCTGCAAGTGGCCTATTTTTACCAGTGCGTGATCTGCGTCACCGCGATGTGTAGTTTGTGCATAATATCAGGCTATTGTGTAGCGTAGGGTACACAGCTATGCCATTGTTACGCTGTATTGACGGTGTACATCCTACACCAGTCGTGTGGAACCTGATCCATGGAGGGCCGGTGCGGGTTTTTGGGATGACCTCTCAATCAGCCAGTAATAAAGCAGTGGTTCTCAACTCCAGTCCTGGGGACCCAGTGTTATTGGCTGGTTGAGAGGTCATCCCAAAAACCCGCACCGGCCCTCCATGGATCAGGTTCCCCCTCCCAGCTCTACGTATAAATCAGCCTTTATGGGGTTGACAGACTCTGGCAGCATCGTCAGTATTTTGGCTTTCACTCCGCTTCTGTTCCAAATTATTTTATTGCAGCAATTATCTGAATCATAAGTGATGTCCCTTGACGTTTAGGTGTAAACCAGACGGTAATTATTCCAAAAACTGTGTTTCCTGAGTACCGTAGCTGTCAAAATTCAGAGTAGGATGCTGCCGCGATATTCGAGAAGGTGAAAGGGCACCTCATATCCTGCCAGATTTCCCGGGAAGTCTGCTGGGAGTTGGAGTGACAGATTATCAAGGGGACACCAGGGAAAGCATAATATGGAGGCAAAGCCTCGTCAGTCACAGAAGACCAAGGAGCCCCACAGACACAGATCATCTGGGGCCGAAATCCCTCCCAAGTAAGTCACTTTAGTTTAGCGTTAAAAACTACATTGACACATACGGTAAAAACACTTAACTACAGACAGCATAGCTCCATGAAATCCAGCTCATTAAATTGTTTGCCAGAAGAATAAAACCATCGTTTATATTAAAATCAATCTTTCAAAAACTATTAGAAATTAAGAATGTGAGTAGCTTATTCATAATACACCATGCTTAGTATGATAAGTATTTAATTAATTTTTAATAACTACTTCCCAGTTTAATTTTTTAAATTAAGGTCGTGGCAATTTTATGAGACAGGAAGTGCAACGCAGAGCAGTTTCTAGACCTTAACGCAGACACGCGAATATTCATAAAACTCTGCATCACCAAGTTACTTATTCTCATATGTACATAGCATGAACATATCTACTGAAAAAATATTGTTAGAATGGTGTTAGAATTGAATAAACATGAAATAAAAACAAAAAATGAAAAAAATTTTTGTAACATTCAGTAAAATGAAAATTCAGTATTAAAATGAAAAGAATTTTTCATCTCAAATGAAGTGTCTACTATTGTTCACAGTTTATGTAAAACACATAAAAATATATAGTTTAGTGCATACAAATACAGCTCTAGAAAAAACTCAGAGACCGCAGAAAAAACTTCAGTTTCACTCATCTCTCAATCTACGGGTGTGCATCTGTGAATAATATATATTTATATATACACACATATATATTTTGCAAACTGCAGCCTGGTTCTTCCCTGCTTCATATTGATGAAGGGCTTCTTCCTTGCTTTGTGGGTCTCCAGTCCTGCTGCTTCTAGGAGCCTGATACGAACTGTCCTAATAGTGCACTTCACACCTTTGCTTAATGGTTCCCATTCCATTTAAAGGTCACATGATGTCATCCTCCGATTCATGAGAAACTGTTGGATAAGTTAACGGTCATCTCTGCCATTAGAAAGTTGCTTCTGAACTCTACCTAGCTGGTGTTTGGTGACTGCTAGTGTCTGCTGCTTCACCTTGTTATTGTGTACTGCTGTCTTAGAAACTTTGAGCCTGGAAGCCACCTGCCTCGCAGTGTAGCCGTCTGTCAGCAGAACCAGGATTAAACCAGCATTTAAAAATGCAGATTTTTAAAAATACAGAGTAGTCTTTTCATTTTTTCCGGAGCTGTATGTTCAACATTGTGTTTAGCAGTAGCTTATTTTACCAAACTCCCATCGCTGCATTTGCAAATTAATATTTGCTTTGAGAGAACCAAGCTACTTTTGGTTTTGGTTCATCCTGCCGGCGCTGGTTCCCAGCACTGTACGCGCGGCCAGGCGCCATGACGGTGTCACTGCACGGCCTCGGCGTAAATCTTCCGGAACTCTGCGATGAAGGAGCCCACCCAGCCAAAAAGTTCCTGGGAATCCTGTTCCAGTGGCTCCCCGAACTTCACCTGGGACGAGGGAGAAGTGGCTTAGCATAGCGCTGGGGAGGGGACGAGCTCACACCACCTTCAATGCCTGCCGTCGCATGGAGTACTCAGTTCAGTACGCGGTTTGCTGCAACCCCCCCCCGTAATTTGGTTATTTATTCCAGCAAAGTCCAGTACCACCTGGGGTCCCCGACGCCTAACCAGAGGGGGAAATGCGATCTCTTAATGTGTAATGGCAATGCTTGGTTTAAGATTCCTTTTTAATTAATAATAGCATTAAAAGCTGCAGTACTTACATAGGCCGAGTAAGGACTTTTGGAAAGTCATTAAAAGTTGGGGGGGGTACTTGCACTCTTTGTCTGCCCAGCGAGGGGAGTGACGCGTCCCGGTTTAAAGTGCTGATCTGAGTTCAACCGAGCTGGGAAGAATCCGCAGTGCAGTGGGAGAGACGAGACAGAGGGCGACCTCGTGGAACCCCCCCCCCCCCCCAACCAACCATTCCAAATCCAACCAATCGATTACATGGGGACGAAAGGGACGACCGTCGGCCACCCTGAAAGCGGCTCTTTGGGGGGTGGGGGGGCACAGGAATCGTGAGGGATGTGTCAGCGGCCACACTGCATTTTGCCTGAACAATAGCAGTACACGAGATGCCAGTGGGGGGTGGGGCGGGGGTGTTACCAGGATGGGCATTTGGGTATGTTCGGTGGGCATCAGTGCTCAAATTTTCTTATCGGTCTTTGGAACCCCCTGGTGAGCGACCTATTGGGTGGGCAGGCGATCCGTCTGGGTGGCACAGGGGCCCATTAGAGTAAACGCCCCACTGGATTGAGGTGCATCCATGCTCCCTGTCAAGTCCAGTCGCTCGCCCATGCCACGCCAGTGCATACATTCCTTGGGATGATTGATCGCTCTCGCCAAAATCGGGACATCTAGAAAATTCAGGTGTCGCACATGGAAAATGGCCTTTGCTCCCCGGCACTAAAGCTATAACGCACAACACATGCGACGCCTGCAGCAAAGCCCCTGCCGACCCAGATAGTAAAACGTGAATGAATGATATTCCCAACATGTACGGATGTTTTTTTTAGCGAGCAGTGGGTGTGCAGTTTTGAAGGATTCTGACACATCCTTTTCTGTCGCTTTGCCCACCAACAACGCCACCTTCCAGCTATTTTAAAAATGACAAAAAAATACCTCACAAGGATCGACCGTCCCATACCTGATAAATTCCATCGTAAGTGCAATCCATCAAAGCAATTAGTATTTTACTGCTCAGCGAGTTTGCCCCCACATGTGCGCTTATCTTGACATCCTACCACCATTCAGACTTACTAACTCCGATACGACGGAGCCACCAGACGGTCCCTTTGAGGACGACGCCCAACAGCTGCATCCGTTTCCGTGACATTAACGGAAGCGCAGGTGGCACGTTTTGCAGGAACGGGAAAGATGGAGAGAGTCTGCCTCCATTTTGGCTCCGAAGAGAAAGCAGGCCCCGTGGGATCGGAAAGGCAGAGGCCCTCGAGTGTACATCAGCCTGTAATACATGTTCTCCTGCTCCATTTTCACCAGATTAAACTATGAAATAACAGGATAGAGCAGAGCCAAGCATTAAGGCCTGGAAACTATCTATCTCTGCCTGCCAGGCGGTACAACACAGATGCCGAGATGATAAGTCAGGAATTACCAATATATCAGCGTAGAGTTTCTTCATCTCTTCACACTTCTTCGTCATCTGGGAGAGGTCAGAACTGATCCTTTCGATCGCCGTCTAGAGAGCAAGGCACAAGGGATTATTGGCTGGCTCAGTCATTCATTACTGCCCTGGAGTATATAACTTCAGGGCCATTTGGGAGGTAAATGGTGCTCTTGTTTACCATTACGCAACCCACAGTAGTCCTATAGATGGATGGTTGTTATTTTAGTTATATAAATAACATGCAATGGTCCGTTCCTTAATCCTTAAATCAAGATAAATGCAGAGCAGTAAGAGATTTACCTTCAGATCTTTCATGAACTTTTGATGTTGAGTTCCCTGGTTTTTTCGCTTGTATGTTTTTCTGTATTGAATGACCTTCTGCAGCTCATTCTTCAGAACTAGAAGGTGAGAATCACTGCCACCATCAATCTTCTCTGGCTACTGAAGCAAATCGCCTCCTTAAATCTCTTTTTTTCCCTTTCATGGCTTTATCCACCCAAAAGAGGAGCATTAGTGCATGTGTCAACTGTCTTAACGAATGAATCAAGTCATCTGTGTACATAACGGGATCTAAAAATACCATTTTCACAGAGTTTAATATAAGCCAAAAAAAATCTGAACTGTCACTTTAAGTCACAGTTACATCTTAAAGTCAAGAGTCATCATTTATCACTTTACTAAGTTACAGAATATATTGTCAACCTTTTAAAGGGTACATATGTGTCTCTAAATGTACATTAATGTTGCATGTCCCAGAGAACTAATTATATAAAACTCATGTATTGAATATCCTGTAATCATAATAGACTTACCATCAACCTCGGCAGTAAGGCCTTTAATTGATGCTGTGGAAGACCACAAAAAAGTTCATTCCCAAGGGGGTCACAAGAGAATGGCAGCAACTTTCAGTTTTGATCAAATTTTGATTAGCTTACCCCCTGGAACAGTTTCAAATTCCGCCAGCTCCTGGAAAAACACCGCCACCTGGGGAGCCTGTAACCTGATCTGCTCTACGAGGGCATGCATCAAGGTGAACTTCCTGTCTTTCCCACGGAGCTGCGAGAGCTGCAGAAGAAACGCACCGGGCTTGAGTGTGATCCTGACCCCCACGGCTCAGAGCGGGGCCATACGACCCCAAGCATGAGCAGCCATCGGCGCACAGTGCCTTTGGACAGCCTCCGACGGCCCACCGGCAGGGAATCGAAGGGCCAGATCCTGTTTACCGACAGGAGAGCCTCCCGTGTAACCGAAGAATGTGGAAGACGGCCATTGACAAATTTTCAATGACTTTGACATCACAACTTACAATAATGACCTTTTGTCAGTTTTAAAAGGAATTACATGTCTTTCTGTCCCGATCGTTTATTTCACCTTTAGCAGATCCTGCCTTGACTATTTTGGTTAAAGGAAGTAACAAAAACAATGCTGTTTATGATAAATATTGATTTATAGCATCAAATTTCAGCATCTTTGCAGAGACTAAAATAAAAAATAATACATTTCACTCTAACAGACTATGTCTGCAGCTTTTCAGTACAATGATAATATGAGAAAAAGAACTAATAAACTCGATGTAACACAAACATTCAGGAAACCTATTAAGTTTTTTCCTGAGTACCATTTTTCAGTTTAGATGATAAAAAATGCAAATGCAGATAAAATACTTTTTTATTTATGCAGCAGAAACACTTATACTCAAAGCAAAATACAGCTCAGAAAGCGGGGGTGGGGTCAGACAGTCCCTGGAGCAACTGCGATAGGGCCTAGCAGCTAAAATAAGCAACCATGGGAATTGAACCGATGACCATCCAAACACAGGTACAGTCCTAACCCATAGAGCCACACTCCACACATCAAAAGGTAGCATAAATTAATCTAACTAGCTGTAATGGGTTTTGTAAGTTTGCTCATATACTGTATGTGTTCATACCCGGCCACTTTTATACCAATAAAGAAAATGTTTTGTCAATCATGTTACCATGCTTGAGAGGTAGGTAGGTGGTCAGATACCTCCAGGGTTTGAAACCTGCCTCTGCTCTGTGTGTGATGGGCCATTAGAAGATAGACGGTCACGGTTCTGCTCCAATTAGTTTTTACCCTAAGAACCTTCTGTTTACATTGTAAAGGCATTTTGAATGATAAGATCCTAATTTTTTTAAATCTGAATTATTTAAACAGAAAACCATTCTGATCAAAGCAGGGTTCTGCCTGATCAAGGCACATTTAAGATAATCAGCCCTTTGATGTTTTAGTCTTTTCTTGAAAGGGCTCATGGAGTTGTAGACCTTAATAAAACGTCTAGGTAGTAATAACGACATGGCCAACGTCTATGGAAATCAAGGGCGTACTTGTCGACATTGCTTAATTAAAATGCTGGGAGGGCCCCATCTAATGTGGCAATGGGATTTACTGACTTTTCCGCTTCTCAGCCTCGTAATGTTGATATCCAGGTAGCCTCTGGAGGAAACAGCTAAAACACCTGCACACGGCATGAAATGCAGGCATGGGTACAAGCTCATGTCTCGTGTTTGTTTGAAATAAACAAATGAAGGCACGCCACGCAAATGCTACAGACCACAAACTTGCTAACTTTTATGCAGATGAGAAATGCCAGATTGGTCTATGTCATAGTCGTTTCACTTCCATAATCTAGCCTCGAGGTCCTAGCACTGCTGATTTTCCAGTCTTCCTTTACCTGCTAGCTGGGTGTGAAGCCTCTGGCCAATCAGAATCAGTAATTATTAAAATAGCTACCTGGGAGAACTGAAAACAAGGCCTGGATTTGGAATCGAGGTCCAGACTTGAAGAGTCCTGGTCTAGCCTTTTGTTCAGTGTTCAAAACACTGTATGTACCCCCACCCCTCAAATAATGTGACAGATTTTCATCATGAACAATTCAAGGCTAAACTCTTACCTACAACACAGGAATACTAAAGTTTCAAAGCTGGTATGTGACTCAAATCCGCAGCGAGAGATGCATGATGGGAATTTCCTGAGGCTCCATTCCTGTTCACCTTACAACTTGTCTGTCACACATGCACTTATTAATTTCTAAGAAGTGGCCTGCTAACTGCTGACTGAACAGTCTCGGAGGACTCAAAGAGGAAAACAGAAAGTCGAGGGAATGAAGCTGCACACGCACTCTGGCCCGTGGCCGTAACCTGTCAATCAGAGGTACGGTTCCCCTGTCAAAGCAGCAGGGGAAGCTTACCTTGGTTAGCGTCGATAGGCGGAATCCTTTGGCCTTCTCTTTCCCAGCATTCTCGTTGAGGTAATTGCCCATGGCAAGAAGGTACTCCAGGACAGTCACAAATGATCTGCAGTTGTACAGCTGTGAGCACATTCTTATCTTCTGGCTGATCAGCTGAAATGCATGGACATGAACATTAGCTCTTCCTGAAGATCCTTGAGACTAACATTATGAGCCATTCGGAATACAAAGTCAAGCATGGACCCTATATTTTAATAGGCGAAACCTAAACCTCACAAATGATCTGCTAGTGTACCCCAGCTTTCTATCACCATTGAACACAATTTTTTTCCATCCTTGGTTACCATTAGCAGAAAGTTTAAAAACAAGGGTTTCCCCTGGTACACACAGTACTGCAGATACAATTAGTTAACTTTCTCTACTTAAACTTCCAGAAAGGCCTCAGAACCAATACAATCATTCTTTAAACAAGCATAAAACTGGAAAAATATTTCTTTTATGTAGTATATGCCATGTGTCAACTACACAAATTATATTTAGTCACGCTTGCTAATTTCAAATGTAGCTCCAGAACACCGTAAAAAAACTGCCTCTCAGACATTACAATAAATTCATGAAAAATATAATAAATTAAGTAATTCCTGAAATGATTATTAATGGCCGTAATTAATTTCAGCTAATGTTTACTTAATCATTCAGTAGCAAAGCTATGCAAAATTTATTGGCATAAATTCACGTGTGTATTTGGTAACAGGTGTAAACAAATTAAAATGTAAAGAAGCACACACACGTTGACGGCTAGCCGCGGCAGACAGCATGAGCGTGACCTGGGCTATTACCAAGCAAACGTTGAAACTGCATGAAGCAAAAATTAAATAAAACAGGTGAAAACCCCAGCTCGTCTTCTGACAGTGATGTATTACGGTCTTTGCCGGGACTCATTGGGTAGGACAGGAATCCCAAGGGTGCAGGAGAAAGTTTAAGGGCTGTGAGAGGCGTTGTGGGATGTATAGGGGAAGGCAAAGGCTTTGGGCCCAATGAATGGTGTGACAGTACTTGGCATTAATGGTAGAGAGGCGCTGGAGAAGGTGGCGGTCTGTCGATCATTAATCCTTTCCCGATGTAGAACCTCGAAGCCCCGAGCTTTGCACATGCCTCCGTGATGCATCGACTCTGTACCTGTTAGTGCATTAGGTTCCCAGACACACGATCCAGCCCGGATCCCACGGTCCGCGAGGCTGGCGAGATTCGATGAAGTCAGAAACCCTCCCACCTTCACAGTCAAGGAAACCAGTGCCATCCTCACGCAAACAAGGCCCACAAATCCATCAAGAACGGCGGCTCACAGAGCATCCTCGCAGATAATCAGCACTGTCACAGACGCCTCTTCTTAGATACCTGCCTAGGTTGTCCACCACCATCCTTGCGAGACAGTGGAAAATAATCCTCCTTAATGTTCCCTGGCTCATGACGTCAGGAAAGACCAAGCTTTCAAGTATTAATGGGAAAAGTCCTGAGTGTCCCTCACATACTTGTGCTGAATACCAGACATTATGTTTTAGCTGTCTAACATTATGCTTGAGGATATTTCCCAAACTCTATAAAATAACAAAATCTAGGGCACAATTTTCTTTAACGTTCTCTCAATCTGAAAGATTGTCCTCCGCTAATTCAACGGCTCGATTTACCTGCAACTGCACAACTGAAAATAATTTTGTATAATGAATTCGAGCATCATTTCATCCTCCTCATTTTTAGACACACGTCTACTTCTATATCATTCACACATTGTTTTCTTCCACTTTCAAAATGCCCATAATTAGTTTTAAACATCACTGTGCCGGCTAGACAATACAGACAGAGGTCAGTTAGAATCACTGTGGACTAGGTATAAGGGATTTCTGCTGTGCCTGATCAAAATAATCTGCAATGATTTGTTGCTCTAAAGATTATAATAAACTTCAAATTAAAGTAGACACAAAAAAGTGTGATTTTGCATATATTACTCAGTAACTGTCTGCTATAACAATGAACAACTGAAATAATCCAATTTAAATGGGAAGGAACATACCTGGGCTGAAGATGAAAACCACAAAAAAATAGCATTATATGAAGGTGTCATACAGAAGACATTCATCATGTTTTATGTGACTAGTTAATAGTCTCTGGGTAATCAAGCACTAAACATCACGTGTGGAGGTACAATTACTTCCAAGAAGCGGAATCGATTCACAAAATGGCTCAAGAGAGACGCTGAGCCATTGAACGCATCACACGTAAACCAGATAAAGGGCATTGATTAATGAAAGGTTAACACTCCATGTCTGTTGACAGTTCCCAAACGCTTCTTGTGACGCTTTTGTATGTATGTGTGATGAAAAGCTAACCAACTTCTTTGCCTTTCTTATTTCAACTCATAAAGTCCATATTTGCTTCTTTTCAATTCATCAGATCGACCCAGGCTTTGTTTTGTCCCCCGTACATGCAATTATCATTTCATCCCTGAAGGTTACCATGGGAAACTGTAACCCAGTTTCCTGCCAATCAAAATAGTCAGCCCTACATACCTGCAGGTTACGCATCTGCGGATTCAACCAACTGCGGATCGAAAATATAAGAGAAAAAAAAAATCCAGAAAGTTCCAAAAAGCAAAACTTGAATTGAATTCACTATGTGGATGATCTGATGTATAGTCATACTCTGCTGCAGTCTCCTGCCAGTAGAGGGAGAATGAATGAATTTATATTTTCTCTGTGTATAATTATATTTACCATATGTACCTGTCTTTTAAATATTCTGTGTTTTATTGTACTCTTTGTTCTATTCTCAGGCCATTAAAATGAAAGCATGATTTAAAAGTACACGGCTGGATGTGCGGTGGTTATAGGCAAATATTGTGGACTTGAACATCGACAGATTTTGGTGACTGAGGTAGGTCCTGGAATCAATATCCCGCGGATATTGGGGGCTGACTGTAGATCTTAATGCAGTCAGTAACGTTTAACAGTGAACAGTGTACAGTGAACAGTGTACAGTGAACAGTGTCCGGGCTTGTTTTTCCTGACACTCTGATCACATCTTTTGCACAGATCAGTGCACTTGGACCAATGAAATCCCCAGTGGTTTTGGCCATATGATTGTATCAACTGCTTTGTCAAGGTTTTCGTTATTTCCTGTGGCACTCTCGCACACAAACACCCCCCCCCCACCCCCCACCCCCACCCCAGCAGCCTGTCTCATGACTCCCTGGGGATCCTGATGGTTGTTTTTAGGTCCAAAGGCATTAGTGCAAACATACCAAGTGGGTGGCGTGTGGCTCTGCAGTTGAAGCCACTGTGCCTGTGATTGGAATGGTGGTGGTTCATGCCTCTGGCAGCACAGTCACACGTCTGTAGTCCTTAAACAAGGGCCTTATGGTGCGTTCCATTTGCCTAGGGATCCGATTTTCAGATTCCGAGATTACATCACATCCGCTAAAAACTCGGAGAAACCGAGTCGGATGCATTCCATCTGCCACAGAAGTAGCAATACCATGGACCCATATCAAAAAAACAAGATTTTTTGCTTAGTCGGACAACTTGTCGGATTTAAGGTACCTCAGTTTAAATGGTCTTTATCTTCGTTCACTTACAATTAGCTCGAACTACCGCAAATCCAACAAATAATCCGACTAATCATAAAATCCAATTCTAGCTCGGTTAATTGAGCCATTGTTAGCAATATCAGTAACACATTACGCACGGTGCTTTACTTATATAAAACTCCGTAGCAACACGTCCACAGATAAGTTGGATGGTATAGTGTGTGCTACCGATTTAATTAGCCATAAATGAGAAGTAGTGCTTAAACAGTATAAAACTACAACTTTAACTTCTGTTGATAAAGGGCGCAGCCATCTTGAATCCGAAACTCGGGATCCTCTGTGCTGCTCCGAGAAATATCTCGGATCTCCGAGAAACGGGAGCGCACATGTCGTCACTTCTGGCTTCAAAACTCGGAATCCGAGTTCCGAGGGCAAAAGGAACGCACTTTAGCCCCCAGCTCCAGGGGCACTGCATGCGGGCCTACTCTGCATTAGGACCCCCGCGGCACCAGGGGGCACTGCATGTGGGCTGACCCTGCACTGTGACCCCCGCAGCGCCAGGGGGCGCTGCATGTGGGCTGACATTGCGCTGTGACCCCCAAACTTCACTCACCTGTATATCAGTCTGTGTGTCTCATGGAGAGCAAGATGGGGTGGCCAAAATGAGAATTTCCCCCCAGGGATGAATGAAGTATCACTGTTGTATTCCATAAGATCCCAGCACATGGTAGTTATCACTTATTTGCTTTTTAAACTCTCTCTAGTTAAAACTCAATTAATTTTAATCGTTCAATGGAATCTTAAACCAATCCGTTTTTTCCTAATATCATCCTTGTGATTTTGGTACCGTCCAGGCTGCCCATTAGGGGCCTGGACACTAGGGGGCACCCATGAGAAATTCTGCAGTTGGCTACTTTCACAATGTGTATTATCCACCTGAGCACTGACATTATTATGCGTACAGAGACCTGTAATTGTAAACGAGTGTGTGAGCATGGATAATAGTAGCTTTGGTTTGGGGGAGGCAGCCATATCATTGTGCGGTCATGGGTACCGGCCGTTGTTATAGCATCCAAAGAGACAAAATAACAATTGGGCTGGTCCCCGAAAGAAGCCGGTTCCAGCTCATAAACAGCAGAGATGCAGATCTGTAGCCACTTCTGGACCAATCCAAGACATGCTGCTGACACCAACTGCAGCTGAATCCTCCATCATGCCCAGGATAGTCCCATATTTCAACATCGGCCAATTATCACAAAAAGTTGCATTTCATGCGACTTTAATGACTCGCAGCATCAAGCAAAATGTGTGTTTGCGTGACCCTTCCCCTCCAGACTATTTGTTTCCTGATGAGAATCCTTCACTATGCAATATTCTCGTTCTGCATGGCTGAGAAGGTTAGTACCTCAGGTTTCCGGTGGCCTCGGATACATCATCTCCCTTAGCTAAAATCTACTGAAGGCATTTCTTTTTGTTTGTCTCAGAGTTTGAGTGTAACAAGCTTCTACAAAAGACTGAGCAAAATTCAGAAACTTCAGGAAGCACTTACGCATACTCCCTGCCCAAGGACCCTAATCACAGAAGCGGCCCAACATCAGCTAGGGCGTTGATGTTCACAACCCCGCAGCCACACCTTCTCTATTTCGGGTGCATCTTATCCGATGTCCTACTTTTGCATTTCCCAATTTGGCATGCATCATCCTGCTCTAATGGAGCAATCATGCCATGTAGAGAATGCGGTGAGAATGTACACTTGGGGGTGTGAAGAGATCGGCAGGTGGGAGGAGAGTGCGTGTGTAACAGCTCACATTGGCCACCAGGGGGTACTCACCGGCTGCAGGTCCTCCATGCTGACAGGAAGCTCCCGTAGTAGTAGCAGAAGGTCTAGGACACCACTGAGGTATGGAATGTTGCACATCTTGGGGTTGGTGGGTGGGAAGATGGTGGAGCTGTTAGTGTGACTAGTGTGACAATGGGGACGGGGAAGACCTCGTTTTGCTGCCATGCCATAGCTGCTTAAGAGCCAGAAGGTTCGTTATGGGACAAAAAGGTAGCTGTCATTACCATCTCCATGGCGCTGCAAGTGCTACCTGCCGGACTGGGAGCTGGGGGCCATAAATGGGCGACCCCCCATCCCACGGCAAAAAGAAAATTAAAAATCCTCCAGCATCAGCATGAATTTTTACCTGCATAAACTTAGCAGTGATTGTACATCAGAAATAAACAGTGGTCTGAAATTTGTCCCTCCCCCAGGAGTGGGAATTACTGCTATGTAGGAAGGAATAGAGGACTAAACAGCAGGGAGGTGTCGTATAATTCCCTGCAAAATCCTGTCCTGTTAAGGAAAGGTTGTGGAATTCCTGGTAAGTGAATGACCGGCAAATGCCCTGGGGGACGGGGTTTACCTCCAGCATGTACTGGTCCACCATGTGCAGCTCCGAGGGAGACCCCTTGTAAGACTTAAACATGTCAATGTCATCCGAAGTCGGCACGTACCTGAGAAAAACAAGGTCAAGGGGATGCCGGTAATTACCTCTGGATGGGGTCTAGAAAGCCCCGGGCCAACTCAGCCCTTTTTAAGGCCCTAAGCAAAATGCGAACATGGGCCTAACACACACGCACACACGTTTGTATTCACATCTTTATGGGGAATCTCCATTCATTTCTATGGTCAAAACCCTAATCCCAACAACAACAACCTTAACCCCTACCCAGCTGTAACTTCATCCATAAGTAACCAAACAAAATACAAGAGATTTGGCATTTTTAGTTTTTTTTTTTTTACTGCAATCACAGATTTTTATAAAAATGAGTTTCCCCTTGTCAGGACCAAAAAAAATACCCCCACAATGTCTGGGGTAACAGAAAATAACAGGCTTTAATCATATTTTAGGGACATTTGGTCCCCACAATGTAATAAATACATGCCCCCCCCCTCCAACACACACACACACACACACACACACACACACAACCCACAGGCTGGCCAGCTGTGGGGGCCCCCTGGTGGCCACTGGGCCATAAAGCAGCCACTTAGTTTGCTTATGCCTTGGACTGGCCCCGAAAAGACCTTTAATCAATACAGGCAATGACTCATCACGTCAATCAAAACATCAGGTCCAAAATTCCTCTGGATCCTTAGAGCTAAAGGACTCCTATTACCATTATCATATCACTTTCGAGCTCAACCGTAAAAGCTGACTTCCCTTTACATCAAAAGGTAGGTAATAGATAGACACAAGAACTGTCAGCGTAGCACAAATAGGCATGATCAAAGGAGGTATTTCCCTGCTCTGCTCTGGTGAGACCGCTTGATGCCTCAGCTGTAGCTAAACGTAGAGAAATACAGCAAAGACTTTGCACGGAAAAAGATCCATGGAAGTTGCAGATATTATACACATATTACTGGACAGTAAGTACTGTGGATCTAAAGAATAGATCAAGATTCTCCTGGCACTTAATCGCAATCACTCCAGCAAAAATACCCAGCCGTATGTAAAGAGCAAAAACAGTAATTTGCTTTGTTATCATAGAAACGGAAAGTAAATGTGAGAGCTCCGCTCAGAATCAGCCCGGAATCACCTCTGCCCCGCTCCCGGTAAATCAGGGCGGGCTATGCAGATCCCCAGCGCTTCAGTGAGATTTCTGAGGGTGATTAAAGTTAAATGACTTCTGACGACTCGCTCCGGATCTGTTTAACAGCAGCCCTCGTCAGAGCTTGGGTGCTGCCCATAGCTGCACTTGAGTTCAACCCTCTCTCACAAAATGGACTCAACACACGGCGTGTTCAGTCTGCCGCTGCTCCAGGGAGGAGGCACCGAGTGTTTCGGGAGCTGGGGGGGACAAACACAACAGCACACAGCTGCCAGATATTGATATTAAAGGGGCAGCGACAGGGCCCCTTTCTGTTAGGATTGCTCTGTTAAGGCTCCTCCCAGAACCGTATGGGAATGCCCTTTGGTATTTGACAAACACTTGTAATAAACAGCCCTGCGCACCTTCTCACAGAACGACCCACAGCGTCTCTTGTAATAAATCAGCCTGTCTCCCAGGAGCGCGTAAAGGGGGCGGGGCCTCAGGGGCACTGTCCCTAGCTGAAAGCTGATTGGCCCCTGGAGTGCCCCATTGTCACTCACAGTTTCAAAACATATCATTGGCTAATGACAAGGCTGGCCCCTCCGTATGAATCATGGCCCCACTTATCTCCTCAAACATTTCATTATAAAATTTTCCCCATAAAGCCTCTCCAATAAAAGGATCAGGCATGAGTTCGTATTATTAGTGCCTAGTTGCTTTTCCCTCTCTGATCTGCTGGCTGTCTTTGGCCTTTCCGACATGCACTTCCCCCTTAGTGTCAGCTGGATTTACCTCTAATCTCTTCATTTTGCTGACTACATTGTTTACCATTCGGCCTTTTTCTATTACTATTCGATCTGTTATTGTAGCACATGGGACAGCGGCTATAATCCACCTTTAAAACGTGATACGGTGCTCATTAGATCACGCCACACGCTTCGGTCACCTGTATGTGACACACAGATGTATATGTGAGCGTCAGCGTGACTACGCCGGCGTCAGAATCGAACGGCTATGTACGGAAGGTTGCGGCGTCCTACCTCCGAAGCGAGGCGATATGCTCATCGCTAAGGCCGCCGTCCTCCTCATGAACAATGCACAACTTATCCTTCAGCTCCCCTGGTTTCACTGGGAAGCTCTTGAGGAAAATATCTGGTGGGGGAGAAAGTATGGAGACAAAAATCAACATATTCACCAGCATGCTTGGGTTAGGACAGAAAAAAAAAAAAAGTTCACATCTTTCTAAAAATATATATTAAAAAGATGAGACTCTGCCTTTTCTTAATTATCTACCTGCCTCTGTGCTGCCCTGGGGCTGTAACGCTACTCGGCTAACTGATTCTCAAACACAGACTGATGTAGAATTCAGATTTACTATTTTTCAGCATTACTGAAGGTCAGGGAAACATCTCAGAAAGTAGCAGCCTTGCTTAAGCAAAAATCTCAGGACAAGACTCCAAGGCCTGCGATGGGTACGACACGGTAATGGCTCCATCTTTGTATTTATGCTATGGATGGATGCTGTTGGGTCTTACCCAGATCTAGCAAATTGGCAGGACCCTCTTTCACCTAATCCTTTCAACACAAGAGGCTGACACCTAGCAGGTCTTGCAGTAAAAAAAAAACACAAATAAATCAGCCACCCATGAGTCAATATGGTCTGCAAAGCCACAGCGACCAGGCCAAAGGATATATCATGTTATTTAAAAGCCTTCCAACGCTGTCGCACAAAGTCTCCAAGGAACAGGGTCAGGATCTTCTTATCGTTTCCTCTCTGTCCACGTTTTTGTGGTTTTTACATGGGGCCTGATACAATCCCAAATTTTTTTTATGGAAAACAAGTACAAGAGATACACCTACAGCTGACCTGGATCCAGTCAAATGCAAGTACACATTTTATTCATTTATCCAAAGCAAGTTACTATAGAGGGAAGGGTGACGATTCACATGTTCCCTGGGATTTGAACCAACAACCTGAGCAGTGTTAGTGCTACGCTCTACTTGGAGAGCTACAGGTACCAGGGATGGTAGCTCCAAGTACCACGAACATCCTGCAATCAAACACCAGTGCTGGGTCCTTGTTATTTTGCAATATGTGGAGCAGATGGCGGGCCAGAACTTTACTAAATACTGAAATACAGAAAGACTGTAATGCATCTTTTTGCATATCCTATCTTGGTCTCCTTTGAGACATACGCACATACAGTTGAGAGTGCAAGGTCAGCCGTTTTTCTGGCATCCTCGATGCATTTCAGGAGGTTAAGGACCTTGCTCAAGGACCCAACGGAGATGTGACTTTTCTGCTCAGGATGGGATTAGCCAGCAACCTTCCGATCACAGGCGCAGAGGCCCGTCCCACTGAGCCACATACCATCTCCTGGAGTAAAGCGAAGGCTGTGCCCAAGCAGAGCCGCATTGCTGCTAACCGGGACTGAGTGTGTCTGCGTGGAGTTTGTATGAGTCATGCGGGTTCCCTATGGGGTTCATCTCACAGTCTAAAGACATGCAGCAATGCTAGCAGCATGTGTGTCTGCGCACGTACTATAATGGACCGGTATCCCATCCAGGGTGTACTCCTGCCTTCTGCTCTATGTTGTTGCCAGCCCCCCCACAACCCAGTAAAATGGATGGATAACACAAATTAAGTGTGTCTTATCAAACATGCTACATCAAATTTTGTACGAATGTCTGAGAGAAAGTAAATCTGTCGCAGGATATTTAAAGCAATTCAGAAATGCACCGCTATCGAAAATTGCTCTAACCTATTTACAAAAGCCACAAGCACTAAATAAATAATTTAGCCCCCCCGAGTTGATGTAGAGCTCTTACTGACACTTGGAAAAAAAGGCTATTTGTTTTAATTTTTGAGTATGTGATTGCACCTTACAGTGGTATTAAGCAGACCTGGAATGGAATCACCCCGGGGTAGATTTCATTACAGTCTACCGAGGGGGTTGGCGGGTAGCCAATTGTATCTTAAAGAAAGCACAGTGAAACGCTTTTAGGCAATATCTATATATCTCACATATGTGTGATTTTAATCAAAACATCTGTTCTGTTTTTCTTTATTTTTTATGTTTTATCAGGCTTCAAGGTTCCCTAATGGGGAAAATCTTGCATCAAAAATTTCTTTAGTCTTCAGACTGAGGGTACATTTAGGAATCTGCAAGAAAAACTGGATCAGGGTTCTTTGGAGCCATAATTGGGCACCCTTGTGTGCAGATGGAACATTTGGGTACATTAGTAGAAGATTTATAACTCAAACTGCGGGTTCCCCACAACTCTAAAAGCACATCAGTGGCACAGAAAGTGTCCCAGTCTCACACAAGACCAGTTCATCCCACCCCAGTGGGGCTCCACGTTACACATCCAGCCAATCAAATCTGTTTTGTAGACAAATGCTTTGATTTATTCAGTGCTAATTGACCTCTGGGTGGAGGATTAGAGTTAGGAAGGAGGCAGGTCTACTACCAGGCACTAAGGAAGGCAGCGGGAACACCGGGTGATTGCATCCGCTGACCCCAAGCCTGTGTTTTCAGCAAGAGACAAACAACCAAGGAGAGAAGCAATCACATCCACGCTTTGCCATTCAAGGCTTTCCTGCATGCAGGGTCCCCTCCTTCCTGTCAGTGCCATGATGGCAAGGGCTTGGGATCCCAATATGAAATGGCCTCCATTTAGACACATAAATCACAATGAGAGGAAAGGCTACAGGAGAAATGAAATACTATAGACCCCACGATGGTGCTGAGAGAGAGATTTTCTTTAATGCGGCCTGAATGATTCCAGGTTACGATTTAATACATCATTCTTCATTCTTTGTTCCAGAATGTGTTAATTTGGGGAAGAAGGTTAGCATGATCAGCGAGATGGCCACTGAATGAAGCTATTCGGGATATAGAGGCATGATACGTCCGTATAGTCTGCTGGGTCTCCAACTCTGCAAATATTTCAGTTTATCGCCCTTTTCCACCACGCCACACAGCTGTCGCGTTCAGGGAAGCCCGAGGTCAGCCTCGGGCTGCACACAGCAGCCCCGGCGGCTTGTTAAATCAGAGCTTTCCCCGACGCTTTGACAACAACAGGAAATAGCTGAGCGTAAGCTCTGCCGCGGCATCTCTACACGCCGTCCTGCGGGGATTCGCTTTCCGTCGCTTTCTGACACTGCGCAAGATTTATCCCAGTGGACCCACAGAAAAAAAAACAAACAAAACTTTAACTTTTGAATTTGCACATGCTGATAGGTGATGTCCCTAATGCATTATTTAGATGTTACAGAATTTGTGGTAATATGTTTTAAGGGTTGTTTAGCGTAGATGTTCCTGGTCATCGTTCCCATTGTTCCTTCAGTGTTTCACCCACGGCTGTCGCGGCAACAGACTGACTTCATTTTACCTCCATACGGCTTAGGTGAGAAAATGATTGTGATATCCTGCCACCTGGTGGTGTAGACGGAATCTACTCATGTTTACAGTCCCCCTTAACAACGCTTTGGTGCAGCACTTCATATTTCTGGGACGGATTAATGATTTCCTTGTTATGCCATATTCCCCAGAATAAATAAGTGACAAGAAATGCAGATTTATGCATATAGTCCATGAAAAAAACTCTGCATCATGTACAAAAAACAAAAACCCTTGACTGTCAAGCAGCATGGGATTGCTAATTATTGACAGATGTGCCCAGCTGCATCTCTTTTTTGACCTTTACGAGTAGTTAACTGCAGCAAAAAAAAAAGCCAGCCGCAGACTAGCATCGATAAGCCTTCTAATGCAAGGCGCGATTATGCACAGCCCGGAAGCCGCCGCTTATAGTGCACGGTGATTTGATCACCGTTCCATTATCACTTCTATCCGCTATGTGCTTCTACTGACGGCACATCCAGGAAAGATGGAATGAATCCAGGACAACAAAGCCTCCATTGTCAAGGCAACTGTTTATTTATTCTGCTCCCGCGGGCATTTTGCTCTAATTATTCTTGTCATTCACAGTTTTGCCCAAATTGGTTTCCAGCAAAGTCTTTTACTCAGCTATCTAGGGGCTCAGTCGACTTGCCCAGAGGACAGGAAGCTTCTGCGAGGGGGTGTTGCATCCAGCCACCCACAGACATCCGACGATTCCCTAGCAGCTATCTGCCAGCTAAGAAACCTTCGCCAACTTAATCCCTCCCTCTAGGAGGGACAATGCCCAGTCCCACTCAGCTAATGAAACAGCCCCAGCACAGATCTGGCTGGGGATTTACTAGTCGAGTATCTCTGCATGCCCCCCCCCAGCCCCCCACCCAGAACATGTACCATTTAAAGCACGTCCTGCTGCAGACGGAGACGTGCTTAGCATCAGAATTGGATCCGATCACAGACACAGAGATGGCGTGTAAATCATGAGCAGAGTGCACTGCTTATGCTAAAGGGTCAACCATTGTTACCCCATATTCACTGCTAGTTGGTGCTACAGTAGCAAACCGGTTTCATGGTTAAAATATGTCAGAGTGTCATGTTAACCAGTAGTATTTCAGGCAATAACAGCAGATGTCCCCCACAATGTAACGAAAACCTTTATTTATTTATTTATTTATTTTTTACTTTGTAGGGAGCATTTTTCAGGTCCCCACAAAGATCTGTGAATGCAATCAAAAAACTAAAAATGCCCAATAGTCTCCTATTTTGTTTGCTTACTCATGTTTAAGGTTTGGGCTAGGTAGGGGTTAAGGTCGTCATGCTGGGATTAGAGTTTTCCCCATAGAAATTAATGGAGAGTCCCCACAAAGATATAATTACAAAACCTGTGCGTGTCTGCGTGCGCGCGCGCGCGCGTGTGTGTGTGTGTGTGTGTATATATATATATATAAAATCTATCTTTTTTGCTGTCCATGTGCTGACAGAATACAAAAGACAAACATTATATTTTGGGAGGGATATCATTTGATTAGAGAGCTGAAATTCTGCTGAAGGAGAAGGCTGTAAACTTACTGAAGTTGTGGGCTACTTTCTGGTTTAGCATGATGTGCAGATTGCTGTTGGACTCGAGCCCTCCGGCATACACAAAATCCTGGATGCCAAATTGCTTGTAGAGCCGGGATGTGTCAATCTGCACATTTCCCAAGTCGCGGCGAGTCCAAAGGGACTTCCCCAGCTATATGGGACACAAAAAAAGTGTCAGCATGTACAGAGGACGGTGCCACTGATGGACAACCGATCGTTTTCAGACTATCAGACAGCAAACACAAAAATCACACATGGTACACGGAAGGTCAAACATCAACATGAAAAGGATGAAAGTATCATTAAAATTTGCATGAAAATTTAACAATTTAGAAATCCTTAGTTTCCTAACAATTTACCTTTAATACACTAAAATGTTTATTTTAAAAGTCATAGAAGGGAACATTTATTACTTTGTCCTGGTTAATCTGGTCCCAGTGAAAAGCTTTGGTCCTCTTGGATATTGGCTTGGAGCTGGATTTGCTAGGAAGGGGGGGGGGAGCAGGTGCTGTGGGTGGAGGTGGTGGAGGCATGGGGAAAACGGGCACAAGCACTGGGGGCTTTAGGGAAGCACATGGCTTGGGACTCTGTGGCGCCGGTGGCAGAGTCAGCGTGCCCGTGCTTTTGTCCTCGTCGGAGGAGCCCGCAGATTGGGCCTCCCCCACCAGGAGGGTGAAGGTCTTCCTGAGCCTGTCCGTCTCAGAAAACTCGGGTTTCTCCGCCTCCACGATGGTCTCGTAAATGGTCTGATTCTCAGACTGGGAACGGCGTTTCCAGGCCACACACTGCCTATTGATGTATTGCACCCACTTGTCTCGTTCGATCGTGACGGCATCTGCGCTCTTCGTCTCATCCATTACAGGAACCCGGAACCTGTGGACCAGCGCATAAAATGTGACACATGTTCACCCCAACCACCCCAGGGTTTCCCCCTCATCGTTACTTGTAGTTGCACTTTGGACCAAGGTGGATCTTATGGCATTGCACTGAATTGAACTGAGACTTTATTTGCCGTTTGCACAGGTACAGAAATACAAGTAAATTGCAACTCTTTGATCGCTCAGTCACAATTTTAAAACAATGAACAAGACTATGACATATAGAAAAAGTTACATTCAGGTTACATTCAGGTACTAAAAATGTAAAGGTAACACTTTACTTAAACCAGTCATGTGTAGTGCATTTTAATGCATTATAATGCCTTCATAATACATTATAATGCATTTTAAAAAGCATTATAAATATGGCTATTTATAAAAAAACACGTTACAGCCATGTTTATTATGCATTATGAATGCTCTATGAATCTTTCATCTATAATGCACTATAAATACTTTCTCAATGCATTATAATGACTTATACTGACATGTTATGCTACTCGTGTACGGCTCAGTGGGTCAGGGGGCTGGGTCTGTGATTGGAAGGTTGGCAGGGTGATTACATCATCGAGCTCCTGAGCAGGGTCCTTGATCCCCAAAAGCTCCAGGAACTATCAGACCCTGTCTTCTCGGTTTTATTTGGCTTTGGGTAAAAGAGTCTGTTAAATAAATAAAATATGAGTGTGTGTGTGTAAAGTTGACTGTAGTGCACAGACTGTTCTTATATGATAATTCTATGGCCTGGAGTAGTACAATACCACGTAAGGCCTGTTGAACTTGAACATCCAGTCACTCAAGTCATGACACAACCCTGATGTCAACTGTGGCCTTGTGTCTATGACCTAACCTGTTATTAAGATCAGCATGTTCATTCCTTGCTGTTTGGTAAGTTAGACCCAGAATTCCGAAGCATTCTTGATGATTTTCATTTCCGTATGCAAGATTGCACTATCGCTGCAGTCAGACTTCCCGCAGGACTACTCACAGATACTCGTTAACCCTTGTGAGCACAGAGAAGGTGTCGCAACTGCGCGGCTTCTCCACTCTGGCATTGCCGTCCGAGAAGTGGATGACGATGGGCAGTGGTTGGCAGGTGTAGCCGTCGCCACTGGCGGCCATTTGCTGTCCTGTGGGCAGCAGGGTCAGCTGAGACTCGTGAAGTTGGGCCGTGTACCTGGCAGATAAGAGAGGTCCTGATCTCACTGATCGAAATGCTCATCGGCACAGAAAACAAAAGCAGAACCTGCAGGAGGCCTTGCTGATTGATGTAGAACAATTATATGTTAAGCCGTGTTCTCATTTCCACTATCCTTCTTCTGCTATTCGGCATCTTTCCTGGCACATCACGTGAGAGACACTACCGCTCTCCTGGAGTTATAAGACCACAGAATCATGTCATATCTGCAGAAACGGAACAAAGATCTGCACGTTTAATGAAAAGCCCTTGACTCTATGAACCAGTGTGAACCATAATTCTCAGTTCCCCTTAACGTTGTGCAATCATCAAATAATGTATTTATGAACTGACAATGTTATCAGCTACTATTTAAACCGACCATAAAATGTGGGATTACAGAGGGGGAAGAAAAGGTAATAGGTCCATACTTCACCCATCTGAATGAGGCCAAGCCACCTCTTTGCAGATACAACTGGCCCTCATGAAGGCTACTGGGTGGAGATGGTCGCTCTGGGGTCTGTAGCTGTCCACCAATTTCATTTATGTTGCCTTGTATGATCCTGTTTATTAGCTGCATGATCTGAAACACAGAACACCAAAAAAAATTATCTTGGGCTGACCATGAGGACATCCAGGCTGGTCCAAAGATCTTGCCCGCAAGTCTGCTAAGCAGGAAGGAATCAGAGCAGCGCACACTCCAATCTTCAATGATGTAATGCAGTGTTTCTCAACCCAATCCTAGGAAATCCCAAGACAGTCCATATTTTACTCCCTCCCAACTCCCAGCACAACTGTGCTAGGTATTCAGTGTTCTTGATTGTTTAGTCCAGAAGAGCTGGAAGGGAGCAGAAATGTGGACTGTCTGGGGGTCCGCAAGGACTAGGCTGAGAAACACTGATGTAATATAACTTGTTTTGTATTCCTAAGAACTTTATTATTGAGAGGAAACTAAAGTAATAATTAGCCAAGGGAAGTACACAGACAGGTTGTTCTTCAGGCCATTTGTCTGAAGGTAATAAATTCACAGAGAGACATGGCGTTACCGGGACACAACACTACCTTGCACTTGTCCTCCAGCGAGGTTGCCTCCAGCTCATATTCCGGTCGGCCACGGAACATGACGGAGAACTTGGCTCCCGGACCATCATCGCAGCCCTTCACCTCGAAGAACGGTATCTGACGCTTCACGATGCCCTTCTCAATGCTGCACATCATCTTTGTGTTAAAGTCAATCTAGACGATGCGACAGGGCCCAATCAGACTCATAACTAAGACACCCAATTCACAATTACAACTAAACACAGCTTTGCTGATTTGGGATTATATAAATGATCTTGTCCTATAGCCGCTGTTCACAAAATGCAAACTGCAAAATAAATATGCCTGATTTGCAATCTGTTTCATTTTAATCATCTGAATTTTATATGACAACTAAATTAGGCTCATTACAGGCAAAAATCCAAAGCATGTGTTTTGTGGCTGGGTGAGAATACTGATAAGGGTACTATGTTGTTCTTTTGAGGATGATCCAACATACAAGATGTGTAGGATCTATCTAAACTGTCAGAATGTTATGATTTTACAAGTCGTCTTTCACAAGAGACTGGGCGATATCTGAGTGATTGTGAAAATATAAACAACAGACCATTTAAGGTAGGTAATTTAGCCTTCAGAATTATATTGTATTGTATAACTGGAGTCCCGTGCACTAGAATCAAAGTTGCAGGATCTCACAAAGTTACGCCTTGTGACTGAATCCACCCCCCTGCACTTCGGCAAAGCAATTACCTGCAATATGCGTTTCTGCCAGCGATAACGGTTGAATTTGTACACACTGAAGTTCTCCTGTGAACCCTGCAAAGACCAGTAAAAAACAATTAGGACACATAGCTCGCAAATGAAAATATATCCCAGGGCGGGGGGGGGGGGGCTTATTAATTATTAACCTTT
>JAODKC010000107.1:21559724-21594056 GCA_026777985.1 Mormyrops attenuatus
CTCTGAGCTATTAGTTAGGTTCTCCCCAAACAAGCTTGATGGGCCGAATGGCCTCCTCTCATTTGTAAATTTCTTATATTCTTATGTTCATATGTTCATACAGGACCTTAGCCATAGTTTTACATCAGAAAATAAGTTTTATTGACAACATTCTGACTATCATGTTTGTAAATAATGACAAAGGACTTGTCATTCTAATGGCACTGACATGTTCATAAACATAAGATTTACTTTTGAGAGATGAACTAAGGATTTTGTTTTGCAGGAAATTCGTTTGTATGAATTGTTTTGAGAAATGCACTTCCTGTTTTACAAATGTTAGGGATGATTTGAAAAATGTACCAGAGCAAATGAGAAAGACTGTAAATAGGCACAGTGCATTATCAGGTAGCCATAGAGTCTCGCACCTTCAGGGACTGGAATTGAATCCCCACCCCTGGCTCTGTGTGCATGGAGATTGTGTGGTTTCTCTGTGTTCATGTTTCTTCCTGCTGAGACGTGGGCTTCAGCCAAGGGGGGCAGCGTGAGGCTCAGTGGGCTAAGCCTCTGTGCCTGTGGTCAGAAGGTTGCTGGTTTAAGTCTGACCTCGGCACATCTGTAGGTCCTTGAGCAAACTCTTAACTCCCAGCTCTCTGAGTCCTGGTATGGGCGGCTGCTCTTCATGGCCGGCTTGCTCTCAACTACAGAGAGCAAGTTGGGGGAGGCATGAAGAGAATTTCTCCACAGGGATCAATGAAAGTATCAATCATAATCACTTTTAAAATTGTCCATTTTGTATAATTGTGAGTGCGTGCCGTGCGATGGAGCGGCATTCCAACCAGGACAGGCCACAGAATCCCCATGATACTATGCTGGGTGAGCCTTGATGAGAGGGGGGTGAAATCTGATACATTTTGATTTTAAAAGATAAGATCTGAAGACTGTTAACTCTTACGTCTCAGGGCCCAGAGTTCATACCTGAATACTGTTCTGTTTATTTTTACATGGGTCACTGACCTTCTTTTATAAAAGAAATATGTAGCTTGGTTGCCCTGCGACGGGCTGGCCCCCCATCCTGGGTTGTTCCCCGCCTCGTGCCCGTAGTTTCCGGGATAGGCCCCGGACTCCCCGCGACCCACTGGGATAAGCGGTTTGGACAATGGATGGATGGATGGATGGATGGATATGTAGCTTGGTCCTTCAGAAACAATGCAGTCTCTGAGACATACAGTACATATGATCTGCTGTGCTCTGGTCATGGCTCAGTACTTACTGAAGTAAGCGAAACCTGAATTTTATTTTCATACTATTCGTTCTGCAGGCTTGTATCTTGCCAATGCTCTTAATACTTACCGTGGTTTGGGTCTCCTGGAGGCCATCCCAGGCAGCACAGGGCAATAGGCAGGGATACACCCTGGACGGGATGCCAGTCCATCACAGGGCACACACACCGCATAGGGTATTTACAGATATTAATTAGCCTAACAATATGGCATTGGACTGATGAAAGAAACACAGTTGAGGAGCAGGACCCAAATTCCCAGTGGTGATCCCCACCAGAGCTGGAATGGCTGTCTGTCAGGCCGAGCTTTTTCCTGGGGGGCCAATGGGATTATGGGCCATTAATATTTGTTGTGGGGGGTGTCCCCCGCCCCCCAATCAAATTTCATCTTAAGTATGTATTTTTGATAGACCTGTACAAACAGTCCAGGGCCAGTTTTTCCCAGTCCATCCCCATTGTTTCAGGCATCTCTCTAAAGGAAATGAAAGAATGTAAAGTACAGCAATCTATCACTAACTCATTTACTACTCAAACAAATGCTGTTTTCCAGAAATTTCGAAAGTCCCCATATAAATTTTCCACCAATTAGATGTCGTCAATGTGCAATCCCCAAGTTCATTTGAAATTCCTCTGGGTAGTCTGGTTTCCTCCTACCATCCAAAATCAGATGGTGCTATTGTATACTAGACTGGTGTTTCACAGCACTGAAAATTATCTCTATACTGTAGATTCCTCAAAATAGCCACAATTTCCCTTAATAACAGTTTCAACAACATGAGACAACTGGTCACCAGGTTTCAGGAGGATATTATTGCCATTTTCTTCCCAGTGATTCTCCAGAGGTGTAGGATGTTGTTCGACATTGCTTTATGGTCTAGTTTGTACCATGGAAATTCTTCAGATTTGGGAAACCAGATAGGTCTGGTGATTCATCACAATTCATCATGAGTCATCATTCACTTTTATTCTTTGCCAGATAGTTCATGAACAATTTTAAGTGTATTTAAGTGTTTTGGAACATCATCGTTCTATTGTGATGGAATGACATGCCTTTCAAGAATATTGCTTATGCTTTGCTGGTTGAGGTTGCCTTGGGTTTGGTAAAGCCCAAGCGTTGCCCTCAAAGGTTCTCCTGACCATGGCACTGCCTCTTCTGTGCCTGACAGTAGGAATCACACGTGCAGAACTCATCTTCTCTGTGTCACAAACACATGGAGGATGGACCCAAATACATCAGTCAATAAGACAGATTTTCATGGCCAGACTTCCAGTTTTTCTGTGTCGGTAATAAAGAGGAAAACATCAGGTTCATGAAGGTGTTCTTCAGAATTCTGACCTGTACTACAGTATATACAGCCGTGGAAAAAATTAAGAAACCACAACACAATTTTTTCTCTCATTTCTCAATTTATATATAAATAATGTTTTTTATTTTGCAAACTGCAGCCTGGTTCTTCTCTGCTTCTCATTAATGAAGGGCTTCATCCTTGCTTTATGGGACCTCAGTCCTGCTTCTAGGAGTCTTTGCAGTGCACTTTACACTTAATGTTTCCCATTCCTTTTAAAGGTCACTTGATGCCATCCTATGATTCATGAGAGCCTGTCGGATAAGCTAACGGTCATCTCTGGCATTAGAAAGTCGCTTCCGCCCTTTACCCGTCTGGTTTCTGGTTGTTCACAATGTCTCCTGCTTCACCTTATTCTTGTGTACTGCTCTTAGAAATTTTGAAACTTGAAGCATCCTGATGCTCAGTGTAGCCTTCTACCAGCAGAACCACAATTAAACTGGGGTTAAAGAATGCAAATTCTTTTTAAAATAGTTCTCGATGCCTTTGGGGGTTCAATAGTTCACTACGTCCAAGCCCACGCTGGTACTATATGGGGTCTCTATAATATTGCTTATTGTGTGTGCGGAACCTTCTGCTTCCCCCTCCAGGCTCACCGCAACCCTGCAGTGGACCAGGAGTTAATGATATTAATAGATACTTTATTCCTCCCTCAACTTGCTCTCTGTACCTAAATAAATGAACTAATTACAGTTTATCAAGGTCTTTGTTATACACAGAAGGCCAAGGGAACTTCTTTTGGGGGACTTTCCGTTTCGCGAGAAACTTGAGAAATGGTGTAGCTTTGCTTTTATCAATCTCTCTCTCCCCGCCGCCCCGCGGGAGGAAGGAAATACCCTTAATTCTCACCCGAGACTTACACCAGGTCACACCTGGCTCTGTTTTTTTCTCTATTATTCATTAGTGAACATGATGCAGTGACCATGACATGTGACCATGACGTGTGGAGGGGGCAGTACTCTCACTTCCCTTCCTAAAGTTCAGCCTCAATGCGTCATGGTCTCTGTGAAAGAGACAGCTGTACCATCAGTCTTCGGTAGCACGGTCTGTCCCCTCTTTAGCCAGCACTCTGAAAAATGCACTAACCATAGGCTATTCGAGACCCTATGTAGGGGGGCTCTTCTCTCAGCCCCCCGCCCAAAAACTAATTTTTTAATCTACTTAGCGATTTGTGGCAAATTTTCATACACATTTCATACAAATTATTGTTATGATTATATATTTCGATAACACAGTTATATAAATGCATTAAAGATACCTTAATAATGCCTTTATAATGCATTCATAGAACATTCATAAGCAGCATGTAAGTATACCATAACATACTAACAAACCTTAACCTTTAATATACATTAATAACAAACATTATATGATTGTACAAGTATAATATTTGTTATTATCATTAAATGTTTCTTATTAATGTATATTAAAGCTGTTAAGGTATGTTAGGGTATTAAGGTATACTTACATGCTGCATATGAATGTTCTGTGAATGCATTATGAAGATGCACTGAATGTTCTACAAATGCATCATAAAAACATTACGAAGGGTGAGTTCATGTAAAGCCATCCATCCATCTATTATCTGCCGCTTATCCGGGGTCGGGTGATGGGGGCAGTGGTCTTAGCAGGGATGCCCAGACCTCCCTCTCACCAGCCACCACCTCTAACTTCACCGCAGGAATACCAAGGCGTTCCCAGGCCAGCCGAAAGATATAATCTCCAGTGTGTCCTGGGTCTGCCCCAGGCCTCCTCCCGGTTGGACATGTTCGAAACACCTTCCCAGGGAGGTGTCCTGGGGGAGATTTTTGACTATCTCAGTGACCTCAGCTCCCGTGATGGGTAAGTCCTCCTCTGAGTCTTCCAGCTCTACGTCCTCCAAGGAAGGTGGAATTCAGTGGAATTCAGGAGTTCCTTGAAATACTCCTTCCACCACCTGACTAAATCCCCATGTCAGCAGTTCTCCATCCCCACTACAAACAGCATGGGTAATGCCTTGCTTCCCCTTCCTGAGGAACCTGATTCTAATTCTTAAAAAACCCTCATGATGATGATGAATAATACAAGGGACCATGTTACCCCACCCGTATTGGGGAGACCGGGACCTCACCCTGGAGCCAGGCTTGGGGAGGGAGCTCGAAGGGAGCACAGCCCAAAGGGGTAACATAGGTCCACCTTCCTGTGGAGCCACCACCTGCAGAGGGAACCGTAGAGATCAGGTGGCAGGCAAAGGCAGGGGCCTTGACAGAACAATCGCCAGCTACCAAAACTGGTCTTAATGTAAAGCGTTACCAAATACAGACATACAAGCAGGGGCTTAGGAACAATTTTGAGGCCCCCCTCCCTGCCCTCTGCAAACAAGGTACCATTAATTACCATGCATTCATATTCTATCTAGTTATTCTTCCAGGGTTGGGGGCTGGATTCTTTCCTAGAAAGGGGACAAGGGTGGAATTACATGCAGTCCATTGGAAGGCACACTGTTTAGGGACTCCTGTGGACTGCAGGAGGTAACTGGCATAACTCAAAGAAATCCCTGTGACACAGGGCCGACATGCAAACACGCAGAGCAGGGACGAGATTCCAACCCATAATGGAGGCGCATGGCAACAGTGCTACACACTTTCTATCAAATATTGTTGATGACTATTGATTACATTACTCACTATTCAGAAAATCACATATGAAACATATGACAAATATCAAATGAGTAGTTATATACTGTAACTAGTCAGCCGATAGTAGAAGTTAAGAGGAATTTTTGCACTTGGAAAGATTTCCAGTAACAACTGGGGCTGCTACATGGTCTAGCAGGGTTTGTTAAGATGATGGTGAACAGGGCTGCTGTATGCCGCAGTGGGTTTGGATGCTGTACCTGTAATCAGAAGGTCACCACTGGGCGCTTGAGCAAGGCCTGTAACCCCCACTTGCTCCAGGGACTGTGTAGTCCTGCTTTCTCAAAAAAAATGTATGATGTTTTGGATAAAAAGCAAACTACTGAATCAATGTGTCAAATGTATGTGCTACTTTGTGCTTGGAAAATTGGATCTAAAGATGTTTTAATCAATCCTATTCACGCCTTGGGCAGGGAGATGTGTTCAGTTGAGCACATTATTGGGCGTGTATTCTCTATAGCACATCAATAAAACAAAGAGAATAATAAACTATGTGATCTAACCCAACAACGGCCTTATCTCTCTGCCGCAGTCACACTGAAGGGTGACACCATGAGACTCAGAAGCAGTTTCTTCCCCAAGGCTCTCCATAAGCTAAATGAGATAACAGCTAAAATGCCACCCACACTTCATACTTTCACTACTCTGTTTCAGGCACTCCTCTTTGCACATCTTTCTTGCTCACACATTAAAATGAACTTATTTAGCACACACTTTTATCTAACATGATATACACCTGAGAAAACAAGGTGAGCCAGGACCCAGCCTGGAGCATTTGGTGATTACGGGCGTTGTCCTAGGGCCTAATGGGTGAAATCACTTTGCCTACCCCGAGACTTGAACCAATAACCTTCCAAGCACACATAGCATCCTAAAGCACTGATCATTATTGTGTTTATTTTTCATCGTTATACTCTTATTTTGGAACTTATATTATTTAAAATGTAATTATATTTACGTTTTATATTATCTTTCTTCGTATTAAGATGGAAAAATCATTTTGTTACATGTACACTGTATGTTTGTGTATGTGAAATATAAAGTTGAAAATCGAATGTTTAACAACCTGGAACTGTATAGCTTTAAACTGTACAACTATATTAGGCTAAAGACTAACTAGCAAATAGTACACCAAAATAGTTTAGAACCAAAATTAATTTTATCTCCAGTAAAATGTCACCAATAAATGTTGAGATGTTTGCAGCATTCCTTAATTCTAATTCATAAGATAAGATAAGATAAGATAAGATAAGATGAGATAAGAAGAACGAAGAAAGAAGAACTTTATTTATCCCGAGGGAAATTCTTTTGTCTTAAGCATGCTCAGTACAACAAGAGGAATAAAGATAAGATAGTAAAGAGCTTAAAAACAGTAGATAAGATAAGATGGATCTTTATTGTCACTATTACAGAAATAGCGAAAAAACAGTTTAGTAGCTCTGTTTAGCAGCATAAGAGTAATAAATAAGAGAAATAAGAACACATAAAAAGAGACAGCCATCCTATTATAGTATGAGGTAGAAATAGTGCAAAACAGAATAAGAAAATAAATCTAATAACAAGTGACAAATAACTATAACAGATATAATAAAATAACAGATAATTAGTGCAAGCGGTTATGAAAAGTGACTTAGTGTTTGTGCCATGAATAAAATGAGAGAGCAGCTTGTGATGAGGGGATGAAACAAACATTCAATGGCATTGTTGCTGAAAAAGATCACCTGCAGAAAGGGGAAGAGTTATACAGTCTTATTGCCACAGGTAGAAATGATCTCCTGTGGCATTCGGTTCTGCATTTGCAGGCAATGAGTCTTTTGCTGTGTGTGCTCTGATGACCCATCATGGAGGCGTGCATGGGGAGAGAGGTCGTCCATGATACTGAGAAGCTTTTTCAGCATTCTCCTCTCAGACACCACCGCCAGGTTCTCCAGTCTGACACCCAGGACAGAACCAGCCTTTTTAATCAGCTTGTTCCGCCTGTTGGCATCAGCTGTCATCACCGCACTGCCCCAGCACACAGCTGCGAGAAACACCACACTCTCTACCACAGAGTGATACAACATAGTTAGCATTTTCCTACCGACATTGAAAGACCTCAGTAAGTAAAGCCAGCTCTGCCCTTTTTTGAAAACAGTATCAGTGTTCTTGGACCAGTGCAGTTTACCGTCAATGTGTACCCCCAGGTACCTGTAGTCCACAACCACCTCAACATCCGTTCCTCTATGTAGCTTTGTGGATTGAAGGAGAATGTCAACACTTATTAATCGGGATTACACAAAATTTTCAGTTAATTCCATATGCCATATGAACAGCGTTCCTTGAAGTCATGTGACCATGTGATGTCAGATGTCATTCATACTCTCTTGCTCTCAGTCCACACTCCATGTTCCTCAATCCCAAGTGTACAGTGATGCTTTTTATAGTTAGTCAAAATATAATTAAAAATGACAAATTTTCAGTAGATAACTAGGCTAATTAATGCACATATATCTACATGTATCATGCAGCATTATAAAGAGAAATAGGAACATTGCAAATGAATAATTGAAGTGAAGTTTTAAAAGGTCATGTATCTTTTCCTGGGTGTAGTTCGTTTGCTTATTTCTGGAACCTGTTCTGTGCTTGTGTACCAGTCTGACTTTCCCCCTTTTCTCCCATGAGAATGGAATTTTTGTGTGTGTGTTTCAGTTTGGGAAACGATGCAGAAGCAAGCTTTTTCTTACGGAAATACAGTTTTTTTGAATATTTACTTCAAGGAGGAAGTGCAGCTTTAGTGTTCTTCCTATCTGATACTAAACACGTCAGTCAGTTCACATTTTGAGTCAGACATACTCAGTAACTGGATGACCATCACCACACTCACAAATATCTAGATTAATTTATGCTTTGTTGTTCTTTTTTAATATTAAGTACATTTTTGCATTTTTACAAGGACTTCAAGACTACTTAAACATATACTTTTATTTGAATTTCATTAAGGTCTTTCTGTTTGTCCCAAAATGTGTATTATACTCCGTAGATTTCATAAAGCATGGAATCCATAGCTGGGCAGCAAGCCTAATAGTTTATTTTCAAATGTGAAATTTTAAAACTACCCTGAGTTCCAACAATTAAATGCAATTGGGGATGTAGGGAGTTTAAGAAAAATCTGTCTATAGTCAAGGGTTGCGAACGGGGAGTCAGACAGAGGAGGTTTATACTAGACAAGGGTCTGCATTTCTATCAGAACCAGAGCCTTTATATATTCATATTATGCCCACAACCACTACCTCTCCCCAAAAACAGTATGGGGTGGTGTATGGCTCTGTGGGCTAAGAGTCTGCACCCATGAAGGTTATCGGTTTGAATCCCATGGCTCGCAAAGCAATTGTGTCGTGCCAAAGCCCATAATTTCGAAAACTTCTCCAAGAAAACCTAACAAATAGCTGACCCTGGGCTTTGACCTTGAATTTTGCCCTCTTACCTGCACACATTACATTGCATTCATTTAGCCGACGCGCTGATCCACGGTGATCTACAGCTGAGAAAGCATGCCTTGCTCATGGGGACATTGATAAAATCGCTCTTCCACCCACAGGATTTGAACTGAAGACCATCTGATGAAGCTGTTAAGTATCCGGGCGGGTTTGGCACGAGGGCATGGCACCATGCAGGCGGGGAACAGAAAGTGGACGACCCACTGGCGGCTCCGAGGACAAACGGGGATTTATTAACAAACAGGAAAAATACTAGAAACACTTATAAAACAAAAACAGACCACGAGGGGTCAAAAGTAAAGTACTAAGGGATAACGAGACTAACACAGGACAGGTGAGACTAATTAACAAGGACTAGTAAAATGGGCAATAGGTAACACTAATAATTAACTCAAGGAACTAAACAGGGAAACTAAGAACTGACAAAGAAACAAGGAAAACAGAATATAACACTGGGAATAACAAAGACCGGTAAAACACAACTAAGGCACAAAGCAAGGAACTAAAACTGAATACAGACAACACCGACAACGTAAATGACAGATATTATTGGTAGAAAATAAGTTCAATTTTGGCTACAGTTTTTCTGGGTACATTTTCAACTCTTTTTTTGCTTTATAAATATCACAATATTATCGCAGCCCAAATGTGCAGCTTCTCATATGAGAGAAAAATTGGATATGAGGAACGTAATTCCCATGTTATGTGCTTCTACAGTCATAAAACAAGTATCATCCTCATTATTATTCTTAACAGAGGAATGTCCCAGAGCAAAATAGAAAAATCTGATTTACTGCAGTGTAATCAAAGGGAACTTTGTTTCCTCACAAACAGTGCCATTTATAAAATGTACAACAAATGGTATTTCTGTTTCCATTAGGTATACAAGGGTTTGGGAGACTTTTATTTGTAACATTGCTGCTGTACCTGGATGATACTGCCTTGTGGCTGCAAGACAGGTTGCAGCTGGTTAAGTCTGTTATCTTGTATCATATTCTCAGTGGTAGTATCAGTAAATCTAGGGGTGAAGGACAACCTGAATTTTGTAAATCACAAGTACAATGACCTAGTATCTTAGATTTCAGAAAATAAATGTAGTCAATGTCAGACCACTGTCACAATCTTGTACCCAAGAAGGATTTGGGACATGACAAATCGAGATGTATATATATAAATAAATATAAATATATATATATATATATATAATTGTTTTTTTAGAATGCATAAGTTAGAATATAGGAGAAGGATTTTCCCAGAAAAAGAATCAGAAAAAAACCAACGGGAATTACACGAGCTCCCCGGGGCGGGAATCCCCCCCCCCAGTTCACGATTTGACTGGCTGTCCCCGCGTCTCGTGATCACACGCAACAGAAGCAGCAGTACGAGATCTACGCGACTCGCCCATACTAGCATACTAGGCGCTTGAGCTACTGGGCTAGATTAACCAGCGGACGAACGTTAAGGGGGAACATGGAAAACGTCATGAAGTACATTTGTCTTTTAATGGTAAGTGTGCGCAAAACGTTTTTATTAACTGCATCCCTGATCTTTCTTGCATCATTATATCAAACTATATAAATAAACATATATTGCATTGCCTATAATAAACCATGTTAGAATATGTTCATCTAAATTAATTTAAATATCGATCATTGACATACGTCTGTCTGACGCGTTTATCCACAGTGATATACTCATATATCATATATATAAATGTACGTAGATGAATGTGGATGGGTTTCACTTTCGGTTTGCGTAGTCTAGTAGCCTAGTGTAAGGAAGTAGAGAATATAATGCCATTTATGTGAAACATCTTGTTGGATATTTCTTTATTTGTTCATAATTTAGTCCTGGAATTGAGCTGATTTAAATTTTTGCCAGTTTTCCTGCTGATATCAAATGCATTTCATTTGGGTGTAACGCATCTGCATGATGAAGACTTCGGGGATTTCCGTAAATCTGGGTGTATTCCTTATGTTCAGTTGATTTTGTTCATGTAACTGGGTCATCGGCTGCATTAATGTACAGTGTTGTAGTCATGTGTCATGTCACCTATGGAGTTTAACGCCGGTGCGTATGTATAGGATGCCATAGGATGCGATTTAGACCAGTGGTCGCGATTCGCGAACGCCCAATCCCATTAGATAAAGGAAAATGAAAGTGAAAAAAATATTGACAGAGTATTAAAATGTTTTAATTTTAATTTCATTGTTCATGCAGTGTTTTAGCCCTATCTTTGCTGAAATTATCTGTGACGATCAAACTCAGTATGAGAAGGATGGCAAGTGCTGCAAAATGTGCCAGCCAGGTAATGTTTTAATTATTCTTACTAATATATGTAAGAGTTTCATATTCGGGGTGGGCAGAGCTGAATGATTTAAATGGAAAGGTCTATTTTTTTGGGTGGGGTGAAGGAAGCCAAATTAAACATTGGAGGGTGCATGTCCCTCAAACCCCTGGTTCCTATGCCTGTCACTCTGGATAAAAGTTTCAGTGTAACAGGAACATTTTCGGGAGCCTCAAGTTAATTCGGAATTTATACATTTGAATGTCCATAGTTTCTAAATGTATGTTTTGTCTGTCATAAGTGGAAAGTGTGCAGTGTTGTCTAAATACTGAAGAGCTGCGTATTCCAAGTCATTTATTTTGTCAGAACAAAAAGCCAAGAGAGATGTGCAGATGTCGAGTGATTTGACAATGCTGTTCAATGGCAATGACCATAACGAAAGTTGCCTTTGTTTCAGGGACACGGATGGTACTTAGTGACTGCCTAAACCCAGTCTGTAATTCCTGCGGAAAGGACGAGTTCATGGACTCTTACAACAATGGAACAAATTGCCGCAGACAGCCCTACTGTGACAAAAGTCAGTGTATTCTTATGTTGTGGTACTACTGTAGCCATCGTGTTTTGCTGAGCAGTGATGGCTGATGCTCACATATCTCCGGTTGCTTTTTGTTTTTCACATGCAGACCTCAACTTTAACGTGTCACAATCGCCAAGCCCAACCAAATACAGACCCTGCATGTGCAAGACCGGATACCACTGTTCAACAGAGCAGTGCTTTACATGTCTGGAGCACACGGCATGCAAACCTGGAGAGGGAGTAGTCATTCAAGGTGAAGACGATCGTGAGGTCCACCGGGTGTAAATTCAGGGTGTGCTCACACTAGTGTGATCGATAACTGTGCCTGAGCACAGAACTCAGATGCCATTTAACAAACATTTCAGCAAAGGGATCACTTTGGTCTGTAGCAGAGGTGCAATGTTTGCTGGAAATATGGGCTGACGAGAGTATCCAGGAACAACTGGATGCAACACACAAAAACTCCAGTATATTTGGTGAAGTATGGGCTATTTTCTGCTATACGTGCAGCACTATTAAATGAAAATCACTGTTGCATACTCGATAAACCTATGAGGGCCGTGTGTCATCGCGCCCAGAATGACTCCAAATAAGCCCCAAAATAAGGATATTAATCATGAACTCCCTTGTGCTGCGTACCAGCATTTTTCTTCCTATGCTTTCTTCAAAACAAAAAGTCGCACGGTGATGATGAAAGCGTGTTCAGGCCCGGAACGTTAAGGCCGATGTGAATACAGACCAGCAGGGGAGTGGGGAATGGAGACAACTGTGCCTGTGGCGCAGTTCAAGGCAACCGGGCCTAGTGTGTGTAGACCCAGACAATTGTTCAGCTGAGCGAAGCCCAAAGTAGTCAGCATCACATTTACAGCCTTTGGGGGACTGCAAAAAATTTCCGCCAACAGGTAGTGCTCTCATTGCAGACATTCATGAGTGTTTGTGTCTGCAGGAATTGCCACAGCTGACGTGGTCTGTGGACCCTGCCAATTGGGAACCTTCTCCAGCCAGACATCAGCAGTCGATGCATGCAGACCATGGACAAAGCAAGTATCCCATTGAGTTTGCCTCTTTTTAGCTAAGCCGGATGACTGATAATTATAGCATTGTTCTGATCACTTCTATTGGAAAAATGGCTAGTTAAATGGGAATACCTTAAACTGTCACTTGTAAGTGGGCAAAATATGACTGGCATCAGCTCAGACTTCCTTCCCCTGACCGATTTGATTCCACTGGAAAATCATATCTTGTAATCCCACCTAGGATAGCTTTTAATGAGAATTCTTTGAAACTCTGTGTGACTTTTTGTTGCACAATTAAGACTCAAGTTGCTGTACTGCTTTTTAACTCTGGATTCATAGCACTAAAGGTACAGTGAAAATCAGGTCATAATGCTGTTTATAACCAACTTGCTCTGAAGCTCTTGAGATGTTTCCTTCTCCCATATGTCCACCCACCTTACCTTCACCTGTATCATTTCACAATTGACTGCTATACATGGCACTCTTTGTCATTTATGATTTATGATTTATAACCATCTAGGATCACGGCAGTCTTCTGTTAATATCGCACTTAAAGTGTTCCTTCTTAGCACATTGGCTTAGGAACTCTGGATGAGCATCACCTGACATTTGAGACTGTTTGAATAAATTGAGTGTAATCTTGTTGTTCATGTTTTTTAGTTGTCCACATGGATTATCTGAAAAAGTACCAGGGACTAGTATATCAGACAGAGTGTGTGGTGAGTATGTGGATACTACGTTAAAGCGGCAGTCCACCCCTAAAACTGAAAAATACATGTTTTACAGGGGCTCTTGTGCTATCTATCCATCTAGGTTGTTCTGCTGGGAGTTGCCTAGTTTTGGAGATATCAGCCGTAGAAATGTTGGTCTTCTCTCCAATGTAATGGGAGCAAATAGCATCCTTTCTGTGGTGATTAAAATGTGAGACAAATACATTTGAAAAATTTGACAGCGGCGTCTCTTACTAGAAATCATGACCCCAGTTATTGAAGATAATCCACAGACTTTGTAGTGAGCAGTTAAATGTAGGAACTATTATATCACCTGCATGCTCATGCTCTTATCGTCTGCGCAGTGATACGATTGCTGTGTGGAGTTCAGTAGAAGAAAATAGTTCCTACATTTAACTGCTCACTACAAAGTCTGTGGATTATCTTCAGTAACTGGGGTTTAATAACCACAGAAAGAATACCATTCACTCCCATTATATTCGAAAGAAGCCCGACATTTCTATGGCTCCAAAACTAGGCAACTCCCAGCAGAACAACTCAGATGGATAGATAGCACTAAAGCCCCTGTATAACATATGTTTGTCAGTTTTAGGGTGAACCGCCTCATTAATCTAAATACAAGGGACCAGTATTTATGTATTACCAGCTGTTCATTAACATAGCTGTTCACTGGAAAGGAAGATTGTTTTAGACAGTTAGACTTTTTTCCATCAACACTTATGTCTATTATATGAATGAGCTCAGTCAAGCTCACTGGTCACTGTTTAGCATTGTGCTAACGAATCTCAGTTCCTTTTTCTGAGTATTTAGTTTATCAGTTGGAAATTCATGCGTTGCAACATCAATCTCGCTTTCAAAAAGCGAGGACTGGAAACAAAAATAACACTTTACAAATTATTTTTAAATCAAACACTGAAGGGGACTTGTATATTATAATTTATGGTGTGCTATAATGGCTTTAATAAATAGCTGTCTATAGGTCACACTTTCATGCAAGCATAAGAGTGAAAACACCTGGTTCTGACAGTATTCTAAGTTGGGTGAGATCCACTTGTTGAGAACATATATACTAGTTTTCCTTTCTTTACTAGTAAACTCCGTTCTTTCTGTTTTTCAGAGGACGAAAGGAGGTGGCGATATTTTGTTATCCCGGTTGTCGTCACTGTTTTTTTTGCTGCAGTTTGTTTCATCTTTTATATACTGAAGGGTAACTATTTTTTTCTTTTTCTACATTCTCTTGTTTGTCATGATGAGAAACCTGGCAATGGCCTTCTGAGCGATTCCTAGTTCCCTTTTTGTCCAAGATATGTATTTTATTTACATAAGCACACAGTGATTATACCAATGTTTTCTTTTTTGTTGCAGATAAACTAAAGAGACTTTTATGCAGTCAGGTAAGATTACATTTTTGTTAATTACTTTTTTTGTTAGTACCTCTGACTTGTATTTAGTGCTGTGTATCTTGATGTAACTCAAATTATTTGATTAAGATTTTGTTTGCAGACTCCTCACTTTTACCACAGTGTGACTACTGAAGAAATATGTCCAGCATAGATTGAATTCTTGTTATTAATATCAAGGCCATTGCTTATTTCATAATGTTGATGTTCTAATTTAGGTCACATAATTTTTTGTAAAAAAAATTACAATTAATAAAAAAATCCCAAATGGCAGCACTGTTAGCACATTCTCAGTGTGCTGAAGTAATAAAACTGCCAGGCAAAATGAGAGGTGTATTGTTAGATAATGAGAATAGAGAAGGAATAAAGCTGGTAATAAAGCTGGTAATAAAGAACAGAGAAGGCCCAAGTTACAGTGCATTCCGGGTTCCCTTTATGCAGTAGTTCATAATGATAGCTTTGTTAAGTTAAATTGAGGAAAACGTCTATGAACAAAACAAGTATGTTGGAATTAAGGGTAATGTAGAGAACTGTGTCGCTCTGCTGGTCAGGCTCTGTGCCTCTGATCGGAAGATAGTTGGTTCAAATCATGTATGTGGCAGGTTAATTTCACCATTGGCAGAGGTGGAAAGTTCAGATTCAGAAAGTACAAATCCAAGGTTTTGTTCCAATCAACCATTTGAGTATAAATCGTCACATTTCACAGAATACTGAACTGGTTGGTTGAAACCAAACCTTCATCTGGGTTTGTACTTTCTGGAGCTGAACTTTGGATTTGTGCTTTCTGAATCTGGAACTTTCCACCTCTGCCTATTGGATTCTTGAGCAAGGTCCTAGAGACCAGCTGCCCCTTTTCTCAGTTGCTTGTCACTTTGGAGAAATGCATCTTTTTGAAAAAAAGATGTTAATAATAATGCCTGTTAGCTTCAGACCTCAGATAGACAGTAAGACAGATGCCAGATCAATAACTGTTACCTACGATTTAAAATTCAGCTGCCTGGGATTCCCTGCTGTCGACAAAATGCAGGAAGATAAATGCTTACAACCTGCAGCGAATGAAATACAGTGGTACCTCAGAACTCGAACTTAATCCATTCAGAACACGGGTTCGAATCCTAAAAAGTTCGAGTTCTGATCGAATTTTCCCCATAAGAAATAATGGAAAACCAATTAATTGGTCCTGGCCCCAAAAATTACACCTAAATATGTTTTTTTTTACATTTAAACACAAAATGAACAGGATAAAACAAGAAGAGCATAAACTAAACACATCTAAGCACATTTATCAAAACAGTAATTTGTAAAGTAAGAAAATAAATATATCCAAACAATGTGTAACAATGTGTAATTGAAAATCATTTTTCAATAATTTCTTTTTTTACTCAGCTGTGGTTCGCGCCGTCTTGCGCTTTACCGCTTTTGCTCCTGCTTTTTTTGGAGCCATGGTTACCAATAAAAGATTAACCTGAAAAAAAAATTAGCAGTCTTCATTTTTCGCAAGCACTGCGCCAACGCTGTACGCCGTGCGTAACATTTTTTTCTTAATGGCTTCCAAAACGATAAAGAATGTACCCCAACACTACCCCAAGCCATGCCCCAACACTAGACTATGCCATGCGGTCCGTTGTTTATTTTTATTATTACTCTGTATTCGTTAATTTGTTCGTAAATCGCAAACTTTTAGGTTGTAACATTTCCTACCCTTTGTTTCCGCTGAGAGACGTGCCGCGTGACTCATTTCCCCGCGCATACAAGTTATCTTAGGTCGGCGTTCACGGTTGGACTTCTGAGATTCAGATCAAGTTCTAGGTCTTTTTTTTTCGAACTGGTTGGTTTGACTTTTAAGAAATTTGAGTTCTAATGAGTTTGAGTACTGAGGTACCACTGTATAAGCAAGTTGCTAAAGTAGCCTTGTTTTACTGCAATGCCCGGATGGTGATTCTCACACATTGTCTATGTTTACCTTAGAAGAAAAACCCTCAACTAGATCGTATCATGGACCAACAGGAGGCTATGAAGAAGGCTGAGGAGAACGAATTCAACCAATTCAACCAAGACCATCTGACGGAAAATAGAAACCTGGTGGCCCAAGAGGAAGGCAAGGGGGAGCACATGCCCATAACTGAATCGAGTCCCGTGTGAAGCAGCCCGCCTGCTGCCTGCTGTTTATCCCAGTGCTGCAGAGATGCCTCCCTTTAAATATGATGTGGCAAAGACAAAAGACCATGGGCCCTAATTTAATGATCTGAAGCGCACGGCAGAAGTTCATTTTGGGCATGCCCAACCCACTTTTACTAGTTTAACGGTAGAATAATAGACACAGCACCAGGTGCATGATCCAAAAGGGTTGTTCTTAGTCTCGTGATTAGTCATGTTTGGGCCGTAACATGCTATAAACCACTCTGAGTGTCATCTCCCATTTCCTTTAAAAGCCAGTGTGCTCACACCTTAACCAATTGCCGTTATAATGGCAGATTGACCAGAGAATGTTTCTCTGCCATTTTGCATCGAGTGTAAAAAAGGACAAGATGACTTTTTCTTTTTGTCATACGTCATATTGTCTAATAATAATATTTATCTAATAATATTATTTGTCTGATAATATTTATCAGGGGCAGTTCTAGAATTAGACACATTTGGGGGGGGGCAGCTTTTAGAACCACCTATGATATTTATTGCATGATTAATGGAAACTAGGTCGTCTTACCGAATTTGTCTTTATCACATGGTCTGATCCTATGTACTGCCTAGAGCAGCGATGTCCATTCCGGTCCTGGGGGACTCCCAAGTCGGTCCATGTTTTTGCTCCCTCCCAGCTCCCAGTAGGGAGTACAGAGCAGTACATGGTCAAAACTAAAGAGAAATTACAGTATTGTGAACATCTTAAAGTAAAAAGCAGATTTTCAGCTCTAACTGATGACTATGTTGTGGGCCGTTTCGTAAAAATGTCCCCAAAAAACAGGTGGGTTTTAGTTAACTGCTCCAAAGTGGTATTGGAATTTCCATTTCTGATTGAACGGTAATTTATTCTGTTGCCATTTAACTTTAGGTCAGCAAAGAAGTATAAGCATAAAATAGATATGCTGGCCTGGTAATGCACCTACGACGCTCAGACGCAGTAGCTACGGCATGCAGCATTGCTTCCTAGCCAGTGCAATTCAGCCCAGCCAAAACAATGGCAGCAATAACCTTGCGTTTACTGCGATTCCATGTGTCAGTCTTGGCCTTCAAGGAGCAGAAGTTTGAAAATGAGACAATCTATGTAATGCCATAACACTCACTGTCCACATGGGGGTGCTATATTCCACATGGAAACCTCGTAGCAAGGCATTACCAAGAGAGCTTAGGAGATGTAGAACACGTTTCTGTAAATGTGGACATAATTCATAAAAGCAAATGTTATGAAAAAGCAGTCATTTATGTTAATCATGTTTGGTTTTCAGCTATTCATTGTATATAGGGTATGTGCATTTGTTGATGTTTTTTGTTGTTGTTCTTAACAAATGTTCAGACACTTAGACATGCATATTTAGAAAATTTTCATCATTGCTCAGTCCTGTGAAACATACTTCACTTTGTGTGACCCTAATTTTGTTCTTCTGACAAATGCATTACTGATGTGTGTTGCTTTTCACGTTAATATTAAATATTGTAATGATTCCAATAAACGATTGTGCATATGTTAAACTAGAGAAATGTCTGTCACTCATAAAATGTGCAAAAGCAGGAATAAGCAGCGTTGCACAGTAATTATTGGTGCGTGACCTATAGATCTGCAAGGTTAGAATGATCACAATGGATTGGACGCCTTAATTATAGTGAGGCAGGCATGTCACCCTAAATGCACAATGTAGTATATCTTCTTTTTTTTTTGTTTTTCATTTGGGGCATATGTACATGGTTGTTTGTGCATATCACAAAGTACATTTTTGTGCGCCACCCCCCCCCACAGACCCCTGGCGAGGCCCCCCCCCCCCCCTGTGTTTGCCCAGGGATTACACCTCATTTTGGCCACCTGTAAAAGAGGGGTGGGCTAGGCAGATAATCCACATTCCCCCCCCCATGTTTGCAGTGGGCAGGGTGGAGAAGAATAGGCCAGTTTGGCATGCCGAGTTGGGGGGGGGGGCATTAAGGGCCCCTTGCTCGCAGGGGTTTTCTCATTATCCCCGGATTAACAGGGGAATGGACCTTTGAATTTACATGAAAACCTGGGTGATTAGCATTGGGGAGGCTTCTTTCATCTCTCCTGAAACAGCATAGTCTCCCCCGGGCCTAATCCCCTGTTCGGTATGGGCAGAGGACATAGACTCCCATAGATTCTGTGGGACAGCATGCCTTATCCCCTTGCTGAAACTGTACATGAGTAGTCTTGACCAACTGACGTGGCGGCGTTCTGTCATGACAAGCGCAGCGGTCTGACCCTCGACAGAGAGTTTTTCAGTTTGCGTTATAGTTGAATGTCACATGACAAGACGTGACATAAGTTTGGTTGCGAGGTTAATAGCCTTCGCAAATACTTTGACTGCCAAGGATATATAGGAGTAGACTGACATGACCAGGTATGTAAAAATCCAAATTTCTTTAAGGGCACCTGTACTGGAGAGTCTCTTTCTTCAGAGCATATCTCAGCAGCCAACTAAATTTGTACTACTGTTCCTTCTGCTGTTATCATTGTCATGGTAACAGAACCACACTGTGACACGGATCAGAAGTAAAAACTATAAGGTGAGCCCTTCAAACTGATAAGAGATCATCTCTGCATCACAGTTTTATCTCAACATCACAAGAAAGATTTAATAGGATTAATTACTTCTCACTAACAAAGAATGGTCAGAGCTGTTAAGCTCTGATAGCTTGAGAAGATTTACCAGTTCAATGTCTGATATGCAAATCCTTTAATGGTAGATATTTGCAAGATCTTAAGAAGATAAGAACCTCACTAAATGGGCAACAAAGAGAAATTCAACCACTTGGAATTATTTATATGGGTCCCATAACAGAATTCCCTACCCAAAAGTCCCTCCAAGAGGGGGAAAAAACCAGAAACTCAAGCTTCTTATGTTAAATTCCTTTGGATGGAGAATAAAAACAAACTGAGAAAACAAGTGACACTGAGATTAAAGGAAGGAGATTAAAAGCATCACAGAGAAAGGTTAATCTTCTCAAAGCAACTTTGAACCTAACCAGCCCTGTATATTAAAAGGCCAAGAAACATCCAAATACAGAAAAAAAGATAATACCATTTGTATTTCGGTTATTAAAATATCTATATCCAGTCATAACTTATGTGGTGCTACTGTCCTGTGACAGAAGTGGGTAAGTCTCAGCATATCAGTGTTATTAAACCAAATTTTTGAGTTTCTGATATCTTATGCAACAGGGAGAAGTTCTAAATAACGCTTATTATATTTAGGATATTTCCACCGCAAAACCCAAATTTATCGTAAGAAATCGGATGTTCTTAAAGTGGTATCCTGGAATAGTTGACATTTTACAGTTTTACAGGCTTGGGATAGCTATAGAAAAGCAACTGGTGAGTGCAGAAGGTTTCCACGTAAATTAAGGTTAACTTTATTGATTTGGGAATTTCTGAATTCAAAACCTAACCAGGAACATCGCGGACTTCATTCGGTTAGAAAGTAAATAGACTAGATAGGCTGCCCTCTCCCGCATGAATAAGAGTAAAACAAGTTTTACATTTTTTCAGCAACGATTAAAATAACCTCAGCATGACAATCTGCATAGAATGAAGAATTTTATTTAAGAAAATATTTTTCCCACATGTCAAGCGACACCTGTTTATAATTTACAGTGGTCACTAAAATAGACTATATATACAAATATTTACACGTTCAGAATCTTTGGTTTAAAACCAGAAACCGTAATGGATTCACATATATAAAAACTTTACATCGCCAAATCCGGATAATTTAGCACAGGAAACTGCGGCATCAACTCTTCAGGTCGTTGCTGCCTTGTTTCAGGAGATGATGCGCAGAGTAACACATGGGAAAATACTGCCCGTTTCTGGAGGCCCACTCCGCCCACCACTTGTCCGAGCTCCGGTGTTGGCTTTTGCTGCCGTCACAGGACTTTCTCCCAATGTCCGAAGTTGCCGTTTCGGCAAGAGACCAGATTTTAGCTTTATGGATGTCACTGCTTTCTTTACATTCCAACTTCGAAGTTTCGCAGTCCTTATTTTCTCTCGTCTCGGGAACCTCTTTGCCTCCATCCTCAATTTTCGGTATAAAAATCCCATCGATCGATCTGGACGCCGCATTGGATCCTGTTCCTCCAACCTCGCCCTTTTCATCTATTGTCTGTGGGTCAATTTCATCCTCTCCATCCGAGCTCTGCTCCTTAGGCAGGGAACCTTCTCCTTCGCTCTCCTCTCCTTCTTCCTCTTCTTCATCGGACTTTCCTTTGGACGCCCAGCTGACCCTGTTCTCTTTCTTCAGGCGTCTCCTGGCGTTGGCGAACCAAGTGGACACCTGAGTCAGGCTCATCTTTGTTACGATTGCAAGCATGATCTTCTCGCCCTTGGTAGGATAGGGGTTCTTCAGGTGCTCGTTCAGCCAGGCTTTCAGCGCACTGGTGCTCTCGCGAGTCGCCACCTTGCCCACCCTACTGGGATCCTCAGCAGCCACCGGGCGGTATGGGGAGTAGAAGGTCCCGCTTCGGCCGAGCAGAGCTTGATGATACGAAGCGGCAGCTTTGACGTCATAAGAATTGTTCTGCAATAAACAAATTGTGCAATTTAATTGGCCGTCGCGGTGCATCTTGAAAGAGGAATAGAATCTCCGATTGAAAGTATACATTCCGTGAATATAGAACTCTCAGAAATATTAAAATACTGGGTTTTTTTAACTGAAATTCTGTCGTAATAAAAAGGAGCCGTCATAATCGCGTTGTTTAGTGGATCACTCTCAAAGTCCGGTTCATTTTAAGCGTAAAGATGGTGAAAGATAAATTTATGGAAACAAGCTGCAAACTTACCAGGTGTCCCATGTGCCTGGAGTGAGGGAAGGGGATGAAATTGTAACCCTGCAGTCCCGGATAGGTTAATGGGACCCCAGCTACAGCTGCCACGTGAGGAGGCGGCTGTACCCCCGGTGGGCATCCTAAGACTGATATCTGATATCCAGGAGGCAGGCTCACGTTTCTCCCGTGGAAGAAATCTCCAAATCCAGTTTGCGACGCAGGCATCTTCGTCTTTTAGCTTTCACAGTTCTAACGACCCAAGCGCTGTTTCAAGCTGTTCATATACTCTGCATGGGATATGGGCGGCGCTACGGCCGTGATTGACAGTCATATTCAAAGGCGTTGCCATCTCTCGTCCCAAATCCCTTCAAAGGCGAGCTCCGCTCTTCCTTTTGACGGTTTCTTAAAGCCTACATACATGGTAATCATCTCAGATCTATATGTATTCTAATGAAACTGATTACAAAACAAGTTTCATTAAAAATATTTTTTTTCCTGAAGGAAATAGGCTTTTTGTTTGCTACTTTTTAATCTGTAAAACCAAAATTCTGTTCGTCCGGAAAAATATTTTTATTTAAATTAGTAAACATTATCAGTAAACAAAATTAGAGGTGAATTAGTTTTGCTGCTTAATGTCTGCTAACTTCGATACGTGGAGCAGTTGGTAAACTGCTGCTGTATTATTCTTATATTAAATGTTTTGTTTACATTAAAATCATGCATTCCTCTATACAACTAATGGAAGAAGATGCACTTAATCAAAGACATTTCATGTCTTTGATTAAGTCAGATCAAAGACATAATCTGTCGGGTTCTAACATTCTAGAAGAAATACTCTGAATTTATCAATCCTTCAAAATCTTTACCACACGTTACAGGTGAAGTAAATTTTTGCTTTTATAAAAACAGAACATTATAGTGTTAAAAGATCAAAATGCACTTAGCAACAGAGATGACTGCTAATCAGAATTAGATTAACGCACCAGAAAATGTCACTACTAAAAATCAATTGAATTAACTAGGTTATATACAATTATTTTAGCATTTTACAAAGGCTAGTCTGCTATAATTCAATAATCTTTGGGTCCTTGGGTAATAGTTTTATTCTATGCATTAAAACAAGTTAATGTCTGATTTAAAAAATATAAATATATTTGTTTAAATATGAAACTCCAACACCGAATACGCAAAGTCTACGGTATTCCCTAGACAGCGGCTAAGATATTTTACTTTATAGTTTATCATTTTTATTTTGCGAAAGAGAGAAAAAATGGTTCTTTTGTTTTTCATTTGATAAGTGCAATAATATAAGAAATTTTAAACTGTTTCATTTAATGAAAAAAAAAATGTCAAATGTTGTATACTTTTAATCGCAGGACAGCGTTACAATTGCCCTAATTAAAGACGTTTAAGAGAAACAGGTGTTGACTAATGTATATGATAATTACAAGATAACTGATGCTAATGACGGGGAGGTGGCGAATTGTTAAAGACAGCAAAATAAGATTAGTTTTTCTTCTATACATACGAATGCCTTTTTTCCACCCCCTCGAAAATGACAATTATTCTGAGTGAATAATGACGTTTTTTCAACGATTTAACATGTGTCGGGATTCCTAGAGAAAATTGCAGCTTTTGCCGTTTTAGGCTACATTAAAACTCGACAAAGAAATGGCCCCGATTTTGGTGTTTCACCGAGCATCTGAATAAGATTAAATAGTCTGACTGGCGTCATACATATTTGTAGCGGAAACTTACTATTATCTTGGTCAATCACTCTATTAAGGACTTGTAAATGTTAATTTTAAAAACAGTTGTTTAAAAATTATTACGACTTTTTTTGCGGGGATGTTATAGATGTGGATATACGGAAAACGAAGTTTTCGGAATTTTAAGCTTGTATGTGTAGTCCCTCAAAGTGACACATCGGCATCAGATTGTTTTGATTTTCAACTGATTTAAGGCTCGAGTTTAGGAAAAAGTCAACAACTTGAGGTGATTGTCTTAGATGCATTTCCCTCAGAACTGCATCGAGATGCTACACAAAACAAAAGCTGCGTGCTGTCTTCAGCAGCGCTGTTTTAGGTCCTCGGTGGCATTTTAATCTTTAAAAATCGAATTAGGATTGCGTATAGAAACAGAGTGCTGGGGAAAGAACGATTGGGTCTAAGCACAATACGAGTTAGATTTCACATTTTATCTAGGCTGCATTTTAGGTAGCCCAATGCTGTCATCCAAATATGTCTGTGAGAAAAAATTAAATTACCAAGGGAGTGTGACCGCCTGTGTTGAATGCACCACGGAAACCAAGCAGACCTCTACTTAAGAGCCCCGGAGAGGCATGAATGATCTTTAATTAGCAAAATACGTCTCAACACGAACTTTGCTCAGCAGAAATATTTGTGCGAAATGAAAGTGTAAAATCTACGCCAAAATCCCAAATACTCCTGCGCTCGCAGGAATTTGGTCACATCGGCTAAATCCATTAAGTTTGGTTTCTTTAATGTGTTTATTTTCGCACAACGATATTTTTGGTTACGAAGTGGTTGAAAGCTGCTATATTAGAAGTTCAAGAGTTTTCGGTTTCATTCCACATTAACCATAATTAAACATAATCAAATGCATTAGAAGAAGCCATCGAGTAACTGGGCATCTCAGATTAAGTTAGTGCACACCTTAGTGTTAAATAATTAACACTGCTTTGCTTCATAGCTTCAAATTTGACGTTTGACCCATTAATTAGTACTAAATATCTGCAATGGGAGCAGTAGTTTGCAAACGCAGGATTAAAATAACATCTAGCATCCAATCGAACACCCAATCAAAACAGTTTCAACGCAGTGCTAGTCGCTGGTGCGGGCTGTGGAAAGACCGTATATGCGCGTATATGTGCGTATATGTGAATAATGCGTAAATGTAACAGCACATGGTCTGCGTGCGACAAGGTTGGCGTGGGGGTGCGGAATCCCCTGATCTAAAGCAAATTTGTTCAGCTTTGCACAAAAGGGTGACCCTGAAGCCCAGGGCAGAGGTATTACTCTGGTTGTATGTTTTGGCAGGCAAACAGCCCAAGGCTACGGCTTATTGTCCAGAGCAGCAAACCAACTTTCTTTCTTCCTCTACAATGCAGGTGGTGGCTACATTCTGACAAGCTGAGCTGGTACTGTTTACTCTACAGATTCAGATCCTTCGTTATACAGAAAAAAAGAAATCTTCCAAGCCATACAGAGAACACAGGGTGCGATGTGATGTGATGTGCCTCAGAATCATCTTCCACATCCAGGCAGGCAATACTCAGTCACCTGCCCCTTCATACTTGCACAGTCATAATTGAATAATGGATGCTCAAAGGTCAAAGACATATTACGGCTGCAATCAATCAAATAGGCAGTCATTTAACTGAATATTTGTTACTTATACTGGTATCTGTTTACATCTGTATACTGTCTACAACTGTTTAAATCTATGCTCGGCCACTTTAAGCAGGGACAGTACTTCTATTCAGTGATTTCCCAGTGTTATGTAATGTGCTTGTTCCTTTTTTGTCTAACGCAGAATGTTTGTTATGTTAGGTAGGTAGGTAGAAGTCTTCCCTCTATCTCCTATCCCATTAAATTATTGAAATCCGTGAGTAAATCTTCATTTGCACTATAGGAAATTGTCTTTAGCACTGAAATGGTTATCCTGTCGTGAATGTTTCATCGTGGTTTCACGAGGATCGCAATTCCGTCTCACTGTGTACTGCGCATGGCTGTAATGTCAATGGTGCTTACTTGAACTGACTTCTGAGATTCAGTATTAGTTTCTCTACCCTGACTCAATTCTCCATTCGCATGATTTTTTTTAATATTCTGGTGTAATAAATGAGTTTGGCGATGCTGCAATCCCTCATACTTTGTTGCGCGGCATTTTCTTTGTAGGAGCTGGTCAAGATGAGAGCAGATAGCATGCTGCCCATTTAATGACAATAATGACAATTGCCTGAGGGGGGACGTCACTTACAGGCTATCACCTGCAATCGCACTGACAAAAGGCTCAAGTACTATACGGTGTTCATTTGTATAGCAATCCCCCATTGCCTCATTGTTTTGCTTCAGTGTAGGTGTGAAAAGGTTATCAGAGAAAAATGTTATCTTTTTTGTTAGTTTTTACTCTAAATGGGTAAAGTATTGGGAAATACATAATCAGGCCAGGAACAGCATTTGCATTTTAATGAGTTTCTGAAAAAACATGGCGTTAAACTCCAATCAGTGCCATAAAGGATAGCAAATATAAAAGGTTTCATTCTGTCTGGACACTTTTATGCTTGAATGATCATTTTTTGCCTTCTCTCTGAGTAATGAGTCCTGGAAATTTAACTGAGCTGCGAAAAACCTATAAGCTTCCAGGCCTAGATCCCTCAGACTTTAGAGGAACCCATTTCCATCTGGATCATCAAAACCAAATGTGGAGAGTGGAGATAAGCTATGGGGTCAGAACTGGATGCCATGGAATTAGTGCGGGGTTAAAGCCAATAACACCCTTAAAGACATTACCAAAGCACCTGAGGGCTCGAAACCGAGAAGCGGATGTAAAGGTGATGGCACCACGTCTGGTACCAGCGACACTGACGGAAAGAAACTGAAAAACATCACGTCCCTTAGAGTACTTGGATAAAAAAGTAGACCGTAGGCCTGTCAATCAATATTTGATTCTAAAACCAAAAAAAGACAGCACCCTCTTTACCTAATGGGATTTATCAGCGGTACAAACACAAATAAAATCATGTCAATAAGGGGTGTGTGCTATCAGGGATTCCCATCTTCTCCTTGCCTGGGCTCCTCCTTCCCCCCCATTCTTGTCACTGCCGTTATCAGATCCACTCCATCACTGGCAGAGGAGCGACACTGAAGTCGCTTGCAAATTTGAGCATGTCTTTGTTAATGGCCCCATGATGGCCCGGCCTCCTATCCCTCCTGGGTCTGTCCTGATTGACGACCCACTGCCGAGTGAGTGACAGGCCGCGTTCATTAGGCTGTGACGGACAGTGTGACAGCTGGAGCGGCCGCAGGATCCACGGCCCACCCGGGGCAGGCACTGCTTGGGGAGCGGGGGGAGGTGGCTATTGGTAGGGGGTACCATTCTGGGTACCTCGTTAGCCCTGACCGATTCGACATGGTGGGGGAGGGACGGGTGTTATGGTGTGGCCAATGTGTATGTACTAATGGGGAAAGCAGAACTCCCAGCTGGCCACCCCCAAACCATATCCCACCCCCTGCCTGATTGCTATACTCCAGCTACACGGCCTGCTCAGGAAGGCGCCTGCACTGCACGCATCCAAGCAGGACAGTGTTGTCTCGGTAGCCCAATCTTCAGACTCCTTCTGTGCATTGCTGGGTGTCTGTGGACATATGATGGACTCTTTCATCAACATTGAATTCGAGATTTCAAGATCTCACCATATAGGACACGTGCACAAACATTTGTTTACCATGTGCCACATGGCTACCATGAAATGTGGTTTCTCCAAGGCCACTGTGCAACTTCTGATGAGGTAAGGATAAGGGATTAGGCATAACACTTTCACCGAATTCATAAAGCCAAACATCAAGAGAACCAGTCATGTCTCAGTTACGCAGTACATACACTCAGCATCCATTTTATTATGGGCCCCCAGGTAGGACCAGGGAGGACCCCCCTTTGTCTCCAGAGCCACTTCAAGGGTTGACGAGTTGAGTGTTCAGAGGTGCCCTTCTGCACACCACTGAGCTGTTATTTTTGTACCTGTCGCCTTCCTGTTAGCTCTAACGAACCTGGCCTCTCCTCTGACCTCTCTCATTAACAAGGTGTTTTCGGCAACAAAACTGCCACTGGATGGTTTTTATTGCACCGTTCTCTGTGAACCCTGGGCACCGCAGTCCGTGGAAATCCCAGGAGGCTGGCTTTTTCTGATACGCTGGAACCAGCACATCTGGCAGAACAGTCATACCACATTTCAAATCACTTAGATCACACATCTTAACCGTCCTACTGCTCAGTTGTGCAGTAAGTGAACCTCTTGACCTTGCCTGGATGTTGTATGTTTTCAGGTGCTATTTAGACGAGCAGGTGTACCTAATAAACGTGTCCACTGAAACTCAGCAATAAAAACTAATAATCTATCCAGCTTCCATCTGCTTATCCTGGTCACGGTTGCAGGCAAATAATAATGAAAATGGCAATGACCCCGACCAAACATTTTCTATAGCTGATGATCAGACCTGCAAAACCTGTTTAGCTCATGTATGTTGTTGGGATGTCTTGCTTACAGGGCCTGCTTCAGATTTCACCACAGCATTCCAGTATGATTGAAGACTTGCCCATTCTCTTGGCCTTTTTTGTTTGCTCGTGCTGATGTTCTTGTGCATTTGTTTCAGTAGTACTGTGGAAGATGGTCTTCAGAACCTGAGATACACAGCAATGTTTTTTTTGAGAACACTGGATTCCTCTGTGGTAAGCTCTGTGAACGCCACAATTGTGTTTTTCTTGTTATGTTCATGAACAGAGATGCTGTCAAGTACAAGAATTGCTTGCAGATCCGTTTATAAATTATGTTCCTGACTTTCGTGACTATTTCCAGCATTATAAGATTTAACAATTCTGATCAGCCCATATTGCACATCAGAATATTTTTTTGGAAATAGCAGGTAACCAAAATTTTATACAGCTGTGCAGGTCAAATCCGCACCTTATTTGACTATAACACCTGACTCCAATTAGCCTCTTTTCAAGAGGTCATTATCCATGGGGTTCACATACTTTTTCCATCAAATGATTGTTTAAACCATCTGTTCAGTAAGAAATATGTAAAGTATCTCATGTTTAACTTGTTAAGTGATGTTCTCATGATTCAGACAAAGATCAAATTTTAGGATCCATTCATGAAGAAATCTGGATCATTTCAAAGGAATCACGGACTTTTTCGTACAACTGTATGCAAAGAAGTTGAGCAAAAGACAATGACCCATTCAAGGAAATTTACATCCAACGATTTTATGAGGCTATTGCTTGTTTTGTTAGCATGGCCTCGCAGCGAATAACTAATGTACTTGTAAGGTATCTGTGACGTGACATCTACATTTCAAGCCATTTGTAAAACAATGGCTACAAGGAAGCCAGAGGCATTTGGTGCTGTGTCTCTGCACAATAGCAAACAAGGCTGGTGGGAGGCTCTGCTTTCATGGAAATGAGCAGCCAAACCAACAATGTAGGCCCTAATCTCTTCAGAGAGAAGAATCAGTCACACAGCAGTTTGTGCTTCTCAATGCTTTTCATTATAACCAGCTTCCCCATTGAACCCCACCAATGTCTCCGCCCCCCCAACACCCGCCTAATGTGTTGCCACAGGCTCCCCCCATAGTGGGACCAGATAGAAGAGGAGCCAGTACAACAGAAGGGTAGAAGTAAGTAGGGCAGGGGGGGCTAGGCCTCAAAGCACTGGATTAGAGTTAATGTGCCTCCCTAGGTTTATAATCTCTTCAGAGGGGGCTTTGTTTGAGAGCTTGAGGGCGGTAAAATAAGTATCTATTACAGCCACTCCCCTCTTATCCCTTCCAGTCTCCCTTGAAATAAAGCACAAAACACTTGCCGCTGCTTCCCCCCTTCTTCTGATATCTAAAACTGAAAACAAGTGATGCCCCTTTGCAGATAATCTGGAATTAGGGCCTAAAACCATATGGACGGTCAGCGGCTTCCATATTTGCTCCTTCTGTAACCCTCAAAGTGAAACAGTCTGTGTGGATCAAAGGCAGTTTGAAAAGAAATGAGATTATTGCTGCGAAAAGAAGTAGACTTGCCCCCCCCCTCGCTCATTTTTTGGTGTGTGTTGGGTGGAGGGGGGGGGGTGGTGTTTAAAACCAGGCAATCTGATAAAGTCTAATCTTGTTAGATCACCCTTGGGCGTAAAAAAGTCCAATTTCATTAATTAAAAGTCCCCACAACTCAGCCCTGGAGCAGCTTCCAGAGCTGGGGGAGATGTATCCAGGCTTGTTCTTCTGCAGTGTTTATCTTATCCCAGCACATTAGTATGCCTGAAATGTCCTTTGTGAGTAAAGACTAACAGCAGCTTGCACAAACAGCATTTATCTGCCTTAATCATGCACCTCATCCCACCATATTACTGTTACTTTTGGGAAAGATAACTTCTAGAAGTTAAGTCTTTTTTTGAGAAACACAGATTTAGTACTCTGGTCCATGTCCAATTCAGAAATGTTAAATATAAAATATTCTGAAAAAAAACCCATGACGGTCCAAACAGTTCTGAAAAGTTCATGCAAAAAAATCAAGCGAGGCAAATTCAGGCCAGATACAAAAACACCTCGTCAAAAAAAAAATAAATAAATAAACATTACGTTTGACTTGTCTGTAATGTAAAAAGTTACCATGGATCAAAAGTGACAAAAGCGAGTGATGCTACTGTAAAAAAAATATATGGTAGAAACAAAACTACTTAAAGTTTAAGAAGATATTTTTAAACCAATAAACTGTACAACATACATTCAACTATGTAACACGTTACATAAAAGCAGACATGCTAACAAAGAAAACTGCAACTGAAACATAGGTATGGCCTTAGGATGAGCGTTTAGCCTCCAAAAAGTTTGCTCCTGTAATACAACAATGTGACCCACATAAGTACATCACATTCAGACAGGCAGGTTATTCGTTTTTGATATACAACAAAAAATAAAAACATACAAAAAAGCTAGTTAACACATGACATAGCCAAATAAAAAAAGTACTCATCAAACCATTTCTGTGAATAACTCACTCTTTCCAAAAAACAGACAGAAAATGCAAACACACTGACACTGAGAGGATCCTGAGGACTGATTTCATACCTTGACGAAAAGCACAGAAGCGGCAGAGCCGTAGCTAGCGCATTCCACCTTACTCAAGCTAGGTAAAGCCATTTCAAAGCTTTCTTAGCGGCAAGAAGTTTGATAGCGGCTGTGCTTGAGCACGGAAGAAGAACAGGTGGAAGGCAGAACACAAGAGGCCGCAAAACGCTCAGACATCTTTCCATTGATTAAAAATTTTAACAGCTAGTGCATTTTCCAGCTTATCGTTTTCTGAATTAAATTAAAGATGTATAAAAACTGAATCAAATACCTCAGTTATAAACAACTGAAAGTCAGCATTTTCACAGATTTACTTATTAATGCGCATACCTACTGTGAATTTTTGCATGAAATTCATGTATTCATTTATAGAATTCAAATACTGCATTTGTAATTACAAAAGTGTTTAGCATATTAAGGAATAATTAAATACTGCTGAAGGCCATGCTGCTAGGAAACAGGCACCGCAGCTCCCCAGCACCAGCCTATGAAGGTCCAAATTCATCGCCGTGTGTCCATACTGTCTTTCATGAGTACTTGCATCCCGGGCCCTAGCGGGAGAACTTCCTTGGCCGAAACGGCGGTAGCACTAGCTGATGGGGGGATGACCTCTCCTCGACCACCGCGGGGAGGTCCTCTGCCGAACCCCACTTCTTCTTGTTGTGGAAGAGCGTCACTAGGCGCCGAGTCTTACGTTCTCCCGATTGGGCCGCCTGCAGTTCTGGGGAAGGCAGACACCAGCATCAGCAAACCTTCCATGGTGCAACAACAGGAGACCCAAACAGGTTACATGACTGGATTTGTTTGTCACATGACTGGGATTTACATCTGTTCAGAAGATGGCTAAGAGAGATGCCTATCACATATAGAACACAAGTAAGGCAAAACGTTCACCACAATGTAGTGTGGTGAAAATTCAACGAAGTGTTGCCGTTATGAGCCAATTTGAATGTATTTCTGTATTAAAGCAAAGTGCAAAGAGGTGAATTTCAACTCACATACAAGTTTCTGATCTGCTGGGTTTTATGCTTTTAAATTGTGTTCTACATCTGGAATTTTCGATAACGTTAGTTAAAACTAATGATTATACTAGTGCATTGATTTACTTCTGTGATTTGCTGTACTGGCACTATGCATGCAAAATTATCCAATGATTCAAGAATTCAACAGACACCATTTAATCAGACTACTGTCCTTGTCCCAGGGTACATGTACGGGAGGGGAATCGATTTATTGACCAAAGTATGCCTGACTCCGCTACAATAGGTGAGGATGTGGCTCCTTTCAGCTTGTTAGTATTGTTAGTACCGTGGTATAAATGCATGTTAGTTAATAAACGAAATGTAAAGGCAAGACAGCAGAGACTGAGAAAACTAACCGGGTTCGTTGTCCTCTTCCCCTGGCTCCCTTGGGTTAAGGTAGTGATAGGCAAGGCGTCCACTGTAGTCCCGCAGATTCTCCTTTGCACCTGTAAAGGACAAAGGATGATGGTCCAACAACACCCTGTATCATCAGGCCTCACCTGTCCAGCTCTTCAATTTCTGCACGTCCCTGTTACACGGGCTTATTGCAATGTTTCTCAACCCAGTCCTTGCAGACCTTCAGCCAGTCCACATTTTTTTTCTCCCTCCCAGCTCCCAGCCAATCAAGAACACTGAATACTTGGTATAGGCGCGCAGGAAGCCGGGAGGGAGCAAAAATGTGGATTGTCTGGGGTCCATGAGGACCGGGTTGAAAAACACTTACTGGGTGGCTGAGCAGAGATGAGCTCTGAACGGCTGTCATAACATTTATTTTGGCTGTGTGTTGTGTCTGTGTGTGCTTAGGTGTGGCTATATCTGTGGGAATTCAAAATTTTATGTAATCACTAACCCAAAACCAACAAAACTCAAAAAACTGATCACAAAGGGTAAACTTGAATGCTGTCTTACAGTCTAAAAATAACTTCATCATCATTCACCTTTTGCTATTTTGCCAATAAGTGGCTTTCATTTTCCTCAAGGACATTTAAAAAGACTAATGCAAAATATATTTGTAGTCATATGTCAAATTATTTAAAATATATGACTGTCAAAATCTGCAAGCAGTTCAGACCAACCCAAGCCTCTCGGTGTTGTCCATTACCGTAACTCGTGACGAGTAGGTCCATGATGTGATGATGACCGTGTAAGGCAGCTATGTGCAGGGGGGTGTACCCCTGCAATATAAATGGAAACAAAACATGCTTTCACTATACCCACGAGAAAACGGCTAAATCAATGTCGCACAATATGGGACCGAATGGTAACAAGCAACATTCAGATACTCAGGAATAACAGCCACCTATAAATGTAATTCATACACTTCCGTAAGGATACTGAGAGAGCAGCAGTCAAAAGCAATGCAGCCTGTAGATCACTGGTACTCAACTGGCGCGTCACCACCCAAACATGGGTCGTGGGACCATTTTCATTGGGTCGCAGAGTGTGTGGTTACAAAAATTGTAAAAATTTTTAACTTTTTCTCTAATGTGTAACTTTTATTTTTTAACAGCGCGTGAAGGCATTATGCTACTGTTATTGCACTATTTTTTGGGAAACAAATCTGGTTCAAAACCAATAAAAATTCAATTGTGAGGTCCTGAGGCTAAAACAGTTGAGAGCCAATACTGAAGATCTGTCATTGTAATATACGGGGGTCAGATGCAGAAGGGAGACATAGGAACTCCACACTGTTTGGCACCGTGGAATACAGCCCCTAAAACAGAGGCAGAGATATGCAAGACCTTGTGTACTCACACCCTAGTAGACCCCAAAGAGCCCATCAGAACGGCAGCAGAAGAAAAAATACGAGCGGGAGAGTGGAAGACAGACAAAGAGCACCAAATGAGTAAGGTTACAAAAAAAAGACACTGACAAATTGATTGGTATTCTTTGAAGAAACTGCATTAAACCATGACAGAGAAATTGTGCTTATTATGAATATTGTTATAGGGAAGCAGTTAGCATATTCACACACTGTTTATGTTGCCAGTGCCTTTGTTTAGAGCAATATCCTACAGTTGTGCATCTTCTATAAGTTATTATAGGGCTGCTTTTAAGCAATTACCTCTACTATTCATGTAAAATGCAAAGATTGCCTTTGTGCACGGTACACAGTAATATCGAGGGTACTCACATGCTATGGAATCCGAAGAACAATGAGAGCGAGGAGAAAAAAGCAAATTTGAATTAGCTGACTGTTGAATGTTATCTGAACATCTTGTTATCTACAGCTCAGCACTGAAGCTGTTTGCTGGCTCAGACGTCAATCAAAAAAAAAAAAAAAAACAAATACATCTGATTGGATGACCGGACTAAGTGGCTCACCCACATGGATACTCACAGCCTTGGTGTTGACATCGGCCCCGGAATTGGCCATCATGGCCGCCATGTCCTTGATTCCGTGCTTAGCTGCCCAGTGCAGCGCGGTCTGTGGATGACGGGGATAATGGGAAAGATTCAGCAACTGGGCTACACGCTACACACACACACACACACACACACACACACACACACAAACACACACACACCTGGCCCTCACAATGGCTCTGAAGAAAAAGAGCCCTCAAAGACCATCATAAGGAGGAATCTGTGATGTTCATCGCACGTAAAGAGATCCTAACTTCAGGGGCTTCGGATTTAGCCCCTGCTCCCCACCTTGCCCCCACAGCAGAGCTCCCTGACAGAGCTAGCCAGCTGTGCAG
>JAODKC010000107.1:21596647-21615675 GCA_026777985.1 Mormyrops attenuatus
CCCGCGCCCCCGCCCCCCCCCCCCCCCCCCCCCCCCCCCCCCCCCCCCCCCCCCCCGCCCGCCCCCCCGCCGCGCCCCCGCCCCCCCCCCCCCCCCCCCCCCCAGGAGTCGCTACAACAAAAGGGCCCTATTGACCCCTCGTTGACTGGGAGCTTGCCACACAAAGGGCCTCGGAGAACGCGCCTTGGCAGGGATCGGCGGTGCCAGGGGGGCCCATGGCGAGGATTGGTGCGCATGACTACACCACAGAGGGCACATCAAAGAGCTGGGGGGCAGGGTGCGTGCGGGGGGGGGGCTAAGTTGGCTTAGCACCTTCCCCGGGACACGGTAGACATTGTTCTTCAATTAATCCGGCCTCCTCCATTACTTTCAGATTATCTTTAAGTGGCTGAGGTCTTTGAGGCACCTTAAGAGTCCTGTTTTAATCCCCCCTGCACATCAATGGTGACCATGTATCTTGTCCGGGTGGAGGTGGTGGGGGGCTTAGGTTGTCATAGAAGGTGGTCCGGGACGGGACGGTGGGAGAAACTCAGATACAGCAAGAAACCACAAACAGAACCAAAATCTCTTAAGAGCACACAAGACAAATCAGAGGGTTGGGCTCCGTGTAAGTGTGAAGCCAAACCCCATCTTTCATTGCCCTTTGACATGTGAGCTTTTGAAATGCATCTCACGCCCGCTTCAGGAAAAGGGGAAAAAAAACTCATGATGTTTCGTTTTGAGGGGAAAACAATACAGAAGTCGTTTAATCTTCTCCCTTTAGGATGTACAGAGTCAATCTGCACTTATCTGGTTTCTCTATGTGGTTCTCCAATGTCTGGAAACCTTTCACAGGGCCGTGTTCGTCTCCTGACATCCAGAGGAGTAGCTAAAAATTCTGGGCCCCCTGACAAAATGCCACCTCGGGCCCCAATTGCGCTATATAATTGTATAATTTATGTACTCAAGGGCCACTGTAAAGTGCTGGGGCCCCAGAGTCTGTGCCCAAGCTGAAATCCCACAATTCCAGTTTACCCACAGTCAAGTTAATCATCAATGAACGGTTCGATGAAAGAGTCACATAGGTTACACTGCATCAGACGTTCTCATCTGCTGTCTCAACAAGAACAATCTTTACTCCTATGGCTTCAAACATTCCAGTACTGCCGTGTTTCTTACACAAGCGGTACGGCAGGGCTCTCATATCACACGTTTACAATCCCAGTGTTGCCTGTCGGTAATTATTCAGTGTGAATCTTTGCTGTTAAAATGAATAGAATTCACAGTTCTGCCACTGAATCCCAACAGTTGGTAAAATGGACCTTGAGATGAGCAATTCTTAGGATGTTTGAGAGAAAAATGAATCTTGCTCACCCCCTTGGAAGGACAGCAGTGGCATCCGGCAGGAACAACACAGAACACAGGACAAAAAAAAGTCACACATTAGCACACTGAGAATGTTCTGCTAACGTGATTAAAACATAAAACATACCATGCACACAAAGCAGGATGCGCAAATTCTGACCCGAACTGGCTCATACTGTCCAACACACAAAACAGGCTACAGTACGTAGACACCTTGCTGCCATGCACTTGATCGGTTATTAGGTAAGTTAATGGATTTTTTTTAAACTCTACTTACTGATGTGAAATCCTGGTTTACAATGAAAAGAAGAAGAAAAAGATGTTAATGATAACTGAAAACACGACAATGAAATACGCAAAACATACATTTTAACTTTGAAAGGTGAAGAACTTCTGACCACTACACTGAGGAACAAAATATTTGATTTGCATACACTCTCTAGTGGAAAACTGCACCAAGCAAATATTTGATTGCACACGTAGCATAATAAAAGCTGTAGTTATCGGTATCACCCCCAAACTACTCACTGCTGTAACATAATATCCTGTCAACGCGAGACAGAATGTGCTACAACTGGATCTCACTACACATTGTCCTTCACCAGAGGAAAAAAAAAAATCTCTCTCCCACTCATCCTACGGAAAAACTGTGTCCACCTACAATTGCAAGAGTTCTGTTTTAGACCTTACAAACCGAGGTGGAACCCAAGACCTTATCAGAAGTCACTCAAGTCTTGGGAGCATGCTGAATGTGTACAGAAACTAGCATATGCCCATGTTACGTAAAGGTTTGTTACGTTATGTTGTGTTATGTTAGGTAAAAAACTATAAGTGGTAGGACTTCTTATATCCGTCTCCCCTCTGACATTACATAATTTTTTTGCACTATGTAAATTATTCCATAGCTCTGTCTTTAGAACTGTAACGTCCACCCTGTCATGAATGTCGCACTCTGGAGTCAGCAGGATCATTATTTTGTTTCACTGCGTATGATACATGGCTGGGATGACAATAAAGCTTTATTAGACTTGAGCTGATCCTCAGGAGGTGGCAATGTGGCCCTCAGTGAGGTCAGGACTGAAAGGGGGTCAGAGGCGAACCTTCTTAGAGGCCAGTGTGGGGTCCTGCTGCAGGAGCTCAGTGAGGTGTGCGAGCCGCCCGCAGGCCGCCGAGTACATCCACTCCTTCTCCAGGGGGTCCAGCTGTGGGGGCGACATGCTTTCAGGTCCACAGGACCCCAACACACGCATACACACACTTCATCTGCACGTTAAATGACACAAAAACATATATTACGCTGTTCATTTATTGTTTTTTTTTTTTTTTTTTTTTTCCTTCTTTCTCCCCTTTAACTGTTCGCTGTTCATTTAAAATACAGAATCCATAGAATCCACAAGGAACATACGACAACACGGATACACAACACGCCACCCAGAAACCATACACACACACACACACACACACACACACACACACAAAAGGGCTGGATAAAAATTGCTGGATAAAAAGAAGTCAAACATCTGGCCTCACTCTCCAATGTTAAAAAAGCACAAGTCCATGCATATGAGAACCAGCAAGGACACACAGACACACACACACACACACAGACACACACACACACACATCTCCCTCAGACGGCACTCACAGCCACCACAGCTGATCCCACGCTGCCCGTGCCCTCCTCGTCCTGCTCCCGCTCCAGGTCCAACTCTGACTGCAACATAACAGCAGAGTGCAGGGTTGCGTCCTCTGTCAAAACACAGCTCTGTATGGAAACAGCGCGCTCATTTGTGCCGAGTCACTGGCTGAAGCCTGACTCCACTGCAGCAGGACTGTTTGTTCCCACAAACATGCTGATGACATCATTTCTTTGTCTGGCAAGCCCTCAGATCCTTGGCAAATCACAGGCATTATGAGGAGTTTCATACAAAAGTTCCAAGACGTTCTGCTTGCTAAGCATTGACACTGAATTTAGGCTCATCATCGTCCTCAAATGTGGCGTGTACCTACTGGGGATCAGGTAACAATACAGAGGCACAAAAAGTGTTTTAACATAATTAAGGACGTTAATTAAACTGGCAAGTCAGCAAACTCAAAATTTTGTCACATACCCACATACCTTTAATCATACCAGTCCCTGTTTTGACCAAAGATGCATGATTTATATTGATTGTAATTAATGTCTCCATAAAAAAGCAAATCTGACTGGAGTGCGTTGTTAATAGACTCTGTACGGACGCTCCCCGGGTTACGATGGTCCGTGTTTAAGATGGGCAAATGTTTTTCACTTTCAGTACATTATTCAATAAATTACATGAGATATTCAACATTTTACTATAAAACAGGCTTTGTATTAATGATTATACCCAACTGTAGGCTAATGTAAGTGTTCTAAGCATGTTTAAGTTAGGCTAGGCTATGATGTTTGTTAGGTTAGGTGCATTGTATTAAAACGCATTTTCGCCCTACGATTTATCGGTACATAACCCCATTGCAACCTGGGAAGACGCTGTATTTTAGCTGCAGATATTTGGTATTCTATCCTGGTAAGAATCCGCGTACCATGATGAGAGACCCACTATGCATCAAAATAGGGATATTTTGATGATCAGTTTTAAAGGTTTTGGCAAGCAAGGGGAGCCTGTTTACTATGGACAAGGTCCCTTTGATCCAAGCTTGCATCTGTCTACAAGAGCTGGGGACTGAAGCAACGCAAGCAATGAGAGAAGGAATAATTGGTGGCCAGCTCTACTTGAACCGGGCCACCCTTAAAAAGTCCATCACGCTTTTTTTGTGAAGCTGCTATGTTTTACATGAGGTCAGCACAATTTAGAAAAATGGCCGCAATGTCTGAGCATGCATCAAAGTGTCATTTAAACTGATTAATGTCTGGGGCAAGCAGAGCGCTCCTTTTAAAACACTTGATTGCTAATTGTTCTCAGATCACGGTGCCCATTGCGGGGACATGGTAAGCAAACAGAGAAGGTCTTTAATGTCACTGAAATATGCTGCTTTTTTATATGGAAAGTAGAGGTATATTTGTACTGCTAATTCCACCCAGACACACAATCTTTTTCTTCAAGGGATGGAGGGGAAGAAAGAGTGGAAGACAGACCACATGTGAGGAAAGAGAATGAGACCCCACTGCTGGCCAGGGAGCAGAAAATGTTTTTTCTACACCAAAGACAACAGTGACGGGAAAAAAAAGACCCAGGCTAGTTTAAAACTAGACTCTTTCATACTCTGGTGTAATGTGTAACAGAGCCTATCGTGACAGATTATTTTCACCCAATTGAACACAATATGTGAACATTTCAGTGTTCAATCTGATTAAAAAAAAATCGGCACAGTTCCATAGGTGAACAATGCTAGTCTTTGAGCGGAGGGGCTAGCAAATCGCTGAGAATTAGAGACAAATTTCGAGGATGGGGGTTTATACTCCATAAGTGCGGAGTCCCAATGTAGGAGATATCTGCATCAATACTCTTTGTACCCCTTGTAAAGTCAAAAAGCGTGAACTTCATAGCTAATTCCTCAGGATGAAAACAGACGTTGTCATTCACAGCCGGGGAAGCGGTGAGCACTCAAGCAATGACTGTCTGATGACCATTTCCCCTAATAAAGCTTTCGTTTGGAATTTGTACACATACATCAGAATGCTTTCGTTTTCACATATCACATCATGCTTTCCTAGACATACACATATACAGGTGAGAGCAAAACTTGCTGTGAGAATGCAGGGTGAGACATTTATTTGTCACCCCTGAATCATTTTCAGGGTTAAGGACCTCACTCAGGGGCCCAATGAAGATGTGACTATTCTGCTGAGCATGGTAGCTTCCAGTCACAGGTACAGAGTCCTAACCCACTGAGCCATACACCAGCCCCGAGGTAAAGACAGCTATATAAGGGTCAACGCAATACCCAACACTCACGCTGGGCAGCAGGACACTGTGACAGTGCCGATAGTTACCCCATCAGTAAACCCATTAAATCTCTTTATCATACATCTGTGGGAATTTTAAACTTTAAACTACAGCTAAATCACAAGTATTACATAAATATTAAATAAAGAGCAAACACAGAAGAGACCACATTAATCTACAAGAGGGCACAATAATTTAGTAATGGTTGTAATCTGCTTAGCGCTAAACCTAAACAGCAACACTGGTTGTGTTCTGTACGAGGGATGCGGTTTATCTTGGTCATCAGGTGCCTGAGGAAACATTTATTTCTTTTATTTCTAAGAAGAACTGATTCATCTGCCATATTTTTTTTCTTTAAAGCAGAAAAGGCAGACCTAAGCCTTCTAAGGACTCTAATGAACAGCCTCTGACAAACAAAATGCAGGATACAAGATTACACTGCAAAGGACAATTTCAGCTGAACTGGCAACTGAAATATCATATACAGTGCTGTGCTGTGCCAAGGCAGTGAAAGGAAATGTTTAAAGCTATTTATCTTAGAGGTATGCATATATTTGCTTAGAACAAGAACAAAATTTAACATTAGGACATATGCAAATTAAGAGTAACACAATACAATCTAACAAGAATTTCTTCTGTTCTCCAAAAAGTTACTGATATCTAGCTGGATGGCTAGATGAACACCGCTTCAGTTCCCAAATCTCTCCTCAGGGGCACCTCAGCTATTCCATGTATTTGTCACATTTCATCATAAGCTCACTTAATAAATGAATTTGTTTAAAAGTCAATGAGGCATTGATTAGCCAAAAATAATTTACTAATGGTGTATTGGACGGTTGCTGCAAACACTGGGGTGACTTTAGGAGATGTTTTGAAACGGCTAAGCTGACACACTTTGACAGACATAATATCACAGTATTACACCAACATGAGGATCATTTTCTTTGACTACCTAAGACTTTTGCACAGTACAGTACATTCATCTTCAAAACACCTTTTTCAGGCCAATCAAATTATTACATTTTAATTTTGGTCCAATTACAATGTATTTAATTTCTCCTGTATTTCCATAATCAAGTATCAAGTTCTCAGCAGGGAGAAACAAACAACGTTACCATGTTCCTCTCTAAGATTACATGTAAGAAAAACATTTATTTCTTCTGCCATCTAGTGGAAGCTTGGAGTAATACAACGAGAGAATGCCAGGTTATATTTTGATATATTGGTGTTTTAAAGAAAACATTGAGCTATTAGAAGGCAAATCTCACAAACACGAGAACAGCAATAAGCAAAACAACCAAATGTTATGTGTTCTGAGCTAAACTTTGGAGTACTGGCCCATTTCTGGGGCCTAACAGCAGGGTCTAGCACAGGGGAGGTCAATCTTATCCGCAAAGGGCCGGTGTGTATGCAGGTTTTTGGGGTAACCTTTAGGTCACCTGTTCAAACCCAGGTGTAAGGGCTCTTCAGCCAATCAGTCCCCTAATTAGTATTATAATTAAGGAGTTGCAGTGAAAACCCGCACACACAGCGGCCCTTTGCGGATAAGATTGAGCACCCCTGGTCTAGCAAATATCTCCTACCTTTGACTGGCCTTCTCTATTAAGCTCGTCTTCCCTGTGAACCAGAGCGCGGGAATCCTCTGCTTGTGTTGACAGGGACCGGCCAGGTCCAGGTAGGGAGGGAGTCTCCTCTATGTGCCTCCCCTGGAAAGGGCAGAGATGTTTGGTAATGGCTTTTACTCCACCCGTCCCCCAGAGACCGACCTCCCCCATAAACACTCCGCACTTGGGAAGTGGCCAGCCTAAAAATAGATCTGCGAACCACTGTCAGCTGCATCTCAGTCGTTTCTAAACTGAAACTGGCACTCGGTGTACAGACATGGCTGAAACCAACAATTTCTGTGAATTAACAGAAAATACCCAGCCAATTTTCATCTTCCTAAACAGCTGCAGAGCAAAACCCTGCCCCTTTAATAAGAACTCAGAGGTGTCATTAGAAATAATTGGGTTTAGTCATTTATTCCTTCCTCAAAGTTGAAAAACAAGTCATCTTATTTAACTCTGGGATCATTATTGTCACACTCTTCTAAGCCACAGCCTTGATTCACTGACCACTGTTGAGTGGAGCCGGGCTGAGAAATTCTGATATTTCCTGTGGCTGAATGCAAGGGCAATGTCTTATAGTGCCACCTGGGGTCATCCCTGCAAACCATGCAGAGTAAACAACATTCATGCAATCAAATGTGGAGCCTAAAAAATGATAAGTGTATGCAACAGGTGAAAAGCTGAAGTGAGCAAATATCCAGCCATCTTCAAAACTCTTATTTAGTACAGGATTTCCAGAGGGCTGGGAGCCTATTCCAGGAAGCACAGGACACAACCCTGGATGGGATGCCAGTCCATTGCAGGGCACACTCATGCTTGTGCACTAAAGCCAGTTCACTCAAACTTATGTCTTTGGACTGAGGACAGTAATGGTGTACCCTAAGGAAATCTGCACAAAACGAGTAGGATAGTATCAGTTGGGGTGGTGGATTGTTCTGTAGGTTAGGACTATGTCTGTGATCAGAATGTTGCTGGTTCAAATCCCATACTAACCCTGCTTTCTCAAGTATATGTCACTTAGACAGAATATTGATTCTTTATTCTTCCTAGTGGGGAAATCGTCTTTTCCCATTTCCTACCTGGCTCTCCATGAAACCAACAGAAACATGGAGAGCAAGCTTTGGGTCCCAGGTTAGGGTCAGTCAGCATCCCTGGAGCAATTGTGGATTACGGGCCTTGTCCAAGGGCCCAAAGGCAGTATCATTGTCCCACCCCCGGGATTCAAACTCGCAAACATCCGTTTCTGGAAACTTAAAGGTACCAGAAATTTCCCTCACCTCATCTACAGGTTGCGAATCTGGTGCTTCCGTGATGGTGATGGCCGGGCCTGCGCACCAGGATTCACCACAGGGGCTCACTATTCTAGCACCCTTCACTGCCGCCATACCAGGAACTCCCAAGTTCCGCCCATGGTCGTTTGCCCTAGATGCCTCATCTCCTCCCGGGCTGGATGGCCTGCCTGGGCTACCCCTCAGCCCCTGCCCACCGGATGTCCGCTCTGCTTCCTGCTCCATCATTTGCTTGTATTTCTTCTTCAGGACCAGGATCTTCTCACCCTGAAGGGTCGGCATGTCTTAACATTTAGTGGCTGAATGCTACATTAACGTTAGTAAACATCTCGTAAGCAGTATCAAATGTTGGTCTGTGTTGGAAGATAATGTACAAGGGTGGAGTTGTGGCTCTGAGTCTAGGGATCAGTGCCAGCAATCAGAAGGTTGAATGTCACCAGTGATCTTGCTCTGTTGGGCCCTTGAGGCCCTTAACCTGCAAGTGCTTCATCCTAGGTATGATGTTAATCTACATCCAGCCCTGCAAGCAGGTCCTCCAACTTCCAGGGAAAATGTTGGGGTTGGTGGCAGGACTGGCACTCCAGCCACCAGAAAAACTCACACTGTTCCATTTGGACTAATGTGGTGCTGAGGTATCGCACGGCTGCACTCAGGTTCTCATCCCTGAGGTGGTTTGTTGTGTGGTGAGTGCGGCGACATGTTGTAATCAGTGTGCGCACCTTAATTTATTAATATTATACAGGGCTATACACTGTTAAAATTGTTTACTATATAACACCCCCCTTGCAGAGACCCATAATTTACTTACAGATTCTGACTTCACGACTGCAATCTTGTCAATAATAGTCTTGAATTCTTCTCTGTATTTGGCTGGGGATGGAGAAAAGGCAATTGGTGAACAAACACATTTTTTTTTTAAATAAAGACTGTCATTCAAAGTGAAACAAGGTCACAGCCGTCTTAAGTTTCACAGAGTGGGAGAGTATCTTCCGTATCAGGCAGAGCTATGGCGGGTTTATGACTATCGAGATCTACATTCAGATCTGCAGCGTTTCAGGCACCTCGTGGATATCGTAGGACTGTTTAAGGGTCTACTCACACTAGGCAATCCGTACTGTGCCTGAGCACGTTTGACCTCCAAAGTCCAGTTTGTTTCACTAGTGTGATCACTCTGTACAGTGCCTGGGCCTGCTTGAAGAGCTGGGCCAGGGAACGGATCAGTTGGAATCGTGCACGATACACATCTAATGTGATGGCTAACCGCGCCCAGGCACGGAACACAGACATGATGTTAATGATGCAGCTGGCACATGCATGTGCACAAGCACACTATACATGAACTGGATCCGGAAGGAACGGATCGGATTGGCTGTATGGACTGGGTAGCGACAAACATTATGGCAAAGGGATCGCTTTGGTCTATGGCACAGGTGCAGTGTTTGCTGGAGATTTGGATTGACGAGAGTATCTAGGAACAACTGGATGCAACACACAAAAACTCTGAGATATTTGCTAAAATACGGGACTATCTTCTTTTATGTGCAGCAGAATTACATGAAAGGCGTTGCGTTGCATTATTTATAAGAGGGCCGTGCATCATTACACCTAAAATGACTCCAAATAAGCCACAAATTAAGGTATTAATCATGAACTCCACTGTGCTGTGCGATAGCAATATCCTTTGTATGCTGTCTTTGATACAAAAGTTGCACGTTGGTGATGAAAGCGTGCTCAGGCCCGGAACATTAAGTGCAATGTGGGCACAGACCAGTGGGGGAAGGAGAGCAAACGGACCTAGTGTGTGCACCCTTAAACAGCAGCAATCGTACCGTTATAGGTGGCGATGCACTATTTTAGACAGCAGCTCAGGGTCTAAGATGAGCAGGCTGTATGTCAATTATACTAACCAGGTGTTGTCGCTTCAAACTGGAAGCTCTACGTAGTTTCCCTCTGACGGCATGTAGCAACGTGTGTGTGTGTGTTTCAGAACTAGGATCTATTGACATCATTTGGAGGAAGATTTCAGCAAACATTTTACTGAGTGCATGAGAAATTCCATAGTCCTTTAGCCTTACATAAGAGGCACAATTTTTTTGCACAAATCGGGAGGACTTGTGGATGGTTACTTCACCTCCACACACACTACGGTCAGTTCAAAGATGACAAGTAGTTCCCTTAACTAGCTGACCACATGCACGCAATTATTCATGTACTCGCGCGCACGCAAACACACACACACACACACACACACACAGGATGGGGAGGAATCCAGGAAGCAGAGACAGGAAGTGGACCAACAATAACACTTATCTTCAGTGGCATGCTATCCCTCTACATCCAGGACAGTTTTCCTCTACTGATGAGGCTGACTTTAAACACAAAACTAGGATCTCTGGCATATTATTGCTCTACACCTCCTACTTTTCCTGCACACCTTAGTTAGATGCTAAAATATTAAACCATCACATTTAATCAATACTTAATATTTTCACAGCTCATTTCTTCATCCAGACGTATGGATGACTAGTCCTTCAACAGTCCACTTCTAGGGAATTGCCGTCTGCCTTCTAAACTGTACAAATATGTCAGATAAAGGAAGACATATATTCAACACAGGAGGGTTTACTGAAATATACAAACAGTAAATTCAAAGGACGCAGCCACTTAGGGGTCCGAAGTGAGAATTCCTGTGTTTTATGTCCTTTTCTCATTGCAATACCAACTACAGTAATACAGAGTTCGACAACACTTGAGTGTTTCAGCTGTGCTCCCTGGTTTTCAGGGAGAAGGACTCTCTTGAATGGTACCTTTTAGGCACCATATTGTGTGACCAGTCTGATGCTATTGCGTCATACAGTTGAGAAGTGGTGAACAGAAGAATACAGTCACAGTGCTATTTGTAACATTGTGTTATAACCACATACTATCCTTCAAAATAGCAAATATTTTTAAATCTAAATAAGTCAGAGTACACATTAAATCATCTCAATCCAGTGCGACCTAGGCATCACTCTGAATTGAAGTTATTGCATCTAAATGAAGCTGTTGTGATAAAGTATCTAAGGTTTCTCTATCTAGCTGGTTTTTGGGTTTGGATACAACCCTGTGAAATCAGTTAGCACTAATTTAACTAGTCTGGCATTGTTACTGTTGTTAATTTTACAATTAATGCTCCAATGTTGATTCCTGATTGCAGTTAGAAAGCAAATAGGCTAAATCCTTCCTAGATTTGAGCTTCTTTGTTCTTTGGCATGACTGGGGGGAAAAATGACACCAGGATAGATGGCCATTTATTAACCCCAGGCTGGCTGCATAGGTGCAAACAAAATGTGTTGCTGAGCTCAATACACAAAGAGCTACATGCAGCAGCCCAGAGGACAATTAAATGACAGAGCTGTTAGGAGTTCAAAGCATAAAATGCTGTGTCCTGCTTAAATGGGCGTGGGGAATAATGACTTAACCAGTGTCAAACAGCACATTTTCAAGGCAGACTTCAACTTCTGAACCTCTCATGAGGTACAAGAATCAATAATCCTCGGAAATCACTTTAGGTTATAAATATAAATATGAATATAAACGGTCAGGCCTTTCAGAAGCCATATGCAGAACGTGTAAACGTTTTAATCTTGTCTGGAGCACTAAAGTCTATTGCCAAATCTAAAAACATGAGGAATCACCTTATAACTTCTTAACATTGGCTATAGGGCATGATAATGTAAGAGCTTCGTGCGACCTGATGAGAAAACACGATGTATGAGCTAAGCAGACAGAAAGAGGGAGAAACACTGATCTAGGTTTAGAAAAATCTGTTGCAGTAATACTTCACTGAGTCTTCAGGTAATTAAACAAACTATTGGTCAAGGGTCCGCTCTAGGGATGTGTTGAGAGCAGACACAAAGGTTAGCAAGTTTAAAATGCGCTCAGATACTTTGTTGACATTCATTATTCTAAACGATCAAGTAATTGGGAAACATGAATGAATCAACATTACAAGGACGCTGTTATCAGACTGGCCGTTTGGCTGCTGCCTAAACAGCAGATTGCAGTGACCAGCTATCGTGCCTGGTACATGCTGGTTTATACGGCTCCCAGCAACGTCAGAAAGCAAATTACCAGCGAATACCAGGACAATTTTAGCCGTTAAAAAAGGCTCTAAATATGAAACAGATGTTGGGTTGCCCTATGAAAGCGGGGCACGACAAAAGCACGGGAAAAAAAAAACACATGAAGCAGCTATAACGAACAGCTCACAGCGAACATGAATAGCGAATCTGCATTTTAAAATATAAAAGTAAAGTATAAGCACGATACTTAGCGATGTAATACAGAGACGGACCAGAAAACACTGTGTAGGCAAGGCGGGTCACTGCGCCGCTTGTAGTGTCGCCTTAATTAAAGGTTACTCACCACGAATGTCCTTGTCCTTGTGGTTAATAAACTCTCTGTATCTTTTCAGCAAATCTGAATTCTTAACTTTCCCTCCTGCCGCGAAAATAAAGTCCAGTAAGGACTCCTCAGTGACACCCTCCATTGTCGAGGGACGAGTCCGCACCGCTCAGTTTTCCCCCTTATGATATAAACAAACGTCAACTTTTTTTAAAAAAAACTTTCACTTTTCTCTGACTAATTAAGAAAAAGTTCTCGATACACATCCAGCTTCCCCCCACCCAGATACATGTAAGCGCGCCTCCCCCCCCGTTTAACCCTCGCGCGACTCAGCGCCGAACGTGTGCTGCACTCACGCGCTCCTATTGTCCTATTTTCGCAATATTAACAAACCTAGACTTTTAGGAAAATGTTGCACCGATTTTAAAAATAGATACGCTGTTTAAAATAATGCACTGGCCTTACACAAATGTTGTTTTCCATTTTCATCCATTTTCTAATTTGGATCGCGATGTATTTTAGGTTATACTTCACTAAGATGTATTTATTAGTTGGTAGTAATACCGTGGTTATTGGTTTCGTTTAACATTGAGCCGCAGATAGCCTATACATTCACACACGAGTACAAAAAAGAAACTCTCCCCCCCCACCAGATACTGTAAATAAATACTGTTTATGTTAGAGCGCTTTTATAAATGTTAAAAGAAATAGGTCTATACACGTTTTGTTTGATTATGCTCATTTTCTTAAATACTAAGAAGAAAAATGGCTGTGCTCGTTAAACTAAATATTCGTGTACTCTAGCTAGATTAATTTGCTTATCTAATAGTAAATGTACTGTGACGCACACAACTGGCCCCTCTTTTTTTACACTGCACCTAAGAGGGACTCCATTCTGACTGCGAAAGTTTGCAGTCTGCTTCAGCAAACGGCATGTGGGTATAGTGTCTTCACGGTTTTAAGGAATATACCAAAACATGCTAGAACTTGGTTTCAGCATTTACTCCTAGCAGATAAGCTTGGGAGGTAGAGAAACAGACGAGATAGCAAGTAAATATTGTGGTCCTCAGCAGAACACGGAGCAGAGGGGTTGCTGCTCTACCCCATTTAGATACCCCTTCACCGGCTTAGATAGGCTTCCAGCTCTACAGCAATCTCTGAGGAATATGTCGAGAGCAATGTTAAACCAAATAAATGATTTTTACAAAAAAAAACTTTTAACTTAAGATTAGAGATTGATTAGGCTATACAGTCTACCATTACTCAGCTTAATATGAGCCTTTACTGGAATGGAATCTGATAAGGCTACAGAACTGTCCAAGTAATTAGACAAACTAATTGAAATTATAAACCAGAACATAGTCTGATATTCATTGGCAGGTTAGGCTTCTCATTAGTGAGTCTCATTCATCCATCCATCTTCTAACTGTTTATCCTGTTCAGGGTCGCGGGGTCAGTCTCATTCATCCATCCATCTTCTAACTGTTTATCCTGTTCAGGGTCGCGGGGTCAGTCTCATTCAGCTTGTTTTCTGCTTGATAAATATATTGCATTGCAATATTCTAATAAGTAATAAAGATGAGGACAATCTCTCTCAAGTTCACATAATGAGACGTCTGCACTTACTTAAGATTTTGATGAAAACACTAGAGATGGTCATTTTAGTGATCAGTGGTCATTGTTGACACACCACAGCACAACAACAAAATGTGTTCTCTGCATTTCACTCATATGTGACATAGCAGGGGGCAGCTGATTCAGCACCCAGAGAACAGTACCTTGCTCAAGGTATCTCAGTGGTGCCTTGCTGTTTGGGGATTTGAACCTGCAGTCTTTCAATTACAAGTGCACTTCCCTAACCGTCAAGCCACCAATGCCCCAAAACCAGAGTAGCAGGGAATGGCAATGGACACCACGGAGGTAACACCAGATCTACATAAGCCTGAATGGAAAGGCACGACCTCAGCCCGACTGATCAAAACATGCATCCAACAGACTGGTCACTGAGAAAGAATATGTTCATACTAGAAAATCCATTACACAGACATCACCAGATCGGACAACTGAAAACTACTTTGATATTGGATGGAAGTGGAATAGTCACTGGATGGTATTAGCGTCCACAGGGCAGCAAATACTACCTTAACTCACCACCTACTGTGGTTCAGGCTGAAGCTGAACCGACAACGGGCACATCCAGAAGAACATACAAACTGTGGATTTCCAGAATGACGAGGCATCCGTCAAATTTTTGCCTCACCTCACCAGCAGGTTCCATCTTTTACAATATTTATGCAACATTAAAAAGTGCTTAAAAGCAATGTCTGACCACACGCAGCGAAGGCAGAAGCTCAGCAAAATGCAACAAACGATGAAGAGTAGCGTCTCATTACAAAAGAGGTATATTATGCAATCATCTGACAAGGTCAGGACTCTGACAATATGAACAAACAATCCACCAGGTATCTTATTAACTGAAACTGACCTCTAGAACAATTACAATACAGTTTGCAAAAAAAATTAGGTGCGCCACCCATCTCCTGAAAAATGAAAGTGCCTCAGGCACTGGAAAAGCACTGTGGTACATGTAAATACCTCTATTATTATGCCTTACAGACTGTTTTCGGGGGGGGGGGGGGGATTTGGAAGAAAAGGTCTGTAAAACAGGTTTTTAAACTGCAGGAGTCTCAGGATTAATGTTCCTACTTGTGCCGGGAAAGGTCTTCAACAAAGACCAGAGGTTGAAGGAGGCAGTAGATGAGGAAGAAGAATATCTTTTGTGACACTGGACATGTTCAGCGAAGCACTGCATGCATTTTCAGTGTTACAAGATTAAAAGTATCTAAAATACATAAATAAGAGTGTAGCAGTGCAATCATATGATTGGAATTAGCAGCAGTAAACATGTGACTACATGATTTTAAAAAAATCATCAGATCCAATTCACACTTTTCGTGTCACAAAACATATTAAATGGAACATTTCTCAACATTGTGGACTAAAACATTTAAGATTCTGTGGGGGGATCTGTGACTGCTCCTTGGATGTTTTAGAAACCCAAAGAGGATCGTCTGGATAATGTGTAGAACCTATAGTGCTTACAAGCTGACAGATTTAACTTAGCACACCGAAAATCCAGCGTCACTGATAATAACCTTTATGTGGGTTAAGATGCTGTTCCCATGATCAGAAGGTAGCCAATTCAAATCCTGTAGCTGGGGGTGTGATGTCACCACTGGGCCCTTGAGCAAGACCTTTAACCCCAATTGCTTCAGGGACTGTGTGACACTACTCTCTCACTTGTACGTCTTTGACCAAAGTGCCTGATAAATAAATAAATGTATACTTCATGAGTATACATGATCATGATTATGATCATGCACATAAAAACAAAAAAGAATCGTATGGAGAGGATAATGCTTAACAACCTAGACCAGACGGGTGATCTAGTGTCTTTTCACACAATTAGTGGCAGATGCAAAAAGTACAGTAATGCTGGACAATGTGGCGTTGTAAACAAAGAAAAACAAAGATTGTAGCACAGGCTCAGATATGGCGCCAGTATGTGGGTCAACGGATAAGGGACTCTGTCCGTGATCAGAATTGTATGTCACTTTGGATAATGGTGTCTATTAAATAAATAAAATGTGAGACATCAGGGCAGTGTAATACATAAACAATGTGGCACAGATTAGGACATAAAGACAAGGATTCAAAAAGCAGAAACATTATTTTCCACTTTTTAATAGTATCAGGGTACCGACAATGATCAGGGCCTAAAAGATACTGCAGATCTTTCATGATATTTACTTTCTTTTTCTCTTGGTAGCCCAAAATGTGGGTGCCTTAACCAGTTAGTACCATTCATGGAACAAATCTCCAAAAAAAACAAAATAAATTTAGTATCAGTGAATGACTATGAGTCTGGCCAGCATGACGCTCAGTCTCAGGCATGTGGCTCTGAGTCTCATGTTGAGTAATGCAGATATTTCACCATGAATACCCTGAGCAAGGGCGTAATCTGGTGTCACCTTTCCAGAGTTATGTAATGAACATATTAATAGCCTATTCCTTTCCCATTTTGTCAATGCACCGCTTGTTAAAAAACAGAAAATATTAACTTTAACATTATCAATTAAAAAGTATTTCTTTTTCTGTTGACAACAAAAAGTGAAATATGTCGGACCCTCTCTTGCCTAAACATTTAAATTCTAGGCATATTTTTATTGGCCGTAAATACAAGAAACTTATTTATCACTGGTCCTCAGACAAAGCCAATGCTCAGAGTTTACACTTAAAATAAAAGTTGTGTACTGTACACTGGTGGTTTCACGTTCAGTGTTCGGTTATTGTCTACAAGAGCGATACATAATACAGTTCATTTATTGCATCATAAGTGACAAGTGAAGAGGAGTTGTATTCTAATGACCACAGGAAGGAAGGATCTCCCTTTTGGTGACACGAGTTTCCGAAAAATTTTCAGGGTGCAGTGTAGAGGGTGGGAGGCGCAGATTTTTGAAAGACCAGTGACTGAAGTTCTGAAACGATTAGAATCGTGGCACTTAATATACAACAGAATACACAAAACCAGAAATGAAGATGGCTACCCAAGGAAGCTCCAAACGTGGAATCCCCAAGGGAAAAGGATGTTAGCAAAACAGAAAACCCCTGCAACAATCAGCAAGATAAATAGAAGATGGGCGGCGAAAATGCATTTTGTTATTGTTTGTAGAAAACTTACAAAACAATAGATAGCAATGTCAATGGAATCTTTAGAACTTGCTGTTGTCAGTAAGACACTAGGTAGTAGGACGTTCCATTGTAATAATGACGGGAGCCTGAGATTATGGCCATTTCAGCCTCAGGCTTAAATTTGTCATAAAGTCCCCTTTACTTTCATTAATATTAATTAGGTGTGTGAGTGTTTTAAGCATGGACAGTTCGCATACTTATGTTCTGCTGAAGAAAGAAATTATACCCCCTGCAAGAGCCATCAACAAAGAAGCCTGCAAACAGTTTTCCTCATTTTCGGTTTGAAGAGAACTGACCTTAGCGGACACATAAGTTGTGTAAAAGTGAAACGATAAGCAAAATTCAATAACTGACAGTCAATAGTATAGTATGAGTATTCATGTAAACAGTATGTCAGTTTTAATCGCTTGCGTAAAAAAATTTCTCTCTGCTGTTACAGGTTTCTAAGTCAAGCATCTGTTTGGGTATGCAAGTGATTTCATTTTCATACGGTTTTAAAACTCGGAAGGTTCAATATTGAAATTACAATAATCTTCTTAGGCGTTCTCAGAATTGTAGTGTTTAGTATTAATTTCTGAATATAGTTTTGATTTTCAGATTGCTGGTATAGACTTAGCCTCCAACTGGCATGTGGGTTACTATTTTGTTAAATCCATCTATAAATATTATATGTTAATGATATTCACATATAATATACAAAAAGAAGTTTAGAATGTGCTTCAGCTATAATTACCTTTGACACTCAGGCCACCTTATTTATCCAATCAGTCAAGCACCTTGTCTATCTTTTATCTATTTATTCAATTTTCCTGAATGCATTTTTCTATATGTCATAGACTTGTTGGTTGTTGTTTTTAAACTTTGACCAAGGAGAAAATTCCAGTATACCTGTACTTACTTGCTATTTGCACAGGTGCAGAAAGTTTCAATTCCATGTAAAATTAATTTTAAATATGAATGGGTCAGCATTCTGCTAAGGACGTGTGACATCCTTCCCTGAAGCAGCCGTGCATTCTGCTGAGGACTCTACGTGTGACATCCTTCCCTTAAGCAGCCGTGCATTCTGCTGAGGACCCTACAGTACGTGTGACATCCTTCCCTTAAGCAGCCGAGCATTCTGCTGAGGACTCTACCTGTGACATCCTTCCCCGAAGCAGCCATGCATGCTGCTGAGGATTCTACGTGTGACATCCTTCCCTTAAGCAGCTGTGCATTCTGCTGAGGACTCTACCTGTGACATCCTTCCCCGAAGCAGCCATGCATGCTGCTGAGGATTCTACGTGTGACATCCTTCCCTTAAGCAGCTGTGCATTCTGCTGAGGATTCTACCTGTGACATTCTTCCCTGAAGCAGCCTGCATTCTGTTGAGGACTCTACGTGTGACATCCTTCTCTTAAGCAGCCATGCATTCTGCTGAGGACTCTACCTGTGACATCCTTCCCTTAGGCAGCCGTGCATTCTGCTGAGGACCCTACCTGTGACATCCTTCCCTTAGGCAGCCGTGCATTCTGCTGAGGACCCTACCTGTGACATCCTTCCCTTAAGCAGCCATGCATTCTGCTGAGGACTCTACCTGTGACATCTGTTGGGTGCACCGCTCCGCCGGGTCCGTTGATGAGAAGAGACTCACAGCTAAGACGAGGGGTAGTCGCAAGCCACCAGTTTATTCAGATCGATTGCAATCGGGAGCAACAGTCTGACATACATTCAGCATGTACAGGGAG
>JAODKC010000107.1:21615775-21627217 GCA_026777985.1 Mormyrops attenuatus
CCAGATCACCCTGGACTGTCGGCACGCTTGTCAGTTCCCATTTCTGTTAAATGCAATTTTATGAAATTAACCCCTCACATCCTTCCCTTAAGCAGCCGTGCATTCTGCTGAGGACTCTACCTGTGACATCCTTCCCTTAAGCAGCCGTGCATTCTGCTGAGGACTCTACCTGTGACATCCTACCCTTAAGCAGCCGTGCATTCTGCTGAGGACTCTACCTGTGACATCCTTCCCTGAAGCAGCCATAGCTGTCTTCATTGCTACTCGTTAACTGAATAATCTCTGGTGATTTAACTGCTTAACCACACAAGCATAAGTCACTCCCTCACTGAGTGCTGAAGACCCGTTAGAGTGGTTATGAACTATGCAGACTTCAGTTACCTGACTTTACTTACCAGTTGGCCTGAGAACAGCACAACAAGTGAGTTGGGTCTTGGTAACCTCTACAGTCTTTGCTAAAGCCAGACCTGAGGCAAAGCACTAACAAATCGAGCCAAACAGCTAATACTTTAAATACCCCAAAGGCCAAATGCACCAAACACAAAGAACCTTAGCAAACATTTACAGTATGCTATAAAAATTAAACACACAGGATTTGAATGATAATGTTTAACCTTAATTTTCTTAAAATAATGCTCATATCCCCTTTCTAGAGTTTATGAAACCCAGGCTTCATAATTTATGCTTCACCAAAGAGATTTTGGTCCAAAGAATGCTTAAACCTCAGAGCCTTGTTTAGTTCTCTTCAGAAGGCAAAGCTGAGTTGAGAAGCTCCCACCTTCCACTGTGAATGGAGACAGCAGGTCAGGTCTGTTAAACCCCCAGGGATCTAACTAAGCCAGATGTTTCCTTAGCCACAGTTCTGTCAACAAGAGCAGCCGTTTGCTCTGCTTGGCAGTGAAGAACAATGACAGAGGGCAGCTGTCTGCATTGTGATCCATCCCATATGGCCCCGGCCCGTACCTGGGCCTTTACAATGCAAGCCGCTTGTAAACACATTTCGGTTCTTCGTACTTTTTTTTTTATGTGTCCACCAACACATCCCACACCCGATCACCTAGCTCTTAAAATGGACGATGCTGATTAACAGGCAAATGTGGCGAGCACAGACACAGGTCTGGCCCATTCTGCCGGCAGTGGACTGAGGGGCTTTAGCCTGGGACGGACAGCACTGTCTACCTGATTTTAATCCCGCTGTACAAAAGCGCAGGGATTCCCTGGAGCTTAATAAACGAAAGTGCTCTCATAATCAGGATATTCAGAAGTGCCCTTGGTGCTAAGCTGACATTGTTTACAGGATGTGTTCAGACATCTGTCACTAGGAGGCAGGTTAACTCCTGCTTCACTGGAAAACAGAGTGCGGGCAACCGGGGCGGGCAGGGGTGGGGGGGGGCTAATGGCATTGGTCAGACACCAGCAGGTCATGAATCACTTCCCGGTAATCACGTGTCACCATTACTAACAGCAATGCATGATGTTATGGAAAAGAAGTGAAAAGTATCAAAAGAAATACAGACCTGTGAGTATCTGAAGAGAATTGCTGTTAGCTCTCTTCTAGATTTTACTTTTTAAGTTAACTTAGCAGATGCTTTCATCCAGAGCAACATATAACTGAGAAAGCAGGATCAGACAGTTCCTGTGCTAACCTGGACTAAGGGCCTTGCTCAAGGATCCAATGGTGACATCAGTCTGTTGGCTGGGGATTTGAACCAACAACCATCTGATCACAGGCAATATGTTCATACCCACTCAGCCACACACCACCCTCACTGGCTTAAAACATCCTTCTGGGGCTGCATCCATGCTAAATGGTTTCCAGTTCATACTTCTCCAAAAGTGTAAATTCACAAACAAAGCATGAAGTCACCCATCTGTCATACAGAGCTGCAGTTTAAACAGGAAATGGCTGACGTGAATCACCACAGCCCGAGGCTGGCTTACGGCAGAGTGGAAACACTGAAAAGGCATAGAGACGTAGCGGACGTGTGGCTTGTCCACCAATGTGATGACAGCATGTAACAAAATGCATTTTGGATTCAGTCTAATAAACCAGTCGAGCACATTATCCCCAGAGAAGCTAATAGAGTCAGGTTTGTAATTACTTGACGTTTTAAATTTAAAAGCCGCACTTCCATAATTAAAGTCCCAAATAGCTGCGCTTAAGCAAAATAAAATAGTTTTGAATGTTGGATTACAACATCCCAGGGGGCCAGATGCAAGGGGTGGGGGGTTTGGTGCGCCAGGTTGTGGTCAGATTAACGGCAAAAATCCCAAAGCGCTGTGCTGGCCTTTGGTGCAGATTAGGGGCTGGTGTGGAGTCAACATGCTGTAATCCCCCGATTAGCTAACATAATCACCTGTAAATACACCTTCTGCGTTCTGCAGTGTATGGGGGGGGGGGATCTTATGGCACAGCGCCTCCTGCTGGCTCTCCCCAAGAGCTGCTCAGTGAAGAACCTGTGATATAAGCCCGTGACGGAAAGTAAAAGTAAAGATGTGAAATGACATGGTACCTTGGTGGTGATCTCTGAGGGGGTCACATTACATGGGAGGGTGGTTAAAGCATGAGAAGCTTCTGTATTACAGTTAGAGGAAATGATTCAGTGAATGTGACGACACTGCAGAGGCTCGGCTGCAGCGTCCGCAGTCCAGCTTACAGCAACTTCAGTGACTGCAGACAAAGCAGAGTCACATATTCAGGCCTTTAATCTTTTACATTTATTTTTTTCGCAGACATTATTTAGCAGACGCTTTGGTCGTAAGTGATGTATAAGCGAGGACTGTGCCTGCACAAACTACTTCTGTTCGATGATATATTGTCCCAGAAATAATTGCTATAAATTATATTGTCATTTTAACACCATTTCATGCCTGTCATTTAATAATAATAGCATAATTATACAAGGACACCCTTTCAAAGAGCAGTGAACCTCACTTCCTAACAATATGTGTTTGCATCAGTGTTATTATCCTTTTGATTTTTGTAGTTCACTTTTTACATTATTTTTTATTTTCATTTGAAATCTAGTTTTGTTTCAGGTGTGGTTTTTTTTATTTTTTATTTCAAAAATGCAAATCTACTTATTTGTTACATTTTACTTTAGGTTTTAGTAATTTTATTTCTAGGGATAGACAGAAGGATGTAGGACTTTGACTACTAGGGCTGTTGCGATAACTGCAATACCGTGATATTGACGAGCCAACCACGGGGGATAGCAAGCAACCTCTGCAAGTGCCATGTTCACGTTCTTTTCTTTTTTCACTTCAGTGTGTGTGGCTTGAATGTTAACCAAGATCATTATGACATCTAAACCACACGTCACAAACGTGACTTTTAAGAGCGGCTCTGATCTACAGTGCCACCCCCTGGCCTGACGTGAAAGTACACAGTTGCCTGGTGCATTGGCGCTAGGAGTATGACCATCCTGGACCGCGGATGGTCCGGCACTGCACTGTGCATCTCACGTGAAATATGAATCGACCCTGAGCCGCGCTTGCGACACAGAGAGCAGACATTCATTCTTATGTAAACCAGAAAAAGTATTTCGGTTCATATCTATGTTGCAGTGTCCATATATTGTGCGATAAGTTGGTAACGTTATTATTGCGACTGGCCTAGTGAGGACCAGAGAGGAGAGTCGGAGTGTTCTTGGAGTGACTGGGGTTAAGGACGTTACTCAAGATGATGGGTGATAGAAATTACTCTTCCAACCACCGGATTTCACCTAGCAGTCTTCTGAAAAGGTGCAGTGAGTTCTAACCCCCAGGGTTGCCAACCTTGGTCAGCTGGCTGCTGTGAAATTTTCAATTCCAGATGAGTCTGCACACACATTTACATCTATGTACGAGTTTTGCTACCTTGTAAATAGTCTGTAGGGTTTGCAAACTTCCCCGATGCTTTTGATTTAGTTAATTTTAGTTTTATAATGGAATAATAAAGATGTGCCATAAGATTTTTAGTTCAGTGGAACCCTGAAGCTTAAAAATGACTTTGTTAGATTTTTATCTTTTTTTTGCCTGTGGTAACAATGGGGCTCTAGAATTTGTGTCAACAAACTCAGTATAATTTTAAGGCCGCTAGTCTATACTATAACCACCTTCAGAGGATCCAGATTCAAAATTTCAATATGAACAATGTATGAACTGAAAAAATAAATAGAGAAATTACTTTTTAGCACAATCCATACAAGTCTATCTTACAATTTTTTAAGGAGAAATTTTTTAGAAATGTTCTGGCTGAAGAAGGCTGAAATGATGATCAGAGTTCCCTCCTTTGGAGTGCAGCACAAACACGAGTCGACATCACACTTACGTAGATAGCAGAATATTCCAGAACCCCAAAAAAAGATATGTTCTAATGAAAGCTGGGACTTTTATCCTGGCCTATCTTCTACTATACTTTGGGTGCCGTTTAAGACTGGCAGACTGGCATAGCTGAAATGTGTTTTCAGCTAAATATATATTCTCATAACTTACGTCATGCATTACATAATCATATAAAAGGTTTAGCTGAAAGAAGCTAAAAGAAGGTATTTTTGTGGATCTCTGGAGGGAGGGGGGCAAACTAATGTGAAAATTAAGGTGCAGTATGACCTCATTTGACCTTCGTCCACTGCATCACTTACATATATAAATAGTTTGAAATCAAGTGGACACGGTCATCAATTGGGGTATGTACTTAACAGTGACTCCCAATTAAGAAATCCAGATGCCATAATTAATCGTCTTAAAAAACTTCGATTTCACCATTAGATGTGCACCTACAATTAGCACACCTCATTTACTGTACCAACTAACAAAAAGGAGCTAGATTCCATAGAAAATCTTACTGGTCACAATTTGACTACAATGGCTCCCTCTAGTGGCAGTAACCAATAGTAGAAGAAATGGCAGCTATAGCAAGTTCTGTTTGTTCAATCAGTAAGGGGCTATTATTGTAGCAAATTATTTGCAAATGTGTGTGGAGAGTAGCGTAATCAAATTTGTAAATGTGTAGAAGAATCTGTTACAGAATGTGACTTTTGCTATACTTCTTCCTTGAGAGATCTGCAAATGCGTGTGGAGATTTGTGTACCTGTATCTCAATCCGCGTGTGCTTAATCAGATCTGTAAATGTGCAAAAGAATCTGTAAATCTGTACTGAGATTTGCAAAATGTGTACAGGAATCGGTAAATGTGTATTGAGAATCTTTGTGTGCGTAATTAGATTTGCAAATGTGTAAAAAATCTCTAAATGCATAGAGATTTGCAAGGACATTTATATTTGTACATGTGTAGACAAATCTGTAAATGCGGGCATAGATCGCGTAGACAAATCTGTAAATGCGGGCATAGATCGCGTAGACAAATCTGCAGATGCGTACATAGGTATTAATAGGTAAAAAGTTTTAGTATTTTGCTCCAATCGCTGTAAATACAGTTGAGACAAGCAGGCAAACTAATGTGAAAATTAAGGTGCATTTTTACCTCATTAGACCTTCTTCCACTGCAACTCCAATTAGTAGCACACCTCATTTATTGTACCAACTGAACAAAGGAGCCAGGTTGCACAGAAAAACTTACTGGTCACAATTTGACTACAATGGCTCCCTCTAGTGGCAGTATCCAGTAGTAGCATAAATGGCAGCTATAACAAGGTCGGTTTATTCAATCAGTTAAGTAGTTTAGCGTAGGACCGGGTTCTACTACACAAAAAAAGAACACAAAGGAACGGTATCAGTTTTCAGAGCTGATGCTTCTGAACTTTTAATTATCCAGTTAGAACTTCATAGCCAATTTCAGTCTTTCCCACCAAAAATAAATTTAGAGCTATTTAGGCATTTAATTCCAATGACACATTAAAAAAATCTCGTACAATTGCGTTGTTTCTCACAATTAAAGGATTTCAATGGAATGCACTAAAAATGTGGCTTAGTGTCATGACACCTGCCTTTAGCCCACAGTGCAAGAAAGGTGCGTTTTTACGGGAAGTTAATGTGTTTGTGCTCTAGGAAGCCCCCCACGTTTACTGTACAGTACATTATAAATTATTACGACATACCTTTTTTTTAAATTATGACCGTCAAAACATGAATTATGAAGTCAAAACATGTTAACATGTTGTTAATTTGGTTTCAAAGCAGATTCAGGACTGAACACATGAGATTAAGAATTACATTACGACTCAATTACAAAACGTTTACAAAAAGGAAAACGAAACAAACGGGAAATCCAATAATAAATCAACCGTATTTTATATGTATATAAAAGAAAGCAAGCTTAAATAAATATGACACAAACACAAAAAATAACATATGAAGACAAAAAGAAAAAGAAAACTTTGGACAACATTACAGGGGATTAGCTAAGGGGGTTCTTTCAGTACAGTATATTAACGAAGTTAATTTTTAACTTGAATGTATCAGTCTTGCGTAGTTAAGGCTCTAAGCCTCCTATGAAATATATTAAACCGAATGTAAATCAGATCACATGTTCCCCTCTAAGCCCAGGCCTAATCTAGCTCTCAGGCAGACGCTTCCGGAAACCCTCGCCTGTATTCACCTGTCGCCTTACATGGCTTACGGTGACCTTAAAGCAGGCGTCAAGCTTCCGGGGAGCAAAGGAGGGACCATGCACAGTAATACTGTCATCAGCACAGCAGACCTGGAAGACACTGGTAAGATCCCATATATAGCTTATGGGACCAGAGTATAGCTGGCACTGTAAGAGCACTGACTGAATACTAGTGTTGTGCCAGGGCAGCGCTACACACGTTTTTATACATGCAGATAAAAGCTATATTCTGCTATACCCTGTTTGGCCACTAGGTGGCAGGTTGTTAAACGGACATCCGGACAGACTGCCCACAATGTTTCGATCAGCAGTACTGTCCTTACATCTGCCATCTATACTCACGTGGTGGAGTCTGGGAAGCAAACGGATCACACGTACTAAACATAAGACATACCTGGATCCATTATTCAAAAGTAGTGTTAGATTAACAGAAACAATAAGTTTAACCTCTAATGGACTCATCAGTGCTTTTCATTAACCTCTGACTGTGACTCTGTTTATGAACACTTCTCCTGATGTACTCTCTTGGTTACTGCCACTGATATATTATTCCTGAATGTGCATTTTTAATCTGTACATCTTTGGGCATACTAGCATGCTCCACGAATCGACGGTCTATGAATGAAATTTTGTTTCTCTCTCTTTCATAAAGAGGCAGGCAATCAGCTACACATATCAGTACAGCAGATAAATCACTCATTGCGTTTCTTTTGTGAAGAGCCACGTGTTTGTTTTTTCCGTTATGACAAAAAAAATTTCGAACGAGCACAGAGAAATCAGAGTTGCCGCAGGACTACGGTGTCACGGTCGTTCACGAGTTTCAATTCCCTGTATCCTTTTCGGAGTCTGCGACATCGGGGTCCGCACATGCTCAGTCCGTTCCTCCCAAGTTATCCATGATCAGCTGGTGCCTCTCAGGTCAGAGGTCATGATCAGCATCCCATTTCTAATTCCAACCTGTTCATGTCCCAGGCTGCTTGAAGACCTGGAGCAACTTCTCCTCTACAAATTGAAACCTACTAAGTGCAAAACAGTACTGTACTCCTCCCTTTCCTTTCAAACTACAAAGACTTATACGAGGGAACACAGCGAGCACCACTGTTGCTGCCACAACCGTGAGGCTGTACTGGGAAACAGTCCAGATCAGGTATCCGGTGGTCTCTCAGTCTCAGGTACAGGAGGATGCAGTGCAAGATCTAACTTAAGGAAGCGTTGGCGTTGCGGGGAACTTGATCCCACTGAACGGTGAGCCCCAGTAGTGCAGATCCATGTCCGGAGCAGGAGTTAGCTGGGAATGCTACACTTCCCTAAGAAAAGATCAGAAGCGATGTGATGTTAAAACATGCACTAATTTGCTTACTTAGGAACATTTTTCTGAAGCAGAGGAACAATATGCGACAAGTTGAGACACAGATGTGTTACTTAAGGACATGGATCAGGATGAAGCAAGGAGCAGAGAGACAGACACGAGGCAAGCAAATTGTCTGGACATATAGCAACTAGTATTAACAGTAATGTGCGAATATTTTTCCATCTAATTGGAAAACAAAAGTATTTGGGAAACTATGTTGCAAAGGACATAGACGGGATCGTGTTGTGAAATGAGAAATATCTTTTGAAGCACCGCTTCCAACAAGATTGGTCTGTCACTCCATGAAAAGTGCAGTGCGTCATCTTGACACTAAGCCTTTTGTTTTGGAGGAACCGTCATCGTGTTTCTCAGAAAGGGTGGAGACCACGGCAATATGCCGCTAGGCCACAGACCAGCGGCAAGACAATGACCTGGTGGGTCACACGTCAGCTTTCCACACCCTTTCCAGGACAAAGGTCTAAATTAAGGTGCCCTGCATTAATGGGGCACAAGGGGCAGTATAACGGTCAGTTAGCTAACGGTACTGCTTTCTTCTCACAGGCTGGCAGTCATGTGACAGTCATGTGACCAGAGTCTCTAACGCCCCGGGATTAAGTTTGATAGTGCTTCAGCAAAAGGATACGACTGAGGAAAGTAATGTAAAGTAATGTAATGTAAATTTTATTTCTAAAGCACACTTGAACAACTGACGTTTTCGAAGTGCTGTACAAAATTAGCACACACAAGACATAAGACAACTGCATAAATAGTCACAATACAATACAACTAACAAGGACTAAAATAATAACTATAATAACAGTTAGAACTAAAAGGCAATCTATAAAAATAGGTTTTTATCGAGATTTAAAAAGAGAGACTGAAGGGGAGGACCTTATCTCCAGAGATTAAAGCAGGTGTGCTGGGAAAAGGGGGGCAACAGCAGGGGGCGCTGTGGTGAAGAGGAGCAGACTTACGATGCCGAGAGAGTGGAGTTGAGCATGACGGTGGTGCGTATGCGGTAAAGATGCGCCAGGGTCAGCTTCTTGTGCTGCTGCAACGGCGATCTCCTGGCCACCCCAGTCTCCGTGTCCTCAGGCCCCTCAGACCCGCCCGACTCCCCCAGGGAGAATGAGGACGACATCTTGCCATCCGATCCAGTCAGGGCACTCTGAACCTGCTGAGAGTCCGCGCACTCCGAGGTGTCCGTTAATGCGCCTGAGCTGTTGCATCTAGCGGACAGGTCCTCAGCGGAGTCTGCATGCTCAGCCTGGAACAGGAAGTCCTGCTTGTTGAGTTGCGACAAGCTTCTGCTGTGGATGAGGCTGGCCCTCCTGTTGGCGAGCCGCATCCTCGTCACGTTGCCGGCGTTGCAGCGTGCCTCGAGGCCTCCCTGCACCCGCTGCAGCAGGTTGTCCTCGGAATGGCATTTGTTGGCGAGGTTCTGTAGACAGCGTTGGCGGTGCTGCACTGGTGTGCAGCGCCGCAGCTTGATGGAGTTGGTGACAGAGAGCTGGGAACCTGTGCAGGTGGGATCCTCCTCGTCTGGCCCCTCCACCAGCTCCTCGCCCTCCAGCTCCTCTGTCTCACCCTCCGTGTCCTCCTCCTCCTCCTCATCTTCCTCTCCCTGTCCAGGCCTCTCCCTCAGGGACAGCTGTCGGAGCAGGGACTCGGGCGAGAGTGTGCCATAGGCGCTGTCTATGGACATGGAGCGATCCGCTGCCCCTGGCACATCCAGGCTGTCGGTCTGCAGTCCCTCGCGGTGGGACTCTACGGCCATCAATCCGGAGCTGCATACGTCAACCCCGAAGAGGGAGGCCTCATCTGCAGAGCTGCTCGGGATCGCTTCCTGCGATGACGAGTCACTGCCGTCTTCCATGACTGCCACGGACAAGGTCTCGGTGGAGCCGTCTGATTGGCTGTAGAGGGGAATGAGGGTACAGACTTCACCGAATAGCATGTGAAAGGTGCTACAGAAACAAGAACCTTCCAAGCTCTCCAACTGCATGTCCTTTTGTATCCTCAAACTTATGTTTTAGTTAAACATCAAATTGTAACTTTAGGCTGGTCTCACCTACTTGCCTTCACCTACTGCTGTATGCTGTTCTGTTTTGCATTTGATGAATAAACTTTGAGTGTTTGATTGATATAGTGATCGATTGATTTTTTGACTGACTGATTGTCCCTATCTCCGATCCCTCCGCTGGCAGTGATTCTGGGCTCAGAAGGCATTACCTTTCAGCCTGATGGTCTTTGTGCTGCAGACAGGGGGAGCTGGCTGTGGAGTTACTGCTCTCTTCCTCCACCTCCTCCTCCTCCGCTACGCCCCCGGCTTGCCTCTGCTTCCGCCGGAGTTCCTCGGAGTGAAGCTTCTGGAGCTGGTTCTGGCACATGAAAATGCCAGTCAGACGCCACCGGGCATCCGGGCGGGACACCGCCTCGTCACTGACAGAATTAATGCGTCACGGCGACGTGGAATAGCACACGCCCGGGTTGGCCAAGGGAGGTGTCGATTCCTATGCTACCCTAGCGTGTCATGAAAAGGGTGCCGGTGGTCAGGGGAGCTGACATGTAAGAGAGGACCGACGTACCTGGACGTTACAGATGCCGTCTATCCAGCCCCGCCCCAGGGTAGTGCTGTAGGCCTGGAAGGAGTAGGCAGCCACCGCGTTGCCGAACTCGTTGAGGTAGATGACGAGGAAGGAGCCTAGGGAGGGAACAGTCAGCGACACGTCAGGCCCCCCCGTCATCAAATGAGGCCTCAGCATACATTACTCAACCATTTTTATTTTAATGTGCTGAGGGTCACATTTCTGGATCCTTCTACTGTCCTGTCTGTTTGCTTTGTAAAAACAGCAAGTCATAAAAATAAACTATTCATTTACGTCTTTGCTAAGCTTGTCTTAGCTGTAGTCATGGCTGTTCACTGAAAACATTTAACTGAAAATAGGTCAAAAGTTGAAACCGAGCTGGGCAGAGCAGCAGACCGCAGGACTTAATTATGTCCTTATGCTTTTCTGTAAGCTTATTTTACTAGCTGTGGTGGAATCAGGGGGGCGGGGGACACACACTCACCGGTGTCCTTCAGCTCCTTACACACCACGTTGTGGATGAACAGGGGCTGGCGGATGACCTTAACCTTCTCACGCTTTACTGGCTTGGTGATCAGCAGCATGTCGGTGAACAGGAAGCAGTGAACATCCATCTGTGTGTGTGCAGGGGGGGGGGGATGGACGATACAGCATTTAGGATTCCATGGCTTGTTACGCTGAAGCTTACTCAACATGAAACAACCTAATCTCAGCCTTCCACTAGACTTGTGCGATTAATCGCGCGAACACAGCTTTTATTATGTCCCGTGTCTATTAGCCTCCGTTCCACAGGTCGCCAGGGGGCAGGTGCCTCGTTTCTGAGGCCCCACTTGAAAAAAACCCTCACCCCCCCGGGGGCGCGGGGCGGCCCCCGCGGGGGGGGGGGGGGGGGCGGGGGGGGGCGGGGGGGGGGGGGGGGGGGGGGGGGGGGGGGGGGGTGGGGGGGGGGGG
>JAODKC010000107.1:21631602-21646563 GCA_026777985.1 Mormyrops attenuatus
CCCCCCCCCCCCCCCCCCCCCCCCCCCCCCCAAGAGCAGGAGCTGTAGCCCCGAATAAATCCAGACAAACCCTGATATTTGTCCAGCTCAGACATTTTAACAACCATTCTCTCTGTTTGAGAATTCCATACATCACACCGGTCCTAGTCCAGGCCTGCATTTCCTGAAACAATTCCCCAAAGAATTCAATATGATGAATGTCAGACAGACTAGGTCTCTGGGCTAAGCGGCTGATGTCTTAAGATCCCAGCAAAGCCCTTGGGGCTTAAAACCACCCCACAGTGAGAGCTCTGAAGTCCGGGCAAACACTGCCAGTCGTTGACCTTCTCTTCTGTTTTTATCTCTCAGATGTCAACTGTGCAGGATTTACAGATGACCTAAAAGTCACTTTATTCGTTGGTATGTTCTTACTTATGGGTCTGAAACGCTTCCAAAAACCAAACAAAACGCACGCAACACAGTATCTTTGGATGAAATAACTGACCACCAGACTGGAACCCAGTTCACTAAATGTAATCCCCAGTGCTAAAACGAGAAGCATTCAGCTACTAACGAACTCGAAGGAAACTCAAAGCAGGAAGCGGGCCAGCTATGACCCCCCCCCAAACCCTGTGAGCGACTGCATATCAGCTGAGGTCCTCACGATAGGTCATTAAATAAACAGACTCCGCCCACCTTGCCAATTGTATTCGTGCCTGTGCCAGAGCTGAAGAAGACACTGAATCGGCTGGTGGACCGGTTCTTTCGACCCTCCTGGTTCAGGGAAGGGGTGCCAACAATGGGCAGCTGGGGCCCGGCGTCTGAGTACGGGATGCTGGCATCGCCCAGGAAGGCTGGCACGTTTTTCCTGTACCGAGCTTGACCCTGAAGTGGCAGAGGGAAGGGAGGAAGGGGTTAACAGGTTTAACATGACATCAACGAGAACAGGACTGGTCGCAATCAGATGGGCCTGTCAGTAGGGAGCGAACACAAGGGAAGGAAGAGAGCATTCCGGAGCAGACGAAAATGACATCAATAGGAGCGAGAGACGGCACCCCGAGCGGTGGTCCTGACCTTGAGAGATGGCAGGACAGACAAAAAGGAAATAGAGTCCATTTCTTAAAGTGACGGGACATTTACTGCTCGAGGACACTTGCATGACCCCAAAAAACCGGAGCAAAGACAGAAAACCCAGGTGTGATCCTTAAGTAAGTTGCTATATCAGTAACGCAGAAGGAGGACATGGAACAGAGAAGCAACAAAAAGACAGGAGTTCCAGAGTGAAAAAAGATAGTTGCAGAATGAGTCGGGGTGGGGGTGGGGGTGGTGACAGCTCCCAAGTGAAGAATGACTTCATTAGGAAGACTAACAAGGAAAAGGAATGTAAGGGGAGACACAGAGATGAGATTCATTACATCATCTATTACGCCTTCTCACCAGTACAAACCAACACTCTCCCATTGTCCTATGTACATTGTTCCTCCATTACAAACTGTTACAGAAACACAAAATTATCCAGTCCTGATAAACCACAATCTTCTGATGTAAAAACTATGGCTCAGGCATCAATTTCAGATTCATTTGTTCTCAGAAATATCTGGACACCGGCACCAGCCTGAATAAGGAAATAGAGTATTGCGATGTGTAAGTTAGGAATTCTGTTTGTCTTCAATATTTGGGTCATAGAGTGAAAATGCAGAAAGAGATTTGTCACAACAGAAAGGTCTACATTCAGGGACTCAGGAATAAGGACGTGCTAAAGGCTGGTTTCACTTTGCATGTTTGCAATCTACTCTAGATTTCCCAAAACAAGATGGGGGCGGGGGGGGGGGGTTTCCAGACAGCATTGTTGAATTGCAAGGCCACCAGTCACCTCCACAAACATGATTCCTGAAAATGGCACCCCGTTACCTGAAAGGGCCCTGACCTGAAAATAGCACATGTTGCCAGCAGTAGCGTGACCAGGTTTTTATCGTGCGTAAGCAATGACAGCTTGGCCTGTAGCGAGGCCGGCTGCTGGGACAGCAAAGAAGCCGAAGAGGAAGCGAACGCACTGCTAATGATCAGTAGAATCTATGCTCTCTTGACCCACTCTCTGCACCCCGGGGCTCCGAGGTAAACCACCCGCTGCAGAGCTGTGAACCGGTTTTGTGGAAGAAACACAATGAAGTCAAGGGGTCAACACATTTCTTAGCTGTCCTACTTCTCATAACCTACAACCCTGTTGATATTTATAAAATCTAATAAAGAATCTACTTATAAGTAAGACTGAGGCACAGCTATGAAGACAAAAACAAGCTCCAAAAAACAAACAAATGGAAAAGACAAATTCCTTCCACTTTCTGGGGCTCCACCACCCATCTGACTTGAAGAGCAAAAGGCTGGAGGCTTCATTGTGTGCTTACGAGACAAGTGTTCTTATACAAGTTTGCAGCTTTTATTTTTCCAGTCTCCTGGCTCAGCTAGCCCACCCCCTTCTGTAAGTGCACAGACTGACCAATTCTGTCTCAGGAATTCTGGACTGTGAGATAAGCTTGCAGGTGTCCATTTGGGGAGGGGGAAGGACCCTGGATGCCCGAGCTGTTGACAATGGGCAATTTCCTGCAGCTTTACTCATAACGTGCCGCCTGAGTCTTGATTAGCTTTGTAGGGAATAGCCGCTTTTTGGATGCAGACATTATCCGGAGGGTACTCGTATGCTCTAACCAGCGAGCCATGGAAACTCACTGGTGCAAAAGTAACCAGCAGAACCAGCGAAAGCAGAGTATTCATGAAATAGCATTTTCCAAATTCGATCATTATGCTAAAGCTGTTATCCTATAGTCCGTCGTGGCTTTATGAGTATTGATTAACAAATTTCATAAAATAAGATGAGAGGAGGAAGCAAGTCAGCTGTACTCACCATAGAAGCCAAAGGCCTGTCGAAACCCGCGAAGACCATCGTAATTCTGTAGCTCAGCTTACGGTGGACCCAGCTGGTGTAGACTGGGATTCACTCTCAAACACAGGCGCAAACTCAATCTCTCACGACACAGGCTTGAGCAAAACGAATATCGCAATAAATAGGATGGAAGAAGTGCGGGAATACTCTCGACCAATGAGGAGCAAGAAATCTTGGACCAAAGGACCACATCCAGGGGCCTGGTAGCACGTCCTTAAGTCCTTTCTGTCTCCCTGGTACGCGTGCATCAATTTCCCCGTACTGCGAGATGTCCAACTGAGCCTTGCATGCCCGCATTGCCGAGAGGGACTGTCCTGGTGTCACAGCAACAGGCAGATCCTGCCCATTGTGACAGCAGGAAAGAGGAGGTGGGGCTGAGGGCGTACCATCCACAAACAGGAGGCGTGGCCAGGGGAACAGCGCACTCAGGAGACATCCTGCTGCTACACAAGCCAAATGTTTGCTTGACGTGAAGTTTTTTGTCCCTCCCCGACATTCTGTTTCCTTGACCTGACATCACCCTCCCCTTTCCTTTGATTTGATTTTAAAAGAGCCTCATTTCCCTATGAAGCCGTTGGACTTTCCCCCCATCTTTCCACTGAGCTGGTTACCCCCCCCCATGTATTGATATGGAAGGCGGATACCAAAAGACACAAACAGCAAGCAAGTCTGCCCACACACACACACACCTTTGCCCATGAAACTGAGGCAAAACAGCAACAGGCCAAACATCAGGCGACAGATCAGACAGATCAGCACCTTCGGCACCGTGCGCGTTCCTTGATCTCGCTCTTTACCTTTCCCAGTGAATGACATTTCACTACTCTGATGAAGATTCAGGGCATCCCGAAGTTCCCCAAGTCGGCTGGCGCTGGCTGTACAAAGCCAGGAAGGGACTGGACCAGCCAGACTTCCTCCTGGAGCTAATCTCCCTCCAACTGGCGCTGATGGACGGGGTCCAAAAGCCACCGTTGCTAAAGCCGTTTCACGGTCCAATAACATGAAGGGTCAAACATGTCAGGTAGTCTGAAAATTCGTCATTGCCAATTCCCACATAAAAAGGAAAAAAAGAAAAATTTAAAACTCAGTAATTCTTGAAACACTGCAGTCCGCACTATAAACATCTGCCCTGGGTGTAAATGATCATTTTAAATAAGGCATCTAAGCACAACTGAGCCCTTTAACTCCTACAATTTCTGCTTTTCTACTATCAGTACTGGCTACATGTAGACTACTGCACAAATGCATCCTTTTCGGGGTCCAACACCAGGGGTTCTTTTATATGCTCTTAAACTTAACGCGACCTGAACTCCATTGTGTATCCGACTTTATAAAGCGCTGTAGGCTTCTGTCTGTGTAGCTTGAATTATTTCATCGCTAAGGCAATTACAGAAGAGCAGCCTGCGGGGTCACAATGGGCAATTTAGGAATTAAGATGCCCAGTTAATCCAACATTTAGATAAATGGTGGGAAAAAGGTGCTGCGATAAACTCAGAGTCTCTCAATCCCAACACAAATCACAAGCACATTGGAGTTATGGTACACCAGAAAGGATCAGCACGCTTCATGAATCCCATTGGTAAACAAGGCTGCTGGACAATTAAAATCAGCGGAACAAATCAGTCAAGGGAGCAACTGTGCCGACGTCCACATTAGCCACTGAAGTATGGGTGGAGGAACAAAGGGGTATTCAAAAACACTGGAGATCGGCGTGCTCGATAAATCAGCGACAGGACAATGGCAGCAGGGAGGTACTGTACAGGTCTGATCGAGATTATAGTCTGCGGCATCGGAGAAACATCATGGTAAGTTCCTACACACACATACTCGATATAAACTTTCCGTTTCACGTAGGCTGGCCTTATTACTCTGCTTTCACTCACCACAGCATGCATCATCTCCGGCGGAACTTGGAAACACTCGCAAAAAGGGAAACTGGGTTACAAATCCAACTCAAGACTCAAGTGGCATTAAGGGGTCTCCTATAGCGATGAAAGGGGCAAAAATTCCATCCTCCACACATTCGAATCATGCTGTGAAAAGGCACCTCTGCATCTCAGCTATTAAAAAAGAGAAGACTTACAAGACAGATTAAATTTATTTGAAACGTAAAAGAATAAAGCCAAAGGTCTGGGGGAAAAAAGAAAACTGGGAAATGGCAGAAGCCGCTGAACCACAGTGGGACCTTCTCCACCGTTTGAGAAACTGCATCCTGCATTCAGAAGCAAAGTCCTCCCTCTCCAAAGCAGCCCCCGCCCAATGGCCATCCCCAGGGCCCCCCTTACCTGGTACTGCGTGGGGACAGGGGCCTTCTGGGGGCTTCTCTCACCATCCAGGTTATTGTCAGAAGCCAAATGCAGGACATCCCAGCTGTGCCAGGAAGACAGGTGGCCAAAACGTACCATGTTCCCCCACGACGCTACCTCTGTAGCAGTGCAAAGACTCACCCCAAGATCTGGAAACACAGCAGTTTCCCTGGGAGGGGGGACAGTCTCAACTGGGCAAATAGATCAGCTGACTTGAGATGCGGGGACAATCAATCGGGTAGTAGGTGTGATTTGGCCTTAAGGCTGCCCACGCCCATCACTGGGGGCAGAGGGGGGGCGACAATCTCTGTCCCAACCACTACTCCGAGCACCATCTGTTGTAAATTTCAACAGTCTTTTCACCAATGTGTACCAAAGGCTGCTTCCTATGTAATTGTGTTGTTTACCAAGAATCAGAGTAGGATCTTACTGTGTACCACTCGACATAAGAACATCTGACAGCATAGTGTCAAGATACAGCATGTGAATTCTAAAGAAAAAGCAACACACTCTTTTACACCCTCCCACCCACATGATTTAACATATGAAGATAGTCTTATACAGACCCTGACAGACAGTCATCAGGAATCTTTAGTTCTTATTAAGAAATGAAATCTGAAGGCTGGAACCAGGAGCTACCTGCACTAAGAAAATAAAAGCCGCTGTATATGAAAGATTTGTCAACTGAACCAAGATCCAAGCATTCTATGACATTATAGGATATTAACAACAATCAGGGACAGCAAAGAATTTGCATGGAAGTTTGTAGTTGGTTAATGAAGAATTGATTTCTTGGATTTCTCTTGGAAGCTGGACCTGCTCCATAGCCTATAATGCCCTTTAAGATGCCTTTGTGTATCTAGCAACGCTATTTCCAAACTACCACCTCTCACATTGACTGGGAACAGAAAATTGACATTACTCAGGTAACCACCGATGAGAATTTGCAATAAATACAAGCCAGCATGTGACTAGTATCGGAGGGAACAAAGTCCACCAAAATGATGAAAAGTAGTCCTGTCACAAAGACCCATCTTCACCATTGTACTGTGTAGCATCAATGGGTATTGTTGATTGGGTTCCATTGTGTGCCCGTTAGGTGTCGACAGCCAGAAACTAATTAGGGGCTAACTGTGTCAGGCTAATTAACTTACAGGCATCTCAGCCTGTCAATAAGACCCATTGTCTGGGACAGTTGGGGACAGTTCACAGTGAGTGAGCTGATCTTTGTCCAGATAAGAGAAGATCAATGTCGTCTGTTTGTGTATCTCCCCCGAACGTTGGCCCTGATTGGGACTCATCACCATTTTGCAACAAAGGACCAGACCAGGGGATCATAGGAGAAGCTCCCTGTCAGGCTAACCCTACGATTCTGACCCTGTGCCTTAAGAACATGGGGCATGTCAGAATGACGGCTTTCAGCATCCACTCATGAGTACTGCTTCCAAATATGACACTGAAATAATCAAGGCAACAATTTCAATAAATGTGCTCCAGCATAGCCTGGCTGCAACGACATCTGCAGGTAGGATGGTCATTAAGAACAGACACCTCCCTCTATAGGAAGGGAGGCCTCACAGGCAAAATACAGGCTTAATTGGACAAAGCTTTTCGGCCCCTTGGGCGTTTGCTCACTCTACTTTGATCCACCTGCTTTATATTCCCTGACTGGCTGATGGCGCTCTTTATGTAAGCCATGGGCTGTTCACTTCCATGAGGCTGGGAAGCGGCGTAATAAGCTTCCTGGGAAGCATCATAAATGTCCTGGGATTGTCACACCAGTTGTTCAACTTCATGAGACGAGATACTAGTTAGAACAGGATTATAAGAAGCAGCATGGCACGAAAGCCTTGATATCCAGGCATGATCTATGGCAATGAACAGGGCAAAGTACCGCAGGGCTGAACAGAGCCCTTTTATCGTTGAAGATAACACGGACATCATTTAAGGCAAAAAATGAAGTTTGCCTTGTCTTGCACAAGGAGGCCAATAATATGTGAAAAGAAACTATTCATGATAGCCTGTCTGTAAAATTCAGACACTCCCAACTAATCCATTTGATGACAAAATAAAAATTAAATCAAAGGTAGTGGGGTACTTAACCTAAAATACACAGCTGTATAAATTAATACTTATGTTCGTTATTTGTGTCAGTTTAGCAAATTAAATCCTTAACTATGAGACTTATGGCACATGCATGCTACTCAAATCTTGCTACTAAGCTCAAGTACATCATGCAGATGTCACAGAAAATGGCGGCTTTGTACCGCAGATACAGATATCGACACCCACATAACTGAGGCCCTATCTTCCGGCGTGTGTTCCGCATATTCTCGTACCTTTGTCTGGGCCCTATGAGCTCCCCCTATGCTGAGGGGGCTGTCAGATGGGAAGATCAGGCCCGTGGACTCGAAGCACCTCACGCGGGCTGCCACCAGCCCTCGACCCGCGGCGGTGGCCAGCTGGGGCTGCTGCTGCAGGTCTGTCAGGCTGCTGTAGTGGGTCAGGATCCCGGCTTGGTAGGAGGGCAGCACAGACGGGCTGCTGGAGACCTCCCACGTCCGATGGCGGAAGTTGAGCATTTTGCGTAGTGCCCCAGTGCCCCTGGCATGCGGCTGGAATTCACAGGGCTGAGCCCGGAATGTTCCGCAGGAGCTTGCAGGAGGAGGGATTTGTGGATTTTTACGGGTAGGAAATGTAGTCCAGTCCTCCTTACATGGAGTCTTTCCAGGGATCTGGCGTGCAACCAGGCTGATCTGGATCAGAGCTCTCAGAGGAGGTCCAGTCACATCAGTGATCTGGGGGTCTGGCTCTTTTGGACTGCTTGGGTGGGGGGTGGGGTGAGTGTGTTAAACATACAGTGACCCAGTTCTGCTGATCTGTAGCTGGGTTTCAAACATACATCGCACAAGAACATTTATTAATTTAAATTTTTTTTTTTTTTTTTTTTTAAAAAAGAGGTGGGTTTCTCAAAAAAATAAATAAATAAATCCCCACTCCCAGAAGTTTCCTCAGAAGTTTCCGGAAGGTGAAAGGGTTTCCCTTGCTGACTGTGCTTTGCGACAACAGGTTGGCAGTAAACCAGTCAGCAATCTACCAAAGTCAGGCTCTTGCCTCTTCCTGACTTCTTTTCTGAATATTTAAAATTCAACCAACTTTCAGTTTCGATATGAAGACGACTTGCAACATTCGAATAATGGTAATACCCAGATGGCATATGGGGAATCGCCCACAAGGCCGACCCGTCGTATAGTAGAATAAAAGAATCAGTTTCCATACAGTGATGACACGGGATTGTCCTACTTCCCTGTTTCTGATGCTAACCCTCCCTTACCACCTGGTGACCTCGTCTCCGGCGGCACCCAGAGCAGCCATCACAAAGACCCGTCCAACTGGGTGTCGGAAAGTCCTCCCTGGTCCGCCGGCACCGTGCCGAGCCACCAGCTCCTTTTTCCCAGTCTCCAACCTCCGCCGGTGCGCTGCGATCGCACTGATCTATAGACCTTTGCTCGCCTTACCCGTTCTTCCTCTCGAGCCCGCCAGGAGCAAAGAGCAGCAGCAGTGGACCTCCTCCTGCACCTCCACCTCCACCCCTCCCCCCCCATAACTTTCGCTTTCCCCGCTGTGCACCTGCCACCTTCCTAACACCCCCCCTTATCTCTGCCGGATTCCTTTAATCAGCTGCCGCCACGTATAAAGCTCTCTGTGGGAACAGTACTGGCACACTGCTTCCCCAGCCTAGAAGGTTATTTACCCCTTTAGTCTCCGCCCCCTCCGCCCGATTTACAGCTTTGCAGCCCCTGCTGCCAGGGCCAATTGGCCATTTCCTCCAACTGCCAAAAACCTCTACCATCTTTTACAGTGCCTCTCAACTCAGTCCCTGGGGATCCCCAGAGTGTCCATATTTTTTCTCCCTCCCAGCTCCTAACCAATCAAGAACACCAAATACTTGGTACAGGTATTCTGATTGGCTGGGTGTTGGGAGGGAGCAAAAATGTGGACTGTCTGGGAGTCCCCGAGAACTGGATTCGGAAACACTACCCTACTACACTGAATCTTAAAATTTGTATGGTTTGAAAAGTCACCTTTCACTCCTCAAAATGTACCTCAGATACCCCTGATCAACAACTGCTCTAGGTATGCAGTGCCAGGGTAGGAAATAACAAATGGCCCAGGACAGCCCCCAAGAAATATTTTCTGGAAGTCCCGATAGGAATTTGAAGGTGAGTTTAAAAAAAAAAAAAAACACGTGACTGTGCACACAAACCACTGGCTATCGAAAGCAGCAGCCCAGGACTTTGCCCGCGGCACGGAGCAGGCTGCTGTCACAACATCGGCGAGTGCGCCTGCTCAATCCTGGCCGGAAACGGCACCGAAATGAAAATCTGTGAAAAGGGGAGGACTGCCAGAATAGCACTGTAACAACAGCTGCTACAGGTTTCAACTTTTGGAGTGGATTTCTGATGTGACAAATCGAGAGGAAACCCACACAAAAACACAAACAACATTATACGTCAACTGGCACCTGCCTAACGATCTGCAGCAATAAAGGCTTATGTGTTTTTTTCTTTTAATTGTGTCTAGTCAATGAGTCACTGAATCTAGCTCCTGGGAACTCTCCAGTTTAATCTGCAAGTTATAAATTTACTCCGGAGATGCTTCTGACTGCCTGCACCCTCACGGCCTGCGCTGCAGCTAACTGCTATATGACCCGCTTAGACCACTAAGAGACCTTCCCGCTCTGTCTCGTACAGCTAGAGTCACGTGGTGCCCAGACAGCTGTTTACGACCTGGCCCTCTGCGGGTTCTGACTCAAATGGGCAGGCCGGTCCGCAGCCTGTCTGTCTGTGCCCTGCCGCACTGTGCTAATGCAAGTGGCTTTTGTGATCTTGTCCGTAAGCCAGTCTCTTTGATTGTGTATGTCTGCAAGTTTGTCTCATTGGGTATGTGTCTCTGACTGTGTCCGTTTCTGTCTGAAAGCCTGACTCTTTCATTACCTGTTTTTCAGTCTGTAAGGCTGCCTCTGTGTTTGCCTGCCTGCCTGCCTGCCTCCCTGTCTGTCTGTCTGTCTGTCTAAGAAGGCATTCCCCAGTACAGCTGTAGACTGGCCTACCTGACAAGCACCATGTAGCGCAAGTTTAAATAAAATAAAAATAAAAAAAACATATACAACTTTAATATTTCATATTGAACAGCTCTTTCAGCATGTTGGTCGCTGCTTGTTGACAACTCCTAAGACAGAAAGTTTATACTCAGGAAACACGACTGAACCCAAATGACCATGCGGTATGCAGATGGCCAGTCATTTCAATTGCGGAGCTGCCCTCTGCTGGTTAGAATCGACTCTGCAGACGGACCCTCATTGATGAGAGGTCAATGAGGCACAGCTTATTTTGTGCGGAGCATTTTCAGAGTTTTCGAGCATGCAATGAGGTTATGGGACAGTGTGTGAGCCAGAAGCAGGGGGACAAAAATGGGTTTAAAAAATGAAGGCAGGAGTAAGTAAAGAAGAGAAGGGGGAGAGTGAAGGAATAAATAATGGTTGATACTGACCAGCAGGTCGATGGCCTCGTGACGACCCAGAGAGCCGTGTTCCACCCTCTCGCTGCCGGGGGTGAGGATGTAGGGGCTCTGTGCGGACGACGGCTTCATGATGGGCAGGCTGAGGGAACGCAGGTCCTTCACCCCCTGCTCCACCTTCAGCTCCTCGCCTGGCCGCGCTGAGGGAGGGGGACAAAGGGCATGGGGCCAGTCAGGAATAAACCATCCGTCTTGGGGAGATGGGTTTTATTTCCGCCAGAAACGGGCATCGGACACCAGAACGAGCTGAAAGATGCTTTCGGGATCGCAGGCTGCCGTCACACACATTTCCAATGAACCCTGTGGACGGCACGATTCAGCGAGAGATCATTTCCATATATATTCAGCGCACAGCCCAGAAACGGGACATGTTACATGGAAGGACACATTCCTCTTATGCTTCTGAATCACTGGCCTGGGGTGTAATGTACCAGAATATCATGTTACATCAGCCCCCCCTCCCTCATTTCAGCTTCTTAAATCACACTTTCCGGGCACAGCTGTGCTTGTATGCTGGTAACTGGTAACAGCTCTGAAGGGGGGAGGGGCTCCAATTTAATGTTTTGGCAAGATGCTTCATCACCCCCCTCGCCCCCCCATTGCAAAATAAAGCTTAAGACAGGATGTAAAGGTACAGAGAACCTAGGAATAGGTGGGAAGGAACCAAAAGGGACCTGTACCCCCAATATTTAATTTGGCTTCATTACCCCCCCCACTAAATAATAGACCATTACATTTAATTAAAGCTGAGTCCCCCCCCCACCCCGAGTAAGAAACTCTTGAAGTCCTTACCTTTCACCTTTAGGTAGTGTCCTCCAAATCGGTATGCCTCAAAGCTGAGTGAGAGGGGGGTGTTGGACTGGTCCAGGAACAGGTCCACACGAGACAGCTCGATCCCCTTCCGCTCGAAAACAGGCCCCAGCACCTCCCTACCAAGCAGGGCAGCGTTCTGTTAACCCAAAGATGCCGCCCCACACCATCCAGCGCCGCTTTTGTGATCTGGATCAAACCGGTTCCCTAAGCTCAAGGCGTCGAATTGTGCTACGAACAAACATAGCGCCTGTGGACGCCACCGCATCTCTACGAAAGCGACTCACCGCAAGGTCTTTTTCTTCATGGCCGGGACGACCTCGGGGTCAATGTCCACATTCAGATCAAATTTCAGGCTGAAGCACTCTTTGCTGGGGTCCTGGGCGAGGGGGAGGTATGAGACCCAGAAGAGAGTTAACAGGCGACCCACTGAGACGCACAATGTTTGTTTCTGCCTGAGGAACACGGACGATATCCCACAATGTAACTGAAAACTCCATTCAGCAGGAAAAGGAGCTAAACGAATGAACACTTAATTAATTACGACCCAAAAAGGTATGACTGTAAATCAGTGGTACGAGAGCCACAGTGGCCTTCAAAATATCTCTTGTGGTCTTTCTTTTACTTGCAAAAACCAAATTGACCATAAGTCTACCTGATATAGTAGTAGACCCAAATAAACAAATACATAGAGCTCCCCCTACAGACAGAATGCGTCACTCACATCTGTGAGGTATCTCCGGGGCTTCTTCTTGTTCCTCCCCACTTTCCGGTCCCTGATAATGAGAGGTCACGCTAAGGTCAGTGAGAGCATCGCATGTTCACAAGCTTGAGTTTTTGAAAGGTTTATTGAAACAGAATGGTCCTTGCACTCCCTAGCAGGCCAGGGTGGGGGGACACAGTCTAGATGGAGATGGACCCACCCCCTGTCACTTCCTCCATCCTCCTCATCATCCAGGTTGAAGGGCGGCCTGGTCCGTGGGGGGCAGGAGCGAGTGGACACGTTCCGGGCCAGGATGGAGCCTAAGGGGGTCAAGGAGGAAGGACTCAGAACTGTACACCATATACCAAACACCCACCCCCAGGCTGAAGGTCTCATAAGGTACAAGAGATACGGGACACATGCGGATAAATCAGAACAGTCATTACGGGAGCAGAGAATGTGGAAGATTAGTGCACCTACTGGACATCAACCACGAAAAGATTAATATATTTAATGGGCAGAAACCGTCGGAAGATTAAGGTTCATCACAATAAAATGGACGCTGATCCGCTGATCCGTTTCTAACGCCAAATGTCAAGTAGAGTGGACGCATGGGAAAGGACTGTCCTTTTTTTAAACATAAAACAAAACTGTTCCGTTGTAAGTCTGACTCCTTAACTGAAAGGAAATGATTATTTCTCAGGTGAGAAGGTGATTTATTTTGGTGACTTGGTTTCACTTTGCTTTTCTTATCCATTACTCAATGGTACAAGAACAAAAATAGGCTTCCCAGAATCCCTTATGCATTGTTATAGACTCATTCATTTATCTGACACTTTTATCCAAAGCGACTTAGAGGGAAGGGTTATGATTTGCTTATTCTCCCTGGGATGTGAATCCATGACCTTCGAGTTGTCAGCGCAGGACGTTATTCCTTAAGTTGTGCTATCCCACTCCCCTGACTGCCGAGATGGTCTGTAGCCGGTGGACGTGGCTGCGTACCTTGCGGCTGGAGGTCAAAGCGAGGGTGTCGCTCGAAGTGCAGGTTATCCATGTCATCCAGGTGGCAGCGAGTGTCACATGATTCACAGAGCCTGAGCGGACTCTTGTTGTTCAGGTCCTGGCAATCCGGATGGTGGCACACCTGCAGGGCCAAGGGTCACGTCACTGACGGGGGTCACCCGTGGGATCCCGACTCCACTTCGTCCCATCACCCGTAAAGACTGCAGTCACACATTTTCCTCTCCCGGACACCCGCTATGCGAGCAGAGGAGAACCGCAGCGGCTTTGCTGGTTGCCACAACATGTAACGCAACCCGAAAGCTGCCAGCAGCTACTTCCTGGGGGGGGGGGGGGGGTGGCAAGCTAGCAAAGTACATGTCCCCTCCTGTCCCCCCCTGGTTGCTACACCCCTGGGGGGGGTCTTAAGTCTTAATTGAGGTGCAGACGGCAGAAGGGTGGTGGATTAGAGCCCCCACCCTGCTTCTTTCCTGGGAAGGAGAGACAGCCCGTCTACCCCGAGCAGCAGAAGTTCCCTGACTCACGGCTGACTTTAAAGCAGCCACGACCCCCGTCAGCCTGAGGCTGTGGCCCCTTCCCAATCAGGATGTGGGGATGTATGGAGACAGACAATAGTGGGTCCTGTTAATGTACTTCCTGTCATTGTCCCGATGTACTTTTTGGCCACAAAGAAGGGGATGGTTGGGGGGGGAGTTTGGCCTTTCATAAACATACAAACACACAGACACACACACAGTTTATACATATTCTTATCACTGTTTGGACTCCCCAACTAAGATAACCCTAACCTGCCCTAACCTTAACCATGAGTAACCAAACAAAATCAAATCTTTTGACATCTTTATTTTCTTGATTGCAGTCACAGATTTTTATAAAATTGAATGTCCTCTTGTGGGGATCGAAAAAATGGTCCCCACAATATCATAACAACAGGTTTTATCACACTGTAGGCACATTTGGTCCCCACAATGTAATGCATACCTGGAAGACACACACGCACGCAAATATACACAAAACAAACCTTCAACCACAGGCTGTCCTAATGGCTGCTCCATGGGTTTCACAAAGTCCAGAACAAACGTTCACACACACAGAGGCTCTGCAACCCAGAGTTTTTCCTACATCCACTATGCTTGTATCAAAGTTAGAGGACACCCAACAGCCAAAACTAACCGACCTCCGGTCCTACCTGGATACAGCCAGAAGGATCCATGGAGATGCAGCAGGTAGGGTTCCAGGCAATGAAAGCTTGTCAAGATCTACTACAGCAGAAGCTCTCGCCCCTCGACTTGGGGACACTGACTGTTTAATTCACGGATATATGCCGTCTAGCCTGGTTAAGCACCAAATTTGTGAGGCAGGCTTGAGAGGTCGTGGGGGCGGGGGGCGAACTGACGGATCGGGAGGGGAGAAGGAGACACAGGAGAGAGGACGCCTTTGAAAAGCTGAAAAGCCCCCCTTAATCTTGCCCTTACATAAGTTGCTCTGCTCTGTCAAACCCAACTAACAGGGCTGTGGAGATTAAAGCCTCACAGCAAAGCAAGGCATCCGCCCGTCGCTCCCCGGGGGGGGGGGGGGGGGGGGGGGGGGGGGGGGGGGGGGCCGGGGGGGGGGGGCGGGGG
>JAODKC010000107.1:21671240-21696292 GCA_026777985.1 Mormyrops attenuatus
CCCCCCCCCCCCCCCCCCCCCCCCCCCCCCCCCCCCCCCCCCCCCCCCCCCCCCCCCCCCCCCACTTCAGAAGACCAGTCCGCAGCGAAATGGAGACAGGTAGCGAGCAGGAGAGTTCCACCAACTCCCCAATCAATACCACCGCCTGTTTAGTTGCACGTGTGTGAGCGTGTGTGTGATTGTGTGTGCGTGTATCTGACTGAGCGTGTGTGCTCCATTCGTGCCATCATACCCCCTTCATTCCTATTCTCTGCTAGCCACCACCCCCCCCCCCAGCTATGAAAGACAGTCACCAAATGCACCAACATCCATCCTGTCATCTGAAGAGCAGACTCAAAATCCTAGGAATGCGAGATGGGAAAGACATGCATGTACGCATATTCGCGTGTATGTATGTATGAGAAGAAACTGACAACACAGATTGCTGTTAACACTTCATCCATCTGCTCTGACGGCTGGCCAAGCCTCCCACTACCACAGGATATAACATTTGTTGGGGTTTTCCTTATTTCCATAACATATGTCCACTTGAAGGGACTTTAACCCGCAAACACCACCAGCTCACAGCTGAGACTCATGAGAAAGACATTGCGCACACAGGGGCTTGGAGCTGTCCCTCAGGACTTCGGGACAAATAAGTTTAGGACGAAACCTGCGACAGGCATTTCGTTTTCAGGCCCGGCTCGGATTACACGGTAACGCCAAGCACCTGGTACAACTTACGTTTACAGTACAAGCTGCAGAAACGGTGTAGACAGACAAGGAGTATCTGCGCTCTGAAAACATCCAAGGCCTCTGGGGAAATTACCAAGTGGAGCAAAACAAGATTTAAAAAAAAAATTCTGCGTGACCAACACCCCACTCATTTTAGTGTTGGGGCGGGTGACCAAGCTGAAAGGTTTTCTACCGCAGTGGCACCGATACAGAAACATCACCCAACTAAACTTCTTTCAGATAAACCTCACGGTTCTGGATCCTTGGGACCATAAAAGTTAATTTGAAGCAGGAAAGGGGGCCCTGCTCACATGGCAGGAGGGACAATAACAAAAATACAGCAACAGTTTGTCCGGAGAAATTAACGTCGTGCTATAGAGGAGATCTCCGAACAGACTCGGGCACACATGCCAAGCCTCTGGGCCTCTCTCGAACAAACATGGCCTCTCCCTGCCTTTGAAAAGGGACGACACATTGGCGAGCATGTGCCACACTCTCTGCTGGCATGGGCGTCGGGCACGGGGCACAACGCTGGCTTTGGCACCAACGAGCCTCCCAGAGGGCCATCGCCACAGGCCACGTGCCAACGCGCTTTGCCACATGCCCGGCAGACTCACTCAGGCACCCCAGGGCCAAAAAGCCACCGTTTTACAAACTTGAGCCCAGAAAAGTTTCTGCCTAACACTGAGTGAGGGGAAGGCGTCTACAATGAGTCATTGCTATGAATAGCCAGTATTCTGGGTTTCTTTATGTTAGCAAATTAAAAAAAAAACAAAACAGTTGCTTGGTTAAAACAAGAGTAAATCAGTTGCCCACACCATGTCCATCCTCAAACCCAGCAATTATCTTGGAATAATGGCCACTCCTGTATTGAAGGAATGGGTAAACTCTACAACTGTTCAGGGGAACCCCAGACTCCCACTCAACTTCTAGCCAATCAAGAAGACAGAATATCTGCTACAGGTATGTTGGTAATTAGGGAGGGAGCAACAATGTGGACTGCATGGGGGTCCCCAAGAACTGTGTTGAGAAAAACAGCTCTAAAACATCTGAGCTAATTTTTTCTTTTTTTTTGCGGGTAGCATTAAGGCACCGGTGTGGCTAGGAGTCAATAAAGAAGGCAGTGCCGAACGGCAGCGAGCTGAAAAGGGTCTGCAAGAAAAGGCGTGGGTGCTCTCAGACATGTACTTAAGAGGCCCGTCTCCCAGGCCGAAAATTAAGCGGGTTCAGCGCATGGGCTGATTTAGGGAATCCGTTAATTGAAACCCTGCCGCCCAAATTGCATGGTGCGGCAATCTCCGTGGCCAGCAACAGCTCTCCCCTTCAACGCTGCGCAACAGATTCATGCTCTCGTCTTCTGAGGACACTGTAATTGTCGTGGAGCGGGACAGAAAGCGCATAAACAGCGATTTTTTTTTGGGGGGGGGGGGGGTTAGGCGCTGTTCAGGGCTAGAAGAATCTTCTAGGCCTTGCTAAATGAAAAGATGGGAGCGATCAAGTTCAGAGTGACAGCCTTTTTAATTACACACCCCACACGCTCTGAAACCGAAAATCGCAGGGTCAGAACCGAGAGGCTGGCACCCTTAGCATATGAGCCAGGGACTGACTGGTGAGGTCCCGGAAGCCTGCGGGTCTGTCCCGAGCACGGGAATCGGATCCGGCGCTCACCACGTCTCACGCTCCACGTCAACCAGCACCACACACAGCCCCACCTACAGGCTAACAGAACACACTGCAGCCCAGAGAGCTTCAAGGAACAAAAGCACCTCTCTGAAACTCCCTAGGAGCAGGTTTTCTCTGTCAGGAAGGCTCCTGAACAGTGGCGCTCAACTGGATCAGCCTCAGCACCCACATTTTTCCTTGGTCATTAAGTCACGACCCAAATTTTCATATATTCTTTACTTCATTTACTGACGTACTAGTACATGGAACGCAGTAGGTCTAACAGAGTGCGTGGACGTATCTGAATGTGCATGCCTGCGTGTAAGCGCGCCTGCGCATGCGAGCGCCTGCGTGGGCGTGCGCATGCCTGCGCAGACGTGCCTGCGCGGACGTATCTGAATGGGCGTACCTGCGTGGAAGTGCACCTGCGCGTGCAAGCGCCTGCACGGACGTGCGCGTGCGTGAGAAGTAAGGGAAGAAGGGGGAGGGAGGCCAGAAGAACAACCTTCAGCTGTTTGAATCTGTATTCCAGACAATGACTTCATCTCTGGACATAAAACAGCTGGACATGATCAGCTCTTTTTCCGCACAGCAGAGGTTAGACATGGCACGCTGTTTAATAAAAGAAAAAGTTTAACAAACCTGTGCCAAGGACAGAGCTGTTAGACATACAAGTTACTTTATAAGAATCTTTGATGGCTTATGAATATTAAATTTAACACCTGTCACTCATTTTTTCCTGTTTCTCAGTTTATGAAAGACCTAGTAAACATTTTTTAATCCATTTCTGTGCGTTTATATCACACAGTGTGTACACATCACACAGTCTCTGTCATTTTATTATTTTAACCAACACAACAATGCTTTGTTACATCATTTCTAATAACGTGAACCTATCCGTTTCCCCCCGTGCAGAGGAACCGTCTCAAACTAAGCAGAAAAACACACACACACACACAAACGTCTGTATTTATATCTATGTGGGGACCATCCATCCATTTCTATGCGAAAACAATGATGACGTTAACCCCTACCAAGCCTTAATGCTAACCATAAGTAATCAGACAAATTTTTAGTTTTTTTACTGCAGTCACACATTTTTTTTTATAAAAATGAACTTTCCCTTGTGGGGACTGGAAAAAAAAAAACTGTTGAAAATAACAGGTTATCAAAATTGTCAAAATAGTAAGTTATGACCACATTTTAGGGACCAAACGTCCGCACAATGTAAAATACACAAAAATCCCCCCACCCCACACACACACGCAAAATGAAAGTCATGCTGGGTTTTGAACTCCAGTCCAGCATCATTTTAGTACACCCTGAGCCTTGGGCCTTTTCACAGGGCACTGCTGCCCCATCTCGGAACCCCGCCCACTGTGACTGGACACCAAAGCAGACCTGCTCACATGGCCCTGCATCCAAGGGTCCGATTGCTCGCATGCAGGTGAAAGATCACCCCGGGAGCGGCCAGACCCCCGCGGTCCCACAACCTTTCACAGTCAGCTGGCTGCCCCCCAACTTTGCAGCATCGCCACCAAAAGTGCAAGATTAACATCTCTGGGGCCCCTCAACCTACCGATTGAGGGGTGGGATGCTGGTGAGTATCACTGTTACAGTTTCAGGTGGGGTCTGTTCTGCCCGCTGAGACCCCTTACTTCGCCAGGGCCTGAGGCAATAGACCAGGCTAGCTGGGGCATAAATCCACCCTTGGCCGTTAAACACGGACCTGGAGGGCTGTGGAAACACAAGAACCTCACGGGCGTGACGGTTTTCCCAGGCGCTCGGCTAAATTTGGGCTGCCGTATCTGTGCCATCCTGCTGCAAGGTCGGCGCCACGGTAGGAACGCCTGAAATTTGTGGAATGATAATTGATCTTTAAAGCTTTGGGTCTAAGATCTCAGGTCTGAAGCGGGCCTCGAAAAAGGCTTGACAAACTCGCACATTCCAGGAGAAGAATAACCCCCAGTAGTTCTGTACAATTTCGGAGCTGGCAGTGGGATAAACACCATCTCATCCTCAGGAGTCCACAACATGAGGGAAATCAAAAAGCACCCAAGACACAAAAAAAAAGGAAAACTTGCTCAACAGAGGAAAAGCAAGGCGGCGAAACCAGAGATCAATATTTCACTCAAACAGCCATCCAATAAAACACCTAATATAAAAGTTTTAAAAGACAAATCAAAGTAGCGTTTGAAATGAGCTCCAGTTCCAAGGCTGCTGAAGCGAGAAAGCGACGCCAGGAACGAATAGCCCACAGCCAAACGCACCAAAACGCCTCCATCCTTAAAGAAATGCGTCGGGCCGCACCACCACCAGGACCATTAAGGGAAGTAAACTCGATGGGAAGATGGGGGGGGGGGGATATATGTGGATCAATGGCGAAACAGCCCCTGGGAGGAACGCCGAAACCAGAGGGGAACAAATGCCAGCACCCCAGACAGGCCGACATCTGGCCCCAGATTAAACCAGTCTGCTTAAGGGCCCCGTGACCCAGGATGGGGAAGGCAGGCAGGCATGCTGGCCCAGATTACAGGATCGCAAAGGCAGTGCATGCCAGTTTGACGCCCCGATATCCACCAATCAGATGGCTTCTCCCGCACCCACTCAATATACCCCTTCCACCTGCACCTGATCCTGCACCATACACCTAGATCACCACCAGGGACGCTGCTAGAGCAATTTTAGGGTGGCTCTTTATCTCCCCCCCACCAAATAAATATACCCTAATTAGTTTAAACAGTGCTCTTATTCCAGCAGGCCCCCCAGTAAAGGCTGTCCCCACCTTATAAATATCTAGTGACACTCCTGGTTACTATTAATTTACAAATGCCAGACAAATATAACCTAATACAGTGCATTAACTCTTAAGTTTTAATTGTCGGAAGACATTAATTGAACCTTTATTTCAACCAGATTTGACCCCCCCCACTCCCCACCCTTAACCCTGATCAGGCACAGAATGACCGATCTTAGCACCGCCTGGCATGGAGCCGTTAGCCGGCCTGCCATGAGTCTCTGCAACGCTTCTGCTCTGGGCTGTGTGGGGACGGGCAGCAGGCCGGGGCCAGACGTTTGAGCAGAACACCACTGACCATCAATCGAGGTGGCCCACAACCACATTCCTCCATTTTAGAGGCCGCTGCTTAGCTGAAAACAACCCGGAGCTAATTTGGGTATTTCGCATAAGTGCTGGCCAGCTAGCAGGAGGCCCAGAAACTGCTCTGATGCCCGGCTAGAACGCTCCCTGCCTGGTTGACGCGCTGCAGTAATGTCTTCCTGGTCGGACCAAACCTTTAGTCCCAAGTCTCACGCCCTCTGTTCACTGGGTAAACCACATAACCCGGACACCCTAGCGGCTCTGCAGGGCAAGCCGTCGAAACCGGCCGACCGGCTGTGCGGCTGCAGCAGGGAGCAAAACAAGTCGTGGGCGCTGGCCGTCTGGAAGGCGCGGGGAGGGGGGGGTAGGGCAGGGCCGTTTCTCTCTGAGCACGCACCAGCGAGCGGCTGGCACACGCAGCCCTGCAGAGTCACTGGCTGTCTGTCAAGCGTAAGGTACGTTCCAACTGGCAAGGAGAGAGCATATGCTAGCTATAGAAACCACAAGAAAGCGGCCAGACAGTTATCTGCCTTTCGGATTGGTATAATTTACCCTCACAGGTCACAGCAAAACAATTCCCCACCACCCATCATTATTCCAGTGTCACACCCTTAAAAATACTCTGCATACTCCAATTTAGACTGGTTTTGGTTACTGCCAGTTATTATCTTGAGCTTACCGAATACAGGCTATTTCTCCCAGGACATGGTTACTCCTTTATTAATGCTAAAAAGTCACCGCCTTGTGGGGGTTAACCCTGTACACCTCGAACCCATACAATCCCCCCCCCCACCTTGGGACAATGCAAAATTTCTCTCCTTTCTGCTACAGGCATCTTAACAATTGATTTTAATGGACCCAGAATCCCTTAACCAGACACATAAAGAACTCGCACCCGATGCTGAAAGTACGCCACTTCATCAGTAAAGTGATCTCACATTTTAAACTGAACTTTAACAGACAGGGATGGATGGATGGATGGATCTGGAAGCTTTTTCGGCACCCAAAAGTTACACTAAAACCCAAGAAAGAAGTATTTCATCATTCTAATAGGATGAGTGTCTATTGAGCCCCTTGGTGACTTAATATTGCGCGAAGCTCATTCATACTGCGCCCTTCCAGTTAGCACCAGGCTGGATGGTTTTTCACCAATTACTTTATCATCTCCCATGTGCTACTTATTGTGTGTCCTGACCTTCAAATATGCAGATGATCCGAAAGAGATCAGTTGACCACGACTGTTAAAACAAACCTTGTTTAGCTTGCTGAAATTTTGAAGGTGATCGAATTAATGTTGCAGGCTGACCCATTAGGATCCACGATGTTTGATTCAGAGCATTAACTACGCTTTTATAATCCGTAAAATCTGACTTGCTTACAACTCGGTCGGACTAAATATTAACATTCGAGCATTTTTTTTTATTAAAAAGTGCCGTTTAAAATGAAAGAGATTAAAAAAATCGTCTTCTGCATTTCATTTGTATAATCCATTCTCAAACTTTGGCAAACTGATGGTGCACTGCTAGCTACCTCTGTAAGCAGTGAAGGGGAACCAGGCTAATTACCTATTAACCGGGGATCTGCACGCTTTACTACCTTGACTGTGGCCAGTCGAGACCCCTGCGCTAAGTGTCCAACTGGAAACTGATTCATCTGCCATCCGTGGCACATAACCCCCAAAAATCAGACACACGTTATTTTAACTACTCACAAAGAAACCATTCCTCCACTCACCAAAAGAATGAAAAATCGTTAATATATTCTGCAGTTTAGCCGTCATCTTCCTTTGCACGTCAAAAATTCAACGCATACGTATTACTTTTGTTTGTTTCACTCTTACAGCTTTCACAAAATGAGCAGATTCTCCATACTAGAGACATGATATTCAGATTTTCCAGCATATTGTCCGCACTTACTGAGCCGTAACCGGAGAAGCCAGCCTCGCGGCGGTGACCGATGCAAAACGGAGTTCATCGTCCACTTCGGTATCATCTAGGTGCATGTGGATCTCGGGTCCTTGTCGTCGCTCCGAGCCCCAAGCACGCCGGCCGGCCGGGACAGTACCATGGGGGTCAGCGTCGGTCAGGATCGCTTCTTTGACACGCTCCTCTCCGCTTTGTCTCTCCCAGCCGCTGGCTGCAGTTCAAACGATCCCCGCGCCTGCACGGCTCTTTCAATCTCCCTTCAACATGCGCGTCAAACTCTCGATTTATTTCGTTCTATGTAACCAGCTACGCATAGTTTGCTACTTTTTACGCATGAATCAAGTCAGATTGCTACAATGTTTTTCCCTGTCCCAGTCCTTCTGTTCCAATTGCCTTTTAAGTCGCGTTACCTGCACCGGATCCCGGAGAAACTTCGCTTAGACTCCCCGTCGTTTTTTCAGAAGCCCTTTTTAAATCACTGACTAAAATTGTCTGCCAGTAAACTTACTTCCCAAACTCACATCCGTCCTTCCCCACGTCTAAACTCGCTTACATCCGCTCTCCTCACGGCTCCGTCTCAGTTTACAAGGCAAATAACTGGAAGGTAAATGCCGGGGTATGGATCTGGAGGCGAAAAAGCGGACGCAAGAGCTCTCTCCGGGGATGTAATAACCTGTTGAAGCATGAAAAAGGCGCAGCAATGTACGTCGGACGCTCGGGTTCCCGTAAATTTTCATTTCGCCGGAGCGGCTCCCTTTTTTCTTATCATTTGCCCGAAGCAACTGTAATAAAAGTCAATCTATCCCCTTGCTTTTCCCTGTCCCAGCCTTCCATATGCAAGCCCTCGTTTCCGCTTGGGGCTGAACTGAAAATAATCCGCGCCACAGACTAGTCAGCCCCCCCCCCCTTCCATCCATATCCTCGGTCTTTTCGGCCATCAGTAGCATTTTCCATTCATTCGGTCAGCTTTTCATGAGGTTTCTCCTTTTTTTTTCTCCTCCTTGGGACACGCTATGTTCCCACACTCACAGCTAGGAGTGCCATAGAGCAAACTTGAACGCATGTTACCTTACTAAGGTTAGTACAAGCCCGTTTCCAAAATAGTTGGGACGCTCTGTAAAATGTAAATAAAAACAAATTGCAACGATTTGCAAAACATAAAACCCCACATTTCATTGAAAATAAACCAAAGACAACATATCAAATGTTTAAATTGAGATAATTTTATCGTGTTATGACAAATAATTGTTCAATTTGAAATTCATGCCAGCAACACATTTCAAAAAAGTTGGAACAGGGGCAAGAAAAGACTGTAAAAGCTGTGTGAAGCTAAAACAAAACACATCTCACAACTAATTAGGTTAATTGGCAGCAGGTCAGTAAGATGATTGGGTACAAAAAGAGCTTCCCAGAGAGGCAGAGTCTCTATGCAGTGAAGATGGGGAGAGGGTCACCACTCTGTGAAAGACTGTATGGGCAAATAGTGCATAAGAATAATGTTCAATGTAATATTGCAACAAATTTGAAAATTGGTGTATAGTAGTCTATGGTGTATAATATCATTAAAAGATTTAGAGAATCCAGAAAAAAAATCTGTACACAAGGGACAAGGCTGAAAACCAACATTGGATAGCTGTGATTTACGGGTCCTCAGGTGACACTGCAGTAAAATCAGACACGATTACAGACGCTCCTCTACTTACGAACGTTCAGCTTACGCACTTTCAGACATACGAACGAAGAGGACTGTAAGTCCAAATTGTGTTCACTGGGCTCCCGTTTCCTGTCCGCAACATGGCCTGCCTGAACTCCAGACCTGTCACCCATTAAAAACCTTTGGCGTATCATGAAACAAAAAATATGACAAAGGAGACCTCAAACTCTTGAGCAGTTGAAATCCTATATCAGGCAAGAATGGGACAACATTTCACTTCCAAAACTCCAGCAACTGGTTTCCTCAGTTCCTAGTGTTTACAGGGTGTTGTTAAAAGAAGAGGTGATGCAACACAGTGGTAAACATGCCCCTGTCCCAACTTTTTTGAAATGTGTTGCTGACACCAAATTATAATTGAGCATATATGTCATAAAAACAATAAAATTTTCTCAGTTTCAATATTTGATACCTAGTCTTTGTTTTATTTCCAGGGTTTATATGATTTGTTCATCATTCTGTTTTTATTTACATTTTACACAGCGCACCAATTTTTTGGAAACAGGCTTGTAGTTTGTTTTTCATATACTTTGCAGACTAAACATGGCTTTTGAATCATTTCTAAACTTCTTGGTTTTGATCAGAAGGGAGCGCAAGACAGAACAATATATAAATACTTCTAGTTCCGTCGAATCACCTTTAATGATATAGAAAGTCTTACTATAAAAAAAAAAATACTGATGATACCCAAGGGATAATTTGGTCTCAGGAATTCTTATGCTCTTAAAATACAGGGTGCAAACAGCAATAGACACAATCACTACAAGCTTCTGTACAGGGATGAGGATAAATTACTCCTTGTTATCATGACAAGACTGAAGACCTTGGGCCGGAGCATAAGTGATGTATATGGGGGGTGGGATCAATACCGAGAACCCATAATCCCTACAAATCTCGACATGTGCACCTGCTTAAACACGTGGATTTCCGGTTTGAGGTTTTATTGCCGTAGGGAGCTGATGTCATGCACAGACAGGCCTGCACCTAGCTGCCTCACTCTCTGTGTGCTTCCAATTAGGCTGGAGGAGCAGGTTTCCTGCCTGCAGGCCATATGTGACACCAGGATGCACTTCACGTTGCCCTAGAAACAGCTAAGGTCCCACAAGACTATCATGGAGTCCTGACTAAGGTTCATACTATTACAGTAGCTTGATTTCAAAAAGGAGGGGCGTGGTTTAACAATGTTAAGCGGAGCGGGGTGAGCAAAAGAGGGTGTGCTTCAGGGGTCAAATCACTTCAGCTTTGTTTTAATCAAAATCGCCCGTTGTTTGAGAATGACCCATGGTGTACTAATATAATAGGCCAAGAAAATTAAGCACTGTGAAGCATTCAACAAGCGCTGCGGTTGTCCTGATGCTTAGTCATCCAGACTCGCTAGCAAACTCATATTTCAGCCTTACGACCAAGATGTGTCAGAAACATTCGGGATATGTGGCGCAGAATAATTGAAAAGCAAATTTCCAAAATGCATTCAGCCCAGATGTATATCCAATGAAGAACTTTTGTTTTATTTCCAAAAACTCAAAAAAAAAACGTATAAACTTATCCCGTCCATGTATCCTATGGATTAAGTGACTTTTAGAAATTAGCTCCTCAATTGTCAATAAGGGTCAACAAGGAAGTCACCTCCAGATCCTTCTAGATGGGTACAGGAAGTATTAGGAGAAACAGCCGGTAGTAGTGAAGGCACGGCCTGGACTAGTGACAAAGATCTAGGGTAATGTCTCAGGCCTCCTGCTATCCTAATCTCCTTTTTCAGAAAGAATCCTATTTGCATAACCATGTAAAATCCAAGGAAATGAGTGTATGCTTGATAAAAGCAAATGCAGGTAAATGAATGACCTTTTTATCAACAGATTCTGCGTCTGAGGCAGAGTGTCTCCTTTTATCTTCCAGACGTCGTAGGGGAAGCCTTTTAATTTCTGCCAAGTACCAGGACCACCATGTGTCGAGCATTACTTGACCACCGACCCCCCTCTCTCTCTTCACCAGCACCGTTCTGACTTCAAATACTCCAATCTCTGCCACCTGTGACGGACAGCCAGGACAGAAGTGGGATGCCATTCTATGTTTATTAACTGGTTACCTCTGTTTGCTGTCGACAGCCTTGTCCGTACTGCCTGTTTCCTTTTTACTCAACATTTGAAATACTGATCAAAGGCAGATTTGTGCTGTTACTTTCAGCTGGGATCCAAGCTGAAGGTACGGAGCAGAATGGGAAATGTGTCTTGAATTAACATGAAATCTTACCCGCAAACAGTGAGTAATTACTCTGCAAAGTTCCATGCCGTCCAAGTGCTCAATTAGTCCATGAAATTAATTCTGGCTTCTTTGAAAACATGTACCTAAGTTGGCTCCATGACAGCCATATGCTTGTGATGTATTATTTTCCTCAGTTGCGCTGGACAAAAACGTCTGCTAAATAAATACACGTAAACGTAAATGTTATTAAAAGTTGAGAGGCAGTAATGTGGTCTCATATCTTCATAGCTGTGGGATCCATTTCAGTCTTAGCTCTGTTACTCGTGCAATGTTTACATGAGCTTGGTTCTGTGTATGCCCTGTGATGGACTGGCATCTCACGCAGACTATTCTATACTTCTAGAGGTAGGTTCAAAGCTCACCACCTCAGTACACTGGGAAAATGTAATGGGAAATGAAGAGATGGACAGATAGATAAATTGCAACTGATTAATGGAATTTCACACATTTGTAGAAGCATATTTACATATTTGAAAAATATTCAAACATCTGCATATAATCCTCTCAAGAAAGTGTATTTTCTATGACCTGCCTGGTTTTAAAGGGCCAGTGAAGTCCAGTGCTGTAGATCTTACTACATTTGAGTATTAAGTTGCCTTTTAAAAATTCCTGAACGCAAACGGGCCAGCAATTTTACTGATGGATGGTGGCTTGTACAAGATCTTGATCTGGGAAGAGGATCTCAAAAGGCCTTTTGGCAGGATCATAAGATCGCTCTCTTCCAGGATGACTAATACTTCAGTCCAAGGCTGAGCGATCACAGCGTTACCGACACAGCCTTCCCAGTGGATGCAACTATCCCTAGGCGGATCTTTGGAGCACATGAACTATGTCCTTAGAGTCTGTGTATCTCCTGCATTCTTCTACTCTCCTCAGGTTTGCCCTGGTTCCTCAAGTCATTTTCATTTACACTGTGTGAGCCAAACGGTCATAAGGTTTAGTCTACATTTCTGGGTGATTTCATCAAGGGAGTGAAATGTGTTTATTCTTGTCTTTTCTTCCCCTATTTGGCCTGTCGCAATGAGACCTCCAGCAGCAAGGATTTGTCATGCAAGTCCTGCCACTCAGGAGAAACAATAGCACGGAAGGGTCCCAAACAATGACGACACCCCCTCGAGTCTGGGGTTTGTTCGCATGCCCCTGTCATGGTGGGGGATGTGGCGGACACGTTAATAGACTGGGATCAGTAACGGGAGATTTATTTCAACGGTCTCTTACCCAATGTGGCAATCCTGAGTGCTGTACAAAACAACAGGCCAACTCAGGGATACAAGCGGTAGAATGAGCGAGACCAAATCAAGACGTCCTCTAGAATGCACAGACGGCAGCATTTACTCAGCTCCCACCGCCTTCAACTAAAAACGTTTTATTACCGTGACCTGAGAAAGACGCTACACCCTGTCTTTTGTTCTGCGCAATATGGTCCAGGTGTGTATGAAAGAACTGCAAACGTCTCACAAATGTGTCTTGGTAAATTTTTCAAAATGGCACACCAGATTCCTGGGGTAGAGGACCACTGTTTGCTACCAACATACTATTTAATATTAGGTAGTAATGCCTCTATCTCTCTTTGTTCTCCATCCTCCAGTGTGCAGCTTGTAGACAGGCCAGAAGATGCTTGTGTTTGTGTTCCATCCATTTTTTATAATGGCTTGTCCTATTCAGGGTCATGGGGAGTCCGGAGCCTACCCCTGAGGCTACGGGTACAAGGCAGGGAACGACCCCGGATGCAGCCCCAACCCATCACAGGACACACTCACACACCATTCACTCACACAAGCACTTGTGTTTGACTTTGGGAGTTTTAATTTTTAACTCTGCAGTTTAAAACTGAATCTGAGAAGGTTAAATAGAGAATCATGCTACCAACTTCTTATTCTTTATTTTCCTAATAGGTTTTGTAGTTATACCATAAAACATTATGTATGCAAACCTTTTAACATTATTCTACCAAACAAGGGACCTTGAACCAGTGATTTTCCAGCTTGAGGGATAGTGTTCTAACCCGCTGCGCCACATGCCAGCCTAATTATTCAAATTATTTAAATGTCAGGGAGTGCTGCTTCATGACAACCTGTAGTATTACTGTGGTTGAGAAATCAAACAAGAGCAAAAATTTTCCCTCCATTTTTCAGAGGCGGTCCCAACATGCTGTGAGCTCCACTTAGCACGGCTCTGTGACTTCTGGTACGCCACCTAGGAACCTGGATCGCGTCCTGGACACAACAGCTGATGGCTCAAATGATGCAACAGTGCAAACATCAACTGGTGGCAAACGTGCTCTACTGCAGATAAGCTCACTTTGAAGACAACATGATGTATTTGCAGATTTTTATCGATAACTTCCTGTTATCCGTCAGTATTCCAAAGGACCATGTTCATGTTAACTGTTCTTCTTCATCCATTTGAGACGAGCACCACAAAAAAAAATAGCATCCAGGCTCAGCTCCAGTTAAACTGGGGGCGCCGGCCTTTCTCCAGAAGCTCTCCCATTCCAAAATGGACATGTCAAGATTAGCAGCCAATCAGGACGAAGGCTCACATTGCAGCGGAGGGAGCAGATGGGCATCCATAGCCCTCCTCCTACGCACATAAGGCTCATCTCCAGCCGCCATGCGATAACTCCAGATCGCTCTTTCATGGCTGAGTTATTGTTCGTTAATCTAAGCTTTACACCAGTTGGAGTTCCTGACATGCTGATTATGGCTGCCAAGGTTGGCATTCAGAGGAATGAAGCTTTTGCTAAACTCAGCTCCTACTAGGTTACACGTAAAAATGGCTCAGAGGTACTGTGGCAACATATTTATGGTAATTGTTTATTGATTCCTAAAAACTGATGCGATATAATTGACCCATAACTGACATATAGAATGTACGTTTACAGGGGAAGGCTAAAATAATAGAAATACCCAACAATATGTTAATTTCAAGGACCACTCCTTGCCTTCAGAACAGCTTCAGCCCTCCTTAGAATGCTCAGATACATGTCCTGAACTCTGTCTACTGAGATACTGGAGGTGGAAATTGACTTTGTTTTTTACTCTGCAATTCAGAACTTTACATAAAAGTCCAATAATGTTTAAATTTGGTGACTGGAGAGACTATGGTGAGTGTTTGACTTATTGTTGCTCATGAAACCACTCATGCGTTTGTTAAGGAGTTTGTAGCCATCTTGGAATTTGGGAACGTCATAGGGGGAACAGTGTTTGCACCATAGGGTGCTGCTGGCCCTGTAAAATGGCCAGTTTCCTTGAACGTTATACAGCCACGAAGAGCAGCTGTCAGACCCAATGACTCCTGCAAGATGGTCGACTCATCAGACCGTATTCTTCTCATTGCACCAGGTTGTGTGTCCTGGGGCACCAGCCATGGATACAAGTGGTTTCTATTCGACAGTCCAGCCATAAATTCCAGTATTTTGTTGAGACTGGGTCACAGAGGTGCTGATTCAGTTCTGTGGTCATTTTTGAAGCTGTATTTTTTGTCTGGTGTTTAGAAACTAGTGCATATTCCTTCCAGTGTGACTTGCAACCGCTATTTACTAATGTTCGGAATGTGCTGTTATGCATTTTAAGAGTGATTTTGTAATTCTGGTGATTGATGCACCTGTGATTTGGGCACGGACTGTTTATCCTCTTTGGAACCCTTTGTTCGTTGCCTCACGTTGCTTTAAAAGCTCACATATCAAAGTGGATTGTCAGGCCTCTTTAAAGTGGACACATCTTCTAATTGGCATTCAGATTAACATGACTCACTTGTGTAGCTGCGTCCACATGTGAGTCAGTAACTTCAAAGTCCTTTTTTCTTGTGATGTTTCCATTATTTTGTTTATCCCGTTTTTGTATGACTACTTGTATGTTTGAAACGTTTACACTGCCACCTATTGGCAGAAACAAGTTGCTACACAGTGTCAGCCTTCATGCATAGATACTGATATGTGCCCGCTGATAGTGACTCACTGTTACCTCAAACATGTGGATTTGGAGGTTAGAATCTCATCTCTTCTCCCCTGTGCCCTGCAGGTTACCTCTAGCTACACCAAATTCCTCCCACAGGCCAAACACATGCTGACAAGCCAACAGATACCTTTAAATTGTTCAGCATACAACGGAGTATGTGTGTACACGTCCGCATTTTTGCTCCCTCCCAGGTCCCAGCATACCTGTACTAGGTATCAGGAGTTTTTGATTGTTTGATTCTGGTGTGGCCTCGTGCTCATAGTTTCCGGGATTGGCTCCGGACTCCCCGCGACCCACTGGGATGAGCGGTTTGGACGATGGATGGGTTCTGGTGTGCTGGGAGGTGGGAGGAATAAAATGGACTGTAGAGTTGAGAAACATTTGTTCTGAACGCCTCCTCCTGTGTTTGGGTTCTCAACTTCCTGACTGGTTGACCGCACATGCTGAGGGTCATTACCTTGCTCAATACCCTCTTTCTTAATGCCACAGCACCGCAAGGTTGTGGCCTGAGCCCTTTGCTTTACTTCCTGTACACACATTGACTGCGCAGCCACACAAAGCTCCGACAGTGGTAGGAGGTCTCATCTCCAACATGGAGGAGACAGCATACCTGGATGAAATATAGGAGCTGTCTCTGTGCCAAGTTAACAATTCGGACCTGGAAATTTATAAGACCAAAGAGATGATCATGAAACAGCAGAGGAAATAAACATCCCTCAAGATTTACAAAACTCTGGTGGAGAGGATCAGCAGCTACAGGTACCTCAGACCTGACAGGGTCATCCCACTTGTCCACCCTGGTGTAGAAAACTAGGCAGCAACTGTATCACCTGAGGAAATTGAGAAGCTCCTCTACGCTGCGCAAAAAAAAAAACACACACACACACACACACTTTCTACAGCGCTTGTGCAGGATCTGTGCTTTCCAGGAGCGTCACTGTCTGGTATGGCGGCCGCAGCTTGGAGGATCGCAGAGCCAGCGTCCCGAGCGAGTCACCACCTCAGAAATGCATGCGATGAAGATCCTGGGCATCATCACCACCCATGTCATTAACAGTTAAAGGTGGCAGTGCTCAGGAAGGCACCTCCAGAGCCTTATGACCAGAGCAGAGGGGCTGAGGAGAAGCTTCTACCCCCAGACCATTAGAATAATCAACACCACCAATTAAGATAAGATATAATGCCAACCTGCACTTGAAATACTCGAGAAGCAGCAAATTTCATTTCACCACTGGTGTACTAGTACATTCCCATCCATCAATTTTCTGAAGCCGCTAGTCCTATTGAGGGTTGCTGGGGGGTCTGGAGTCTGTCCCAGAGGCTACCGGCACAAGGCAGGGAACAACGTAGGATGGGGAGCCAACCCATCGCAGGGCAAACTCACAATCCAAGACCTGGAAGAAATCTTAAAATGACATGGGAAGAACATGCAAAATACACACAAAGGGAGAAATGGTGGAGACTCGAACCCGGGTCCCAGAGGTGTTAAGCGACATTGCCAACAACTGTGCCACCATGCCGCCCCCACCAGTACATTCATGCATGACAATTTTTTTTTGAATCTTGCATCTTATTCATCCTTGAAATGAATCCATTTATAAAAACCTGAAACTGAACAAGAAAAATGCTTTATTATACCAAGAATCCTCCCCCTTTCCTGTCATACATGTATATAAAAAGAGAACAAAACAGGGTGACACAAAAGTCCAGGCAGGGAAAGTCTGGAGTCGTCCAGGTTGTGAAACAAAGTCCCCCTCCAGCCATTCAAAAACAAAATTAAGCAACGGGAGAAAAGTCTTCAGGAAGTGTGATTACCATGAACTACCAAGCACTGGTGGTTAACCCATTCCTTGTGGGTTATTTTACTGTACTCAATTGGGTTAAGTTAGCGGGTGACCGGGAACCATCCAGAAATTCTTCTCTCTCATCGCTAAAGTCGTTTGTGGGTTTTCATAATGATCCGAACTACAGACTAAGGCGATTTCTCCAGTCTTTGAGCGCGCTTCAAAACGAAACGGGGAACTATGGCTTTCACAGCCGCCTCTGAGGCGGTCGTCCTGTGCAACATCAGTGGGCGGATCTCAACCGAAGCACTCACTTGAAATGGGAAGAAAAAGTGAGCATGTTGACTTCGCACGGTGCCCTCGGGTGATGCGGGTCACCACACAGGGGCCAATTAAAAAAAAAAAAAAAAAACCACGTTTGGAATGAAGGTGATGGAAAAACAACAAAGTCAAATCTAAGGGAAGACCATCAATTTGTATATGTGACAGGGCTTTACAAAGTGAGCACCGGTGACATAATGAATGCGATAACGTACACTCCACCACCCACGCGGACGCTCACGTCAGAGAACCATCACTGATAGTTTGGCAAGATGAGCAGCAAAGATGCAAATTCGGGGGCTGACATCGACAATAACCACCCTGAGGAGAAGTGGGGGAGGAGAAGTGACATCACACTCTACTCAGGCTTCCACTGCATTTTCATTACGTGGGGTGTGTTGAATTGTTTCCAAACAACAGGTCAAAATCCAATTCTACCAGGGCACAAAACAATAGTGTCATTTATGTGATGTTGCCTTGAAGCCATGAAAGGGGAAAGCAGCTCCCACCAGAAGGTCCAGAAGCAGATTGAGATAGAAGGCCACTACCCCCAAGTTATATATCATTTTTATGACTGTACCCATCAGTCGTGCTCTCAAAAACAGAAGTTCTGGGATTTTGGCTTCTCTCCCCTCCCTGGACCAGCCCCCACCACTTTTCACTGCCTTGCCCATCCAGGTCAGTGAGCACCCCCTCCCATGTGCTCCCGTCTTAACAGCCCCTTGAAGACCTTCATCTTGCCCGCGCCGCTGAGCTCGAAGCTGTAGTCCGTAGTGATGTAGGGCTTCTCCCCCTGGACTCCAGGCTGAAACGGAGACAAACGAACATCGGCGCACGTACACACATCACAACCGAGACTGGAGGTGTGCATGCAGCCGCAGAGAGCCACATGTGGCAAGTGTGGTGGTGATGATGGTAGCACATGCACAAACAGGTTCAGTCACTCATACGCGAGTCATAAAACTGACCCAGATGCAGCTAAAACAGACGGCCCTGCCCAAGAGCAGCAACAAATAATCCCACATACCAAACCACACAACCAATAACTCACGCACATGAAGACAGTCATTAATCAAGACAAAAGCCAACCACCTTCATGTGGCACACCCCCAACTACAGTAGCAAACGCAGAAATCAGAGCGTGGCCCCCCTGTCTCATCACATTAAGTTTAGCGGAGTTTAAACTTTCCAAACAGACAAGACTCAGTACACCAGTGTGCCGAATCTACGACCTGTGAATCGCTGCAGTTCGGCCACTAGATGTCTCTCCTCTCATTTGTACAAAAGCCCGCAAGAAGCCATGGAACGCTTCACTGCAGCTTGCTGGGAAGCAGCTTTATGGAGCGGATCCTCACCTGTACCCTCAGAAGGGTATGCGGCAGCATAATCCCCCCCAGCAGGAGACAGTTCACCTGTCGCAGGATAGAGGGCGCCACAGGGGTCGCCAGGAAGTACAGTGCACGGGCCATGTCCACCCCCCGCAGGACACCTGGGTGGGCAAGCGAGAGATTGGCTAAACTCGGCTAAACTCGGACCTGAAGAAAGTCTGCAGTTTTAAGGTACTGAACTGCTTCGGTTTTGGGACGCGAAATAAATCAAGAATTCTGAATTAAACCCACCTAAAAACCACTGCGTAAATAACAATACTACAGTACAAAGGCAAAACACAGTAACTACGCCAATACTGAAACGGAGCAAAATGGCACTGGAGGTTTTTAACGGTCCACCCATATGTGTAGTGGGGAGGTAAATGACTTGAAATTTTTAACAACTCAATTTTAATAAAACAGAATGCAGCCACAGCGTTTTGCCAGAATACAGTTAAACACAGACTTCACATGGTCACTCACAAAGGGCGTGCGTGTTTGGGGCGGGGGGGTACATACCAAAGCCAATACACTTGCAGATGGGGGTCTGAGAGAGCAGCACTGGCCCCCCTGTGCCTCCCACCTTCTCCTCCAGGCAGCAGAGGCCCACCAGGCTGCCATTGGCAGCATACAGTACGTGAGCGGGGGCCACCTCACAATGGGTCACTCGCATCGCCACGGCTGACATGGATACCTGAAAGGGCGGGAGAGGGGCGGGAGGTGTGATGCGGGGAAGGGGGGCGCCATGGTGTTCAGGAGCCAGACGAGGAAACGTCAGGCCGTGATGGTGGCAAATTTGCGAAACGCAGGACAGCAGGCGAAGGATCATTAATATTCATACAGCAAGTGCTACAACAATCAATCAGGTATCACCGGAATATTAATGACCCCCCCCCCACTCTACTCATTGGGCAATCAGGTAGCATTTCCATTATGAATATCAATGTACCTTCCCGTGCCACCCTACTCACCAGCCAGTCAGGTAGCACTTCCTGTATAAATATTACTAATCCTTTCCCTGATACCCTCTCACCTGGTAAGGAGTAAAGCAGTGTAGGGGTCGGATGGGCCCCGGGTCTGGTGACTGCAGCTGGCTGAAGTAGGCAAGCAGGGACAGATCACGGATGATATTGCTACGGTGGTACATCCTGAAATAGAATGTATCATTTTTAAAGGGGCCGGGGGGTGTGGAGGGATCCGCATGGGATGATCTCAGAGTCGGACCATGAAAGTACAATTCCTGCTCATTACTACAGGGCTCTGACTCTGCGTTGCAGAACACAAGGGCAGACAAGCTCATTAACTGAGGTAGACGATTTTAATCACCTCCTAGTGAACTTTCAAATGTTACTGGCTGTTAACTGCATGAAAGCATACGATTTGCTCAATCGGCTTTTAATCCAACTTGACTACACTAGTGATCAAAAGCATTTTTGGCATCACACTGATTACTACATGAATATGTGTATAAACAATCAAAGAATGTTACAAATATCATACATTGGACGATGAAATAAGTAGCTGGAATAATGTTCTGCAATCTCCAACAACTGGAAGTTTCGCCACAATTTTGGCCACTAATATATTTTTCTGCAGATATTCAGATAACAGCATATACAATGTCAATCAGATCCAGAGAAGCACTAATTCTCAAATCCTTACATGTTGCTTGTGGTGCCTGCACCCTCAAATTCTGATTGGACGTTGAGAAGCACGTGACCCTCTGGGGTTTCCTGTTCCCCTGACTGATGCCCAAGGGCAGGCTGAGCTGGAGGGCGAGTCTGCCAGCCGTGAGCACACTGGAGGAAGGCGGGAGTGAGGGAGGGACATTGGGTGCTAAATCCATAGCTGAGCTGGACCACATGAGTGACGCTGAACAGACGAATGAGATCCACCAACACCTGGAAGCCGAAACCTGCAGGGAGAAAGCAAAGACACAGAGGTCCTTCCGATTCTCTGCTAACTAGCATAATAAAGCAGCAGCGAGTTGGCTAACCTTTGACCCATCCCATGGTGTTGATGATTATAGGCGTCTCTTGGCTGTATAGACGCCACAGGAACTTGAGCGAGTCAAGATAGCGGTCCAGGTCCCTCTCACACGAACTCTCCCCGAAATACACCATGTGTCGTGGCATACGCTGGTGAGTAAAAGGGGCCCCTGCAGTCCAGGTGACAGAGCAGACAAGCAGGATAACCATTAGACATGAGCAGAACCAAGAGTGACATGTATCACCTGCACAACAATGTAGCAAAGAAAACGGATTCAATTGAAATAACCTCAACTTCTGCAAAGAATTGTGGGTACAAATAGTGTGGGTTGATAACCAGCGGTGCTGTTACACACAGTCCAATTTTTATGTGGTCAACAGCCAAGAAGATGTGACAAACTAGCATTGAGCCTAATTAAAACAAGATTCTCCAGCCATTATGCCCCCACCATAGGAACAAAGTCCTTGGGGAGGGTACATACCAAGCAGTGGCTCAGTGACTGTAGACAAAGACAGGCAACCAGGGGGCGTAAACTCTGTCTGACCCAGGTCACATTCCAGGTAGTCCACACTGGCTGTGCTGTGGGTGGCACAGGGATATGCGGTAAGAAGGAGATTCAATGATATCTCAGCATGGCATCAACGCTCTGAGGTTATGGACTGATGCAACCAAAAAGTCCGATTACTGGTTGAGGAGCGTGTTGATGAGATGGCGGTTGAAGGTGGATTTTCCCGTGTTTTTGGCCCCACAAACCAGAATGACAGGACAGCCATCAGGTTCCTCTGTTGGGAGAAAGCACATCGAAGACTCTTTATTCTTTACCAATTATTCAAGTATGGCATTTAGCATACATAGAAATTGGTACTACATTTGATTTATTTAAATTTTAAATTCATATTTTTCTTCCATTAAGTGAGATCAAAAGGAAAATTAAAAACTTGTTTATCCAACATGCCAAGAATAAAATGTGTGTTTTTGAGAGATAAATGTATCGGTTCAAACAAGTCAATACAAAAAACAATTCAAATATGTGTCAAATTGAGAAAAAAAGACAAGGAATACAGCTTTTGTGAAATAAACAGATCAGTGACATATTCAAACTAAAAAAGTTTTGACTTATTTTACTTGCACAGACTGACATTTATCACCTGATAAAAACGCCAATAGATGCGTAGCGCACAAGGTTAGAGGATAAAATGCAAATCTAAAAGCATGAGTCCTACAATGTCACACCCTTTGGCATCTGTGCAGACCAAAGGAAGAATAAGCACAGATTGGGGGAGTGTAAGCCGTGCACAGCATATCCTGTTAACATTTCATGTAAGCTTGGAGGATTTAGTCTTAAGGTCAACTTAAGCATTCAATGGTCCTTGTAGGTCCCAGCCTACCTGCACAGGCATTGACCAGAGTCTTCATGGCATTCCTGTAGCTCTGTGATGTCATCAGGCCATGCTCACTGCCTCGTAGAGGGATCAAGCCAACAGCAGAGAGCGGACAGTCCAAAATGGAGCACTGTTCTGCAATCTCCTTCTGTCAAGCAATCACAGAATATTAGCATGTCTGTGGCAACACCAGTGTGCACATTACAATAACAATAACAGAAAAAACTTTTTTGGGGGGAGGGACTTCAGTGGAAGCTAGAAGCAGCACGTGGAACCCCACTCACCGAACTGAGCCCGAACAGGTCGCGGTGCTCCGGTAAACTGGCAAGAAATCGGGTCAGGGGGGTATCCAGGGGCTCGAGCAGGACCACACAGGACTCAGAATCCACCTGGCTCTGCAGCCTCTTACGTGATTCTATATGAAAACAAGGCAGAACAATCCACTTCAGGGTTGCAGGACTCTCACACATCCCACAATGCATCTGTAAGACTGTAGGACAGCACACTAGCTATGGGCAGTAGATGATTAGGAGTGCATCCAAAATTGCATACTTAAACGGTACACACTGAATTTTGTCAGAAGCCAACTACTCAACCTTTAATACAATATTATTTAATTATTACATTGTGGACACAGAAATGATCTCTATTCAGATTATTGTGAATGGACACCGTTCTACACCAAAACAGGAATTAGGCAGTTTTTGGTGTGAGGTTGCCACCACTCGGTGAAAATCCCCTTTGGGGAAAAACCACAGTCCTTGACAACCCAGATGGGCTGAGTGCTGAGGATGGAGCCTCTAGATCATTTATAAGAAAGAGCATCTTACCAGGTTAGGCAACTTTTGGAATGTGACTGGAATAATGTGACTACTTTTGTTCAAAGGATGACATTACATTTTACCCAAACAGACAGACTAAACAGATAAAAAAAATTTTTTTAAAAAAACACAACAGGTTCAACTATTGGCTGGAACAACAGTGGGGGAGGAACCTTGCTCTAGGGCCCATTGCTGAAATGACTTTGTGGGACCTGGGATGTGATCCTGCACTCTTCCAGTCACGGGGACGCTGTCCTAACCCACTAAGCCACAGACTAGGGCTGGCGATATCATATCGATATTATATGGCGCATGCGCAATAATCACCAGGGCTTCAGATGACAGGCAAAACATTTGGCCAAACAGCAGCTTTTCCGTAACATACGGACATTTATTTACACCCACAATTTGTTGAGCAGATTAGTAGTATGACTAAAATATTAAGAGGCGTTTTATGACGCCCAAAATTTAGTAAATTCAGCATATCCTTATGTTTAATAAACGACTCAGACTTTAAACTGCGAAAAGTACCGTTTATCGGCAAGATCTCCTCTTAAAAGACGACGTGGCCACTGAGCTGTTCCTTCCTTCACTGACACTTCAGTGCAAACTGCACTATAGTATACCACACATAGTATACCAAAACAGCATGATGTGGAGTGCTCCACTAACCACATTTAATAAAAAGATTACCAAGTTTTGGGTGTCACAAAACGCAACTCATTAATATTTTAGCTGTACTACTAGTCTGCTTACCAAATATTGGGCGTAAATAAATGCCTGCATAGTATCGAAAAGCTGGTGACCGGCCAAATGCTTCACCTGTGATCTGAAGCCCTGGTGATTATTGCATATGCGTCATATAACATTGATATGATACCGCCCAGCCGTACCACAGACCCCCACCCCCCCAAAAAAGTAATAGGGCTTAACAGAGATTTGAACCTGGGACCTCTCACACCCCAAGCATAAATCGTAATAAAGCACAGACAATGGGGCGCCTTACCCGATGGCAGGTACTTGCGGATGATGCCTTTAGCCTCCAATCTGCGCTCCTTCTTGGTCTTGGAGGCAGTGGAGTTTCCAACTGCAGTGATGGTAAGAGGGCAGTTTGTGGGTGGAGAGAAAACAGGGTAGGGCTGCTGACCCTCTTCAATGGTGAAGCCCAGGACCTCCACCCTCCCGTACAGGCACGTCAGTAGGCTCCTCCCTCGGAACGTCAAGCTCTGGTCAGGAGAGAGAGGTTTGCGATTCATCAGGCAAGATTCAAAGCTCCATTTTTCCACTGCTGAAAAAGAAACCATGCAGAATCTACAGCAGGGCTATATCAATCACGGTCCACGAGGTCTGAGCACTGCCGATTCCAGGCTTCCTGGACCTGTGAGCCAGGTGTGAAGTCTCTGTGGCCAATCAGAATCAGTAATTAAACTAATTACCTGGGAGAACTGAAAACAAGGCCTGGATTTGAAATCAGGGACCAGATCTGAAGGGGCCAGATTGACAGGATCATCACCTTGCAAGAATTGTTTGGCCTGTTTTTCAGATCAAGAAGCTAAAAACGACAGAACCTCCAAGTAATACAGGTACAGACACACACACCGTGTGGCTTATAGGCAAAATCTTTGCTGTACAATGTACAAAGGCTGAAATCCTCAATACAACCAACAATGTGGACATAAACTATGTGGAGCTCAGATCAGATATGCTGGAGATGTGGCACAGATGTGACAGTTGAGGTCAGGCCAAATACCCAGCGGGCTTCCGTGTTATAATGGACAAACAAATCAACCCTGCTAACCATGCATGGCACTACAGTGGAAAGTCACCCTACATCTTCCCAGTTTTATAAGAATGAGAACATATCGTTTTAAACCCAGTGTGTAGGACAGGTGGTACTGTCAATCAGCGCATGGATACGCCATGAGTGCTATAAGAACTAGCTCGCCTTAACACAGTGGTGTCAAACTGCAGTCCTGGGGGGCCGGAGCCCTGTGTAGCTTAGCTCTTTCCCTGTTCCACCACAAATGATTCAGCTCAACAGCTATGTGGTAATTA
>JAODKC010000107.1:21696392-21722076 GCA_026777985.1 Mormyrops attenuatus
GTGTGTTAAACGAGGGGAAACCCAAAAATGTGCAGGGCTCTGGCCCCCCAGGACTGGAGTCTGACACCTGTGCCTTAACAGAAGCATGAGAGACACTCTGCTAGTAGGAACCGGCAGGTAAGCAAACGTCCTGGAGGAATGCGCTGTAACTCGTCACATTCAACTTATTTCTCTGTCCAGAAATGTCACTTTCAAATTATTTTTTTTACAGAAGGACATTTTTGCCTCTTTTCACCAAACTATGCCGTTATTTAAAGAATGCACTTAAATTATCTATTAAAATCATATTTTTCAAACGTCTGACAAAACACATCATCAAATCGATCAAATTCACCCACGATTCTCTCATAAATGCCGACATAAAAAACCCAACAGACTGGTACCGACATAAAGCTTGACAAGCTTTTCCAGAAGATGGACAGCAAGACTCTAGAATGAAAATGAAAGTAGGGTGTTACCTCGATAGTCAGACCTCAAAAACCATTCAAGTTAAGGACTTGAAATTTTTGTCTTTTTCTGTTATCAAAATAAAACATTCTGACCTGGGCTAATTTTCAGTTTTTAACCTGCCGGGACCTACTGCTAGAGCGATGGGGTGTAAGCAGCTTAAAGTACCTGCCCTTGGTGGAAGACCAGCACAGCCCGACTGCGGCCCTGGTCCAGCTCAGCATGTAACTGGACAGCTTCCTCCTCCGGGCCGTCAGGCTGAGCAGCCGGCGGGCTCCTGCTGTCGGCAGACCCATCTGCACCATTCTGCAGCAACGACCGAGCGAGGGAGCGCCAATCCTCCTCGTCCTCCAAGTACTCATCCATCCGGGGGTCAGCCTCCACGCTCCCATTGGTGTGGCAGAGAGAGGCGACTCCACTCACGGGCTTCTCATCGGTCTCTGGGGGAGACCCGTGCCTGTGGCCGGAGCTGACCGGCTTGACGCTGTTTTTCAGTCTCTTAAGGAGTGCGTGCCCCTTGGCAGCCAGCCGATGGTACTTTTGAGCCGGAGCGGTATCTGGGCTGACGCTCTGGGGGTGCGTGCATGGCAGCGTGGCACGGTGGTTGTACAGATGCTTCCTCTTCTTTTTGGCCCTCCGCGCATCGCCTGAATGCCTCCTCCGGACCTTCATGCTGCTGTTCGGCACTTTCATGTCTTGCCTGCTGCTGTCCAAGGAACAAGCTGAAATTCTAACTAAAAAAAAAACCAGAGGCAAGTAATAAAGGAGCCATGTCACCCACACAATCCCCCTAGTCCTTTTTGCAAAGCACCCTACAGCCGTATAATCAAAGGAAGGACAATCTTCTCTACATCACCTTTATCCTCTTTATAACCATATACGGAAAAAAACAGATGCGGACGGAAACCTGAGCGATCATTTGTTTTTTGGTTGCGATGATTTAAATCAGACACGCTTGTTGCATGGTTTTTGATGCATTAATCAAAGAGTATAATTTGACTGACAGGTGGTACTGCTACGCATAGACAAATAAGAACACCATCTGAACAGGTTTGGGATAAAAGAATACGGTAAGGGGCAGGAAAATAAACTTGTGAATGTTCTGACACTTAAGATGAGGGACTGCGAACGTAAATCTAGATTATCCGTTGAAGCCAAATAAGAAAAAAGCATACCCATAATGCATACGACCCTCGCAAAAACATGGCGATCATGGATAATGATCACCAAACGTATGTGCTAATTTTCCAATGTGACATGCCGGGACGTCTCTAAATACAAGCTTTTTACATAAACTTCAACATTATTTAAAAAAAAAAAACTGTGAGAAACAATATTATTTGTAATGCTTCATCAGCGGCTGGCAACAACCAAATTTACAGGCCAATGCATAAATTAGAACAAAAAAGTAGGGCTGGTGCAAATGAATTCTTAAGGATGCACCAACTTTTTTAAATACCTCTCTCGATTGCTAGCTTGCATGCTATTGTGATTTACTGAACCTTAGTTTCCCCGTTAATAGTTTCATTATTAATCATAAACATCTTACCTCCTTAATCGATAAAACGGAAACGGCTCGTAGCCAGCATTTATGGTTTCTCTTGTATCAGTATGCCGTCTATAAGGATAGGGTAACTTGTAAAGCAGCTAGAGGAGCAAACGCGGTGTCGCCGCGGTCCATGTGTAGCACAGGCGCCGCCGCTGCCGCGCTAAACGACTCGTTTGGCCAACCAGCACCGTCATTCAGCCCAGCGACATGTATATTTACACACAAAATACACTTCCCCGAAGTTCACCTGCCACAGTATCACAAATACATATATGCCTAGGAAATATACTGCCCGATTTCAAAACTGGACCGAACCCCGTTTAAAATACGAATCGGGACAACGTCGTTCCTAAGCGTCGCTCGCGTGAAAAAATGATGGACAGTAAATAACGTCCCCGAAGTTTTTTGTTTCCTTGCGATTTTCTGCATGAGCACCCCTAGTGGATGGCAGCGGTATCTACAACACCTCGGCGATCGGGATGTTAAATAAGCAAAAGAAACGTTTTACATTTATGTACCAGACACGTTCAAATGAAACGACGTACGATTGAGAAAGCGGGGGCAGCCAGTTACTGGAGCAGTTAAGGGCCTTACTCAAGAGCATAACCCTGAAATCAATCTGCCGGTCAAATGTGGACACACAATAGCCCATGTAATCTTTCCACATTGGATGCATACGTGGAAAATACTCTCAAACTGCAGTGCACTTTTGGTTTTTACCGTGTGCAAAATATGAAAGCTGCTCTGAAATAATCTTGGATCAGTGCTGTTATGTTGTATAGAATTTGTAATTAAGTGCTTAATGCTCCACAGAAAGTCAGCAATGAATTCCACACTGTCCGACATTTCTTTTTTTCAGCCAGTACCAGCACTTCAATTTACCGTCCGTCGACGTCATATCCGGTCTCCGCTCCAATATGGCTTCCTTTATAGCTGAAAAAAATAATTCATGATTTCTAGAGAAGAATTAAATGTATTTTCTTTTACAAAGCCTGTCAGTTAACAAACTAAAAAAACGATTCCTATTTATACCAGCCAAAATAAGGTAAGTGTATATATCAGTTGTTGTTTCATCCCCTGAAATGAAGGCTAAGGGAGCGTCTTTAAAAACATACATCTCGTTGCAAACGTCGAGGGAGGGATAGCCACAAGTACCCAGCGAGTTATGTTTTATTTTAGAGGAACAATTCACGTGATTTATTTTCCGTCTGTAACATTACGATTCCCTCCTCCGTCACGCATATTTCACAAATCCAACCGTGCATACGCGTATAACAGATGCGGATGGTAACATATATTTTTTTTAATAAATATAACTTGTGAGCCAACGATAGCGTGTGCTGTTTTGGTGTTCTGTCACTTATTGCACGAACCCTGTTTGACAGAGCGGTTATATTACCCGTAGAACAACTTTGGTGTCTTACACCTGTTTAAAATAACTGGTCATAATAAGCGATCGCAACGACGCGGCTTACTATGAATAAAATGAAAATATTGCACTCCGTCGTGGGGTAAGCTTTGCTGAATTGTTTTATTATAACGTGCGTCTACTCAGGTGTGATAACTAACGGTGGTGTTGATTACTTTCCCTTCTGCCTTCTTGCAGTTCTCAAGGGCCAGATGGCTCCTCTGGAGAACACCCATGCGGAGCGTGTGCTGTCCTCCCTCAACCAGCAGAGGGCGCTGGGCAGGTTCTGCGACGCTATTCTCAGCACCGGCAGTGGCAAGTGCTACACGGTGCATCGCAACGTGTTGGCTTGTTTTAGTGAGATCTTCCAGAACGCCTGCCCAACCTCCACGTCACACACGGAGTACTGTCTGCCGGACGACTGCTCCACAGAGGGCCTGGAGCTGCTCCTGGATTTTGTATACACGGGAAAGCTGGAACTGGACTCTGCTAACCTTGAAAAAGTTCAATGCGCCGCGATGGGCCTGTCTGTACAAGATGCCTTGAGGATATGTCAGGAGTTTGCCGGTCACATGACATGCACGAAAGGACCCCAAGATCCGAAACACGGGAAGGGTGGTGGTGATGAGGAACACCCCCATGACGCTTCTCCAAAGGACACCTCCAAGCCTGACGTTCCCATTAAGGGGAACCCTAGGCCCAGGCTAAAATCCAAATCTAGGCCAAAAGTGTACAACACTGTGCCCAAGCAACTGACTGCCAGCCCTGTCTTCACCACAACCACAACACGCTCCGGTCGCAGGGTCAAGGGCCCCATTCGCTTACTCCGGGAAAGTCCCACCCCCCCAGATACGCGAACGAGGGAGCCGATGTCTGCGGAGAGGGGGCCGGGTGGTGCCGAAGGAAGTGGGCAGAACTTTGAACAGCCTGCGAATGAATCCGAAGTAACTAAATACATATATTTATAGATAAAGCCCAAAGATTATTTATTTACCTTTATGTGTCCTGTATGTTAAGAGATTAAGCAGTTAAGGCATCATTTTTTCGTGTATAAAATATATCGTATTCCCTTCGAACTGTAAGTCGGGAGTCAGTGAAACTTTCTCTTTTGTTTGCATTTATCTCTTTGGCAGATGCTTTTGTTTCAGCGTGACAGTGAAGATAATATGCAGTGCGGAGAGTAACTTCACTGTTGGGCCCGTAACCCCCAATTGCTACAGGGACTGTCTGACACTGCATTCTCAGAGTTACGTCGCTTTGGATAAAAGCAACTGCTAAATGGATGCCTGACGTGTGCTTGCCGGCTTTCCTGCCATTGCCAGGTGTATCAGAAGGAGCAGCTATCCAACGACATCGAGGATGAAGACTGTGGCGAGGTGGACGGGCAGCATGAGGACACTGACGATGAGTACACGCCCCACTCGTTGGCTGGCGTCAGCCTGGCCCCCCAGCAGGTGAAGCGCAGGCGCCGGAGAAAGGTCATCAGCAAGGAGAACGGCGAGCAGGCCGGGAGGGACCCCAAACGGGGTTCCGTTCAGTGTCCCACTTGTCAAAAGACTTTCTTTAGCAAGTACTACCTCAAAGTGCACAACCGGTGAGCATGTAAACTGATTGTTTGAATCGAGTCAGAGATGTTGTAGGGGTTCCTTGATGGGCAAAAAAATGTCGACCTGGGATGGGGAGCATTGAATCCTGTAAGATGGTCATTTTAAGGGCGACTCCCCCCCAGGTGAATATTTTCTTATGGAGGTCCCCCAGATTGTCCTCAGTTTGATCACTGGTGATAGCTGTCATACAACTGCCTGTTAATGCAAGAGAAAATTGATAAGATCACAATGTAGGAATCGAGCAGCTCACCCAGGTCACCCTTGTGTTACGCCTGACTGTTCTCCACCCTCCGTGTTACTCAGACGCCATACCGGGGAGAAGCCCTTTGAGTGCTCCAAGTGTGGGAAGTGTTACTACAGGAAGGAGAATCTGCTGGAGCACGAGGCCCGGAACTGCCTGAGACGGACGGAGGTGGTGAGCTCATGCTAACTCCTGGATGGGATGCTGCTCCTGTGCTCTGGGTTTAAATAACAGTTTAGTGAATGGGCAGGAAAATGCAGAATCAAAGATGCATGAGAGGAAGAGACAGAGATGCATGTTGCAAGTCGCTTCCCGAGTTTCAGTGATCCCTAAATTTCCAGACTCGTAGCTGGTTTCCTTGCCGATTGTCAGGAGCAATTCTAGGATATATTTTTAAGGTGAAGGGCATTAAAGGCGCCATAATTCATATAGAGGAGCCAACCTTATCATTAGCCAATGATATGCTTTGAACTGGTGAGTGACAGGGGAGGTTGGAACTCTGGGAGCCAATCAGCTTTCAGCTGGGACTAGTGTCCCTGTGACCCCGCCCCTGCTGATTATTTGTTTTTTTTTCGTCACATCTTCTTTGATGATGTCAGGTGTTCTCATGCTCCATGTGCCCCATGACCTTCCAACGCCGCCTGGAGCTACGCCTTCACACGGTCACCCACACGGGAGAGATGCCCAATAAGGTGCGTGCCTCCTGTGGACATCTCCACCCACATTTCCATGTGTCAACAGGCAGATGTTTAGCTTGAGGTTCTGTCCTTAGAAAAATGTTACGAACCACACTGCTTTTTTTTTTAATTATTATTATTTGGCTTCAGAAACATCACCGATGATGCTTGTGTATGCATTCCTTTGTCAGTGTTCATCATGCCCAGAGCAGTTTATGCAGAAGAAGGACCTGAAGATCCACCTGATCAAAGTCCACGGGGCCCCCAAACCCCATGCGGTAAGCAGAGTTATCTGCAGTTTTCATTGTAATGTTTGTGTAATAGGGTTCGTGTCATTTCCTGTTATGTGACCCTGTACAATTATAACAGTTTAAATTCAGTTTATTCTTATATAGAGTTATACAGAGTTGCCCACTGTCGCTCTTTTCGGACTCATATCTGCTCTGCACAGTCTTCCTTCCGCCATATTGCTGAGTATTTGAGTAGGAGAATTTGATGTTTTTTAGTAATCAAGTATAATCGTGTAATCGTGACAGCTCATGTACAACATATTGCATGCATATTATATATTATTTGTCCTCAATATTCTGTTATTTGTGAATTATTGTTATTGTTAATGTCTGTTGGGAGGTACATATGTAAGTATTTCAATGTACTTGTACTTTTACAAATGACGACAAATCTTTTGAATCGTTGATTCCCACAGTGCTCCCTGTGCCCCAAGTGTTTCCTGTCGCGCACAGAACTGCGTCTGCATGAGGCCTCCAAGCATCGGGGCGAGAAGCTCTTCGTGTGCGAGGAGTGTGGCCACCGGGCCTCCAGCCGCAACGGTCTGCAGATGCATATAAAGGCTATCCACAGGTGGGTCTGGGGGGAGCGGCAGGCCAGGGGGGATATGGTGCGGTGCTCCTGTTGCCCATACAGTATTCCTGGGAGCGGAGATGTATCTGTTCCCAGAGCCACGGGGCCACAACGCATTCTATCGCCCTGCAGGAACGAGCGGCCGTTCGTGTGCGAGTTCTGCAACCACGCATTCACCCAGAAGGCCAACCTGAACATGCATCTGCGGACGCACACTGGGGAGAAGCCCTTCCAGTGCCATCTCTGTGGAAAGACATTCCGTACACAGGGTGACTACATCTCATGCATCTCACTGTCTTGCCAAGAGTCAACTGTCTGCACTAGAGCTACAACTATTGACTGTGGTCATGTGTCACTTAACGTCAGGGATACATTCTGAAAAATGCATTGTTATGCGATTTCGTCACTGTGCAAACATAATGGAAGGTACTTATACAAACCTAGATTGTATAGCCTACTACACACCAAGGCTATAGTTGACATTTTTAAGTAAAAAGTACACTCTACAATAATAAGGAGTAAAGTAAATGCATAATCCAAGTATTATTTATCAAGTATTATGTGCTGTATATGTCATAATTGTATGTGCTATACTTTTATACAACTGGCAGAGCATTAGGTTTGTTTACACCAACATTACCACAAACATTTGAGTAAAGTGTTGCGCTACATTGTTACAACGGCTACGACGTCACTAGGTCATAGAAATTTTTCAGCCTCATTATAATTTTATGAATGGGACTATCGTATATGTGATCTGTCGTTGACCAAAATGTTGTTGCATGTTGCATGACTGTATCTTCCTATTCAAATTGGGCATCGGTGGCTTGATGGTTAGGGAAGATTGCAGGTTCGAATCCCCGACTAGCAAGGCACCACTGAGGTACCCTGAGCAAGGTACTGCCCCCGGGTGCTGAATTAGCTGCCCCCTGCTATGTTACATTGGGTTAAATATGGGTTAAATGCAGAGAACACATTTCGTTGTGTGCTGTGGTGTGTCAACAATGATCTCTAAATTTTTGGCTGGTTTTTAATATTTTTTTTTTCTCTCTCCCTCTCAAATTTTTTTTGCATATCATCGCTGCCAATGTTTTGAAAGCGCTCCAATACTTTTTGGGTGCTCTTGAGCAGTGCTAGGAGAAAAATCTTGACTCGTACCTGCCATCTGTTCTGTTTACTTGTGTGTTGTGTGTGTTATTTGAGAGAATTGTACTGGCGCCACACCATGGTCAGAATATGAACTGCACATGAATTTTGGTTACAGTAAAATCCCGTTACAACGGACTTCAAGGGACCTGGAAAAACAGTTCATTATATCCAAAGTCCGTTATATCCAGAGTCGCTGTATGCCCAGAACATACCTACAGGACACCATTTACTCATGCCACACCCCAGCTGACACACTTGTGGTATAGAGTATTATATTGTACATGTAGTAATCCAACTTTTCCTGACTGTTAGAAGTATATATGGCCTATAAGTACTTACTGTATCCCTCCAGCCGCGGGCGTCGTCTGCCGACGCACAGCGTGCCTGATGATGGACAGCCACACCCAATCAGTGTTGCCTGCTGTTACGCCATGCCTATTTATAGAGCGTGACTATTAATAATCCCGATTACATATCTACACTGGATATCACCGGCACACCACACGCCTTGTAGACGGAGCCTCCATGTCCGTTATACCCGAACTAAACTACAGCTAAAAGCGCCCCTGGGGACCAAATTGTTTGTCCATTATAAGCGAAATTCCGTTATGCAAGTCCGCTATATCTGATGCCTTTTCTGCATGTTCATAAAGGCGCACGGCCGGGACCAGCGGACCTCGTCCGTTATAGACGATATTCCGTTATAAGCGAGTCCACTATAACGGGATTATACTGTATTTGGGATTAGTATTTGTGGATCTCACTCCCAGCATATATCATCACACTGACACGGCCTTGCTGCCTCACGGTTGTGAACTGTGGCTTTAAAAAAAAACCAAAACAAATATTTATCATCAGTGTCTAGTTTGCCTAGAATGTTTTCTCAGCGGGTGGAGGGCAATTCCTGAGGTGGAACGTGTGCCAAATGTGACTGAACCTGCACGGTGTTCCCTGTATATACAGATGCCTGTGTGGAACAGGACACTTTACTCCCATGTACCTGCACCCAGGTTTTAAACAAGGTTTACCACACTTCTGCATGGTTAGATTTATCGTGTGTGTGTGTGTGTGTGTGACTTTTCCCCTGCAGCCAGCCTGGACAAGCACCACCGCACCCATACGGGCGAACGGCCCTTCCACTGTGAGTTCTGTGAGCAGCGCTTCACGGAGAAGGGCCCGCTGCTCCGTCACGTGGCGAGCAAGCACCAGGAGGGCAGGCCGCACTACTGTCACATCTGCACCAAGACCTTCAAGGGTGAGCAGGCCGCTGCTCCGCTAAGGGGCATCTCCAGTCACCCTGCCAGTTCCTTTTTGGGCAGTTGGGCGTCTGTTTCACCACAATGAACTCCTAATATTTATGCTCATTAGAGCTATCAAATTTGGAAACTTGGAAATTCTACTAAGTGATGTTTTATCTAATTTCTTTTTGGTGTTCTTAATTCAACATTGCTTTTACTCAGAATTAATTAAATGGTAGGTTCACAATTGTTTTTTTTAGGATGGATGGATTGATAATATCAAAAGCTGTTTATAGTGGCTAATCCAGATGCACTCAAGCCTACATTTTAATTTTATTCATTCATTTATCCGACTTGCAATAGAGTTTATGTAATCCCTAGGATAACTGTTTTTATCTGGGCTGATGGTATCCTGGACGAATCCAGATCTAACTTCCTGCCTTTGCATCTCTCCTAAGCCATCGAGCAGCTACGGGTCCACGTGCGACGCCACAAAGGCATGCGGAAGTTTGAGTGCACGGAGTGCGGCTACAAGTTCACCAGACAGGTATGAAAGCTTGTTAGGGTCCCACCTAGTGGACATGCAACAACAAAGGGTCTCTTAGGAAGGCTACATCCCTGCTTTACCCACAGCTGCCTCCTCCTCGCGTCCATATAGGCCCATCTGCGACGGCACTCCCAGATCCACAACCGCGTGGAGAACTACAACCCACGGCAAAGGCGACTGCGCAACGTGGTGGTGGACGATGAGAAGGTGACCGCGGCCTCGCTTACGCCCGACGGGGACAACCCACCGACGGGCGACGTCATCAGTGTCATGATCCAGCCTGATACCATCGTGGTGGAGGAGGTGGTGGCCAGCCAGGGGACGGGGCCTGTGGAGGAAGCGGAGGCTTTCAACGTGGCCGATGTCATGGAGCAGACGCTGCTGGTGGGTGGAACCTACCCCATCCATCATCCTGCGGTGGACCTACCTGACGATGGGACTGGAGATAAGGACTGAGGACAGACCATCTGCTGGTGTCACTGGGGAGGGTACGTGGGGCAGAACTTTGCAAAAAAAGGGATAAAAACAAGTTTTGTTGCTGTTTTTAAATAACTGGTTGCCACGTTTGGTCCTTTTATGCATAATATTGGTAATGCTGATAATAAAGGACAGTGTGCAGTGTGAGTATGTCTATAAGCAGAGCACAGAGTACATTAGGAGATCGGTGATTTGACAGTGCCTAACAAAAGGCCTGCCTGGATCTTTATTGAGTGACACTATTGTAAACACAATCACTTTTACACCCAAAACACAGCTGATTAACAAGGCAGCCAAAAAAAACCTAATGCAAGGAAAAAACACAGAAAATGCAACTCAACTGCTCCTGTAAACTGTACAATGCACCAGTTTCGCTGCATGACACAATGGTACCGAAAAAAAAAAAAAAAAAAAGAGTGAAATTGTTACTTCCAGTTATGTAAACGGTGACACCTACTGCTTCTTACTCGGAAGAATAACAGCTGATACGTGACAATGAGAAGAGGCACAAATGCAGCATCGATTTTCCATCATCTTTACGCACCCCCTCACAGAATGCTACACCGATAAATAGTCATAAATAACTATAATTTACTATAAAAATAACAAGCCATCCACACCCATAAGGAATACTTCAGGAGGACACAACAGGAGCTGCATGCAGGCCAAAGTGCGGCCGTAGCCATGCCAAGCCTGGGAGATTTGCATCAGGTTTTAAAATGGGGCTGGAATACCAGGAGTGGGGGAGGAATCACTTGTGTGTCGCAAGTCCCAGGCGGTGCCTTGGTTGGGGTGGGGACACAATCTCAGCCTTGCATGTAATTGCTCCAGCACTGCCCCCCCTGGCACGTGATCCATGTCGTTGATTGTTGACAAACAGCGGAAGCCTTCAGGCTGCATGCCTCGTGACTGGAACCCGACAGCCCCGACCGTATAAGGCTCCTCTGAAATGGTACCCCTCTGGACAGGCCTCAGGGCCTCTCCACAAAGTTCGGTACAGCGATTTCCCTCAGTCTGTAAGCATTAATCACTTTTCACTTTAGGAATGTGTAGGTTTAAGTGAGCTATTCGAAAATACACAACATAGCTATAAAAATAACTGCTAAAAAAGTAGTTCAAACCTCAAAATGGTTAGCTGTAGTAAAACTATTTTAATTACCTTTTATAAGGAATCTTTTCCCTGATTTAAGCTAATGCTAAGCACATGCACAGCCAAATCCATGGTCGATTGTACGAATGCAAATGTTTTTTTCCCCTTCATTCCAGCTTCTCATTCTGTTTTTTTTTTTTTTTTTGGTTGCTGACTGTTGTTATCCGAATTGAGGGCTCCTCGCTGCAAATTTCACAGAAGCAAGGGTAATTTAGCCAAGACACAGAAGCAGACACTGAACGTCAGCCATTTGCAGTTCCCAGTTCCGAGTGGTGTCCAGTTTCGTCGGACAGACCATAAAGTGCAGAACACACCATCTAATGTCATCACAGTAAACACGACTGATGGGGATAGCGATGGATGGAGGATAAGCGCCACAGGGCAGCCCACACTCAGTGGGCTGGATCGACATTTTGGTTGTGTTCGTGGTGGTCGTGCAGGTCCACGTGGCGGTGGTGCCGTTGGATATGGATGGCGTTCTCTGGAGCGTCTATGGGCTCAAAGGTGCTGGGGACCAGTGGCATGAACTGCCGGAAGATGCTGACGCTGCCATGCCAGAAGGTGGGCTGGGGGAGGCGCCCCATGTGGGACCAGGAGTCTGTGGCTGGGTCGTAGGCCTCCACCACATCCGACAGCTCGAAGGTATTGTCGTACCCACCAGAGACAAAGAGACGGCCGCCCAGCGCTGCTACGCTGCCTCCTACATGGACCTTTCAGGAGCAAGGAAGGGTGCCATGAATGAGAAACACACTTTGACATTGAACTTCAGAATGTCAGAAACAAAGACATGCATGTTAACATGCTGACAGAGTTGTATTTACCTGGGTCATTGGGCTGACCTTGTCCCACTCATTTTTCAATGGGTTATAGACAACCACCTCAGCAGAGTCATCCCTGGATCACAGAAGTGAGAGAGGTTCATACATATTATGCTCTTGTATCCGATTGCTCAGTCTCAGTATTCTCGCATCAAATGCCGTCTTCACTCTGGACACTGAGAAACTATCCTTACCTGATGAAGTAGATGAGGCCGTTGAGGGTGACCGTCTTGGGAGCGAAGGACCATGGTGGCAGCTGGCCACAGTTCACCAGGGCCCATCGGTTGGCATCGGGGTCATAGCTCTGGATGGCCACGGTGTCCTCTCCGGCCAGGGAGCCAATGGCGTACAGGCGCCCCCTGCAGGCGGTGGTGGAGCAGTTGTCCATAGCGTGCAGCATCGGCGGCAGGGCCTCCCAGCAGTCCAGGGAGTGGTCGTAGCGCTCCGTGCTGTCCGATGCCACCACGTACAGCTGGCCGCTGAGCACGCACGAGCTGTGGTACTCCCGTGCTTTCAGCATGGGCGACACCTCTGTCCACTCGTTCACGCTGGAGTTGTAGCGCCACACGCAGTCATAGAGCCGAGATCCATCGGAGCCCCCTACCAGGTGGAGGCATCCAGCATCAGTGGGTGAGACATCAAGCACACAGCCTGGTCTAATGAGCAAGACATTCCGACCTCACTACTTTTCATATGCAGATCACAAAGCACCATATTTTCACTAATACTATATATCCATGAAAAATCCCAGAAGGGATTCAGGATACTATTATATATGAAAATGTAATGTAAATGAAAATACCCAGTTAGGTTACCCTAATCAAGCTGGCCAAGTAGAAACTTTTGATGACACCACTATAGTAATCTGATTTTTTTTCCTTCATAGCTAACTTCTAATCAAATATTCAAAGCTAGTGAAAGTAAGAAAGAATTTACTTTTCCTGTGAAAACAATATTTAAAAGCAGTTTATACTCTGATCTGCACAAGCAAACGTTTCATGTGCCCTTGGTAAATGTACGTCGCACTTGCCAAACAGATTGTACATGCATGGAGAAAGGGATCCATAAATACAAAACGATTATCAGAAAACCAATGGTACATTTTCTGCATTCAAATGAACTAATCTGAAATGTGTGAATATGACTCCATTACCCAGTGAATATTGTTTCAGTTGTAAACAATATTCATTTACCTACCAAAGCTCTGAATTTTCTATATGCACTGAGAATTATTCAAGAACCTGTCATCAAGAACTACTTGTCAAAAGGGCATGGAGTGAGTGGGACAGAGGGGGGAGCTGTCCATTGCAGGATGCATACACAGACACATTATGGTCAATTTAGACCCCAATTCACCTAACTTACATACAGCTAGTCTTTTGGGCTGCAGAAGGTAACCAGAAACCAATATAAACTGACAACAAATATGCAAACTCTACACGTATGTTGGACAAGCAGGATTCAAACCCTCAACTGTGCATAAACAGTTGGGTGTAAAGCGTCATCTAGTGTGCCTTGGATTTTCCAAGAACACATCCACAATGGGGCCCCACGCTACCGTTTAAAAAGACAGATAAAAACAATGCCTAAAAAAGGTTTCTTGTACACCATGTTGGCATGTACTGTTACAAAAAAAGCCCTTTCCCAGGCATAAGCTTTGTTAGAACCTGTGGCCTTGGCCAGTTCCCTATGTAGCACAACAACCAGGATGTGTCTGGATTCGGTCCACCACAGAACAGGTGTTATTTTTATGTCTCATGGGTGTTGGTCCCGTTATCCACACCCTACAAAGCCTCACTGGGGATGGAGTGGCAGCTTTTGCTTTTGTAACAGGACCAGATTCATCCACCCTGTCCTTAGTGCCCCCTCCGTGACAAAATAACCCTGTCCTGAATTTCGAGCAGAGGTCATAGTAGGAAACGCCAGCTAAGGAAGGTAATTCACACTGACAACACGCTGGTGGTTTATACCATATCAAAACATTCAAAGTATTTTATATTTTACATATTTAGCAGACGCTTTTATCCATTTTATACATTTGTGAGAAAATGGGGTCAGATAGTTCTTGGAGCAACTGAGGGATAAGCGCCTTGCTCAAGGGTCCAACAGTGACATCACACTGCCCACCATGGGATTCAAAATGACGACAGTCCGATCACAGGCACAGGATCCAAACCCGCTGAGCCACACATCGCCCCCATTTTTCTTCACACATGTACATGCTATGTTTGTGAATGTGACAAACTTGAAATATCTCTGGGCAACCTCTAAACCAGCCCACAGCCCAAGCTACAGTGTCTCTGCACATGAGGTGGTATACCCCAAGACAGAGCTGCCCTCTCAACAAGGGGTGCATGAGAACGCAGCGGCCCAAGGACAGCAAGGCCCCCCGACTATGGCAGCGTTGGCAGGACACCGTGTCCCACAGATTCTCTTCCCCCCGCCTTGCGCTAAGCTTATTTATACCCATTCACCGCCCAGCCATTTGTAACACGTGGGCCTGGAGAGGCTCAAGGCTTTTGGATTGCAGACCAAGGAAAACAACAAGATCTCAACCCCCACCTGCCTCTGCCCAAGCAACATTTGATATTCAAGCTCCATTGCACAACCACTGGTGTTCAAGCCCAGAGAGATCCTTAAAGACACAGGCATCAAACAAACACTGATTCTTCAGGATGGCCACAATACATTAACGTTAATGATCTTTTATCGTGTTTTAGGTTCCTTGAGCCATTAAATTATGAGGACGAGTGTGGTGCAAAGTCGTCACCTTCCCTGTTCACCTACCTGTGACGTACATGTCGTTTCCGAGAGCGGCGATACTGTATCCGCCCCCAAGATGATCTGGGAACTCGGCCAAGTAGCGCCACTGGCCCGTCTGGGGGTTGTAGCAGTCCACCGTGACCAGCTCATCGCAGTCCTGGTCGCAGCCCCCGACAGCCACCAGGATCTCCGCCAGGCCGGTGGAGGGCCGCGGCCGCATCCGGTGGCACGGCTGGTCGTGCCGGTCATACTCGCTGGACTGGAGGGCACGGGCCTCGTTGACCAGCCGCAGACACTGGGGCGAGAGGTAAACCAATGGGTCGCTCTCAACATGGGCCAGGAGGAAGAAGCGCCGCACAAAGGGCAGCCGGACCTGCTGTAGGAGCTCAGGCCAGTAGTGGAGGCGCCTCTGAAGGTCAGCTTTGACCCAGCGCACGGCCAGCTGGTAGACTGTCTCCTCCTTGTCAACGCACAGCCCATCGTCTGAGACGAACTCCAACAGCCGCTTCCATGACAGCTTCTCAAAGTCCTTGCCCTTCGCCAGCTCCACGATATTCCTCAGCACAAAGCGACGGGCACTCACTGCCAGGTCCCGGCATGCGTAAGCCTCCGCAAAGTCCTGGATCTCCAGGCAGTTGGAAACATCCAGGCGCTGCTCCAGGAAGGCACAACAGGCTTCCTTGACGGAGGGGAACTGGAAGAGGTCGGCAGCTTTGAGGAGCAGGTCCACGTTGTCCTGCGTGACCGTCACGCGGCCCGTGTAGCAGAAGTCCACCAGTAGGCCCAGGAGCTCGCCGGACACCTCATGAAGCACCACGCGATCCATGGCACTCTCGCGCAGAGTGCCGGCAAACATGGCGCGGAAGTAGGTGCTGGCAGCTGCCAGAACCGTGCGGTGGCAGGCGAATTCGCGGCCCTCGGCGCACAGGGTAACATCGAAGAACTTGCGCTCAGCACGCAGCTCGTGAATGCCCTGCAGCAGGTTGAAGGCGTGCGAGGTGTCAAAGAAGGGCAGCATGGATGGCTGCATCTGAACTGAGGGCTTCTCCATCGCGGTGACACTTGTGGGGCTCAGGAGATGATGACCATCTGGGGGCAAAGGTCAGGGATCAACATACAGGACAGAAATACACAGGCTTTATGTAAATCAGCACCAAAACAGTATTTTTTCATATTGATCTTTCAAGGAACATCCAATTACACTTCATCCATTACTCCATTACCACAAAGTGTTTAAATGTAGTCGTTAAAAAGTCACCATGGAACATCAAAGAGACAAGATGTGTACCACTTACATACCACGAGACCAGGCATGATTCTTGACATCTCAGAAGAAAATTATGAATATTATAAGATATTCTACGTAGTCTTACTGCAGGAATCTGGATCAAGTAAGTTCCCAGTGAATGAAAGTTCCTTTTTAAATTGAGTCCAGACGATAATTACCTGTATAACCTTTTGAGAGATAAAGACAGACAGAAACCAGCACTGAGAAGATCGTATGTTCTGGAAGTTGCAAGCCAGTGGTCGGTGGTGAATACGAGCAGTTGTGTTTAAGAAAGGGAGCCTGCCTGTGCTCAGCTCTATAAATACTCTGGAAGTGTCCATTTGCAGGGCGGGGGGAATCTACACCTCATGCCCTCCTGACTCACACAGCACAGATTTCATCAACTTGCCCACCCCCGTCCTCATGAATCAGCCCCTAAAAAACACGAGCTGAGATCCAGCCGCCTTCACAGTATTTCCCTGAGAGGCAGGCCCCTGATATACATTTACACCAGACGCATACCAGATTCAATGGTTCTCTTCAAATTAAATTTGTCAATAACAGTGTCGCATTAATAGCATCTGGTAGCCTATAAAATGTCTTGAGCAAAGGTAAGCCCTCCACACAACCCAAAGCACTAAAATAACCAGTGATACCATTACTTAAAGGAGCACAGACCGTAACATGAAGTCAGAGAATTTCACATCATTACGTCATTATGTCCCCCACCAACGCCAGTATCTGACCTTTCCCCTAGCAACCACCAACTCTTCATGCACTATTTTCCATCACCATAACAGAACCTTGAATCAGGAGGGTGGGGCCAAGAACAGCAAGCACCGATGTATGTGCAGAGGGCCCCAAGTGACATAGTTGTTACGGCACATAAGGGCTGCCCCTGTTTGCTGAGATATCGTTAGCGTGGCCGGGTCAGGCGTGTGACCTCCCAGCATACACCGGTAGCTAAACACTGCAGTGACTAACACTTCAAAGCATACTGCCGACATCTGTCCTTACTGAAATCCTGCAGAAGGAGCGCACTGACGATTAGCATGGTCTTCTCCAGAACAAAATATGTTAAGGCTGCAGTTCTTAAAAACAGAGATGCACAGCTTTCCTGCAAGAGGGAGGGGAAAAAAAGTTACTCAGTTTGCTGCCAAGTTCATGTAGTCCACTAAATAATTGCTCCCCTCACTGAAGAACTACACAAACATTTAAGAACTAGTGTTTCACCAACTACAACCTTGCTGGTTCCAAGGGATACCATTTCATTTACTTCAGAATATAAGATGCTTGTTAATCTTGTCTGAGGGCTACCTCTGCTGGACACATCAATCTAGAATGCTCGAATCATCTCGGGCTTGACCACTGGTCCCCTTCACACCTGTAAGCTCCACTATTTGGTGAAACCCACCAAGATGAACAGCAGCTCGTATCACAGGCCTTCGGCAGCTAGAATTCAGCAGACCAAACCCACATTCCACACCAAGCCGCAAAGATAGAGCTGTTTCAGGACTCCCGAAGAGGACTGTCAAGGATCTGTGCCAAGAAAACCATCTCATGAAAGGCAATTTTAAAAGGAGAAAAACCTTTTAGGGCTCTTAGATGTTATATTACATCACACAGTAAGTGAATAATGACATCTCTGTGCTTATATTGGGCTGTAAGGATACGTCACCCTAAGCCTGTCAACCCACAGGTGGCGAGGAAGGTGTCAGAGTCTGCTCCCAAGCCAAGGCTGTTCCTGAAAGAGGGTGCTCAGTAAGCTCTCATTATCATAAAAGCTAATGATGATGGGCTCGTTTTAAGCTGCAAGCATCCACATAAATCTGATCTTTCTGCTAATGGTCGCTCATATTTAGACTGAAATAATTCCCAGCTTATCCTGATACGTTCAGGCAGCAGAGCTTTGCAAATGAGAAAAACCGCTGGTTAAGGATGGATGGCTAATAGCTGAAAAATACCCCAGACAGACAATCCAGCTGTACCTAGGAGTGGGGACCTAAGCCCCCACTGGGTCTATAAACATCTGGATGCATGGAAAAGTGCAGAGTTAATCTAATCTGCACATGCTTCTGCTAAGAACCCAAAACAGCATAACTTATTTCTTAGTTTACAATCTGAAGTTCACAAAATTTGTGGAGGTTTGAGGTCACTGCCTTTATATACGCATCACTCCAAATACTCTGAAAAACATCCCTGCAGTCAGTCAGCCTTAAGGACACTGATGAGCTCCTATGCACTGTGATGTGCCAATATCTCATCCAAGAGACCTTCTTACAGGTCAGACTGTTCATATCCTTCACACTGTAAGTCCACAATTTCTCATTCATGGGATTGAAACCAAACCGCTTTAAAGCTGCCTGCCCATATCTTGTTTAAATACTGCTTTTTCCCACAAGCACGAACAATAAAGTTTACCACAGAGTATAATGACGGTGGTTCCACTATTAGATGCAATGGTGCAGACTGTAATAGTGCTGAACAAAATCAACAACCCAGGATTTAAAAAAAAATGCAAGAGCCATTAGAAAATGGGCAAACCCAACTTTAAAAACACACAGCATGGCAAATAAATCGTTCTCTGTAGCTCATCCACGCTAAACAACCATAGCCTTCACATTTAAAATACCAGACATGTTTACCAACTCAATCCGAGAATAGATGGTTGAAACTGATAGCCCCAGGAAAGGGACAGAGAAGGGGGGCTTCTATGTGGAGGCTGGATGACCAGCATAGGAGGAACACTGTCACCCCACACCCCTCGCTCTTCTGAACCAATGCCCCCATCTGGAATGAACGTCTCCTACTCACTCTGCTTGACATTGCCCCACCCAGTGAACCAATGTGCTATAGATAGGGAAGCCTTATTCAGAAGCCCGCTGGGAGTCACCTCTGTGACACATAAGTTGGGGGTCAAGGTATGTGTTTGTGTGTGAGGGGTGGGGGTGGAGGAATCAGTTTAGATCACAGCACCAAAAGCAAAGCATGAGTAATTTTATGGTTTTACACAGTTCAAGTGGGAAGTCATACACCAGTGATTCCATCACCATCTGTAACCAGGAGATACACAGAAATAGATGTACTCTGTGGAGAGATCCCAGTGATGCAGGGATTTCAGGACCACGGTAAATGATTCTAAGCCACTTTCCTATATCTCACATGGGATTGTTTCATGGCACAAACAGACCCAAATCTCAAAGAGTAAGCAGGAAATTGTGGCGTAAAAACAGAAAGGCCAGACAATAAGATCAATGCACTGAAAGGAAAAGATGGCACTCCACTGCACTGGCCTGCAGGTGTGATCAAAATAAAACCGCAGTTTAAATAAATAAATAAAAAACGACAGCAAAAGGAGCAAGCGTGAGAAGGGCTGACAAAATCTCTCAGCTGTTACATTCCTCACATACACTCAGTCCCTGTGGTTCCATGAAGTTACTGTAGTTCATTGCCACCTTCCATGATTTCACTGAGAGATGACTGAGAAATGGAACAGGGTTAAGTCACAGTTTAAAAAAAAAAAAAAAAAAAAGACAATGGCTGTTTCAGGAACAGACATTTCAGGGCCCCGGTACCAGAACATAACATAAAATTATTTTTTCGGCAGGAAAACATGAAAAATTCTCTGTAATATAGTACAGGCTAGATCAAACCGAAAATCAGCTACGCAATACACAATAGGCAAGATATGTGCCACAACATTGGGCAAATCAGCCTAAATCTGAAACAATAAAGGGGGTGGATTTTTGTAGAAAATTTACTCATTTGGCTATGAAATGCAGTTTCTGGAAACAAGGTGTGAGCCAAAATGATAAGGGACGAGAATTAAATCAAGTTCAACCTAAAGTGTGTATATCTGGAAAACAAGCTTACATAATCAGAAAATCTAAATCAGACCATTAATTCACCATTTACAATACACTACAACAACTCAGTACACACACACACACAAACAAACCAGGATCTCATGCACCATACTTTAAACTGAATTTCACTGCTGCCCAGTGAAATCACAACTAATTTGAACCTCATGAAAACACAGCAATAGAACTGATGATCTTACAGAACCCCCACAACCACCAAGTGGGGACCAAGTAATTAAGAGAAATTAATCACACCCTGTGAAAACCAGCTGTTAGGGAAGATAGAAAACCCAGCGCAGAATTCCTGGGGAGCCTGAAACTCAATGCATTAGGAAGGCAACATTCCAGACACTTATCTCTGTGTTCAAGTGTAACAGCCCTCTTATGGAGAAACAAAGTCTACAGCTGCCACCAAGCTCTTCACTAACCAAGAAGCTTGAATGAAGTTATCCATTACACAGACAGAGCATGTGGGAATCCACACACACACACACACACAGGATTCACAAACTTCCATTAACCATTGAACTTCAATCAATTGCCACCAAACAGTTGCTCTTTGCAGAGTAAGTTGTCCGCAAAGGGCTGCCACCCAGGTTAAGGGCCTTGCTCAAGGAGTCGCAGATGGGCTGAGGCTGGGTTTGAACCGGCGACCTTGTGACTACAGGCACACAGGCTTAGCCCACACAGGCAGCCACACACTGCCACACACCTACATTTATTTTCCATACATTTAACCAAAGAGAATATTTTAAAACACAATTTAACCTAACTGTATTTATACTGCAGTCATGCAAATTAACGACCTTTTCCACGGTATAAAGAATTAAACAATTTCCTTTGGGTTAATAATAGGTCCCAGATTTTGATATAGCAGCAATTCTGTTAGAATATATCACTCACCTGACTGCTGACCAAAACCCAACATTAGGTGGAGAACCATGTTTCCTGTATCAATTATCGTTAAAATTAACTGACCATTGATAGAAGAGTTAGATACCCACACTGTATGTCGTTTACTTACAATTAGGATTAGACAGAAACCCATTCCAAGTTTCGGGTCTTCTTGGAAACCCCCCTGGGCGAATTTCTGGTTTATTAAGAAGAATTATTAATAGCTGTAGTGAATAAGTATGAGTTCAGCGCTGCGGGCAGTCTCCATCTCTAAATGTAAGTTACCGTGCTAAATGAATGCTCGCATTATTACTGTGCCGTATCACCGCTGTTAGGCTTGCATGAGAACATTTCTTTACAAATGAAAGGAAGAAAGAAAAAGGGGTTTGGAGGTGACATAGTATCCTTTGTCCCGCGTTGCGTAGTAAAAAAAAAATTGCAGCTCGATCGATTTTTATGTTACTGGGCAATTTAATTAGGCCTCGAAAAATTCTGACAACCCCCCCATCCAGTTAACGCACGGCTCGGAGTGGATGACAAAGATTGTAAAACCTGTCAAACGCAGTTCCCTTCCTTCTTCTTAAACAAAACCGGCAGAAACAAACGTGATACATATTAAACATTTCACGTCGCGGAAGGGGAAAAAACTAACTTGAAACGCGCTTAACAGAGCCCAGAATAGGCGCAGACATCGTGTCCATGTCGGACAAGCAGGCTGCTCCGCACACAATAACGGAGTCCCTGAGGTAAAAGCAGAACCAGAGAGCGGCGTGTCATTCTCACTTACGCAAGTTAAAGTGCCGTTCACCGCTTACTGGTCCACCGCCATGGCATTCGCCGTTTGTCTTCACGCTCCTCTCATTTTGGAATAAAGTTTACCGCGCAGCTACGCTCTATCGCCCTACTTCTCTTCGAGCGGCGAAGGCTTGTCTGAGGCCGGACTCGCGCCCCCCTCGGCGGCGGCGCCGCTCACCAATGGGCGACTCGGCGGCCGCTGCGTGCGCGCTCCCAGATGCGCGTGGTGGCGGAGGCTCGGGCTCGTGGCGGGGAAGCGGCCGGCGGCTCCTCACCACCCGGTGTTCGATCGGTGGTTTGCTGAGATACGTAAAAGCCCAAGGGTGGTCGCTAGAATGTTTCTGTTTATTTTAAAAAGAAATTAAATGTTTCACGATTAAATTTATAAAACATATAAATAGTAGACAGTTCTGTTCAAGTTAACCGATCATTATGTAGCAATATAAGTTTTTGTTTCTTGGGTTTGCGTATCACAATAAAAGTCTGAATTTACTTGTTTATTTTTATTACACATTGAAGATAATCCTCTTCTCTGCACCGCCATTAAAACAAGCGAGAGCGTTTGTATCGTGTCGCCCCCTGGTGTTGTTGCAAATAAGTATATTAAATGTAAATTTTCCACTTAGCTCACTTTTTGGTAAACGTGCTTGAACCACATCTTCGGTATTGTTAAAATAAATGAAGTCTTTCTTAACTGGTTATATATGTAACTTTATGTATCAAGTTTGGAGTTATATTATATTTGCAGGAACTTCTGGAAGCTGGCATTCACTGATCAAGCACCACATAAGTTAGGCTACTGCTTCAAAGATATTGGTTTTGAGATTGTCATCTTTAATTTCCATGAAAGCTATAAATCATCTGGCTATCTTAAGCGATCTTTCATCTTGGGACATTCATCTGCAGTATGTTCTAGCAAAACGCAGGCCTACCACGAATATAGCCTGCTTGTGTCAGTACAGCTGCAATCCTACAAACGTTAAATGAAAATGACAAGGCGATGGTGCGTGAATAAGTTTCACGCCATTTAATAAAACTACTAAGCATGAAGTTCACACAGTCTGTTTCCCCATGAGTTCAGGATGTAACAAAACTCATCTACATCTTAACATGATACAAGGAGTTCAGGTTAATATCATGCAGATGTTTTTTCCAATTTACGTTCAGCATACTTTTCTTGTAAAAGAGCTGTGTATATGCTTTTCGTATTTAGTCATAACTAAACTTGTTAAGAGATTTTCCATGTGTAAATCAAAACTAGTATAGTGTGTCCCTTGGATCAGGAGAATGGAACCGCCCATGAACTGCCTGGAAGTGTCTTACCCCCAGAGGAAATTGGCCAGTCGTCTCTCCAGTCGAGGCTGCAGACTTTTTCACCCACCTGGAAGCAAGTCTGGCCCTGCTCCAGAGTTTCTCCTCAGAAGCACTCTGTGTAGCCCAACAGGCTGGTGAAAGGCTAGTGGTCTTCACCTCTGTAGCACCTCCGGAGCCCATCTCCACCTCTGCAGCACTGCCATACCCCATCTCCGCCCCTGCAGCTCCTCCGGAGCCCGTCTTCACCTCTGTGGTGCCGCCGAGTACCATCTCTGCCTCTTTTGCACCTCTAGATCCCATCTCCATTTCTGCATTGCCTCCGAAGCACATACTCTGTGTGTCCTGGTCAGCCTGACCTGGATTCCCTAGTGACCGGACTGGGCCCTGGATCCTCCGCCGCCTGACTGAGACTGGTCGTCTTGGGAGCCCCCTTGTCTCGCCAGGGTGCTCCTCCCCTGCAGTTTCGCCGGAGTGCTCCGCGCCGGGGTGTTCTTCACCTGCTACTGTTTCATCAGCATCATCCTCACCAGGGTGCTCGTCTCCTGCAGTCCCACTGGGTGCTTCCCGTTGTTTCACCAGTTGTCTAGTCCGCCTGGCCTCCTGCTGCCTCATCGTCGCCTCCCGGGGCCCCGGCTGCACCTTGCTCGCCTGAGGGCCCGTTGGAGAGCTCCCGCCTGGTCTCCTGCCATCCCATTGACGCCTCCCTCATCTCCTGCTCTGGTCTCAGCGGTGCCCTCCTTGCCTGCTTCAGCTTTGTTGGCAACTTCTGCTGAAGCATCCAGGTGGGTGCCTCCCTTTTCGGGCCACCAGAGGTTGCCAGGTCCCAACACCCTGGACTCTTTGTCTGTGCCGGCGCCAAGTCCTCGGTCGCTACCAGGCTTAGGTTGGAAGGACTTGGGATATGTCCTTGTGCTAGTCTTCCCAGATCTCCATCTGACCCTAGGCCTTTCCACCTGTTGTTTTCTGTTCTCCCATTTGGACCCCTCACGTCCCGTTTTGTTTTCCCCATTACTGTTTGTGTTTCGTTTAATAAAGCCCCTCTCTGTTTACCTTACGCCAGTCCTTGAGTCTGTCCTTTTTGTGTCATGACAACTGAAGGTCAACACTTCCAAAATAACACACATTAAAAGGAAAGGCACAATGCACACCCTGCATATTGAGTAGAAAGTTTGTCTAAGTCAAACTACCAAGAAACACATGACTCAGCTGTCATTCCTCAGCTGTATAATGTAGTGCATCCTTGATAAACGCTATCAATGTGATTATGGCAACCTTCACACAAGCTCATATTCTGGAATGTCAACTGTAAAAAACCCAAATCCCATGGGTGTTCAAGAAGAAAACATTATGCCACTGTTAGAAAGTACTGTCTGAATGTAGGCTCAGGTAAGTAAGGTGGACTCAAAGACTACACTGTTCACAGGTCCAAATAAATGCTCACCTGCGGCTTATTTGTGAAACTAGACAGACATGGGTTCTGAGCTTTTCCTGAATTTTCTCAGCGAATCACTCAGGACTTGTGTGCATTTTGATTGGTGGTCAAAATCCTAGCCCAACTAATTAATGGTTTGATGCAAATTCAACCTCATTACTATGTACCTTCGCCTCAGGCTTCCAGAATGCAAATATTTGTTTTGCTCCAGATTCCACCATGGTATAATTATGTAATCCCTTCAGTGAAATTTTTTATTATAGAAATATTGCATTACATTATAGATGCCATTTGGCCTGTCAGAATTTCCATAATTCTCCTCTCTGTAAAATTCCTTAATTTAAAATATTAATATTGCCGTATTTGAAGGTGTCTGTCAGTTATAGATAGTGTCCTCATTCCCATGTGTTCTTTAAATGCTGCTGTTCTCTCCTCCACAAGATGATTTTATTTTTCTTTCAACTTATAAACTGTTAAATTTGCAAGTGATTATGTGCCAGCCTTCACCGGTCTTTACGCGACATCCCCTCGAGCCCAGATACAGGCAGGTGCTGAGAAGTCGGATTGCCTTAATTCTAATGCAGCTGAGTCAAAATCTATGACGCTCTGCAATGCAATTATATGGATGTGTTCACCAAAACTCTGGAGACTCTGAATGTGTCAAACATCATGTGTCTAGGAAGGGAGCAATTTTCATTGCACCTAGGAGTCTGGCCCCAGAACTCCAAATGTGCATTGTTTATCATTTGTTTGTTTGTTTAGGGGGGTTCTTTCCACAATCAATTGATGTGCCTTAGTGTGTGACTTTGAATATGTGTGTAACTTGTCATTATAAATAAAGAACAGTGAATTGGTTGTAGCAATGATCAAATAATATCCTCAGTTGAGCTCACTTTCTTTGCCGGAACAAAAAAAAATAAATAAATAATAATAAAATACATTTTAAAAATATATATATTAAAAATGCAAAGTCAGCAGGGAGTCTCATTAATGCTTTGTTTTTATGAGAATGTTTAAATGAATAATCTAATAAATTTCCTTATATTAGACACAGAAAAAACAGAAGTTCTGGTAATTGGTCCTAAGGATGCACGACATAAGTTCCACCCCCAACATTGATAGCCTTCCTACACAACCTAACACAGTGGTCAGAAATCTTGGTCTTCTAGTTGATTCAGAATTATGTT
>JAODKC010000107.1:21722176-21748676 GCA_026777985.1 Mormyrops attenuatus
CAGGGATGCTGTAAAGCACTTTGAGACAATGCAATGTTGTGAACAAGCGCTATACAAAAAATAAATGTTGTTGTTGTATGTGTATAGTTTGGCTGATTAGCAAAAAGTACTGTACATAGACTAATACATTTCAGAGTACAGAGAGAGAATATAACTAAGAAATGATTATTTTAGGTAATACAGAAAATTTTAGGTTGAGGCTTTCATGGTTGTCCGTTTATTATGGTCTACCTCATACTGATCCAAGTTTAACATTTTCTGGAAGGTGATAGAAATCCCTAACAAAAAAACATTTGCTGGATTACCAGGCTAAAATGTAATTCTCAATATTTCTGTTGAATCAGTGGCCACTTTAAATGTGGGTCATATCATCATATATTGCTGTTGCATCTTAGTTAAATGATGTATAACATATGCAACACTGCAAAGAATTCATACTTCGTAAGCAAAATTATACCTTTTGCCAAATATATTTTTCTGTACTACTTGTACAACATTTTCAACAGCATTGATAAGTAATTTAAACATGAATGTAGTTTTTTCTCTGCTTTATTTGCAAGATATATTATTATATATACAAAATACAGAATAATTATGTCACAAGATATTGGTGATTACATAATATTTGTAATAATCCGATAATCTTCCATAATGCCAGACTATTAATAATTATTGTAAAAAAAGAAGTGGTATTTCCATTTCAGACCTCTAGGTGGCATCTTCCGCTGTACTTAGACCACCGCTTCATTTCAGTTGCCTATTTCAATGTCTACAGTATTATGGAAATGCATCTTTTATCCTCACCAAGACACTATTAAATGAGGTCTTGCAGAACACAGATAAGGTCAACTGACGAGAAATAGATACATTTAAATAATAAGGCGTTTAATAAGGATGTGTTACATACTCAATGCCGGGTATAAATATACTCCAGAGTAGTGTCACTCTCATTCTTCGCCCTCCTTCGGGTGTTAAGAATAAAGCATTCAGATATCCACTGATGCGACTATGATAATCAGCTTATTCCTATAACCACTGAGCCCCACACGGGCACGATTTCGCAATACATTAAAAACGTTACGGTGGATGGCATTTACAGTTTATCCAGTGCTGATGGGGTTCTGATATAATCATAGACTGGAAAAGAACGTGCCCACAAATGAAATGTGCTCGAATGAAAAATGCAACTTAAAAAGTAACATCTTAAAGCAGTTAATTTGATAAATAAGAAAGTAAATGATGAGCTATCACTGTGCCTGTGTCATTGTTTTTTGTGGGAGAAACACAACTGACGTTCATCAGTATCTTGCTTGCAACAAAGCTGTATCGTGCAGCACTGAGAAGAGGAACCATGGATGACCAAAGCTACTTGCAGAATGTATAACTGCTTGATCACTGTTCTAAACGGTCAATCCACATAAAGTAATCAATACTATGGATCAATAATCCCTTTCTCGAAGATCTGCATATAGAGCACACGTCTGTCCGATAGGAACTCATCCGAAATCTCATTTCAGATACACTTGGTCTCATTATCAGTTAATAAGACCTAGCAAAAATTGATGATTTTATGCCACTGATGTAATTTTTGTAACTATGTAAATCATTTTAAGGCTACAGGCTAATATATGTGCGTGATTCAACTAAATATGACTTGTCAGTCGACACCAGAGCAAGATATTTATTTCCAAAAACGCATATTAATCTAAATAAATTGTTGATAAATAACATGCACCATCCAAAATGGTACTTTTATTGCCTATAGGCAAAATGGAGATGTCTCAGAAACACACCTGCATCACAGAAGATTTACCATTTGTTTTTATAATTGTGATTAATGATAAAGCTCTGCCAGTAATTTGAATTAGCTGACTTTCTGCTGAGTGTAAACCTATAGGAATTCAGCCCAGTCAGTGTAAATTATTGATATTACGGTTAAAGTGGAGTGTGGGCTGGAATATCAATAAACACCTCATACTACACTCGAGTGAGACAGGGTAAGAGACTGAATCCCAGTGCGAACGCTATGGAAAATCAATTCATCACCGCGCGCGCTTACCGTGAGTCGGGAATAAATTAAAATACCGCGTCCGGGCCTCTCCCAGGAAATGGCTATTGTGTTTTCAGGGGAGATGGGAGAAATTCGCGGTTTGCGCTTGTATGCGCTGCTGCCGCAGTTGGAGAAACGGCCGTGCGGCACGCACGTTCTGAGGCGAAGGTGAATTCATTTCAGAAATTGTTTCTTTAATAAAACAGCAAATCCACAATGCTGTGTCCTGCAGCTAAGAGAAAAGCCCAGCTCAGGCGCTCTGCCAATATAGAAGGGATATAATTATACCGGATATATTTGTCCAAAAATCTTGGCGAATCCCACAAATTTGCAAATAAAAAAAAAAAAAAAAAAAAGCATAAAAAAGAGAGAGAGAACAAGGGAGAACATTAAAGGGGAAAAGTGGGATTTTGATTGCCCTCTGCCTCATTCCCCCAGTGTGCTTACCAAGCTTAATAGCAAGAGATTAAAATGTTTCTGCTGCAAGCCAGTATCTCTCGGAGGGACAGCTAGGATCTTGATGGGATGCTCAAGGACATTAATATCAATGCCGATTCAGGCCGGGGCGATTTACAGGAGACTGTCTTGCTGGCTTTGCCATGAATCTAGAAATTATCTAACCGTTACGTTAGTCATTATGCGGCATTAAGCCACGTGTTTAAGACAAGAGGAATCATATTTGCAAACATTTGAAGGAAGTAATAAGACTTTGCGTTCAGTTGTGGGATTGCTCAGCTCTTTGTATATATCTATGGCGTGAGGGATCCTGCAGGAGCACGCATTGTAGGGTGTGCCGCCAGGCCCCGAAATTCGCCTCATTTCCTTGTCTTGGCAGGGTGAGCTAGTTGGGCGGATGAGGGGGAGCAGGGGCCAGCTGTCGCCTGCCCCAGGACGGGTATCCATCACCATCGGGGCCTCCTCCACAAACATCCGCACCATGTGACGCCACGGCCCGGGAACAAGGTCCTCACTCGTGATGTAGCCGGGAAGAACACAAGCTTCGTCTTAAGAGTATTAAATTCCACTTTATTCCTAGGTATTGCTATTCCGTCGGCATCAAATGTTTCGCTCATCTGTTGCTACTTTCCTGCTAAACATTCACGATTTTATATCCAACTACCGAAAAAAACCGAGTATGAATTGGCTCCATAATACGTTAATTGGAAAATACTTTTTATTTATTTTTTCTTGAGTTGTTACACAGATACACTGCTAAAAACTGCCTGTATGTTTTGCATAATTGGGTCACACTTCTATGCGTTGCTTTTTATTGCTTATTACCATTACGATTATTACCATTATTAGATAGAGAGGTAGAGATACTTTATTTATCCAGAAGGAAATTACCGTTATCGCGTGACGCAGAGAAAAGAACGAAATCGAATAGTGGGATGGTGGAAGATGTTATTAGAAACTACATTGTAATTTAAAACTTTTCACATGCACTGTAACCATAAAAATTATATTTTTAAACACGAAACAAGAGAAGCTGGGCACACGAAACATTGTTTATTTTCTGACTAGTGACAGATATGAATTTTCCAATTGCACTTTGAATACAGCACACCATCATCTTGTTTTAAATGAAGAAGATGTGTTGTTCCTGAAGAAAAACAAATTATGTATTCAAAATATGCCAGCCGGGGTGTCTATCAAATGTTCAAAAAAGAAAAATAATGAATATCCTTAGGTACACTGTAACACCATGAAAAATTATTCAGACCTTTCATTCATTTTGTGAAAAAGGGGATGTATATTTTTAGCCCTTAGATTTGGGTGGCGTGATGACTCATATCTCCAAGGTTGGGGGTTCAGGTTCCTCCCCCACTCTGTGTGGGTGGAGTTGAGCTGTTTTCCCCATGTTGCACATGTTTCATACTCAAGGCCAAACAAACAATGCATTTTGGGTAATTAGTGTCATTATACTGCTCACTGTATGTGTGCTCTTGCAATGAACTGGCATCCCATCTAGAGTGTGTCCTGCCTACTGCCCTGTGCTGTGTGGGGTAGGGTCCAGGTCCATTTGTAGTGGAAAAGTGGTTGGAAGTTAGATGGATGGATGGATGGATGGATGATATTTTAAGTGCTTAGACTAAAGATTTGTATAGATTACCTTGACGGGACACTATTTGTCTTTTATCATTCCTTATTTTTTATGTTAAGGACCCAGAAATCAATTTCTTGTAGAAGCATTACTGGCAAAAATGCAGCCTGATGTTTTTTGAGTAAGTATCAATACGGCTGGCCAGCTTGGTGCCATGTTAAATAGATAGTTATCCTTAAATAATGTTAATTTAGGCGTGCCCTTCTGCTCTGAATCACTGGCTTAGCTCTGTTTATTAAATTGGCGTATTCTGTACTAGTCCATCCAAACCTAGGAGCGCAAAGATTTTTTATAAACAAGAACGATGTACTTCTTCTGACAGCTGCTAAACAGCAGACTGACAATGAGTGCATAGCAGCTAATGATACCATCTACCAAAGCTCAGCACAGGTACTTCACTAAGCAGACAGCCCGACCTCCATGGCCATGTGTAATCTTCGGTGATTATTTGGCTCTCTTCCAAGGATTATAAGATTTGCCTTCAATTTTGTTAAGCGCAGGTAGGCAGGTGGGAGGCTGGAGATGGGGCTGTTGTGAGACCAGTGTCGGCATTTGACCTTATAACCAGACCTCTGTGTCTCTTCCACAGAACTGATGAATCTGAGAGATCAGATTACATTCCCTGTCACTTATCATAGTTTGCTTTAGGCTTTAGCTAACCCATGGTAGGGAAACTACATTTTTCTAGAAACAGGAACTATACAATACTCTACTGAAGGCAGTCTTGTTAATAGTGATATACGAAATAGTAATATAGATCCATCTCTATAGATCCATCCATCTTCCAACCTCGTTTCCAGTACAGGGTCTCTGGGAATGTTGTACATTACTGTCCAGGAATGTTGGAACTCTTCATTCATTCATTCATTCCTTCATTCAAACCTTTATGTCCAGATACAAGACATCACATAGAATAAAATGCAAATAAAATACAAACATAAAATGTATAAATCACATAGGAAGGCACAGTAAGAATTAATATGTTTCCATATGTGTTTCACATGTTTGTCAGAAGTGATTTATAGATTATGGATTATTAATGTACAGTGAATCCAGTAGTATCAATGTGATGATAAGACTAATGGTAGCCTAATCCAGACTGCTGGGCTTTGTGGGCTTAATAATTCACCCTTTTTTACATCCTTATACATGTAGGATCTCAATCTCCTGTGGCAATAAGTGAAGTTTCTATTCTTCCCTAAGCATATGAGGAAAATTACGTAACTATTTGTGCGTTTGCCATGTTAATGCTATTCATGTTCAGACTGCTAGAAGCCAATAGTGCAGCTGTAATTAATGGACTTTGGAGATTCAAGTGCAGAGTGAAGCGATGTTTAATCAGGTGGCTTAAATCGTAGTCAGTAACAAGCAGAGTCAAAACCAAGGAAACAGTGGAGCAACCACAGCCAAAGGGGAAATCCAGATAGACAAATGCAGGTATGGGGACTGGGTCGCTAATGAAGAGGCAATCAGCAAGGCGATCACAAAGGCAAGAATCGGCAATCCAGGTAGTCAAAAGCACCGGTCATACACAGACATTGTATAGAAACTGCTCAGTACCATACAGGAACTCAATATTTTGCAATGAGGCAGGGAAGTACTGGACTTACAGGAAACGTGTGGCAGCTGTTCAGTATTCTGGTGATGACCATTGTTGGAGGTGTGGCGGTTCAGGGGAAGGTTGCCGTGTTCAGGGCTGATCGGATGTGAACGTGAAAACAGCTGTAGATTGTAGGTAAGGGAAATTATGAAGGTAGTAGAATAGGGTGTAGGGTGTAGGGTGGTGAATGAACAGGCGGAAAGTGAGATGGCAGATGCTAGTGTTACGGTGGCAGCTGAACACAGCTTGGTGGAAAGTTCTGTTGGCCATTAAAGGAGCAGCCCAACAATAACTAACTGCCTAAACCCTCTGTTTAATTTTTCAACCCTTTGGTCCATTTAGTGCCACATGAAGAGACTAAACCACAGTCTTGCAGGCAGGTAATGCAGCTGAAGGCAGCACAAACAAAAAACCCTTGTCACAGTCCAGAAAACGTTTACAGACATTTCAGACATCCGACGTCCATTAAGTTGTGAACAGGATCACTGTCTGCAAAGTGTGCCCCGTGCTAACCAGACAGCATGACGTCACTTCTGCACACTGTGCATCAGGACAGCGGCACCTGTAGGCAAACGCTGTAGACGGGTTTGGAGTGAACCTCGTTCAGGAAGGGCCAGTATGTGCTTTACTTGGTAAACAGCAGTCTGACTGCTTGTCATTAGCGGTTGCTATTTTTCACAGTGAGAAAATAAAGAATGAGGTAAAACAAGCCCTAACAGGGAAATTTCTCTGAGCACCTAGTATTTAATCATGATGTATTATCATTACTTACTCTTGTGTGACTTTTTCCCACCTTTTGAAATACAGACATTCTACTCACGAACGAGATACGTTCTGAATGGCCTTTCACAACTTGAAATGTTCGTGTCACGCCCAGCCCCGATCGCCCTCCTGTGGACCACACCTCCTCGTTAACCCCGTGTGGAATCCTTCCGTTTACCTGCTGTTTTCCGTTTCCTGCTCGTTACCCTGTGTATTTAGTCCACGTTCTAGTCAGTCTTCCCCAGATCTGTCATTGTAGTGTTACCGCTGTGCGTGTCTGGTGTTCCCTGTCTGCTTGCTTCCCCCGGAATAAACCCCGTTTTCCCCGCTACCTTGGCTTGCTCGCTTCTTCCCTGCTCGCCGGACACCGAACCGTAACAGTTCGTAAGTCGTTATTCAACATCATTTTAAGGGTGTGTGCAAGTACAAAGAACTAGGATGCTGGGAGTACGCACGCTACGCTGCTGCGCGGCGGGAGTAACAGCCAGAAGTCGTACTAGGCGGAACTGGAGCGCAGAAAAAAAATTGACGTTGCGGACAGAAAACAGGAGCCCAGTGAACGCAATTTGGACTTGCAGTCCTCTTCGTTCGTATGTCTGAAAGTTCGTAAGTTGAACATTCGTAAGTAGAGAAGCGTCTGTATACTCTTAGTAGTGTTATTCTGAATAAGTCCCTTATAGGTGCCTTGGCAGGTAATGGAGTACCCAGAGGTATCTGTTCATTTTAATGGACGGCTGTGTACTCAGAACCTCAGGAGATATGAAGCACTGTGCTGCTTAATTTAATGGCAGAGAGAAAGAGCATTAAGAGAACTAAATGGATCTAGTATGGCACTAGTAGAAAAGGTGTCTTTGATGTTGTGGTTTAGCTTCAGGCACAATAGAAGACGCTGGGCCTAGTTAAACAGCCATCGCAGGGCCGTCGATAAGAAGTCGGATCACGTTCCCTCCAGCCTGGTCTTGCGTGTGAGCATAAACCTGCGAAATCCCCCAATCGGGAAGAAAATCAAGTCTTAAGCTGTTGCTCTGGTCGTAATCTATTGCTTACTTTGCTTTCTTCTGATTAATCTCCTCAACTGTGGGAATGTTTCCCAAGATCTAAAGGATGACCGGAAAGGACACATGATATATATCAGAAAGTCCAGTTTCAAGAGGTCGATGCAGATTTCCCTGCAAACTTCATCTTTGTTTCGCAAAGCCTGTCATCAATTTAGCAACAAGGAGAATAAAAATTCTGTTTCAAGAAGTCTCCTCCCAGTTGGTACATTTTTTTTTTTAGTGAACTTATGTTGTTTGCCCATGATTTAAAATATGTCTGAATATGATCATTTCAAACAGGGAAGATGATCTAAATGCCATTGAAGAAACATCCAAACCAAGAACTCATGATAATTCATCTTCTATTTGAAAATTCTTACAGCCTCGGTCTTTTACATTGAACTGCATGTCATTATTTTTCAGTTTCATTTTTCATGCGCTGTCTGTTGTTATGCATTGGGAATTCATCTATTAAGATCTCCCCCAGCCTCCCAGAACTGCCATGCCGAATCCTCAGCAGGCAGCCGTACACGCCTTTATGGCACCACCAAACTTCATCATCCTGTCAGTACGCATCCATAAAAACACGCCATTTTGTCACCAACAGCCATTCCCATTAACAACCAGATGACAGCAACGAGGACAGCAGAAGGCTGCAGAGCAGAAGCCCAGCTTTGATTCTTGTGATCGATAAACCGGTTAGCAAAACGTCTCGCCTATATGCGGTACTGCAGACCGACAAAAAGCAAAAAAAAAAAAAAAACAGTTCCTGCAAAGGTCAGGCTAATGGAGGAGGAGCGTAATCCGTGATGAGCCTGATTTAACAAATGGGGTTGGGGAATCCACAGCGTCAGAACAGCTTGGACCTGGCCGGGTGCAGCGAGGCATGAGCGTTGCCGCATGGGAGGGGTGTCATGACTCACCTAGTACGAGGTGTCGTGCCAAAGAGGCACCGCGGTGCACGACACCGAAACCCAGCATTTATGGGAAAAAAAGCTTACTGCACCCCGTGCCTGACCCAGTTAAGCAGCTCAGTGCCTGGGGACACGAGGGCATAGCGGTCAGTACCAACCGAAACGTTCACATATGGTGCAATACGGTGGGTGAAGACATACTTCATGTCTACTAACTGTTGCATTGCCGTGACGAACCATGCAATACAAATGACAATTATGCTGCATGTAGCAAAATAGCCATTCAATTTGCATATATGTAAATGCACATTCACACACATTCTTGTTATAAGGAAACCTTTAAGATTAAGTGTGGATTCGATTTTGTTAGCGCTTCCTTTAACATCTTACCCTCATGACAACATGCATCACCCATTAGTTGTAAGTTTTAGAAATGTGCCACATTTGGTTAATGTACCGCTGCATATTCATCACTGAAAGATGAGAGATAGAGACCATGGAAACCAAGTAACAAATGCCACATTCTAAACATCGGTTTATAATTTGTCATGGATCCGGGCGGGTTTGGTGCGCGGGCGTTGTATGATGCAGGCAGAAATGTGGACGACCCACTTGCAGCTCACGGGACAAAGGCGTTTATTAATGAAACAGAAAAACACAAGAAACACTACAAAATAAAAGGACCACAAGGGGTCAAAAGTAAATGGAAATAAACAAAGACTAATTACAAAAAGGGGTGGGGCAACAAAGGGTAGGGAGGCAGGTAACAGACTATCCAAAGTAGATACATCTAACAGCAAACCACAATGAACCACTAAGGGACAGAACTCAGGCAGGGACGTAAATACTAAAACTGATCTGGGTAACGAGACAGCAGGAGTGAGACAGACAATTATCCAATCGGAGGGTGCAAGACAACGACCAATCAGGAATACACACAAGGGCAGGCACAAGAACAGGCAACAGGTGGAACTAATTAACTCAAGAATCTAAAACTAAGAACTAACCAAGAAATAGGGAAAATAGAATGTAACACTGGGGAATAATAGACAGGTAGAAACACAAGCATGGGCACACAGAACGAAACCAAAACCAAATACAAATTGGACACAGGAACTAGAAAAACTCGTACAAATGAAACACTAGGGAACTAAACACATAAACAGAGGAGGTGGGATTCAAACACGCGACAAAAGGGATTTGCAGATAGCTGCAAGCTCAACACGTTGAGCCATGTGGCTGACTGGAAACTGGGAAAGCACAAAGACTGACAGGAGGGACAGGATGGCCAGCGATGCCTGCTGGCCAAACGGGGAAGGGACACAAAAGACTGAGACAACAGGAGCTGACCCTGACATAATTGAACTACAGGTACAGCTATTTATATGTGGAAAGGACATTGCATATTTATATAGAATGAGATCAGATCAGAAAGATGACAATCTGTCTATTGTTTTGTTTTGAAAAGTGTGTTCAGTGAATAGGATACTCGCCATCAGTTGGCAACAGTTGGGTGGCATCATGGCGGAGTTTGTGTCACTTTAATATTGCCTCAATCCCCTCAAGCTGGTTCTTGTCACTCATGACAATCACCAGCAAAGCCTCTTAGATAATCCTCAACGTCTCCATGAACCACTTCCACAGCCCAATCTCTTCTTTTCTGTGTGTATTTCTAATGGACACATCAGGAGTGTCCCCATCCTTTAAACCTGGTTCATTGAAAAATACTCAAGCTGTCATTTAATGTGCCAGTACACCACAGAACCTACCCCGCAACCTGCCCCATGCCATCGTGCAAACATTTCTCTTCGGTTCCTTCACACACTCCAAATGATCTTCCTCCAAGATCCAAGTCAAGGTGCTTCTGATTTCTTAATATATTCATCTTCGTGGTCTTTTTTGTGGAATACTGAAACCCGGCTCGTGTTCCAAACTGTTACCCCTCAGTAGTAGAATGAGTTAAACAGCGCTGTCAGAATGTCTGAGTCACTCACCGCCTGCCAGATTTCTGAAGAATCAGCTTTTTAATCTGTGATTCGGTTAATCAAACCGCTACACGTCCGCAGGCAGCCTTCGTGACTGGCCATCATTTAAACACAATAGCACTGCTCTCATATTTATTCTAAGCCCTGTTGCATTTCCTTAAACAGAGTGAATTATAAGAGTTTTCCCATTGCCTGTGATTTTGACTGGTGTCATTTTTAATAATTGCGTTTAGTTCCTCACACCGCACTCTCGCACTTCTGCCTTCTAACAGTGTTTTATAAGGGTGGTAAACTGAGGCTCGCTAAGTGATCGAACCATGGTAACAATATAAATATGTTCTTGTGTTCAGCAACAGACCAGCTCTCCACATGGTCCTAGGAAGTGACGCAGCTGAGGCTGTGCCAAAGGGCTCGTTTTGATCCCATCTGCTGATACTATCACAGCATCAGACTCTAGGAGACTTCTGGATGCTTATGTAACTCATGCCCCCACCTATTTAGAAACAGTTTGGCAGCTCTTTCTTTAGGTGATATTTTGCCTGATATGTTGCATGTAGCGGAGTGAGTCGGAAGAGAGGCCATATCTGGTACCTTAAGAATTGTGCATTAACAAGGACAGAGATCGATCGTTAAGAATAAGAATTCAGACACTCAGCTCATGTGGCGTCTTGGATGGCTGCAATTACTTTTGTGCCCTTGTATGAGATACAAGCGTATGACTGCCTTCAGCAAATCCAGAATCAATTTCAGCCTATGACTCAATAAAAATATGCCTCTGAATTTATTGAAGCATCAGCAATACATATTTATGTTTTTTTTTCATAAAACAGAAAAAAAAGTTGGGAAAAATACTCTTGGTGCTGTCCAAGTTAGATTTGCTTGAATCGCTAAACTGCCTTTCAAACAACTTCATAATAGAGACACCGTCCCTTTAAGGCATCCTTACCTGCTTGCTGCACATTTAGAGTAACACTTTTTTTTTAGAGATAATTGTCTTCTTCTTTCATAAACGTAATAATGTTCATGCTTTTTATTTTACAGTTTAATTAAGTGTATCAGGGAGTAGGCTCTGTGTCCAAAAGAGCTTAAAATGTTCAGTTTTAGTTTTTCTCCTTTTATACTGTCAGCCATAAATAGCTTTGAATTAAATGTCTACTGTGCCATCTTACACAAACACCAAGTAATGTGAATGAAGCAAAATCCTTGGGAAAGGATGAATCAGAATTTCACAGAAAAGAATGTCTGGTTGTGTGGAAAGTCAGGCTTAGTTAAGTAGTTATGCTACACTACAGATATATTCAAATCCCCAGACTGAGAAGAATTTTCATAGGATTGAGCTGCTTGGCATAATTGCGTAAAGTGTTTAGTTCAGAAACTCACTACGGTATATTTATATGCTCTTACTCCACTAGGGTATATTTGTGCTATATGCTCTGAGTCTCCACTACGGTATATTTGTGCTGTGTACTCTTACTCCACTATGGTATATCTGTGCTCTATGCTCTGAGTCTCCACTAGGGTACATTTGAGCTATATGCTCTGAGTCTCCACTAGGGTATATTTGAGCTATATGCTCTGAATCTCCACTACGGTATATTTGTACTGTGTGCTCTTACTCCACTATGGTAGATTTGTGCTATATGCTCTGAGTCTCCACTACGGTATATTTGAGCTATATGCTCTGAATCTCCACTGGGATATATTTGTGCTATATGCTCTGAGTCTCCGCTACAGTATATTTGTGTTCTATGCTCTGAGTCTCCGCTACAGTATATTTGTGTTCTATGCTCTGAGTCTCCACTACAGTATATTTGTGCTATATGCTTTGAGTCTCCGCTATGGTATATTTGAGCTATATGCTCTGAGTCTCCACTAGGGTATATTTGTGCTATATGCTGAGTCTCCACTAGGGTATATTTGAGCTATGTGCTCTTACCCCATTGCAGTATATTTGCACTATATGCTTTTACTCCACTGCAGTATATTTGTGCTCTAAGCTCTTACTCCGCTTCATACTGCTTCAGCTGATCTGCCTCTAGTTTTCAAGATTCTTTATGGTCATGTCACCATATATGGATACATGTGCACAGACATTTCTGTACCAGCACCACATGGCTGCAGTGAAAAGTCATTTCTCTGGGGCCACCGTGAAATTTGTGGTGAGGTAACGACAAGTGAAAAAAATAAGACGCTAAAAAAGCATCCCTTGGCCATTCACAACTGCAACAATCAGTCATATTTCCAACATACAAACAATTCCATATTTAGAAAAGATTAACAAAATGTACACATGTGCCTGTGATCAGAAGGTTGCTGCTTTTAATCCCACAATGGGTAGAGAGATTTCACTCGAGCAAGGCCTTTAACCCCCATCTGACCCTGCTTCCTCATCTGACCCTTGCTGTGGTTAAAAGCATCTGCTAAACAAAGATCAAAACATGATTGATATTATTCAACTTTGATATTATTAAGGCACTTGGTATACCGCAAGTGTCTTACAGCTATAAAAATGTTTTTGGAAAGTACTTGTTAATTTTAGGATTTATATGTACTGTATACATATAATTTTAGGATTTATTCATACTTGCACTGTGGCTTACATACAAAATACATCCATCCATCCATCCAGTACAGGTTTGAGGGTGGGGACTAGACCCTAACCCAGATAGCATAGGGCACAAAGCAGACATTCTGGATGAGACGACAGAGATATAAAATTGTTTTCTGAAACTCAAAATGATTAAACTGAGGATGATTATTTGCCAAGATAATTGATATAGCCAGATATACTGGAAAATATATATTGAATCACATATTATTACTTTATGCTAACAGGAAGGCTAGAAGATGCATGCAAGTTGTACTTACTACACTTACTAAACATATAAATGTTGTGTTTATGAATCACATTAACAAGAAGTCTGTTCCCATGCTATTAATCAAAGATGATTAATATAGCTGGAAATTAATGGCACGTTTAATTATAAACAAAAATGTAAGCCAAATGAATAACTCTGCTGCCACCAGTAAATCACAGTAAATTGAAAATTATTTGGATTAATCATTTATGTACTAGACAATCTGCTTACTTTTTTCCTTATACCCTGTTTTTAAGTAATAAAAAAGAAGAATATTAAATATTTGATATTTATTTGTGCTTGTTATAGATACATTTTGGTAATTAAGCACCAAACAGGTCCACATTTAATTAGATTTTTTTGAAATATATATTTATTTATAATACACAGCATTTCAGAGCTATCATGTCAGGATCACAACCTTTGAGAAATTATCCGTGTGGGACACTGTTATGTTAATGTGCTACATTATTGTAGTAGATATAATAGTCAAGGAGTCATAAAAGGTCAGAAACACTTTTGTGTTATTTAAAAAGCAAAAGGGGGAAATTAAAACAAAGTTGGGTTTTTTTTGCCTTATTTGACATCAGTTTAATTCAGGGTGTCTTCAGCTCATGGTGGGGGTGGATTCTCACAGGATCAGCACCTGAACTTCCCCACGCCTCCTGTCCTGCTGACTAACCCACTGTACATCTGTATCCTACCCACAGTCTGGCACCAGTGAACACACCTTCTAATTGCAGTGATGTCTTCTACTGTTCCTCGTTACCCTTGTCCAGATGGCTGAAGCAAGATTTCAAGCCCTTATTAAATATATGAATAAATTACTTTTTAAGTCCATAACTCAGTTATTACACACTTCTGTCAAACATGGCCCAAGCTTTTACCCATAATGTGTGTGTGTGTGTGTGTGTGTGTGTGTGTGTATATATATATATATATATATAGACACACACACGCACACATATTCAGGTGACTTCATCATATACACTGTCCGAGGGGATTCTAGGGACACTGGGGGTCCTGGTAAAAAACTCCAAAATGCCTCCCCCGGCATGGTGAAATGTATTACATCTATTTTACTGTGACGTACAAATTTATAATATCAACAAAGATAATTTAATAAACACAAGACTTTTATTTTCATCTTTGTGAAAAGCAGAATAGACAAATAAAGCAGACTTGTCGTTGCAATGAAGTATGTAATCGGCTGCCCTCGGGGGCCCCCTCACAGCTCGGGGCCCCAGGCCATTACCTGCCTGTCCTGTTGCTGGGCCTCTGCATACTGTGGCAATGTAGGAAGTAGACCGCTGGGATTTTAGTCAATAATCTATTTTTACCAGGAGTCTGTGTGTGACTATAGTCCAGACAGGCAAAGTACAGGAACATACAGATCAGTGACAGTTTCTTCCTGTAAACTGCAGGTTTTGTCCATAGAGCATCTGACTTGTGAGATTAGAAAACTGAAAAGTTTCTAAGTCAGTTACTGCAAAGAACACAGTGAAATGGGAGTCTGTTCTTTCCTTAAGAGACTCAGGTCTATGGAAGTAAATCTGTGCCATCACAATTTGAATTTTATATTCCACTGAAATTCTAACATTGAATATTTATGCATTGGAAATATGCATTGGAAATTACATGGTCCGAATTCACATGCAAAAATACGAGGTTAAAAATACAAAGACAACATTTCGAAGTTGCTCCAATGCGATGGTCCGAATTCACATGCAAAAATACGAGGTTAAAAATACAAAGACGACATTTCGAAGTTGCTCCAATGCGATGGTCCGAATTCACATGCAAAAACACGAGGTTAAAAATACAAAGACGACATTTCGAAGTTGCTCCAATTCGATGGTCCGAATTCACATGCAAAAAATACGAGGTTAAAAATATGAGTTATACATCCGGGATACCAAGGCTAAGCAATCGAATCTGTGGGTGCGTTCGACGTCATGCACACTGATGTGAATAAAATCTTTTTTTCCCTTAATAATTTATGTGAAATGGTCTGTAAAACATGCCAGATACATCTCCAATAATGGCAAACCATATTCTTATGAGCAAATCTTGATGTATACTAGAATACATCTATCATAATGAATTAGATCATATGTTGGGGATACTTTCTATAATATGAATATTTGCTTAATATTGCTAGAGTTATGAGTTACACTAATGAATTATAGCGGCAAAATTATGATGGCCTTGATGGAACCAGTAGCCACGGTGAGTAGTACACCGAAGAGTCTAACATCCAAGGTTGATGTAAGAAAATGATAAGTCAAATGAGTGTTTTCAAACATAGTGTGGGGACACTCAGAGGCATCGGTGAGAATCCATGCATCATTATAGGTCACCGCAGAAGACCATCAGCCCGTAAAGCCAGCCAAGGCATGCACCTTAATCCATAGGGGACTGGTTTACCAGAGTGAAAATCCGTGCATGATGCTGAGAGAAGGACAAGGCAGGCTGACAGGAATACAAATGTGAATCTGCAGAAATAAAGGATGAATATTCACTGCTATAAATCGGCTGAGGGCACGTAGACTCGTGAAGGACACAGGACCTGTACTAATGATTTTTTTTTAGCATTTCCTATTTTTGTCGTTGGTAATTGTGCAGTTATGGGCAGAGATGGGCAATTCAGGTCCAGAGAGTAAAAGTCCAGACCGGGATTTTGTCTCAACCAACCAGTTGAATACTCTGTGACCATGACTATTCATGTTCAACTGGTTGGTTGAAACAAAATCCCATATAGGCATGCTGATTGACCATGCTATGTGTGTGCATTTGCATGCTCCACCCTCTATCACAAAATATAAAAATATGCAGGCAAGTAAGCTGGCAATTTTACATTGTGTACCTATGATGTGTGCCCTGTGACTGGCTGGCATTCCATCTAGGGTGTTCCCCTGCCCCGTGCTTCTGGGAATAGCCTCCAAGCTCATTCAGTCCCTGCACTGGATAAGCATTTGGAAGACTGAAAACTACATTAAGGTCAAGCACAGGAAATCGGCATTATCATATTATGACATTGTTACTATGTAATTTGAGACACGGCTTGAATGATATACTATTCATCCATTTTCTAAATCCACCTGTCCAATGCATGGTAATATTTTAACATCAAAATAGTAATCATATTTTTCACATTAATATTGGGCAATAATAAAATATTTGACTAAAATACTATAGGGATTGCTGTAATAGCCAATAGCATATAACCATTATAACAAGTTTATTATGTTATACCTTGTTCAGTTGCATAATCTTAATTATATAAAAGGAACAGTGTTTTATCTAGCTTAGTAACTCTACCTCCATTTGGGGGATTGAACTAAATTACCATTTAAAAAAATATATTAGAGATATGAAGTTTCCAGATGAATAACCTGGGCAACCAATTATTAGAAAAAGAATCCAGACAGTGATCCGTTTCCCAAAGCTGATTATTTAGAATATAATCACAGTGAAAATGCATTTATATGTTTTTGTTTTTTATTTTTGAATATTAATATTTAATACACAAATGTGTACCAAGTGTTCAAGTTTCAGGTCACACCCTACTTGTCTATCTTCCCTGGCTCCTAGTTGGCCTTTGTATCCCTGTAGAACTTCATTGTTCGTTACTTATTATATATTTTTAGACTGTTATTTTTATGTCTTATTGCTTTCACTATTTTTATTACGGTAGAGTTGGCCACCTTGCATTTCACTGCAGGTTGTAGTTGGACTGCATTCCTTTCATGTGATAAACAAATCCTTTGAATCCTTTATAGTGATCAGGGAGATATAAAAAGCAAAGTGAGGGATAGTATAAAGTGTGAAAAGTGGCATGTTAGCTATGAGGAGCCCCCGTTTGGCATATGGACAGCCTGTGGGAAGGAGCTCTTTCCGTGTCTCTCGGTTTAGGCCTTCAGGCTGCAGTGGTGCCGCCCAGAGAAAAGGCCGCTGCTGGCGTGGGCTGAATCTTTAATTACTTTCTTAGCTTTGTCCCTGCATCCCCTTTTGCAGGTCACCTGCAGGTTAGGGAAAACACACCGCATTATTTTTCTTGTAATCAGTCCACTTGAAAAATTGCATCGCTAATGAAAATGAAAAATCATAATGAGGTATTAATTGTCAAATAAATTTGAGTAGAATCACTACTGAACTTCAATAAAAATGTTTTTCTGTCTCTGTCGAAACACATTTCTGATTATCGGCGGTATTTTCTCGAATATCAAATATCCTATGAAATACTTTTGCTGTTTATTTGATTGATGGCTAGTTTCAGCTTCACTTGTTTCAATGGGGTGACTGTTGTTCTGGGGGGGGGTCCCTGTGCTCATATAAGGGGATGGAACACTGTACCACACCCTTAATAATGGTTCTTAACCCACATTAACTAAAATCCAGCTGTATGAGAGGGTAAAAATTGATTAGCAAATTGTGCGATAAAGCATCGGAAAGGGCATCTGCAAAGCATACCATTCATTATTCCATCATCGAACAGTGGGTCGATGTGAGCTAAGGCCTACCTCGGACCTAGTGACTGAGGCAATGAGAAATCGCCTCAGAGCCACCCCCCACAACAAAGACGAAAGACCCCCCTTAAAAATGCGGATTTAGGTCACGCGCTGAGCAGGATGGGAAATCTGTGGCCCATGTGGGTAGGCATTAAAAGACAGGAGTGCATCAAGATGTAAATCCATGTGGATAGAATTTACCGGTTCACCACACAGAAACTCAATAAAATAAATGCGAAAGCGCAACGAGAACCACTGGACTAAGCCAATTCTTCCACAACTGCATTGACTGATTATATTTTACCAGCTTTGTAAATAATAAAAGCTATGTGGATTAAGTAAGCATACCATTTGTATAGTAATGCAGATTCAGCTTCTAAGTCACACTGCTTTAATGCATCCGTTTTGTGATTTGAAATTGAAACTAAAATAGCCCGTGGAATGAATCTGTTGGCTTCCAGGCAGAAATCTTTTGGAGTGACATGTGCAGCTGAGGCTGTCCTTTCCATTAATAAAGGATAACTGACTGTGATAAAGCTGTGAGTCACAGTGTACTGGAGACAGCCCAGCGAGGGGGAAAATGCAAAGAAACAAAGGCATCCTTTCCTTTGTCACTAATGAGCCGACCTTTAGAGGAATTTGAAAACAGATGCTCCCCGTGGCCTAATGAAGACTATATACTTACTAATCCAGATACTTCTTTCATCCCCGGCTTGTATACCTTCACACGTGCGATCCACTATAGTTTGCAGTCTCTCACTTACTTGCCTTCCCGCTTTGCAGAAACACCATTCAACCTCAAAGATGCTTGAAAGCAGCTCAGGCTGATTTACTTTCCTCGCACAACTGGAGTAGAAATCCCACTGAAACCCGGGGCTGTTTGCATATTTTAGGGGCCATGCCAAATGCCCATGGGAAGCTTGTGGTTCTCCAGGTCCATTTTTGATGTGGCCGCAGGATGGGCTGCACTTTTTTTTCTGGCGTCTACGTGAGCATATTGTAAAGTTCTTTGGGTAGACTGCATCGGAATGGGATGTACTTGGTCAGGAAGTAGTCGCACGTTTTCTTTGTGGCACAACTAGAAGCATTGTGATTGTAGTTTGACATAGTGGTGTCGACACTGACCTGGGGAGACTGCGAACACAGCCCTTTGCTTCGACTTGGGGGGGCAGATCTGAAGGTCAGTATCCTTAATGTGGCCCCACATGCTTGCTGTCAGTCTGAGCTTCATAACTGCATAGTTGCATAAAGTGTGCAAGTGTGCAGGTTGCTGACTGTACTCTTACTATATCATAGCACTCTCACACACAATAGAGCTAGTCCGTGGCTTGGTACACGGCTCGTTAGTGCTCTGAAACGCCTGTTATTCAGATGCATTGGTTTGCTTAACGATTGTTGGATTTATGGGTAATCTGAGTACTATTTCTACTCTGCACACCAAACCATTTCCACAACCAGGACAGAGATGTACAGCTCGGTCATAAACAATGTTTAACCAGGCAATCCTACAGACAAGATTGATCAGATGACATTCAGCGTCACTTTCAAATGTCAGATGTCGTAATTATAGATCTGCCATTGTTAGTGGTAACCTTTTTAATTTTTAATTTCATTTTCTTCCCAGATTATTAATGTCGATGATTCCACATAAGGCAGAGCTAGAAAGTATGGCCTACAAGCCAATAATGCACAATTACGAGTCATTTATAAATTAAACTGAAATTATTGGTGATTAAAACTGTCCAGAAGAGAACACTGTAGAAGTTGTGCTTCATTCTGGACAATGCCTCGCACCCTATGCATCAAACCTGGGTCAAACAGAGAAGCACATTCAGCAACAGACTCACATGGCTGCGTTGCTCACATAAGGGCTACCTGAGATCTTTTCTCCCAGCTGCCATCAGATTCTACAATAAGTATCTCTCTTGACCCTCACGCCACTCAGTCACCAGCCCTCTAGATTGTTATTGTATTTAAATTTTATTTATTTATAATTTTATCATTGTGGAATTTTGAATTTTTTTGTTACATTTTTTACATTTTCTTAGTTTGCACACTGCGCATTACACTTCAATATTGTATTGTATTTTCTGTATAGTATTGTGTCTTTTCCATTGTATACGTGCAGCTTGAAGTTACTTTTGTGTACAATGCTGTAGCTTTTTTGGAATTTCCTTCGGGACCAATAAAGTACTACTACTACTAAAATACAACAACCTTTTGAAATTTACTTCCATTGATCTTGCTACCAATTATTTATAGTACAACGTCACATGAAGTCTATCCAGGCAGCAAAGGGTACAGGATACCATGGACAGGATGCCAGTCTATCACAGTACGTAAATGGTAAGCAATTCAGAGAAACCCACACAACACATGGGAGGGCATGCAAGCTGCACAAACAGGTGGTATGAGCCAACAATGCTACCATATGGAATTTATATATATTTATGTACCTTTCATCTCAATAACATCAACAATATAAGCAATAATATTTGATTAAATGCTGGCACTTAGCCCCACTGTAGCCGATGAGCTTAAAGAACAGCAATAAATTTTATTCCTGCCCATAAAACTTTCCCATTTCAGAAGATGCATTTCTCACGTATCACTTCTACGACCTTAAAGCTGCTCGTGCGAAACACCAAAGTGACCTGTAATGTATGTACTTTTGATTAAGATTTCAGTTGATAGATACCTTAAGAAATGGCTGTCTAATGACACGGCTTACTTTGCAGTGGCGGATTCTCATTAATGTCCTCCTGAAAGGTTGCCAGGGTTCCAAGGCGTTCACTGCAACCTTAGACAGGCTTTTATTCAAACATCGGTAATTACAGTGTAACTTTGTCCAACAGCTTAATTCAGAAGGCTGGTCCGATGGAAGGTAGCTGTTCAAATTTGCCTTACTGTATATAACCAGTTCAGCTGTGTTCCTTGCTCTGGGGACTAGTGCGACAAATCAGACTCCTGCAGGCCATATGAAACAAAAATGTAACATTTTATATTCAAATCCTATGCATATTCGCACACCAAATTGCTACTTTTACACCGGCAGGCGAAAACGAGCCTCTCCAAAATAAAACGTCTTCTGTTGCGACTTTCAAAGAACATGAACATAAGCATTAAAAATGACTCCTGTTTATGTGGTAAAGGTTGGATTTGGCCCTCCACAGAAAAATAATTGGCCAGGCCTGCTCTACAAGATTCTTCAAATTCACTGGAAGACCCCAGACATATAGAAGGTTTAATTTAGAGCTTATGTGGTTAGCATCTTCGATTTAGAAATATATATGTCTGGTAATATTTAAACTCCTTTTGTTTGTTTTTATGACTAGGAGCCTCCATTTTGGTGAATAACACAGATGAGAAGCAGACACTCATGGTTTGAAGAAAGCTAGCTTTCAAGGACACAATGGTTGATTACCATTGCTTTGAGCGAATAGCTCAAACAACGCAAATCAAATGTAACACCTGTAGCTGCAGCCGTGTCCCTCAGGGATATGCATCATTAAAAAAATCGACAGGGAAGTGATTTTGCATGCAAACCCCTGCTTAACTACCTGTGACCTCCTCAACTGAGGTTAAAAAAATATGCAAATGCATGACAAGATTGGGCTAAATATAGCATTTTGCTATTTGGTATGGTAATAAAGCACAATTATGTTCAAAATAAAAATAAGAAATCCAGAATACTGTGTAAAACAGAATGACAACAGATTCCGGCCACCTGCTCACCTTCCTGTCTGTTTTGGTAATGAAAAGAGTAGCTGACAGCACGTTTCATGGTAATTTTATTGACCTGGTGATTCCTGTTTGTCTTTATGTTAATAAAAAAAAGTAATGACATGTGACAGGATGAGAGACTGGTCTGAGGCAGAGGGGGAGCCTCAAGAGCAAGACACTTTATTAATGAAAAACAAAAGATAGATAGATAGATAGATAGATAGATAGATAGACAGACAGACTGACAAATAGATAGATAGATTGACAGACAAGAAAGAAAGAAAGAAAGAATTCTGTTTGGCACTATCTCCAAGTCAGCACAATAAAAAATAATATTATAAGAAAACGTAAGGAAGTGCTTAAACGAGGTTCAGTAGACAGCCCAGCTCACAGTTAAAGGTTCAGCGCCTGCTCCTTCTCACCATAGCTACATAGCAATACCCCATTTTTTACATATCCCATCTTCTCTCTTTTGAGACACATGCACAGTCTTTAGAGTGAAGCTTGGGGTCCGAGCGTGGGGTCCGACCATTTGTCTGACATCCCTGAAGCTTTTCGGGGGATTAAGGGCCTATCCCAGGCACAGAGGCCAGACCCTCGGAGCCCCACGCTGCCCCATTTCCTCATTCCTCACTTCTGAGTCAAAGCCAAGGGCCCGAAAGGGGCCGCAGCTGGACGGCTTGATTGCTCAGCAGCCATAGGCCATTGTGGCAGCCGTGTGGCACTGCCCGACCCCGCTGTCTCATGGCATAGCACTGGCATCACCAGGCCATGCTGTTACAGGCAAGTTAACAGATAATTACAGAAAAGTGGGTTCTCAGTATTGAGCATGTAGCTGAAATTGGGTAGAATTGTTGCCCTGTTAGCAAGGAAATATACTTTGTGATTAGCAATATACATACATTATACATACATTAGCACTGTATGCCTAATGCCCTTTCTGACTGTATTGATTATAAGTTAATAACAGTAGCTTAATGTTATTAATGGTATGGCTGACATCATTAACACACTAACATACAGAAACAACAGTTAGCTAGTTGTGCTGAATCAAGCCTGTTTTTTCTTTGTTTTATTTCAGTTTATGCTCTGATTATTAATATATAATTGTATAATAGATTGTATTGTCTTCTGAAAAGTGATAATAGTGATTTTCAAGAGTACTTTTAGCCAGAGCACAGCAATTCGAGCTTTATTTTAAAGTTTAACCATAAAACGGTCTATCTAAACGGTCCATCCAAATGTTTGTCTTGTACAGGATCATGGGGAATGTGTTGAATGTTCACTAAAATTGCTTGATATTGACACCGCCTGAGGAACCTCTGAGTGCTCGTGTCAGTTATGCTTTAGTTTATACCTAGTTGTAAACTGACAGAGGCGTAATTCGATCAGCAGGAAGTGAGCTTATGGGAAATGACATGGGTCACTGACTCCCAGGAGAGGAATAAAACAAAGACAAACTAAACATCATCATCATCATCATCATCATCATCATCAAAGGAATAGACAAGGATTTCAGTTATTCTGCATATTTTCATTCTCATCCAGTTCCAGTTTGACCACCTGCTACAACTTACTGCACTAAACAAACTGGGATGGGTATGTGCTGTACTAAATCCATGCTTGCTTTGGGGCTCTGTGCTAAAACAATGGGATGTTTCTAGAACTGCAAGGCCATTCCAGCAGATTACTTCATTAATAATTTAGGGAATTGAACCAATCAAAGCGATTCACTGTGGCAGGCATGAGCGGCGCATCGCTCCGGCAAATGCCCATCAGGATTTAAAAATCCTTCACTGGAAATGAAATTGACTTTGAGACTAGAAACACCAAAACAAAAGCGCATGAGAGAGTAACTGGAGAGTGTATAAAGAACGCTTTCAGAAGCACGCTACTAGGAGTAAGGTATCTGGAATGTGTAATATGCCATCTTCCATCTTATGTATAGGGTTGTATTTGGTATGTAGGGTTGTATTTGCTGCTGCAAAAGAATTTCCCCCTGGGATCAATAATGGTTCCATATTGTTGATAAAGACTCTCCTGTAAGACCCCAGACTTCCAACTCCAAACTCCCATTCTAACCTATAGCCATCAGTGTTCGTCCACTTTCCGTATGTGGTTGAGCTTCAGCTTGGTGGCAACGGTGAAGTGTGAACCCAGAGGAGGCCAAGTGTTCCGACAAGTCATAAAGGAATCAGCCTGGGGTGTAAGAAACAGTCCAGGCCGTTTTCCTCAAATAACACTATAGAACCTGAGATGGCAAATTGATACTTGTAGTATGGTTTCAGGTGTTCTCCTGCAGGCTTACCCACCACTCTCATGACATAGTGGAGAGACCAGGCAGGGAAAGTTGTGTGTCTGGGGGAATATAATTCTTTATTTTTTTTTGTTTTGAATGTTTTTGTTTCCTAATGGAAGTTACATTAGCTAGGATTAATAAGATCTTCAGCAAACAACATTACCCTTTCGCAGAGGAACATGCAATTTGACTGCTTATGAGCAAGTGGTCTTAGTATATGGAAGGGCTGGGTGGAAACAGGAGGGGAACATGACTTCATTTTCTCCCAGTAAAATATACTTGGTAGAGACACAAGTAAGAGATGCAAGGGCACATAGAAGAAAAACCTTTAATGTGATCACGCATCACATACATTAACCAGAAAGGAAAGACTATGAAAGGAGACAGGGAGGAGAGTTTAGCAAAGGTCAAAATTAATGAGAATTTGTACTCAACTAATGACTGCTGCAGAATAAAGATTTGGTTTAGATAAAGGATTTTCTAAAGGTCTCATGGCAAGAAGCCATTAGGAATGTTAAAAAATCCAATATGGGCATATTTCAAGGGAAACCTTGTAGCAATCATACACATGAGAACACTACTCTGTAGAAACCTTTCTAAGTAATGTATAATAAGAATACCGTTTGTCTTCTGTCTCCTAATGACCGTTATCTCCACTTTTATCACATTAGCCTGTTGCTATGTCATACTCGGTAACTGTTACCAGAGGCTACAGAAATGTAGTTAATGACCTGCTTCAGTCCACTTGCAACATCTGTGTACCTTTATGGTTGGGGAGATGGGGCAGCCTTTGGCACCAGAGTAAACATTATGTAGGTACATTCAGAGTTTATCAGCAGCAGCAGATGAAGTAAATGCTCTGCAGTGAGAATGCAGGTTCCATCATGTTCCATAAAATGTGTTCTACAGTGAGAACGCAGGTTACAGCGGCAGATGAAGTAAATGAATATAACTGCTGTTGAAAATAGCCCCTGTAATTGATATTGTTGTCAGTATTCTGTGTCCTGTATCCTCTTGACCTGAGAGCCGAGGGTTCTCTCAATGCGAAAGAGGCTTGAACTAAAAATGAGAGAATGAGGACTCAATAGTTATTCTCATTCTCTGCAAAACACTTGGAAAGCCTACAGAAACACAAGTGCTATGCAACTTGCCAGATGTAGTAGTGGATTCTCTAATGATTTCTAACTGACAAACATTTGAGGCAAAAAGAAGAAAATGCCCAGGTGGTTTTATTCATAGTGGGGAATTTGATTTAAAGAGTGACTTCAATATCACTTTGGCAGATTTCTGGAAGAAAAACATATGCATGTTTTGAGGTCCATCGCAATGCTGATTAGCAAAGTCAAAGTTGACTTTGTTGTCATTGGCCGCATGCATAACAAAATGAGGTAGCAGGCTCTTCACATATAATAATCCTGTTAAACAAGACAATACAGTAGAATAAATAACACAGCATCAAACCATGCAAGTAAGCGTAAGACACTGTCCTCCCCCATCCCCATAATCATCTTATTTTGGCTTCCATTAGGCAGGAATGGGTATGAATTATCTTAAGATGGTGTGTTTGTTTGTTTTTTTTCCTGGACATGTGTATCAGGCATGAATTAAAATAATTATGTTGATTTTGCTGACACCTCAGTCTCATTAATAGTTACCCATGGCAACAAAAACATGGATTATGATCTGCTTCAGCCCCAGAAGAAGGGAAGATCTTTCCTGGTGAGAGAAATGGTGGAGCTAGGTCGCCCTGGGCTTCTACAGAGAGCATCGGCGTTGTAATGGAATCAAAGCATTTGGTGTGGTAAATATGGCGAGGGAGAAGCTTTCAATGTCCCCAGCAAGACTTCTGTCAGCATCCTATCTCTCATATCCACAGGCTTTAGAGTCCTTTGGGTGATAAAAGTATGGTGAAAATTTGATCCTAGCTATTCCCATTATGCAAGTCAATTAAAAATTCTTGCAGGAAAGGTTTTTGCTGCAAAAGAAGTCTCCATTCAATTAGAGGATTAACTGTAAACCAACTTCTCTTCCATATTGATCTGTGGAAACATAAGCCCATTTGCTTTCCTTTGGCCTCATTGTGCTTTACATTAATCTGTTTTAATTAAATCGTATGTGGGTTATGGGGGGATAAAGGGCAAGACTTTCAGGGGCCTGGACAGTAGGGGGCAGCCATGAGTGTGTCAGCATGGACAATTTCTGGGGGCGTGAGGGTGCTAGGTAGAATGATTTTTTTATGGCCACCTCAGTAGCCTGCTGGTGAGAGTAAAGTGTGTTCTGCGTTAAAAACGCAGGTTCCATCGTGCTCCATAAAGCATGATCTGCAGTGAAAACGCAGGTTCCATCATGCTCTGTAAAGCGTGTTCTGCAGTGAGGTTGCTGGTTCCACCATGTTCCATAAAGTGTGTTCTGCAGTGAAAACACAGGTTCCATCGTGATCCATAAAGTGTGTTCTGCAGTGAAAACACAGGTTCCATCGTGATCCATAAAGTGTGTTCTGCAGTGAGAATTCAGGTTCCATCATGTTCCATAAAGTGTATTCTGCATTGAGAACACAGGTTCCATTATGTTGTATGTATGATCCGGTGTATTCCGCCGCCCGGGGTAATGGGAGCTCAGCAATAGAAAGCACAGCCCAGGAGTAATCTGAATAACAG
>JAODKC010000107.1:21757807-21775501 GCA_026777985.1 Mormyrops attenuatus
CCCCCCCCCCCCCCCCCCCCCCCCCCCCGCGCCCCCCCCCCCCCCCCCAGAGGGGACACTTAGGTGGCAGGTGGGTGTTGTTGTGTTTGAGATGCGAGCTGGAGAGTTGTGCGAGAGATTCTTCAACAGGGGTTATAATAACGACATAGTTCGGGACAGCTTAGATCTAGTGTGTAATATTCCAAGCTCCAGAGTGGTGAATCGCATAACATGGTCCAGTAGGTCTAATACCTCTGTCACATTTGTATCCACCTTTGGCCGTATCTCTTACACTTTGAAAAACATCGTGTGGTGCCACTGCCAAATGTGGGCAAATCTTCCATGATCTGCCGCGGCTTTGCTACAAAAGGGCTCCAAATTTGAGAGGTCGCCCTTGTACACTTACCTCCCTACCCCTGTACGTCACCGGCCCCTCAGGATGCCGGAGGGCAACTTTAAATGTTTTAATTGCGTAGTTTGCAATAACATGCTTACAGAAAGGTCTTTTATACACCCACATATGAACAAACTGTTTAAGGTAAGAGGGAGAATCACATGTTTATGCATACTTGTTGTACATTTACTGTCATGCCCATGTGCGCTACTTCATGTCGGAAAGACTAAACGTCACTTAAAAACAAGAATATGTGAGCAAAAATGTGTCATTTGCAATAGCAATGAATTGTCTCCGGTGGCCCGACATTATAATACAGCAGGTCTTGACTGTAACTTTAATGGTTTATGGGTCTAGAGACAATCAATCAGTCCCCTGGAGGGGGCGATTAAGAAGACCACCGTCTTAGAAGAGAAACCTGGCATATTTTTGCTTAAAATACATTAGCATTAAATGGCATGAATGACGACTTCTCTTTAAGCTGTTTTTTATGATATCCCATCTGTTTTACATATTACCGTTGCTTTGTTATACCTTTCACATCTACTGTTACACCATGTTTTTGGGGTGTGGTCTGGTGATGTCCTGGTGATGTTCATTACACCTCTTGTGTCATCATCGGTTGTTTCGCAGGGATGCATCTATTTAAATGGGGACTGTACATGGTCTGTAGCACACTGAGGAAGGCAACATGCTGAAATGCGTCTGTGTTGTGTGCAGACTTCCAATAAAACCATGTTGAAGCAAAGTGCGACCTCTTTTTGTGTACTAGGTGGGTGTTGTTGGGCATCGGCCCGTATGAAGTCTGATTTCACCACCTTGGGAATTTCACCCGAGGAAATATTTACCAAATCGGTGCCAATAACCCAAAAGGCATTCAGGTTCATTATACTTAGAAGTAGGATATGTGGGTGCAGCCACTATTTATTTTATTAAAAATGACCAAACAGAAAAATACAGAAAGACCAAAAACCATCAAATGCAATCCACACTCCATCCAGAAGGGGCAAGGATAATATCCAGAGCTGAGGCTGGACTAGCTGGTATAAGGGAGGTCTCCCATGCAAAAGACATTGCAAATTACACAATTAAAACAAACCAGAACCAGTGAAGAAAAGCAGATATTGCCACCTGAATGCACCATCGACTGGGGGCTCTCAGCTACTGAGAAAGACAGCAGGAGGCGATGCACACGCAATTAGTGGGGTCACACACTCGGAACATCCCAATGCAGTTGACCACATGCAAAAATCAATAACCACTGGTTATCAAGAACAATGGAACAAAAGGGCCTCCTGCTAGTGGCGTAAATTTACCCCCTTCTTGCATCGTCACCCCAACGATGGAAAAAAAAAATTAATTGAAGGTACTACAGCTGACTCCAGGGCCTAAAACGAGCACCGATTGCATCAGACACAGGACCCAAAGAGCTTGCAGCCCGTTGTGTCAATGTTCCCACAGGCCATGAGAGATGGTGGACCTTGGAATGTTGGCCAGCAGTTGACCGTGTTGTCCTTCATGTCAGGGTAATTGGTTGATAGGGCAGCAAAAGACACTGATGGTTGGCCTGTCTTCATCACATGAGGGACCACTGAGGATCGGGCACCATGGGAACCATATCAGATTGTTAAGACAGTAACTGAAGGGCGGTTTGGGTCATTGTCACTGGTCTGGCAGATGGCAAGGTAGAAGTTACTGGAGGACCTTCATGCCTCTGGACCAACAGGTCACCATTACATGATGACTTGCCCTCCCAAGTTGGCATCCCAGAGAGTGGACTGCTGGGGAAGACATCACTGCAGGAGTTGCTCTGACCACAACCTTCAACAGGGTATGATGGACTTTCCTGGCCTTGGTCTCCTTATCATAGTAGAGTGTTATATGCTGATCCACCCTCCTTAGTTACCTTTAGGATTCATTATACCACAGAGCGCCCTTTGCACTGAAGTCTTGCAGAAATACCAACTGACCCTCCCTCAGTGGTACATCTTGAATTTTTTCTTTCAGCACTCTGCAGCAGTCTGAAACAGCTCTCTGGCCCCTTCAAAAGCCATCTTGCTGGATCTGTGGAGAGACCCATTTCAGATATCACATGGCTCAAGTACCACACCTCCTGCTGAAAAAGCGCACATTTCGAGAGCCTCACCTTTAGACCCTCCTGTTGAAGACAACTCAGTACCACATCCAACCTCTGCAGATGCTGCTCCACTATGAAAAAAAACACAATATCATTGAGATAGAGAAGCAATGATTGGCATTGTTAGTCACCAAATATCCATTGCATTAATCTCTGGAAGGTGATGGCATCATTACAAAGCCCGAAGGGTATCTGATTCCACTCAAACAACCCAGTGTAAAGCCGGAGTGCAAAACTTTTACCTTCCCAGGAGTTCCACAAGGGCCTTGCACCCTCAGATACAGAGGGCGAGTCAAACAAGGCCAGGCCATGCTGTTCGAAAACCAATGGACTAGTATCTCATCCTTGGTGTGACCCTATCTTACACACTGTACCCCCAGGACAGGCTCCAGACCCCTGTTCACCTCTACTTAATAAGTGGTTGAAGGATGGATGGATGATTCCAAAAGATGGTCAATTCCATTTACTTACCACAGTTGATCAGCTTTGTTGGTTTATTGTTTTAAAGTCTGATTCCTTTCAATCTACGGGTTTGGTGTCTCACAGAAGATTCCTGCAGACTAAGGAAAAGTAGATACATCATATGGGTCACTGATCAATATGTTGTGTTTATGCTTTTATCTGCTGAAAAACTGTAGTATTTCATAAAAACATAAAACTAACAGTGTAACAGTATTGACACTGCTGGACCATGTAAAAATGAGTTGTAGAATACCTCATTTATTATTTAAAATGGAAGGTGATGTCTTTAAAAGATTAACAGCAACTGCAACAGGTCTCCATGGTAAAGTGCAGGGGCTTTGGTTGTTCGTTTTATTGTTTGTCCAGCTTATTTAAAAAATGAAAGTAATTTTTGTTTGCTTTTTGGGGCTGCTGAGATTCACAAACATCTACGGGGAACATTATGGACACTGCATGCTGCGTATGTCATGCAAATCAGGCTCTATATTTACTGATGTACTGTTAGGGTGCGCTGAGTCTTGGATAGCTGAGAATATATAGCCGTGTCAAAGGCTATCACCTCCATTTCTGGGAATCAAATGTATCTGCTTTTGAAGAGGACCATTAAGAGCCATCCGCCTGAGGCTACATCGCCCAAAAATAAGAGGAGGCACAGAGAATATGGGTGGGGAAATTGAATAAAAAGCCACAGCTTAATCCTGGGAGTCGAGAAGATGAGCCGTGACCCCACAACCCAAGGCGAGCAATTGCGTGGAGACCGGCGAGGCATCTTCTGCTGACGCTGTCGCCGAAAGCTCCCAAACAGCAGAGATAAGCCCCAGGTTTATGCTTCTCTCTCAGAGCCTGACACCTCAGTATCCGAAATGATGCGTGAAAATACTGGTAACGTCGCTGTGGCTAACTTCACTCCCAAGCTGGAGAAGCAGTAATAGCATTTTGACAAATGGCTCTTGGTGTCTCTGATAATATCCAAGAAAGCTTGTCAATATGGCAAAGTAAGTCATTGGCTGGAAGGTTTAAATACATATGTAACTGCCCCCAAATTAGATTCAATGCATATTCTGCTAGTAAGAAACCATTTTCGCTTTTGAGATTCAGTAAATACTTTAAAGGCGTCAGTTTGTTAAAGAGGCTCGGACCAAGAGTGTAAAGTACAGCTCCCACCTCCTGCAACTTTAACTGTAAGGGTCTATGTTGAGCCAGTACTGCAGCCTAATGCAGAGGAAGTGACACCAACAGGCACTTTTCAGGCGAAGGAGCAGTTTGTCAAGCGACTGAATGGCATCTTGAGTTCAAAGGAAAAAGTGCAGCTTGGATATATGTGTCTTCGATGCCCTTACTCAGTATCCAGCATCGCGATAGTGGCATATACAGAACCAGTCAAAAGTCTGGACACGCCAAGCCTCCTACATAGTGATAGTGTCGCTTCACATGACCTGGCCACCTGACCTAAACACAGTAGAAATGGTTTAGGAGGAGTTTGACCAGAGAGTGAAGGAAAATCAGCAATGAGTGCCCAGCATATATGTGGGACCTCCTTCAGGACAGCTGGCAAAGGTTCCCAGGAGGCACCTCTTGGAACTGGCATAGAGGAGACAGCAGGGTCAGACAGTCTCTGGAGCAACTGGGGTTAAGGGTCTTGCTCAAGGGCCCAATATTTGGGTCGCTCTGCCGACTGAGGGACTTGAACCAGCAACCCACAGAGCTGCCCCTCCCCCCACCAACAATTGTTTTATTTTTGTTTAATACTTTTTTGGTCAATGATAAATTCCATATATGTTATTTAATAGTTTTGATGTCTTCATAATTATTCTAAAATAATGTAAAGAATCATATAAAATAAACCTTTCTATGGGTAGTTGTGTCCAGACGTTTGACTGAAATTGTACCTAGATTCTCAAAACTAATTTGCCATAACCCTTCGTTAAAAATGTTTTCTGTACTTGGCACTCATGGCATATGATTTCCTGCCCATTTACCGTCTCTTAAGAAATGGCAGAGAAATCACAGGTTTGACAGAAACAGACGATGTTTGAAGTAGGTCAAAGTCTCTCTTTCTGGAGTGGCTCAATCTTTATGAAAAGAAAATCATCAAAATTCAAGGGTCAAAAGCTGAAAACGAGAAGTTGATTCCTTGATATAAGCGACAGAATTATATGAGCAAATTTTAAATTATAGAGCAGGAAACTGAATAAGTATATATAGCAAGAAACAGACTATCATTCCAATTTTAATACATGATATATATGAAATACATGCATAACATTCAGATACACATCTTCAGTATCTATAGCTCCAAACTGAGGTGTGCATGAATAATTTTGTAAAGCTAATCAATAGATTTTTGACCTTTACTGTAGCCTTTAAAAAATCCTTTGCATTGCAGATATTCTAACACCTTAGCATCTCAAAGTCATAAGGATAAGGATTCTTCAGAACACTGTAAAGTTATAGTTACACAGTGTACCAAACGCTACTCCTTTAAAGAGTCTTCTAAGAATGTTCAAAGAGAATCTGCAACAGTTTGTTGAATTGCTCATTCATTAAACATTTTTCATAAAAACTTTCCATCTCTTGGATATTTATCAAAATTGGCAGAATACTTCCTGCACAACGCATTATTTACCTTCCTTCTTGTTCCTAAAAAGAAAATTTAACAAAATAAGGTCCCTCCATACCTCTGTGCCTTAAGGGTGCATATTTTTCAATGTAACATAGTGGCATTACTGATGTAAAGGGTAAAAAAGTGCATTTAAGTTATTACAAGTGTACTCTCAAGACCGACATTAAAAACACAATTTGTGGATCATAGGTTTTTAACGTTCGAATGACAGCCGGAGGAGCAGAGGTGTGTCACTTAAAATGGATGCATTCTTGGTGAAATCATTTATAGAACTGCTTTCGCTGGGTTTCCCAGAAGTGGTTTTCGAGCTGTTCGGGGCATGGGCTGTTCGATGCGGGGGCTGTTCGAGGCACGGGCTGTTCGAGGCGGGGGCTGTTCGGGGCATGGGCTGTTCGAGGCACAGGCTGTTCAAGGCGGGGGCTGTTCGGGGCATGGGCTGTTCGAGGCACGGGCTGTTCGAGGCACGGGCTGTTCGAGGCGGGGGCTGTTCGGGGCACGGGCTGTTCGAGGCACGGGCTGTTCGAGGCACGAGCTGTTTGAGGCACTGTTTCGCTGCAAAGCACGGCTCTGCCCCAGGGCACAGAGTAATCGCGGCACAGCAGTAGCTGGATAAAGCATGTATTCCCACCTTCTGCCGTAGGCGAACCATCCGTAGAGACTTACATATGAAGTTGATACACATTTAGGGAAATAATTTTCGAATGGTTTGTCTGAGAAAGTTGATTAAGAGCGAAAATTAGCCGAGGAAATTAAAAATTAATTGGCACCACAACTGAAGGCAGCAAAATGGGCACATCAATCAAAGAACTGGTGCTGGGTTAAGATTAACTTTGAGGCAGTAATATGTCCATCCATCCATCCATCCATCCATCCATCTTCTAACCACTTATCCCAGTCAGGGTTGCCTGCAGCCTAACACAGGCAGCATTAGTCACAAGGTTGAGGTACACCCTGTATACAATGTCACCACATGGCACATACACACTCGCATAGTCACACTCTACAGGCAATTTAGACAGATCGGTTAGCCTAACTGCATGTCTTTGTACTACTGGTGGAAATTGGAGCACCAGGAAGAAACCCGCGTAAAACAGGATCAACACTCACAACTCCACAAAGGGGTATTCAGACCCCCAACTCTGTTACCCTTTGAACCAAAGTTCTGGCAGTTAGAAGTCAAATTCTGTTTCTGAACCACGTTTTGAACTGCAAAACCTGTCCCCATTTTGCCGAGCCCTGCAAGACTTTGAAAAGGGTGAGAGAGAACTGCTTTCTTTTGAGTTAGGAGGACTGGTGCAGTTTTCTATTAAACAAGGTCAATGTCTTCATATAACCGTTGACGTAAGTGAAAATGATGAATGCTGTCTGCAATATAGTGGTGACCCAGGGCACTGTTGCTTTGTTTTAGAACACATCCCTGCATCCACCCCTAAATAGCTCCTTTAGAAAAGCCGGCTGTGATTACTGTCACGACTGCAGCTGTTTCCAAGTCACTTCAAATAACAGGGACTCAACATGAGGCATTTATTATGTCCACTTAGATTTTAGCGTGTCTTGCCTATTTAAGCCATTGATTCGCTGCGCATGTAGGACAGTAAGTACTGTTCGTTCAAGAGCCGCATTTAGCTGGACGTGCTTCAAACATCCTCCAGTGTGCTGGAACTAACCAGAGGAAAACAAAAGTATGTCCTTCCCTGCAATCCACTTGTCTTTCGCTGGCTGGTGCGCTGGAGGGCTGTTTGTTTAGAGAACCCCTCTAAAATGCAGGAAGAAAGGTGAGATTTTGGCAGCGGAAAATCTGCGGTTCCCCAGTGCCTTTGGCATACCATGTGAGCGAGGCTGTCCCATGGCACTCCAGCTGTTTGTGGGTTCCGCCTTCCCAGTAACCATACTGCTTCATCTATAAGCGTGGTCTCAGCCCCCAGAATTTGACAATGTAGAGGGACTTGAAGGATTTCAAATAGCATTTTACTAAACCTCACCTTCGAATAATGACGGCTTAGATTCCGATTTGGGTTCCATGGTCCTGCCTATATGAAGGGTGCCCAATTGACCCCAAGGTGCCTTCAAATGTTTCTCTCCCAGTATCCCTCCGTAAGGAGAAATGAAACCATATTTTATTCCGTCATATGACTGATTTGAGAAGATGAGGCTTACAAGCCAAACACAGCTGAGAGATGTGTCCCGTGGAGGTACCTGACAGGGGGATCAGCACACTGATTTTAATGTGCATTCTAGGCACGTATTCCTGTAAATCCGAGGGCCATTGGCATGCTGGAGTTGATCTGTCTGTGGGTGTTAAACGCCCTAACGGTAGCAAGTTCATCTGCTGGTAAAATAAATGAGCGGTGTGACGATTCCTTAAAAAAAGAGACCTGTGTGAAGGAAATCAAAGTCCATTTTAGGAAAAAAATACAAGCCTTGGGGAGTCCACACCAACCATTTGTTTGTATTCTCAAACTGCCTGGGACTTTGCCTGCTCCACACTGAGAAAACGATGTTTCTCGGCGGCTGCTAAATTCAGTTAGGGTTGTGGATAAGGACAATTAGCCCCTGTGGCAGCTTTGTGGGATGCAGGTCTATCACATAAGCAGGACGGAGGCACAGGGCAACAGATTTCAAACTAAGGAAATAGAATTACAGGGGGAAAAAACGCACACGCACAAAATGGAGATACTGCCCCTTTAAGAATCAAACATAAAGCGGCATTGAAGAACTGAAGAAACACCTAAACGATAAAGAAACATGACGGATGAAAAGCACCCTGTGACATCAACCCAGAGAGTGTGCTACAACCCTGTCTCTCCCAGCTGACCTTATTAATCCTACATAACCAATACTTGTCAAATTAAAGCCATAGGGGATTCAGTAATTGGAATGTTTATCGCCATGGGACAGAAGATCACCTCAAATCCTGGCCTGTGCCAGCTCGCACCCTATAAATGAAAAAATAAATGCAAATACATGCATATATATGGATCCATCAATACTATAAAGACGCTTTGTAGCCTTTGGTCCCACTGAGCGCCAGAGAGAGGTTTCTGTCTCGGTCAGCATTCTGGAGACGCATGTTGAGGCTGCTGTGCCTTCCCATCCCCCAAATGACACCCGTTACCTGAGGAACAACTCATTCAGGCGTTTGCTGCCTCATCCCTGCTTTAAATCTAAGCCAGATCCGGTCTTGCCTTCCACATTTTAAACCAGCTGTAAAATGCAGAAAGAGCTTCCTGAGCATATGATCTCCTCATGTCAGTAGTATGGAGTTATTTTTATGGTCTGTTTGAACAGAAGGAACTAGAACTTCAGCAACCTTCACAATTAAGAGGCAATATCTGTAGTACCATTACGACGTCTGTTGGTGTAGGATAGATTAAACCTGCACAAGAGCTGCTTTTTCCAAGTGATACCTTTTAAGAAACACTGCAGAGACAATGCAGATTTCACGCCTGGTAGACTACTATCAAAACAGCCCTGAGGGCAACCTTGGAAAAGTGAACAGAATTGTTAAATAAGACACAAGCTCAAAGAACATTTTTTCTTTCAACATGCAAACCTTCAATATCCAAGACTGCTCCCAATAATTACAGATCCCAGACAGCAAAATATCACCAGAAGAAACTGTTCAATCGATGTAAAAATATAAAATAGATTGTAGCAACAGTCTGAATCCACATAATGCAAAGTTAGCAGGGAATGCAAGAAGCAGGGTTAGCAGGGTTTGTAAAAGCGGAGGTCTGTCATCGGAATGGATTTAGCTCTCAGTCTGGAGAGTGGCTGGTCTGTCGGGATTCCCAAAACAGGAGCACCAGAGTACCTTGGAAAAAAGGGAAAAGATCCTTTAACATCAGCGCCTACACTTTTCTGCTGACTCTCCATCACATTTTAAAAGTGTGCAAATGAGTTGAAAAATCCCAGACGTCATCAATATATATATATGGAAGCTTTTGTTTGAGGTGTGTCACCTTCGGGAACCTCTGTTAATTTTCGGAAAAAGCACAGTACATACAGTGACAGTCTATTAGCAGTAACATACACCAGTAAGTACCATTATCATTGAAAAATCAGTACTCTCTAATGTTTATATTCCCTGCGTGGCTTCCATGGGAACGTCTGTTATTACGGAAGCCGTTTGGAAACGGGAGATAAAGCCCACCGATTATGATCTATTGATTCAGCGGCTCAGAGGCCTGGTGGTGAACGCGGCTGTGCATCGATGTCATACCTGTGCTCTCCAACACTTCTCTTTATTTGTTGCACACGAGCAGAAGGGAGACTTTCCAACTTTTGTGCCTTTATCACAGCAAACGGTATGTGCTGTGTGTGTGTGTTTCAGGGGTGGATCGGGGGGGGCCAGTGCCCCCATGACAACATGCATGCCCCCCCCCCCCCCCATGGCCCCCCTTAAATGTGTATGCAACTTGAGTCTGAAATAAATGTTTTATTATTACTATTACTATTATTATTATTTACATTTATTTTTGTGCACTGACATTTTGTGCGCTGGGAACAGGCGAAACAAACGTAAGCAGATTTTCTTGAGTCATTTCAGTTCGTGAAAAGCGAAGTTAATGCCAGAAAGAAATAATCAAGCTAGTGGAAGCAAAACGGTATAAAGAAGCTATTAGTTTCATATTAGTAAAAGCTGTAAAATGTGACTGCAAAGCATTGCATAAGTATCTTATTGGTTTTCAAAATTGTCTTTTGCTTCTTAATGCTGGTAATCTAGTGTATGTAATAGTTGGAGGACATTAAGGTCAAATGCATCTGGCCCCCCTAACAGAACAACTGGCCTCAGACTGCCCCCCTCCCCAAGCCTGCCCCCCCTGATGCTAATCTAGATGAGGGCTATAAGGGACTGATATCTGCTTTCGTGGGCCATGTCGCCCGGCCAGATCCGGAGATGGAGGCTTTTGCTCAGAAGACTATTATTAAATCAATGATACATGCATTGTGTGGACGCTTACTCTACAATACCTGAACCAGCCCACGGAAACAAAGCAAGGATAAGGTGGAAGCCATCCTCTCTTTTATACATTCATGGCCACATTTGCTCAGTCCCAGCCTTTACTACATAATATTCATATAAATAAACAAATAAACAAGCTTTAGATCTACAACTGGGCAGGCTGACCACGGTTCCGTTTGAAATTCATGACAAGGTCTTATTAATATTTATGTGGCCGATATTATGCACAAGTCTTTTGTTTCTCTTCTCTTTCTCAGTGTCATATTAATGACATTTATATTTTGTGTCTTCATTGTTCTACGCAAAATAAAGTGCACTGTGCATTGAAGATACCCAACAGGGTAGCAGTGAGTGTGTGTGTGGATGTGTGTGTGTGTTGTGTGTGTGTGTGTGTGTGTGTGTCTGATAGGAGTGGGGGGCTGAATTACGGGGCAGGGTGTTGGAACACCGTTGGGGTTTAGTGGGGGTTATGTACAATACGCATCTATTACTGCTCTCAGAGCTGTGTGAAGTCTCTGCCCCTGGTCGAATGCAGCAGAGGAGCATCTCACTGCCGTGAAGCTCCATAGAAACCCGGTCCTGAGCTGAGCGGCAGCTCATTCTGCTTGGAAGCAGGGGAGCGCGAGGATCGGGGAGCCTCAGTGGGGAGACAAAGAGGGGCTGTTGCGGGCCAGCCGCCGGTGAGTGCCTGAAACGCCGCACTGCATCCGATCGTCCGGGCTCTCCCACCCGTGCCGTGGAGATGCGTTTTTTTTCCGCCCTCTCTCCCTTCTGTCCGGCTCGCTCAATGGGAACAGGTTGCCCATCCTGGGAAGAGCGGGGGAAAGCGACAGAGAGGCAGCGCATGTGTGCGCCTGATTCTCAGGGAGGCAGTCAATTTATCGGAAGCTTTTATTTCCTGTGCAGATGAAGTTCATTATTGTGTTAATTACGTCTCTCTCCCTGTTCCTTTTTGTTTTGCTATGTTTTCAACTACATCAAAGCTGGTTGGGTCCTCTGGTCTTCCTCCGCAGTGACATTCTCGGCTCGTTTAAAATTTGTTTCATCAATGATTGCCGCTCACTTCACGGAGACGCGCGTGATGGCTTTGTACAAGTGAATCTCATTTGAGGGACTGATCAATGTGATTCTATTAATAAACGTGAGGCCACGGTAATCTTTCATCAAAGTACTTTTGTGTCTTCCGCACTGTCATTGTGTACTTTTTTATTTCTCGTTTAATTCACAGAACATCAGAGTCTGAGTCTTTCGTGGCATGTGAAACCCTTCGCTTTGATCCTGCTTTGCGTCCTGGCTATCTTGGCTCGGCAGTTATGTAACTGGGGGGTACCGTCGCTTGGAGCCTGGCCCCTGACCAAAGGTTACAGCACGCAGTGTACAGCCAGATCCCCGGTGTATGCATGGGCTCCATAAGTGTCTCGCTCACTCCACTCTGTTCAGGCGTCTGTTCCCGTTAACTTTCAGTGCATGTAGATGCGCATCAGGTACACCGCCGCAGAGCCGGTGTGAGAGGGCCCCCGGAGAGCGGTGTAGCGCCTCCAAAAGGTCTTGCAGGTATATTTGCGCCAGTCTATTATGAGCGGCTCCAGTTTTTTTTTTCTCCACCACTGCAGATGTTTCATCCACAGGTCTCCATCTCGTGCATTTCTGCAGTGCATGCATGGAAGAGGGCAGGAGAGGGTTACACCATGTGTGAGTGTGTGTGTGGGGGGGGCATGAAAAGGCCCCCATATGGTCCTCCCACTGAAGTCCCTGCTTCAAACTGATGGGGTTCAGTTGGAAATGTCTGAGCAAGCGAGTTCTGCGTAGCGCGTTGTGTTCTCAGCGCTGTTGCACGTTTCCGCAGCCTGTCTCTCAGTACTTTCCTCGTAGTGGCAGCAACAGCGGCAGTGGCCACATCAATTTTCTGCAGTTCCCATCTCCGTGGACTGTGCTCTGTGATGTGGGGGGGGGAGGTCATGTCATGCTTGCCGCTGATCTGCTGAAGCGTTTTGGGGTGAGGGTTGGGGGGTCACTAATCGTTCTTTCACGTTACATCGCTTCTCTCGGAAAATATTGCACGCTGTGAGTTCACATGATCCCAGTGTGGTCGCCCAGGCGGGCAATTAGCATGGTACAATATGACGGGAAAATCTGCGGCAAAAATTCACTTTCTTATTGACCTCTGGAGAGGCGGCCTTGTCCGAGGGCGATAAACACAGCGCTGTTCTGACAGCGGTGCCCCGAGGATCGATTCCCAGCCGCTACAAAAAAACGAGTGCAGTTTCCTGTGGCGAGGAAAACATGTAGCAAAATTTTCCTCCATCAGTGGCAGCACCGTTATTACAAGGCAGGACACGCTTTTCCGTTGTCCCTTTAAATTCCCACTAACGTATTGTAGCATTAACTTTATTAATGTCGTTGCAGAGTAGTAAGTATAATTTCATTCAGAGTCTATGGGATGCTCTCTCTTCATGGACGAAAAAAGGCTTTGAGCCGAAAGATCTCACACCCAGTAGGGGAGAGAATGAACTAATTCTAATGTAACTTGTCAGCAAGCTCGAATGAACCTTATAGTATACAGAAGATTACTTCGCTTAGATCAAAAGTGATCAATTATTTATAGATCGAAAGCATAAGCTAATAAATATGACAAAAGGAATGCAGACGTAATGTCCAGGCCAAAGCACCAGCGCCCTATAAAAAGGAATTAAACTGCAAAGTTGCAGTTCATGCAGCTGTATTCCACACGTCTTCCAGCATGATTTTTATACCCCCTTATGCTACGACCAATCAGCTGTCAGGATAAAGCCAACTGCCCTTCACTTGATGGCTTGGAGGTTCGATTAAAGCATCGATACAGTCCGGGAGTCCTGAAAAAAAGTAGCAGTATGGTATTGTAAAGTTGTGGGCTAGGAATTCTCATCACAGATGCCGTGTTGAGGTTTTGGTGGAGAGCAGGCTATTCTGTCCGTAATTGTAATATAATTCAATAAACCAAAAATTTGCTTCTTCATAAAGGGCTTCCATCACTGGTAGATAACTGAATAACTAACAGTGTACAGAACAACTTTTCATGTGTACATTTGTGCCCCTGTCCTTGTGGGGGCTTCTTCCTGACCCTAATTCTGATGTAAGTAATGCGCGTTAACCCGCTATCCAAAAACTGAAAGCCAACAAAACATTTTTTTTCAGGGAGAAAGATGGATGACTTTTTACGTCAAGGAGATATGAGCCTGGTAAACCCTCAAGCACCAATTTCTGATGCAGCAGCGATTTCCCAGCCAATTTCACCTTGCCACAGACAGGGGGCGCCGGCGGTGATGTTCCCCTAGGGCACCACCTCAGCTTGGACCAGTACTGAGGAGATATATCTATTTTTTTAGTTTCGTTATCTTTGTGAGCAGACTAGCAATAGGCAGAATAGGCAGCTGCCTAGGGTCCCCAAATTACCTGTGTGGCGGGGGGCAGTGAAACAATCAGCAGTTTTCTTGGCAGGAGGGCCTCCCAAGCAAAGCTTTAAAGGTAGAGTCGGCCATGCTTGTGAGGACATTTTCCCTAAAGGGTGAAGAATGTAGTTTAGAAAAGATCCAAACAGCAGAATGTCTTCTACACAGGACGATTGCAGACTGTGTTTCTGAGACCTCCTCCTCGATATCTGTGGCTTCGTATGTGGCCAGTCTGTTCTCTTCAGGGTTCTCTCTGCTCATCAAACCCAGGCCCAGCTGCCTTTGATCTCAACCCAATCTGCTCCCCACAGTCATGCGCTACAAATGCTAATCATCCCCAGTTGCACCACTAAAATGGCAACTGGGAGCATCATGCAGCAAACCGTTTTCCAGTAGGGCTACGGTGACGCGCTGCGGCATATTTTTAAGCGCTACACCAGCACGATCTCATCATCTACACGCAGCTATTAAAAGATACCCTCGCAATTGCTATCTGTGGCACAGCAGTTGGGGCAATATGTCAGCTTGTGCCAATCCACGGAGTACCCCCTCCGACCCACCCCCCAAAAACCTCAGCACCACAACCGAGAAGATACATGGTAATAAGTTTATAATGGTGAATCATGACAGGGTGCCCTTTATATCTCACCCTCCTACACATATTTTCTGTGCTCCAGTCAATGTTAATGAGAACGCCTCGCCTGGATCTTAGTGGCACGCTAAATCTTCAGTCGTGTCCGAGTCCGTACACTCGCTCATTATTTATGAGTATCCGCAAGTTTGAACCGGATAAGTGTGTAGGTTGTGAGCTGGACCTTGTAAGCTGGCTTGTTATTCTGACAGGTAATAGGTATCTTTCGCTGAATGCAATAACAACAACCAAGACTTGAGATGGGTTCAATGCACTCAAAGGGGAATGAGTTTTAAATGGCAATAAGTATTGCAAGACATATAAAACTTTACTGTTTGATCAACGCCCTGGGCCTCCTTTTTTTCACCATTTTTTGGTAGCAGAATGGCAAGTAGTAGTTTGTCACTGATCATTTTGAGGATGTAAGTTCTGTCAGAAATAGCTGAGTGTGAAAATAGAGGGTTAGCGCTTAAAGATGCAGAAAGGTGTTAATTTGTGTGTTTTTTTACATCTCTAAGGTGTGTAGGGAATGAGGTAGACTGTCTGAAAGACAAGTTCTCTGCTTTTCGATAAAAGCATAAGGCTGACAACACAACAATATGACTAAGTAGCATGAACTGAACATAGCATGACTGTCTGAGAGAATATGCTATTAGGTACAATTCAATGTAAGGCTGCAGCCATTTCCAGATATCTTCAAACTGGGGGGGCTTTGCTTTCCTGTATAACTTGTAAATACAGGGCAGATGTCAGTTAGCTAAGCCTCTTTAAGTAGGAGCAATGACACATTGTGTTGCAGTACCTGTCGTCAGATCTCAAAAAGCCTTTGTAGAGGAGAGCTCACCTCAGTCAGTGGTGATGTGTTCTGATACGTCGCGGCTAGTTAGTTGCCTCGTTTTGTACTGCATGTGGAATATAGAGGTGAGGGCTAATTACTCCAGACAGTAAGACTTTGAATTTTTGTAACATGCAGACACATACGTCCTTTATAACGATCCACTGAACTTCTAACCGTAATTGCATATACACTTTGTGGTTATACCATCTCAGGCCTCAGATGTCATTTTCTTGTTGTTTTATATATCTTCTTTCCAAGATCAGTAGGTCTTGTATACCTCTGAAGTATTCAGTATATGTATCAAGCCCAACTACTTGAATTTCCTCAGCCTGGCTTAAATGAACCCCTGCGATTTTTTGTGTAATGTGATATTGCTGTGTGGAAATCCCTAAGCAAGACAAAAAGGTCATTTGTAACACAAGGGGAGGACCCGGACGTGACCATACATTTACCTTGGCCTATCAATAATGTGAAATTGTCTTCTTTTTTGATTATTTCCAATAGCGCACCAAATTTTACCCTAGCCTATACCTAACATCTGTTTTGTTTTCCTAATTGTTTCCGTTGCACTGAAGACCAAAATAGCTGCCCTAAGTTTTCTTACATCTCCACTATTTGGTTAAACGTGTCCCCACATAAAATCCCTGTTCCACCTTCCCTTCCACATTGTCCTGCTTCCCCTGCCACCTGGAAAATGTCTCATATCATGGCACGATGGCCGGGTCATTGCAAAGAAGTGCCGATCAGCAGCTACGTAGCGTCATCAGGGGAAAAAGCAAAAAGCGATTGCCTGTTTTCTTGGGTCAGCTGATCACAACTGATTTTGGGATTATACAACGAGTCTGGAAAAGGCAACGTTTGATTAAAGAAATAGGTTACTTGGGCCGAGAAAGGCCCACTGGCACTCAAAAATCAAAGTAATTGCTATGTGGAGAATCGCAGCCGAATTCCCATATGTATCAGTGAGGTGGGGGTTTACTTTGTCATCAAGAAGGTCCTTGGGGGAAGGAAAGAAGTTGTGTAGCTTCAGGGTTCAAGCAATCACCTCATTTTGATGTGTTACATGAATGGCAGTTTCCTGTTATTGAGACAACATGTGACTTAAAACTCCTTAAATTAACCCTGGGACTGTGTGAGTCAGAATGAATAATGCAGCCCTTTACTTGCATACTTCTGGCTGTCACATGCATCTTTCCCTAAGGAAGCTTTTGATTGGCTCACTAGTTCCCCTGGGATGTCAATCAATTAGGAAATCCAATGAGATGAGATAATAGTTTCTGGAGGCAGTCATACATGGGTTGTAGTACAGTGTCTACCCATTTTAATTATCTTTGAAAGAACTGTCTTGGAGATGATGAATAAGTCCAGAAATCTCTTGGTTTACACATTGTTATTAGAAATGATTTGACAGGACTGATGAAGCACTTTTTTTTTTACTGCAAACTTGCCGTAGACATAAAGGCTGAAAATGATAATCACCAAACACTCCAGAAGTGCCAATATTTTGCACCTTATTTTTTATAAAATATTTAAAGTAAAATATAAATCATCCATCGATTTTCCAACTGCTGGTCACCAGGGGCCCTGGAGCTTATGCCAGTGTGTGGAGGGAAGAAGGGTGGGGTCAGTCCATTGCAGGGAAAATACACTGAGTACATTTTAGACACTAATTAACCTAACGGCTTGTCTTTTTGACTGATCCACCATGCAACCTCATGTAAATCATAAAAGCACTAATTATATTTCCACCCGAGCCCCCAGGCACACAAGAATGTCCACTGAGGATGTTTATGTGCTGCCATTTAAACAAGCCCTTGTCCTGAAATAATGAAAGACATTAACTGGCTCGGTTAAGAAATTTGTTTCAGGCTGTTGCATTACAGGTAAACATGGAGGCATTCGTCTCGAGGATTTTTATTTACGTGATGGGCAGGATTTGACTGAGCCATTGGAGCATAAGAGGACTTCCGAGTTTGGGCCTCTAACCTCGGTGTGAACGGCATTGGCACAGATACGGCCTAAGGTCAAACGTCAGAAAATAAATCTGCTGTTAACAGAGCATGCTGGCCAAAACATGGCACTGGTTGGAATATGTCAATACATGCGTCAACAACATTACAACCCACAAAAAGATAACGATCTTCCCTAAGCAGAAGCCTTGAACATAAGAACATAAGAACATAAGAAATTTACAAACGAGAGGAGGCCATTTGGCCCATCAAGCTCGTTTGGGGAG
>JAODKC010000107.1:21775780-21790853 GCA_026777985.1 Mormyrops attenuatus
ATATACACCGAGGTCTTTCTCGTAATCAGCTACCTTTATTTCCGTGGAACCCATAAAATATCTGTACTTTATATTTCCTTGGATGAACATGGAGGTCAGACTACTGCTGCTTTCACATCTGGAGTTCAGGAGGCCTACAGCTTATCCATGATCAACTGGAAAAGGGCATCAGGAATGGCAAACTAAAACATAAACTACTGATCGAGGAGCACTTCAGGTACAACTTTGACCCTAGATGCATGTGGTAAGGCATGTGCAGCATTGCTGATTACAGAAGAGTGGGCACAACCTCACAATCTCAAGGACCTCAACGTCAGCACCACCCTTTGCACCTGGACACTTGACTTTCTGACCAGCAGAGTGAAGGCTGTTAGGTTAAACAGCCTTACCTTGTCTACTCTGACCCTGAACGCTGACGTCCCACAGGGCTGTGTGCCCACTTCTCTACTCCCATTTCGCCATGACTGCATTCCCGTACATGGATCAAATACCAAAATCAAATTCCCACCATGGTAGGACTGGTTTGTGATAATGATATATCTGCCTACAGGGAGGAAGTCCAACATCTGGCAACATGGTGTACTGACAGTAAACTTGCCCTCAACAAGAAGACCAAAGAACTTACCGGAAGAACAGAAGCTGCAGACATGTCCCCATTCACATTAATGCTACCGAGGTGGAGCGTGTGTCCAACTTCAAATATCTCTGTCTTCACTTCTCTGAGCATCGGTCTTGGTCCTTTAATTCTCCCAGCTTGGTTAAATAAGGGCAAGAGTGCCTTTATTTTCTGCGGAGGCTAAAGAAAGGCTGCCTGTATCCTCAGATCCTGGTGAACTTCTATAGATACACTGCTGAGAGCATCCTGACCAACTGTATTACGGTATGGATTGGCAGCTGCTCCATAGGTGACAGGAAGAGTGTTAACTCCCAAACCCCACACTAGCCGACTCCCCACACCCCCATACCATGGACCGTACTTTTCACACTGTGGCCCCCATCTGTTCTGTTTTGCACATAGTAATAATTTGCAACTGTCTGTACTCACAATATTTAATGTATAAAATATTCTTTCATCCCCTTTGCAATCCTTAATCCTTTGCGCCTTATTTGTAAATATTGCTGAACTGTGGATTATTTTTATTCTCTGTACATACTTCATGTTGCAAGAAACTGGATATTATCCTATACGCTCCTACATGTAAACATTCCTTCAGCCACACTTTTTTCTACTTTGCACTAATATCATTTGTTAAGGTTGCCTTGCCAACCATTTTCTTCTAGTCTAAATATATTTTATGTATATATAACCTTACATAATTTATTTATATCCCCTCGTGTAAATATTACCTCATAAGCTCCTTATATTACTATATTGTACATGAACTGGTGTGCAATGACAATAAAGTTGAATCTCAAGCACAACAGTGTTAAATGATGGATGGATCAGCTGTATACAAAGCACTATGACAATGTGTCTTTTGTTATTATTTTCTACGTGTACTTTTTCCTCGCCGTTCTTCTCATACGGGACCGAGCCACTTGAGCGCAGAGCTGTAGCATTACTGGCATCAAAGAAGCATCTAGTGGGTGTAGTTATGAAGTGAGGAAGTGAATCACTGCTTTTTGTTACTCAGGAAATGAGTGAAGATGCGGGCATCTGTTTCGAAAAGTTTTCTTGTATTCAGGGACCGAATGCGTGCAGTCCGGATGATTCCAGACTCTTAATGTGTGTGTCTGAGTACGCATCTTCAACCCTGGGCTCGCCATTCCTGGGAGAGGATTTTTCGGAGCCATTACTGGCGATGGATAGAAGGAGGTAATGATGACGGTATCAGTGTATAAATATAGCGGGGACAGCTGCTAAGAGAATCCCACATTATCTGCAGAAACCTGCACCCTGGCCAAGGTTTAATTGTTAAGTTGTACTCACAGATATTTTATGGCTTCTGAGAGAATGAGTCTGTCAGACGTCCTGTCTCCGATTTGCTGTGGCTAACGATCCATCGCCATCGCCCCCCCCCCGAAAGCCGCTTTGAGTTGCAGACGGGTGTTTGGACCACGCGCATCTTCAGAGAGCCGCGTCCGTCTGAGTGTCTTTGGCATACGCCATCTGAGCCACCCCGGACATATTTGTTCACGGAGTTAAATCTACTTCCTTCTGGCATGAAAGCAGCGGAGCAGGGGCTGCCGCTGGAGAGATGGATATTTGGGGCTCAGCGGCGTTCAAAGGGAAGACAAGAAGAAAGTGGCAAGAGCGGCAGCTCCAGGCTTTGCCGTGCATCCGAACACAGCCTACTTTTGATGTAGCATTTTGACGGAGAAGCTGGAGTCAGTACAAAGCGTTCCATTTGGACCCAGGCGGACTTCTGATGATTTAATGAAATTCTCTGATTGAATCGAGAATGGACCTTATTAATGTTAAATGCTGTTATTTTATTGCCAAACCAATTCATCTGTCCAAAGAGATATATAGTTTTGCCAAATTAAACAGCTGGATGTCTTACTGTGGCAATTTTGCCTAAGGTAGCATACTAAATGTTAGGACACCAAAGCCTGCCAAGGACTGAGTGTGCAACCATGAGATTTTAAGTCCTCCTATGCAGAGTTGGCCCAAGCCCATGTTGTGCTCTACACATTTCTGACCACTACCAAGCTTGATGTCTTTGATATCCACATAACACTTCTCTGGTTAAAAGAACATACCGGTACATGAGACATGGGGGAACTGGCTGGGTTAGTAAGCACCCCTCTGCAGTTGGCGCACTAATCAGCCCATCTACAGGATTGACAGGCTCTACTCCTATGTAACCAATAAACTTTTGGGCGGTGAGTGGATCAGCAGGCTAAGTCTCTGTGCCTGTGATCAGAAGGTCAATGGTTTGAGCTCCAGCCTTGACAGAATGGTCATATGACTATGGGGCCCTGAGCAAGGCCCTCAAGACCCTGTGCTGTGACACCACCAAGTTATGGAGCGCCAGGTGGGGTAGGCAGAAACACAAGTTCCAATGTATTTGTACTTGTGCATTTGGCCAATAAAGGATTTATCATAAACCTCTATACATGAGCCAGTAAGGAGCATGTACTGATTAGAGTGCGTTTTTTCTTGGTGGCTGGAGTGCCAATCCTGCTAACAACCCCAAGTTATTCCTTGTAAGTTGGAGGACCTCCTTATAAGGCCAGATCTAGATTAACATCATACCCAGGATGAAGCAACTGCAGGTTAAGGGCCTTGCTCAAGAGCCCAACAGAGTAGAATCACTCTGGGCATTCGCGGGATTAGAACCAGCAATCTTCCAGTTACTGGCACAGATGCCTAGCCTCAGAGGCACCACTCTGACATTAGTCAGTGAACAGTGTTAATTACATTCCTATTTTTCCAAGCAATTTGCAGTTGAGTTGATTTGATGCAATTAAGCTTTTGATTGGGTAATCAGTCCCAGATGTTACTTAAAAGATATATCTCTCTGTGCAAGTATTGCAGACTTTTCATGACATTAATACCATTGGCAGTTGACTACATATACAAATATTAGTCGGTGACTCTTTTAAGCTCTTTCTAGTGTGAGAACTCACCACCTGCAAAGGCCTCAGCTACTTGTAGAGGCCAGCTTGAGAATATTCACGGATGGACACGACAGTAGGTCCTTCTCATTCCTGAGACTGAAAAACGGCGCAGTGTGATTCCAGTGGGAAGAAGAGTAAGATTTGTCATTTGTTGGTGGAGGCTTTATGGCGGAAAGGTGACGTGGTAAGTTCTCCAATGAGTACCACGGCTACTTTCCATAACCATAGCCAGAAATGCATTTCGCTGTGGGGGGGGGTAGAAAATTTTGAGAGGGGCTCTATCTCATTTTCTTACCGCTTGGCTATGTGTCTGGTTGGGAGCACAAACAAATTTGGACGGGGGTGGGTCAAACTTGTCATTTTCCTGCTAATTACAATTAAGACGTTACGAACAACCAGCATGATTTAACAAAAACATGGCAATAGGTCCGATCACTAAGTGGGTTAGCGGGTCTCAGCAGGTCTCAGCAGGTCTCAGCAGGTCAATCCAAATGTTCTTCTTTGTTCAAGGAGTTTCCACTCACAAGACTGAAATTATGCTTTGTTGCCAGAGCCCTGCTTATACTACTTGTAACGCACAGGGGAGAGTGAAAAGGTTTTTAAGTACCAAAAAATGGGGATTTAAACTCCGCAGAGACCTCTGTGGCAGGCCAGACGATGACCTGGTATTAACAGGGAGGCAGTATGTATAGACTGGAACAGCACTGAGAGCGGCTTTTTGGTCATTCCACATATCAACGCTTTATGTCACCAGCACAAAATGTGGTCAGTGTGAAATCTCGCCCTCTGTCTCCTGTAGTGGCAGTGGCGGACATTTATAGGTGGACCATTTTGGAACAAGATGATTTATAATGAGTGGGAGAGTGGGCATCTATCGGGTAATGGGCAGGTTTCTATGGAAACCAGGTTAGATTTGAAGGCACTTGAAGAACAACCCTGGGGCTCTCTGACTCTGCTTCACAACAAGGCTTAATTAAATTTGTTACTCTGATGACATATTTCATATGGCCAAGCTTTCTGTGTGCAGAGAGAAACTGAAAATCCAGCCCTTCTATGTAGACAGAGGAGCATATTAGAATCTCCTGTTTCAACAGTCAGAATTTGCATTATCTTTGCACAAGTTTAGCTTGATATCAGTATAGCTTGAGAATAACTCTCGTTAGATGATCGCAGGAACGGGACATTAAGGCTGTAAGAAAACTGCAGACGACGAAAGCATTTTAGCATGTAATCTTCGAGCCCAATAGCATGCGTGTAAATGGTATTGAATCTGCATTAAAAGCCGTGGGGGGATTCCTTCGGCGTGCGTATATCTCAGCAGATTGCTGACCCATGAAATTGCACATGGTCCGTTTTTGAACGAATCTGGCATTTGGTGTTTGCCTGTTATGTGGGCAATTGAAATGATACTGAAAGACTATATTCCCTGCAGCATCGTGGCATTCGTTTCTTTTCATCCACAGATATGCTCTTGCATAAGCCATTAAGTTCATTACAATGTGTGCCCTCTTAAACTACGGAAGTCCAATTTCTAGCAGCTTAAACCAATTTAATTAGTGGGTTTAGAAGTGGATTAGTTCCCGGAAAGCTAAATATTACTGCCTAGTAGAAATATGCTCATGATCTTATTCCTCTTTAATCAGAGTTATCTGTCCCGGATATATAGCACCTTGCTTCCAACCTAAACAGAACCATTAACCTTTGCCTTACGACAAGTGGAAAATAATTTAAATGGTCACATTTGAATAGATATTGATTTGTAAGCAATGATAAGATGAGAAAGTTGTGAAAGCAACAGTCCAAAATACAGTAGTTCTGCACTCATGTTCATTCCGCACTCATGTTCATTCTGCACTCATGTTCATTCCGCACTCATGTTCATTCTGCACTCATGTAATTCCTGATTCTCCACACTTGTAAACAGGACGCTTCTCTTTGTGTTTTTTCGTTGTTTTTTTGGACCAGGATCCACTTTTCCACAAAAGTGAAAGATCCACCGCAGGACATCGATATATTCTACCGTTTCCCCCAATAATGAAAGCTTTTGGAAAATTCCCCTTGATTGATCTGAGGGCTGGGTTCATCTCAGGGGAAGGCATTGTTAATTGAGCTCCGCATCTCACGCCAGGACTCTCTCACACTGTCAGGGCACCCCGACCTGCTGGGAGCTGGTTCTGGTTCATTAGGCATGCTTGTCTCAGGAACCGGGCCATGACACATGCTCTGCGCTCCTCCACCACAATCAGCCAATAAGTGCAGACTGAGGTCTCTAAATTGGAAGCAAATTATCGGGATTATGGAAACACTGTATTATTAACACCTGATCGCATAAACACAACTAGGATGAAAAGTGACTCAAAAGGTATTCTAACAGCTTACTAAATAAAAAAGTTCTGTATTATAGCGTTGTCTTTCATTTTAGTTGATCTGTAATGTCCATCCCCATTGCCTTGTATGCTTTTTTTGGGGGGGGTCCACTTGTCTACTTTTGGAAAACTCAGCAATAACCTTTTCTTTTAAAAATCACAGATATAACCTCGGCTTTTATTAGTACAAGTTTTGACAGTTTGCATTGAATTATTTGATTATTTGTAAGTAATTTTTTTGCGGTTGCTCATCACCGCGTTCTTAAAGGCGCTCGGCGACTCATGAATGCAGCTGAGCATTTGCAACTCTGCTCTGTTTTTATCGAACCAGGAGGAATAGCATCTCATGTCAAGGTGTTGTGGGTTTCTCTGTTCATTCCCCGTCTGAGTGAGCACCAGAGTAGAGAGATGAAAATAAATCCGCAGATCACACATGAATATGTGGGTAGCGGGGTTTAAAAAATGCTACGTGTGTTGTGGTGTTTTCTGTCACAGTAGAAACAGTAAGTCAAGGAAATGAGTCAACAGAGAGTTACAAATCCTATGGTGCGTAAAATCTCATCCCAGCTAGGGATACACGCTCAGAAAATGGCTATCAATTTGTACCTTTGCTTGGTACTTGGGCTGTATCCTCAAGGGTCTGCCAATGGTGCCCTTAGCTGTAGGTAATTGTACCTTTTACGGTACAGAAATGGACTCCGAGGAACATTTTTGTACTATTGGGGTTGCATTAATGTTGTTCGTACCTTGGGGAGTCCATTTCTGTCCCATTAAAAGGTACAGAATTGTAAGGTACAGCCCCAGTGACAAGCAAAAGTACAAACTGGTACCCTTTTTTCTGATAGTGTATGCCATGTGCTCGCTCCATCAGGCACTCTGCTCAATTTATCACAGGATTCGGTTGAATCCCCAGTTCAGCGAAAACCTCATTTGAAGAAAGTGAAAACCTCAGGCAAAATGTATGTCATGCATTACAACTTGCTGAAACCCAACATGAGGAAAAGGATGCAGTTTGTCTTCAGATTTCTCATATTAAATGTGATATGGGACCAAAAATTCACCCCTCCAATCAATCTTATTACTGCTCATCCTGGACGGGGTCCTGGGCAGGCCAGGGGAGATATGTCCTGGATGGCATGCCAACCCATCGCAGGGCACATACACAGCACAGACGTGCATGCTGGGAAATTCAGAATTAGCCAACCTGCATGCGTCTGGACATTGTGAGAAAAGAGCCGGAGGAAACATAAATATTATACACAAACACAATACAGGAGAGATTCAGGCCCCCAACCTTAGAGGAATGACACAATAGTGCTACCTGCTGAGTCACTGTGCCACTCAAGGGCCACACCATTAAGCTGTTTTTAGTGACTCTCGACTTCAGGGTTAAGCTTAATTAGTTCAATCCTCTGTTGAATTGCTGGAATAGGGAAATTATTATTACACAAACTGTTTGTAAAAGGTGAGCGGGTTTTGCATATGTATTTCAGCGCCCATGGGGATCGCAGGTCAGAGAGTGACCAGGGCTAATCATCGTTGCAGATTTCTCGACCATATGGCTCCTGAATAATTAAAACTATAAAGCCGTATTTAATTGCGAGGTACAGCCTTGGGTTTCAGGTGCAGTGTTCGACATATGCTTACCAATTTGCATTTAATTTAACATAAGAAAGATAATCAAAAAACGGTTTTGCGTGCGATGAAGCGAAAGCCACGCAGGAGTACTTAAATGTAGGTTTGTGTGCATTTGTATGTTAGATATCTTTAATATGATTTGTTAAATCAAAATGCATGCAAAATTCCACTTGATGTGGTACAGGCCTCAATTATGGTTCAATCATGTCACAATCCAAGCTGCCCTGGTGGAAAGATAGATGATGCCAGGCACGATGCAAACAAAAACAGGGAGTCAAAGTGTAAATCAGGCTAACAAATTTCTAGTGGCAAAATTAATGAGTTTTTCAGAATCGGGGAAATGTATTTAAAAGCCGGCAGTGTTCCCTCAGTGCGGGTCACGACGGAGCTGCCTCTGCTGAATTACAATGTATATCTCCAGTGGGCCCAAATGGTAAGGCTGGTGGGTCCTCTGTGCCTTTATCCTTTGCAAACACACAAATGATAATCATAGAAATGAAACCTTTGTCCCGTTCCCCCATTCAGAGTTCTGACAACCTCGCGTGACAGATTTGCACATTGCTGCAATTTCCCAGAATGAATAGGGTTCCTTTGAAAATGGGCAATTCCCAATGGCAACTGTAATTACATCTTGGTGTGTTTGCAAGTCAAAACTAGTAAATGCCACTGTGGTACCACTGGGGTTTGTCTGACCGCACATGTCTTCTTGTTTTGGGTGTGTAGCGGTGTTTTTCAAGCAGGGTGACTTGACGCTGAAGCAGATTTTTCAATTTCGGATGCAAAACCGCAGCTTTGCCATTTCATTCATGCAGACCTTCCGTGTTTGTCCTTCTCAGTTGACTATTATTAAGCCAAACAACTCTGAGTAATTTTAAACACCCCTATGGTGTAATCAAATGCTAACGTTCCTTTTTAAAAAAAAAAATATCTCAGCATGCGCAAGGTGCTTGTGTGGGTTTTTTCGCTGTAGGTTGTGGACATTTACGACAGGATGCTACAGCTGTGGGAACTACAATATTTAAATACTAAGCACATACATTGGGCAATTTGAACACAAACGCGCCCCACGGTACATAGGACTGAAATAAAAAGATCTTCTTTTTTGAATGTATATGGTCTAATTTAAAAACTCATCCTGTGCAATAACATCAGTGCTTCCTGTCTTACCTCTTATAATATTCAAACTTAATGCATGCTGTACATTAGAAGTGTCATGCTGTTTATCAAATGACACCCAAGGCTAATGGGTAGATTATCTGTCATCTTAAAATGAATATCAAAAGAGCTGAAAGTGTAGTTAATGATTGATAAGTACCAAGTCTATTTAATTAGCAAAGAGCCCTCTTTATTAGCGAGCCACTCCATGGGTTTAATATGGCTGGGAATTCATATTATTTTTCACAGAGGGATGAAATTTATCAAGTACCGGGTTGGAGTTCAAAATTACTCTGATTACTGGAGGATTGCTGTAATTTTTATACAAAAACAAATAAAATTTATTAATATTTTAGCTGGGGAGATGGATCTGTTTAGCTAGGGGTATAGAGGTTGTTCACAAAATCCCTTTGTCTTAACCAATTAAACTTATATGTAACAATTGTTTATTCTTTGTTAATAGTTAATTAAATCTCAATGATTAACAATACTCCAAATATTGATATAGCTATATATGAGTATAGTTTTATTTGCAGCACTAGGATTAGTTGTGACTGAGGGTCACGACAGAGTTGCTGCTAAAAATTTTACCACTTGAAACAGAATACAAAAAAATCAAATAAACACAACCTTTGTTGTTTGTTGATTTCCTAGTGCTTTAGTTTTGTTTTTTTTAGCAGTGATGTTGCAGAATTATAAAATGATAACATGCAATTCCAGTGAACTGGAGACAGTGAATTTCTCTTACTATGTGACAAGGAGTGAACGTGTGCGAGTAAATACTCACTGATAGCTTAACAGGTTAGAGGACTGTAAGGGATTCCAGTCATGATCTCTATGACTGAAATAATTTTTTATTAATAGCAAAAATTTTGCAGAACTACTGTAGCTGGAAGCCTTAAAGCTTAATACTACAGAATTTAATGGTGAGAAACTCTTAGTAACACATTAACAGTCATGGCAGGACAGCACAATACTGATGGTTTTATTGATCTTCATGAATAATGAAATGTGGCTTACAGATTTGTAACATCAATCTGTCACACATGACTGCTAAAATTCAATTAGGGAGTAACTCTCTGCTACACAGTATGTGTAATTAGCTGAAGACTATTGATTTTTCTTTACTTTATACACTTTCGGTTTACTATTTGCTAATAACGAGCAGAAAATAACAGAAAAATGCTTAAAAACATAATTTTCTTTTCTTATGCATGTTAAAATCAACAGTCATCACACAATACTGTACAATATAATCCTTCGATGTTGTGCAGCTAACAAAATGTTTATTTGCTGTACGATAACTGATCATATGTGTTTCTTGTCAGCTACATTCTGAGATAAACACATTGGTCATTGAAGAATTCCAGAAGACCAACTCTACTACCATAACTACCCTTAGGCAGCATCGGGGTAAAGGGAACAGGCCAACATTATCACATTATTCTATTGCATAATTACATTATTCTATTATATTATAATATTACGCTCACTCTCTCACACACTTATGCTCATGCAAATAAATATTACAAAATGAATATATAAAATAGAATCTCCAAATTTGGTGTTAGCAGGAGAAACAAACTAGTGTTTTACTTTGAGTATCGAAAATCGTATTCAAGAATTTATGTTAAAAATTAATGCTTAAATTGCATGTTAGCTACTTTGTCCACTAAAAACAGTATTTTATTTGGGTCACTTTTTTAAAGCAACTTTAGCTACATCATTTTAAAAGTAACAATAAATGGGGGACACAAATAATAGTACATGCTTACTTAATGCATTAATTAACAAGTAACTAAGTGTTAGTTCAGCATTAATAAAGTATGACGGATTATATAATTCATGCAGGAACTATGTCAGTTAATTGTTAACTAATTAGTCAACTTTTAACTGAAGCATGGAATACATGAACCGTAATGATTGATTAATGATGAACAAACATGGGGTCACTACGTGACTAGCACTAGCACTTACTTAATTAATGCATTAAGTAAACGTGCTACTACCTTTTTTATTCACTCCATCTAGCCTTGACTAAAAAGATTACATTGTTAGGCCAAAGACTGGGTGCGAATCCCTTCCAAAACGTGGAAGTCAGGTGACCTGGTTTTCTTTGCTTCAGCTTTCTTCATTCTCAACAATGTCTATTGATGGTCATCATCTTATGATTTGCTTTGTTTTGCCCCCAGGAATCCAGGCCCCAGTTTGACAGGGGTCCCTAAATCCCTAATGCCCCCCATTTACTTGACTTGCCCTGACAGATTTGGCCTGTGTTATTTTTATTTCGTGATCTCTTTTATTTGGTTTTGCAAGACATTTCCTGCTGGCCCCAAACTCACCCTGTCTCCTTCCAACCATTAAAAATAAAAAAATATTAATAAACCAGTTTCCTGCTTCTGCATCTAGATGTCATGTGGTCTCACTTTGAACTATATCTCACAGCAAGGTTAAGAATGTTAGAAATGTTCAGAGAAAAAGTTTTTTTTTAAAATAAAAGTTTTTAAATTGATCACTCTTGAACTTCCCTCTTGCACTATTAAATCAAATACTTACCTTTTAAATGTTTATGATCTTAAGAATATACATTTAATGCACGCTGTGTCTAAATAACTTACATCTCCAGGTACTGGTATCCATTCTCCAGATGTCACTTAAATTTAATGTGCAGCTTACAGGTTCACATTATTGACTGTTCAGGCATAAATTAAATCAAGGTTTGTAACACTGCATTATGTAATAACTCGACAAAGAGCGAATGAAGACATCCATTTTGTTTATTACATAGTGCACTGTATTATTACATCATCATAAAAAAGTACAACATCAGCATTTTGTAATAACCTCACAATATATAATTTATTACAAAATGTGGGGAAATTTGTTACATATTGCATTCAAGCTGTCTATTACAAAAAGTGGCAGATAATTACAAAATGCAGTTGGTATTGCATGATGAAGTGAAAATTTGTTACATTTTCTTATTACATAATGCAGCGTTATTACATAAGGCATTGTTACAAGGTTCAGGATCTGATTGGCTAACTTCAGCGTATTTTGTAGTATGGATGAAACAATATTTTTTTGTTCCCATAAAGTTCGGTTTGTAATTTCACATATACACATTGAGGGTTAATGTGACTTAGGAGACATTTATGAATTAGGAATTTCTATTTGTTACCCTAAGGTTAACATTAAATTAGTTAATTTTAGTTAAACGTGCAACAGTTCACAAAATAATGCTTATATGTATGTATTTTGACTGTGGATCTTTTCTTTGTTTCTTCCTCCGTCGTCTGCCATCGCCGTCGCCATCTGCCCGTCCATATTGTGCGCCCCTCCCCTTGTTCCTCCCCCTGGCCCACATCCAGAGCTCTCCTTCAGCCTCCTGCTTGTGGTGTGTGTGTCGTGCAGCCTGGCCCTGCTGGGACTCTGCGCCTTCGCCTCCTGGAAGCTGTGCTGGGTGCCGTGGCGGCACAAGGCCCCACCCTCCGGTTCCGCCCCCTTCGCTCCGGGCTGCTCCCGTGAAGGCGACTCAGAAGGCCCCCTCCCCGGCGACCTCCAGACGGGCATCATGGCGACAGAGAAGCTGAAGGAGTCTTCGGACTCCACGGGCTTCCTGGAGGCAGCGGTGAAGATCAGCCACACTTCGCCGGACATCCCGGCTGAGGTTCAGCTATCCATGAAGGAGCACTTCCTGCGGCGCGCTCAGCGCATGCAGAGACAGACCACCGAACCGGCCTCCTCCACCAGGTCTGCCACACAGGCAGCAATGGCTGCCACCCCATCTGGAGCCTTTTCAATGCCCAGAACAAAGACTCCTGCAGCCCGCTTTAGGGGCTGTTCAGGGACTTTGCACTAAAACACTTTTCATAAATTAAAGTCAGTACAGGGAAATCATGAATTGCAAATAAGAGCACTCTCTTCAACTAAGAGGATGGGCACTCAAACAAAAATATGTATTTTAATAAGAAAACACATAATGATTATCAGAGTCGATTCTAGGGACACTGGGACTCTAGTCAAAAATCTCCATGTGACCCTCTAACACACCCCACCTGACATGGTAAAATTTATTATTTTTATTATTTTAACATGAAGTCTAAATTAATTATATCAACAAAAAGAACTTAATAAATACAATCCAATTATTTTCAATGTGAAAGATAGAATACACAAATAAAGCAGATTTGTCGTTGCAATTTACTATGTAATCGGCCGCCTTTGGGGGCCCCTGCCTAGCTCAGGGGCCCCTGGTAATTGCCTGCCTTGGCTGTCCTGTCTCTACGCCTCTGATGATTACCATTTTGTGGGCTTTCCTCTTCTGCAGAATGACAATGGTTTCCTTACCAGCTTTCAAAGATGTTTGCTTTGCATTTTTAAATAGCAATTAGTTTAATGACATTGACAGTGTAGACAAATTCTTCGCAAAAAAAAAAAACTGCTCTCAAAATCAGTAATGTTGCTATAAATATCTAACTGATGAAACATACAAAAGCTCACACAGTATTTGTGTTCCATACTATGAGATTGTTATATTAACGTTTTTGCTGTTATACAAACCTATTTTGCACATGATGTAGGAACAAGCAGGGAAAAAAATCAGGTTCATAACGTTGTGGAGAGGAAAACAGAAGTAATTTTTAGGTTTGTGTGTGTATATCAAGGATTATCATTGTGGAGAATGTTGTTTTTGAGAAGAGCTACTTATTTTATATATGTTATATATATTTTATATTCATTTATATATGTTATTTTGTCTCCACACGTTGGGGAACTGAGGTTTGCGTAAATTCAAATAAGAATTCTAACTCACAGCTTTCTGAGAAACCTGACGATTTTCAACTAATTCCTAAATCCATTTTCTTATGACTTTTTCCAAGACACAGCTCCTTTAAGAGACACCTTCCCCGCCAAATGCAGGTTGCCAGCCTGGACCTGGGAAATGACTATGTGGATGCAGAACTAAACGAGCAGCCCACCAGCATCGGCCGTATCAAACCTGAGCTCTACATGCAGAAGACGCAGGAGACAGAAGATGCCTCCAAGAATGGCGGAAAGACATGTGGCAAGATCAACTTCTCCCTCAGGTACGACTACGAGAATGAGGCTCTCCTGGTGAACATCCTCAAAGCCTTCGACCTACCTGCCAAAGATTTATGTGGCAGCTCGGACCCCTACGTCAAGATCTACCTGCTTCCTGACCGCAAGCAGAAGTATCAGACACGTGTCCACAGGAAGACCCTGAACCCAACTTTTGACGAGTCCTTCCAGTTTCCAGTGCCCTACGAAGAGCTGAGCAGCAGGAAGCTCCACTTGACTGTGTTTGACTTTGACCGGTTTTCCCGGCATGATATGATTGGCGAGGTGATAGTGGACAACTTGTTTGAAGCGTCAGACCTCTCCAGGGAAACGTCAATTTGGAAGGACATCCAATACGCGACCACAGTAAGAAAAATCTCTTCTTTTTTCTCGCATAGACATAATACGAAAGTTTATGTCCACTAGTGCTGTTTTGCATGATTAGCCTGAAAGCCACTTTTTGTAAAGTTTGTAAATTGTGTTTGATTTTGAAACAGATTTTGTCCCATGGCTATCATACCACTATCATACCACGATATAACAAAACATTAAGCTCAGTCCAAGTGGCAAAATCATATAATACGCTTATCCTGCACCCGAATATCCAAAGGGTAACAACAGTTGATAATCAGACAAAATTTACATTTTAGTTTATCAGTGGAAAAATGTCTGCAGGAGATGATTCAGAATAGCAACACTTGAACACAAAGGATGTTTGAAAATAGGATTTGTAAAATTATCGTGTGAGATAGTTAAAACAGATTGAAGTTGTTGGCTGCACTTGATTAGAATTTCAAAAGACAGTCATGAATCTGAAAGAGTATTTTATCTTGAATGTTGCTCATTCATTAGTGGGAACTTCAAAGCTAAGCCTGATATTATGCTGTATTTAAACTGGTCTAGATTAAATCACTGTAAAAAAAAAACCCAACTCAGGAAACACTGGTTTGACAAATTGTATTTACTTCTTTCACCATCTAAATATAGCATCTGCCGTGACCCTGGTCAGGTTAAGAGGTCAGAAGATGGATGCACCATCTAAATATTGAATTAGTGATGCTCATTATTATAATGAGGGTTATTGGATTAGGTCTACATACCTTTGATTGGAAGGTCGCCGGTTCAAATTCTGTCCTTGGCAAAATAGTTTTGCCTCTGTTGGGCAGTTGAGCTGGGCCCTTTGGGGGGGGGGGGGGGGCCCCCGCCCCCGCGCCCGCGGGCGGGGCCGGGGGGGGGGGCGGGGGGGGGGGGCGCGCGGGGGCCCGGGG
>JAODKC010000107.1:21790953-21810377 GCA_026777985.1 Mormyrops attenuatus
CGTTTGCGCCCCCCCCCCCCCCCATAATCACCCCAGGATGACAAATGGTCTGACCCTGTGCTCGGACCCCAAACTTCACTCTAAGCTGTATACATATGTGTGTGTGTCTCATTATTAATTCTCCATAACTCCTTAGATAGTTGTGCAAAGGAGATCGCAGAAGGTAAAGGAAGACTGTCAAAGAATGTGAAGAGTTTGCCTATGTGAACTTTCCATCCATCTACTGTTCATAGCCTCTTATCCAGTAGAGGGCAGCAGTGAACCCAGAGCATATCCTCTTATCCAGTAGAGGGCAGCAGTGAACCCAGAGCATATCCTCTTATCCAGTAGAGGGCATCAGTGAACAGGGAGTATATCCTCTTATGCAGTAGAGGGCATCAGTGAATTCGAAGCATATCCTCTTATCCAGTAGAGGGCAGCAGTGGATCCGAAGCATATCCTCTTATCCAGTAGAGGGCAGCAATGAACCCGGAGCATATCCTCTTATCCAGTAGAGGGCAGCATGCAGTGAACCCGGAGCATATCCTCTTATCCAGTAGAGGGGATCAGTGAACCCGGAGCATATCCTCTTATCCAGTAGAGGGCAGCAGCAGTGAACCCGGAGCATATCCTCTTATCCAGTAGAGGGCCTCAGTGGACCGGGAGCATATCCTCTTATCCAGTAGAGGGCAGCAATGAACCCAGAGCATATCCTCTTATCCAGTAGAGGGCAGCAATGAACCCAGAGCATATCCTCTTATCCAGTAGAGGGCATCAGTGAACCCGGAGCATATCCTCTTATCCAGTAGAGGGCAGCAGTGAACCCGGAGCATATCCTCTTATCCAGTAGAGGGCAGCAGTGAACCCGGAGCATGTCCTTTTATCCAGTAGAGGGCAGCTCTGAACCTGGAGCATATGCCAGGAAGGACAGGACATGGGGCAGGGTGTGAGAGGAGATGTCATGGGGACCAGTGCTTCCGTAATGTGTTAACTATGGGGGGCTGGCTCTGTTGCCAAGGCTGTCTGAGTACGGTAGAGAAAGCAGTTTTGTGTCATTTCAGGAGATTTATGGTTGGGGAAAATTGCGATTGTGAGGTTAGATAGGGCCATCCCGGGTACTGTTGGATGAAATGGCCCATATCCGAGTCACCAGCCATCAGTTGCACACACTACTAAAGTGACAGTGGTGAACAGGCTTGGCTCAGCCTAGACAATTTGCTGCGGAGGCTTGGCCCATTTTCATAACTGCTCTCATAAAGTGTGATTGGGAGGCAACGTGTTGATCAGCAGATTTAGGCACTGTAATCGGAAGGTGGCCCGTTTGATTCCCGGGGTCGACACTGTCACTCTTGTCACTGATGTCACTGTTGGGCCTTTCAGAAAGGTACTTAATCCCCTAAAATGTTCCAGGGGGGCTGGATTAATGAGTAACCATGCGCTTGGACCCCAAGCGTTGCTGTTACCTATATGTGTCTGTATCTCTTGAAGGAGAGCGAGAGGGAGTATGCGAAGACAAGCATTCCGATGTACTTGTACTCATTCTTGAACAAATTGCAAGTAAAGCATTGTTTAATTTCTTTTTTTTATTTCATTTGAGGGCCGCACATCAGATGATTGTGCACCATTTTGTAAACCATAGTACAATTTAAAAGCAGCATTAAATGTTGCCAGGGGCCAGAGTCATCCAAGCATTGACAATGGACATGTAAGACCAATTACAGCTGCAGTTAATGGCATAGGCTGACCCAGTAGGTGCGAGAGGGAAAATGAGACTAAACAAATTGATGGACAAACCTGTCCTCAGTGTTTTCATAAACAGTGTGAAGGGAATAAGAGAAAGAATTGGTGGGAGTGTAAAGTCCAATCCATTTAGGGAAGGGTGCCAGATTATTTACAAAATACGTTTAGATTGTCTCAGACATGCTTCAGGTTTGTTTTTCGGTAGGAGGTAAATCTCCGTCCCTCCTTATAAGCTTGATAAGTGCCTTTGGGATGACAATGTGCCGTTTCTCCCAGTACTGCTTGGAGATGGATGAATCATTCATATTAACCCATCTGTCCAGTATAGGTGACATAAAAGGTGTGAGTAAAAATAATAAAATAATATTGCAGTTTGCAGAAATTTGTTTTGCAGCCATATGCACACATGTACACATGCTCTATGAATTTTATATGCATGCATACAGATTTAACACACAAAGATCCAGGGAAATAACATTTTTATTGTTAAATGTTAAAGCCCAGGAACAACAGGACTTAACAGAGTGGCATATGGTATGAGAGATATTAGCAAAAACACGAGGTCCTCTAATGAAGACAAAAATGAATTACTGGATTTCAGGAGGATATTTAGCTTGGACTAAAAATCTACAATTTTACTATGAAAATACTCAGATTTTGCTGTTGAAATCAAACTCTTTTTGAATAACAGTGCCATAATAATGTATTATAATCAATATACCAAGCAGACATTTGGCCTGTTGTATGTACACAAAGTCTTTATCAGTGTAGAGCACACCTTGGAACTTAGGTAAACACACAGACAATGTGAAGAGATTTGCCAGGAGGATAGCCAAGCGGAACTGACAACCCCACGCTCAACGACCAGTGAATTAGTAAAAGAGAGGGACGTCTTCAAATATTTTTAAATGCTTTAGATTCTCCTATTTACTCTCACCTTGTTTTCTACTGGTGTCACACCTGATACTCTGTGAGTTTTTCATCTTCCAGGCTTGAGTGAAAGCCATGACAAACTTGGGAATCACACTCCCAACATAATCGCCTCGAGACTCAGTGGGCCGTTGAGTCGTCACGGCAACAGTGGGGGCTAGGAGTTGTCCATCACAGGAGGGTACATGGGGCTTGTTTTATGAGATTAGAAAGCCGCTGGCCCTAATTCTGCTCACAGGATGAGGATGAGTCGGCTTCGGAGTTTCTGACGGCACGTGAAATTTACATTGTTGGCACCTTAGCTGTGACCGCCAGATGTGAAGCTCTCAGGGACCGCTGTCACATCAATTCAGCACTCACATCCCTGTGCCACTCTTTGCTAGACACTTTAGTCGAGGTCGGCAAGTTTCCCCATCATGACTTGCGGCAGGGACCAGTGACCCTCACCCCAGCCACTCTTCTTTAATTATTACGACCACAGTGTGAGGGCTTATTCGCTCTTATTTGTAGTTTGATTGAGTAAGCGAAAAGTGTGGGCCTGTATCTGTCAGCATCTGGTCCACACCATACACAAACCTGCACTGCCTACTTTCATGGTAAGCCAACTGACAGTCACATGACCTAAACATTTCAAGTTATGTGTCATCATAGGATTCACTTGTTAGTGCTTTGATATCTTTTTATTTGAAAATTCTTGCTTTCAAGTTTTTTTTCAAGGATATTTGCCATGCTATCATATATGTATATTTTACATTTATTTTATATCTGTTAATTTAGTTTCACTGTATGGGCACCCTTCTGAAACTCTAGTACGCACTATGTTTTATAAATTTGTATTATTTGGGCATAGTGTCTTTACATAATTGCTAATTACTTCATATATTCTTAATAATGATTTGTTTATTTGCTATTGTACAAGCACGAGTGCAGGTACTTAAGAGTCCCTTAGTTTTCACATATCTCATCTTGCTCTCAGACATATAGAGGTGAGAGCAAAGCCTGGGGTCAGAGTGCAGAGTCAGATATGTGTCCGGTGTCTCTGGAGAAGGATTTTGGGTTAAGGGCTTTGCTCAAGGCCTTGACAGTGATATGATCACACTGCCAGCAACAGGACTCTCAATAAGTAGAAACAGCTGTGTTTTTATGTTCTGCATCCCACTAAGCGGCATGACTAATGAGGGGTCAAATTAAGAAGTGCCTTTGCCAGAAACACTAAGCACATATGAATTGACACCCATACACACAGTATGAGTGTCCGCCAGGTCATAGTCATGGGTAAGTGTAAAATTATGTTAAAAAGATCCGTAAATGGCTTTCTTATCTCTTACTGTAATTTGATGTAGTAAATTATGGGGCACATTTGTTCCCACATTTTTCATTTAATACATCAATTATTCCAGTATCTGTCCCTTTGATTTTGTGCTGGAGGCCTGCCAGCGTTAATTGTTAATAAATTTCCGGGCTGTTAAGCCGTGTGTGGTGATTCATCTTGAGGCAGAGACACAGATTCAGCCTCTCCCCCAGCGCCTCCACTTTGCTCTGCGGCGTTTCGTGACAACCCTGCGATCTGGCGGCCATGACGAGGCCCCAGCGGGTGTGACGAGGTGTGTGTTTCCTGTCCGACAGGAAAGCGTGGACCTGGGGGAAGTTATGTTCTCTCTCTGCTACCTGCCCACCGCAGGGAGACTCACGCTGACGGTCATCAAGTGCAGAAATCTCAAGGCCATGGATATAACAGGATACTCAGGTGACCCCAAAAGCGGCGTGCATCTCAGCTTTTGTTTGTTTGTGTTGATGGGGGGCATGTGCACCTCTCTGTAATCTGCACATGTTCATTCTGTGCTCCCTGTGTGTATCCATATGGCTGACGTGCTGTTTGTGTACATGCATCCGAAACATATTACCTTGAAAGCACTTATATAAGCACAAACAACACCGTAAGACGGTGAATAAAGCCAGGAATGTAGTTATGTTTCAGCGGTACGTCTCACCGATTTGAACGAAAACCCAGGATCACTTTTTGGCTGAAACAAACAGAGCAGACAGCATCCAATCTGTGAGTGTTTCTCCAGGATTAAAGATAAAATGCTAACCCTGTCTTTACTTGAAAGGAACACATAATTTAGACTCCCGTGAAGCAAGACAGTGCATGTAACACAAACCTCGTTACATTTTGCACTTCAATAAAACAGAGGTTGTAACACATGCACTCCAAGGATGGCATCCCTTGAAATCGAAAAAAAATGTCACTTTTTCAGAGATTAGCTCTTCTTTTATGTGTGAATCATGAATATAATACATGTTAAAGCAACAGTTGGGGCATGAAGTATTTCTCCCTTTAAATGATTTAATTTATTTTCAAGCAGCAGGTCTATTAAGCCTGTATTTGTAACTAGAAGAGACAAGAAAATTGGTCAGAGCCCCAAGTTGTGGCTCTGGTATCATGCAGATCTTTCTGTCAAACAGATACGAATCTTGAATGTTAATCAACTTAATTAATCTTGACTTTGTCGTGCACAGAGTGTAACACTTGCAGAAAAAATCCCAGGGAGCAGATTCCTGGGGGTGGGGGGGCAGTGGGTTAAACCATAAGTGTGGTTACTTGTTTGTTCCCACTGGTGTATCAGTTCCACAGCAAACCATTCTTCATCCTGAAAGCTAGCAGCACACGTCTCACGGATCCTCACATTCAATGACACCAGCAAAATACAAATACAGACAGTGACATCGACCCAGAAAAGGCCTTCGTAAGCCGGATGCGCAGCTGGGATTTTCATTACGGCCTGGAGTAACAATCACGTACTGTATACTAAGCTGGTACTCATCAAAATAAACACTTCAAAGGCTTCTGGGAAAGCAAATACTGCACTTTGGAAAAGTATGAAATGCAAATTATTATAAGTTGAAATTCATTGGGGAGAATTGCGTCATTAACAGAGCACAGTTGTTAATGAATGGTTCAGGAGCCAAAGGCAGGTAATTATATTAGACAGTTTTGTCTACATAAATGGCGCTGCCGGAGTAACAAATTGCTATAAAATACGCTGAGTTATAAACAAAGTTTATTGACCATGGTATGGTAAAGGCTGCAGCATTTTATAACAAGAATTCATATTGCAGTCATGCCCATATATGTGATATGAGGGTAAAAATATACAAATACATTATACTATGTTGCTTATTAAGTAAGTAAATGTAAAGCTTTCTCCAGCCGAGGAACCTAACTGTGTAAAATAAGCACAGCAGGAAGAAACAGCAACTTAATTTGGGTCTAAGAGAGGAGATGGACCTAACTAAAAGTGGTGAGCAATGAAAACAAAAGACTAATTTTATTTTTGGCACAAAGGAAAGGTTAAACAGAACAGACAGCACAGCATCAAAGGGGTGTGAGTCAGAGCATCCAGAATGTGAGCACAAATTCTGGAGCCGAGAAACAAAACTGAGAAACAAGCTAATTTTATGTAACCTGTGAAAGCTCAGAGGTGAAGTTCAGGAGGATGATTATTACCCACTTTTGCAGGATGATATTCAGTTGTCTTTCATTTTAAATTATGCTGAAAAATTGCATTATTATCCAAGATCATTGCCAGCGGAAAAAACGTTGCAATTTTCTCTCCGACAAGCAGACCCTTACGTGAAAGTGTCCCTGATATGTGACGGGCGGCGCTTGAAGAAGAAGAAGACGACCATCAAGAAGAACACGCTGAACCCCACCTACAATGAAGCCATCATCTTCGACATCCCCCCAGACAGCATGGATCAAGTTACGCTGCACATCTCTGTCATGGACTATGACATGTACGCCCATTTCAAAGGCCCGCACCGGGAGCCTTTCTGTGATGTAGCAGGCTGATTTCCCTAGAACTCATGTGTAAAGTCATGTCCACTGGTCTCTTTGCTTTTAAATAACTCAGATATAACCTTTGGTAACACTTTACTTAAGGCCATGTCCTTAGTAATTTATATATATATTCATAACAAATAATAATGCATTGATAAAGCATTATCATCATGGCAATAAATATTTATAAAAAGGCATAACATATTATAACCATGTTTATAATGCACTATGAATGCTTTATGAAGCTCAAATCTTTAATGCACTATAGATACCTTTATAATGCATTATAATGGTTGGTATAAGCATTAAGGATGCTTTGTACTGTATTGTAAAGGTATCTATGGTGCATTATAGATGAGAGCTTCATAAAGCATTCATAATGCCTAATACACATGGATATAATGTGTTATACCCTTTAATAATTATTTATATCCATGTTTATAATGCTTCATGAATGTATTATAATGCATTGTGTTTATAAATTGCTAAAAACATGACCTTAAGTAAGGTGTTTTTTTACAAAAAGAATTCTCACTTATTAATACTGTTCTCTCGACCTGTATTAAATTATCTGTAGGTCATTTTTTCATCCTTGTTCTTCACCGTGTTTCTAATGATGCTCCAAAGTTACCCCAGGTGGACCCCCTTGGCTCTGCAATCCATTATATGGTTGCACTCTCCACCGCCCCACCACCACCCACGCACTAAAAGGCTTACCGAAATGTGGGATTTAGGCCTAATACGAAAAGACCTGTCTGGTCTCATTTTCATCCTGTAAAGCAGAAGATAAGTAGACAGAAGCCAGTGATAAGCACAGACGTTGGCTAAAAGTCAGAATGCATCCCAGAATGCCTGGTGGCCTCTTCGGGTGCTCTACTCACCAGGAAAACAGTTAGTGTGCTATTATCTTATAGCACATCATTGCAGGGTCTTTTAAATTGGCACCCCGTGCATTTTGCAAATATACACAGCTTAAACTGATCAATTTTACCAGCAAAACTGATGATTTAATGCAGACCTCTTAAGTGTTAATTACGCTCTGCTCATGAGTTCCATATACTGTTTATTCTTCATGCTGCTTGAATAGCAGGTCTCGTGTACAAAACAGGCATGGAGGTGCTCAGTACATCGTTGTGAGAGCTGGGATATGTAAATACATTCTGTTAAAGTCTAATGGGACTCCCTGTCTCTGTATTTCCAGGGTGGGCCACAATGAGGTCATTGGAGTGTGCCGTGTTGGATGCAGCGCTGAGGGGTTAGGTAGAGACCACTGGAATGAGATGCTTGCTTACCCACGCAAACCTATCGCTCACTGGCACCCCCTGCAGGAAGCCAGAAAATCGGAAAAGGAGGTTGGTGTGCACAGTGTTATTTACGTAGCCTGCATCAATATGCTAAAATTGTTAATAGGCATTGTATATTCAAATGTATCATTCAGACGGGAGCATCGCTGCTGTGAAAGTTGTTACTTGCTTAACAGCCAGTCACGGGTCATTCATCAGCTTCATAATGAATGTTTCCCTTTCCAGGCTACAAACTCATTGGCCCATGTGGTAAGGGTCTTACTGAAATGACTTTATTTCCTTTCCATGTGCTCGTCATTCATCTCCCAACCATCCCATCTCCCACTCCATTTTACTAAAGGAATTACTCTGGCATAAGCATTCATTACACAATTTAACACATAATCTATGTATATCTAATCAACTGTGAATGTATGAAACATGATTCCCTGTTGACTGGTTACTGTATAGACCCTGTTAACTACCTTGCCATAGTATCTGTGTATGTTTTGAGATCAGTCTAGTTTCTGTGCAGCCACTGTTGTTAATGGAGATGATGAAAGCAGTAGATGAAAGCAGTGGATGGATGCAGTGAATGAATGCAGTGGATGAATGCAGTGGATGAATGCAGTGGACTTTGCTCTACAGTGTTGCTCTGCCTGTGTGTTTCTCTCCAGTGGAAGGCCCGGGCAGCCAGCTTCGACAGCCAGGGCTCCTGTCCTTCCCCCAAACCTCCACCTAGCCCATGAGGGGGCACCACCCGCCCCCCCTGCATTTGTAACATCTCAGCTCCACTGTGGGAACTGCGCATTTCCCAACAACTTGCAGTCTGACTGTCCATCTGCGGAGCTCACCTGCTGAAGGCACTCACTAACACTGATCCTGGATCAGTGTTTTTTTTTCAATAATGGCTGGGGCAAGTGCTAAGGTTTGGCTACCTGATCCAGAGTCAGCTGAAGATCTGGTTGAGCTGCAATGTCATTGTACCTAAAAAGCTGTACCTCAACAGCCACAGAGCGAACTGGAAACGGATGAAGCAACTATGGATTTTTGGAGCCTCTTCGGACTGAGATCTTTCAAAGCATCCCGAAGCACCATTTTGCACAGCAGAGCTCTTTGCTGGCTTTACTCAGAATAAAAAAAATATTGTGGCTAATTCAGAGAAAAAAAACTTAATTGATAAGGAATCAGGTGCCACTAAAGCCTTTTCTAAGCACCGTAATCTTCTGTAGCACAGCTGTATTAAGGGAAGCCAAACATCTCAGTGACAAAAATGAGAGATTACTGGACATGACAAGGGGAACAACTTTCTTATATGGTTTTTTTGTTAAAATTAGGCAAAGGTTAAAAGAACTCAAAAACTGAGCATTCAATGGACTGTATACTTACACCAATTGACTGTTCTGGAAACCTTTGAAGGTAACAGGTAGCAGTAAGGATTGATTTGTTATAACATTCAATTCAAGGCTTTTGTTAGTGAAACAAAACTGCAAGGATGAACGTCTCCTAAAATAAAATGCATAAGAGCCAAATAAACATACCTGGACATACTTGGAAATTGGTGTAAACAAAAGATTGAAGATGTTGAAGATGTAACAGCCGTTTTGGGTTTGTTTATAAACACGCGTCACATAATGAGCACAAAGTTAGTTAATAACACATGGCACATTTGAACTAAATGCAAAAAAACATATATTTAGTATCCACAGCTGGATGCTTTTGAAATTCCCTTTTAAGATTAGTTTTGTTCATAATTCTTTTTTTCTGGGCTCATCTGATAGGCAAGTGTAGGATCTTTGCTAATTTTACCATTACCAAATCGATTTTATGGCCAGTTTTTACTTCCTCTGTCTTTCCCACAGATGTTTTTTTCACAACCTTGGACGGATCGCACACATTGTCCTTTTACTCTACATATGATCTGATCATACTATGTCCAAATGTTCTTTTCTTCCGTTTGTTTTGTGCATTCATCAAAAAGTAAAAGATATAATTGATGGTTTGAGACCAGACCATTTTAAATTCAGAAACAATGTCTGAACCAAATACATTGACACATGTGTTTATAAAACTATACATAGCTAAATATCATGGTTGTTGTTTTTAGTGCGAATACGTCAGTATAGGTTCATTATCTTCCCAAGCTGAAAAATGAATGTTACCTATTATGTTTCTGCTGCAGCGTTCATGTGAAATTTGGTGAGCTCTGGCGAAGAACTATTAAACCCAGTAACTCTGAAACGGCTTTGGAAAATCTGCTGGAAAATGGAAAACCACCACTGGACTACACTGGCAAGAATGCAGTGTTTTTCTTTCTTCTTTTTTTTTTTTTTAAACGGCCACAGTCGAGCCTTCAAATCGCTTTAAAGAGTCATGCAACACTACAGCTATTTCTGTCTTTTGCCAGACATTTCAGATGAAGGTTTTTGCCCTGTTGTGAAAGCCAACGCAAACATCTCCTTTATGTTCAAGAAGCCAGTAATTGCTGTTAATATTGTTTAATGTCATAGTCATTCGCTAAAGTTGCAACATTTTGAAATTGCATTTGTCATAATGAACGATCCATTTTATGCTCCCCAGCCTGCAAACATTTTATTGATATGGCGGAAGTAACACCCCCAGATACATTACCAGCCATAATGTGAGAACCCATGCTTTTTACTGAGGATGTTACCTTTTGTATTCAATAGCCCACATAGTAAGAGCCTGATGTAACATCTAGTATAAGAAATCCTCTTTCTAATACTCTTTAAATATGCTTTTGTAACCATGGCTTGATATAAAGTGACATGTAAGCCATTTATTACAGTTTTACAGTTAAATACAGATTAACAAAGCATATCTTTTGCAAAACTATTATGATTTTTTTTTTATTAACAGAAAGTCTTTGACGCTATTTGTCTTTGAAGTTTTAATAGCAATCTGGCCCTAGACTGAAAGATTAAGTGTTCAGTCCATATCATGAGTGCTTGTTTTCTATGGTTGAATGAATCTGATTCTGGCACGGTTCCAACTCCAAACTGGCCCCTAAAAAGGGTTCAGGGTGGATGTGGATATTTCAGCAGCAAGGTCTCCTGAGGAAATTTCTAATCGGCACACAACGAGTATTGAGGAAGAGTGTCATGCAGCCGTTTGTGTATGTATGTATGTGTATTAAAAATGTGAAATTGATTATTGACTCGGAATGTTTCCCATCCCGTTTTGCAGTCCTGTTTGTCAAGGTCACTTCAGGAAGCTGTATGTATATGACCCACCCTGGCCACCTAACAGGTATTAGTATCAAACTGCTAGTTGCAGCATGAAATCTATTTGCCCTGTCATCCCTTGTTCTTGCTGAGACGACACTATAGCATGTATACACTGAGTAGAGGCCACAGGTAGCCCAAATTAACACAACTAAACATCAAAATTCTCTTCAGCTACTCAAGTGTCTCTCGGAGGCAGTTTCAATGAATAGATGTCTGCTCAAGACCATATAATTACAAGAGCAAATGGAGTTCTTCTGGGGAGACTTCGCAAAGGTGTCCTTGTGTTCCCTCCCCCACGGGATGTAAAGACTGCTTCAGGGGTTTACCAAGTGAAAAGACAGCCCTATACCTCTGAGGGCTGTGGCATTTCACTAATTGGCACTTGTTAGCTCTAAAACAAAGGGGAGGGCTTGCCCAGTCGGGAAGATATCGCTGCATCAATTCGATGCGGAGTAATTGTGGTGACTTAGACTGTGTATAAACTGTGGGATCTGTAATTTCAAACTTTGCAGTCTGAGGCTCTTTTATTTTTATTTTTCTTTTACCTACAGTGTGCTTGATAGTACTCTGTTCAAATCACATAGAAATTATAAGTGTAGTAGACTTACCTTAACTTAAATGTAACTTACTTTGGGAAGTTATACCTTCATCTATAATAAGTGTAGTGTTTCCTAATATGAGTAATGTATTCCTTATATTCATCACGTAAATCGCTGCCCTTCAGATTTTGTATTGAAACTTTGTATTTGTAATATAGCTGTTTGAAACTTGTCTGTGTATTTTAAAAAAAAGGCACAATAAAAAATCTCAGTTCTCAATGAATCTGCTTCACTGGGTTTTTAATTCCCTGTGATAAAATATTGTGGACGGCTCCAAGATAAAAAAAAGTACAGTTCACACTGAACTGTTAAATCCTCCACCACAGGGGATTCGCAATGAGAAATATTTCACTTAATAGTATTACTGATGTGCTCAGAATATGCATGTGCATCTTACGTAGAATATTTTCAACAGATACTGGAACATCTGTTGAATGATAAAAAAGCAGTAATGGCAGGCATAGAGGTAGATATAATAGTAAATCATTACACATTTTGGAAATTTGCATCTGTTTATTAATGCATATACATTTTATGAATTTTGAAGGAAAACATCTTGAGGCAATGAAATTGTGCCCATCTTAAATTAAGTTTTTAGGCGACTGCACAGGCAGATGCGTCTAAAGCATTTTATCGCCGCTGACAGGAAGCCTTGTTAAGAATCTGCTGAAGGTGAGGACATGTTTCAGAAACCGGTGAGGAGGTGACCAATTTGAAATTAATTCTGACAAAGAGCCATCAAATTAAGGTAGACAATTTATTCATTATTTTTTTTGGAAAGGTGCCTGCTCTCCAATATGAATTTTAGCTGTTGGGCATAATGGTTCTATGTAAAATATAATGAGTGATATGCCTCCGGGATATACAGTATTTGCATGCAGTCGACTTCGGTGAGATTTACGTGTGCTGCATTCAAATCTGCTGCATAGCGACATCAGACAGACGGATTAATTCAGCATATGGTGGCTCGCATGCCTGATACAATAAAATCTACTGCTATTTGTTCCTGACACTTGTTTGAAGGAAGTTCCCACCGAGCTTTTGACTTCAGGTGCGTACCTTCACACTTCGGGAACCGTCCTCTTCAAAGCAATACTGACAAAATCAGCCTTGCCATAAAATGCCTGCCCTGTGTCACCTACTGCAATTTTTTCATTAATTCCCCTTGCTCAGAGAGTCTCTGATTTGTACGGTAAATTCTGCACATTATGTTCAATTAAAATATAAGCTGGACAATTGCACTTTTATGGTTATTAACTACCCCAGGGAGCCAAGTTCCTAAAACACTCAAATTTGCAAGCCCTGTTTAAGCTTCATTTAAGAACTGATTATTTTTTAAAAAAATGAAATTTGATTCTTCAGGAATTTATTCTTTATTGCTGTTCAAAAATCCCTATGGCAGACAGGTAAATTTTGGTAAATTTATGTGATTTGCTTTGAAAGAAGCTTTTCAGTAGATTAAAAAAAAAACTAAATTACAGAAAACGTCTGTGGAGATGCATGTAGACTGACACCCCTGGCATTTTTATTTCCATTTGCACTATTGCTCATTACTCATACTTAAATGTGTAGTATTTATTGGTTTGTTTGTTGTTCTTAATTTTTTGTTTATGGTACCTGTGAAGTATACAGCCAAGACAAATTCCTAGAACATGCAGGTGTATTTTGCCAATAACGTCAATTGTGATTCTAATTCTAAAGGTTTAAAAGTATACAATAAAGGTTAGTGTCATGCCCTGCTCGTCTGATCCTCCTGTTTGCCAGGCCCCCTCGTTAACCTCTTGTGGAATCCCTGTGTCATCAGCTGTTTTGAATCGTTTTCCATTAGTCTGGTGTATTTAAGTCCACGTCAGAGTATGTTTCCTTAGGTCTGTCATTGAAGTCTGAATGTTTCTGGCAATGCTATTGCATGTTGTCTGCTTGTTCCATGTCCCTGCTCCGTTTCCCCATTAAATCCTGTGTTCCCCGATCCTTCGTGTTCTTCTCCTGGTTCCCCGGTCCGTGTGCCCCGCTACATCACAACAGTTAGAATTTAGAACCCCAAAAAAATCTATAATTTCTATAGAGAGCAATACTTCTATAAAGTCATACTTCTCTGGATCACTTTTGGAATCCTGTAACACAGAAAACTGCTTTACTGTAGTGATTTGGGGGATTTTATTGAAGGTCACAGGAAACGCAATAAATACAATATACTGGATGTATATGAGACATACACATGATGCACATGGAAAAATAGTGTGGGAGATGGAAAATAATACGTAGATTACAACAACATATTTTTTCTGGAACATCTGAAACCTGCTAAAGTTTTAATGTATTTTGTATTCATGTCTATACTTGTCCTCTTTTCTCCTTATGGAACTTAAAGCAAGTATATGAATTAATACATTGAAATTGTTCAAAAAAGGTTTTATATTACTGTAATTATCAACAAAAATGTAAATAAAATAATGTAATAAAAATTGAATTGGGCTTTTCTATGTGGTCGATTAGTGTAATATGGTGTATTCTCTAGATGAGTAAAAATGAACACATATACATATTTGAAACTCACAAGGCAGTGTGCGAGTATCGGCTCACTAAGTAATGCCAAAAAGTCACTAATGTTGCCATCTGGGGGCTTGTACATTTCACGTTTGATGTTTCGGTTTTAGACCTCTAGTTTTTTCTTCATGACCAGCTTGTAAAGGATCTGATAGCCATCATCCCAGGCATAGATCTGCTGTTCGAGTGGGTTGTATTTCAGGCTGGAGTGTGAGCCGTAGCGCTTGGGGAAGTAGACTAGAGGGGCATTGTCGCTGGAGACCATGTCATTGACATCATAGACACACTGCACCCTGGAGCGGCTGGGCAGCTTGGTGTTGTACACCACGTAGACGGTGCCGCAGATGACGAAGGCCGCCTCGGCGTTCTCGCGGGGGCAGGGTGTGTCCCACATCTGCTCGATGTCCAGTGTGTTGGGGTCCATTTTGGCCAGGCAGATGTTGCGGTCATTCTCCTGTGTGGCATAGAGGGCCCAGAGACCCTCCTCATCGGCCGCCAGGTCGATATAGGTCTCGCTGGTAAGGCTGTAGACCGGTACAGGGTTCTCGGCGGGGAAAACCACGCTGTCGGCTATCGAGCCGTTCCGCAGGTCATACTTGATCACCTGAAGTTCCTGACCTTCCTTCACATAGTAGATGAACCCATTGTAGACAGCGTGCCCTGTTCCACCCCAAGAAGAAGGCAGCTTGATCAGCTTACCCCTGGACAACTTGGAGGAAGCTGTGAGGTCCCGAATTGAATTAAACTCATACAGGGTGTCCTCGGAGACTCCATTGAAGAGGTAGACCTTGCCAGATCTGGTTGAGGTGTCCTTGGTCCACATGCCCTTGGCATTGCCTGCTCTCTTCAAGATCTTCATGGCTTTGACACTAGAGATCATGTCACGACAATCTGTGGAGCAAGCACAGGTGTCTTAGTCAGTGTGAGTTCAGTCGTTTGAACTTTATCGCATTTGATCTGTAGTACCCCTGTACAGAGGTTGACTGAACTGCATCACAAAAAAAGTATTTCCCCCCATTGTCATACAAGTATAAAAGAAAGATTAGGAAGATTTGCATCTAAGTTAAATTTTTTTATGCCTGCTTCAGAACAATCTTTTTCAACAGACATTTCTAGTCTCTTTTTTTAATTAGCATTCAGGAGTATTAAGTCGTGGACCTAAAACGTTGTTTCACGTTGATCTTCAGCGTATATAGCTTAGCCCGCAGTCGTCATCTTCAAAGCCCAAAAAAATCGAAATGAACGTAACAAATTCGAGGGATAAAACCAGCAGCTGTCAGCACATGGAAAATCTTGTAATGAGGATGGGGAAAGCAAGACCGAGGCCAGAGATTGGTCCAGATAAGGCACAGTAATGACAGGACGCATTGTGCACCTCATTATGATTCTGGATGAATTTTGAACTAGCTGTGCAGAAACCTAAAATCATCGCATTGCTTCTAAACAAATATATTTCAAATCAAACCGAACCAGGAGTCCAGCATAAGGTATTTGGTCAGTTTTGTTTTGCATTCTACCTCTTAAGCGTCTTTCTATGGAAAAAATATATGAAATTAAATGAGTAATAAAAAGCCGAAACCTGGCATCACACTCACATCTCCGGCAGTAGGTTCTAAAACGAAAAATCTATATAATATACTGTATATCTACGACAGGTGACTTAATACAAACTGGTGAACAAATCAGTTTAAACTTCTGCTCACAAGTTAAATTGTATCCTTTTGAAGTTGCCCCAGTTTTTACCAGGAAGAGAATTTCTAGGAAAAAACATCAAGTACAATAAAAAAGAGCACATATATAATAGTAGAAAAGGGAAAGACCCCATAGAGCAGGTCCTGTTCTTTAAAGGTACATGGGATAATTGGCAGCAGCAGGACCCTCTGGGCATTGGAGGCCTTCAGAGAAGGTGTAAAACATTGTTATAGTGCTATGAGCGGAACTGCCAATGCAGTAAATGATCAGGGAATAAAAGAAACACCACAGTCATCATAAGCATTTTATTCTACTTGATGAGAAGTAAGAAAACTTACAGCATCTGTAAAGCCTGTCAAGGAAACATCTAACTAGCTATGGGCCTCTAATCAAGAAAACTATGCTTAGTAAAAGAGGGCTAAATGCGAGAGCATTTGTGGGATTGTGCTCTCATTCTGTTCTTGTGGAGCGGGGGGGGGGGGCAACCTGGGACAGGCCGGGTCACTTTTAAAGCATCAGTGAGAATGCAGTGGCGAACAATCATGAAGAAACGACCTACAAATAATTTAATGCAAACTGATAAAACTCCATTCATAAGAGTATGAATCTGATTCTGATTATATCTGTGTTTTCAAAACAAAAGGTTATATCTGAATTTTTCAAAAGCAAACAGATAAGTGGCTGACTTTATGTCCCCTGCCCCATGCCTTTGGTACTGTCTCTCTTTGGGGAATCCTTGGATACCGCTGGTTTGATTTTATTTTGCACGAGCGGTTGCTCAAGGGGTCCCAAATGAGGCACATTACTTGCATTGTGAAGGAGCATCAGGGCACTATGGCCATGTGGCGTGTTTCCCTGAGGGTGATCTGGCTCGCAGGATCCTCACTGCTGAGAATCCGAACGGCTGGACCAGGCCAAGGTCACACCCATACAACACTTGGCTATGGCAGATAGACTGTCATTTCCGGAGGGTGGAACTGGACCACATGTTGGCCAACCAGTATCCCAAGGTGTTTTGTCATGTTGGGGGTCTGGCAACGCGCTGAACCAGTGCATGCTCCCCAACCTGACCTGTCCCTCCCCTTGTTCAGATGTATTCCCCAGTCCAGGGTGGGGGGTAATAATTTAAGTTTTGCATGTTCATGTGGATCCCCCAGCTCACCTGAGAGCTTGGTGTGCTTCACTTTGTTCTTCTCCTTCACAGTGGCCACCTCTTGCTCCACCAGATGCTCATCCACATCCATGCAGGGAGGTTGGGGGTTCTGGGTCTCCAGATAGTCCATCTCGCGCTCTACCCGATCAACACGGGACACCACGCTGGTCAGGTCAGAGCGTAGATCTTCCCTCTGCTTCTCGATGCTCTCCAGGAGCGCCGACACCTGCTGTTTGAATTCTCGAAGCTCAGAGGCTTGCCGGTTGGTCTGATCCTGCCAGAGGGAGATACGTTCCTAGAAGGCAAGAAGCCTCTTCTGCTTATTCAGTAATAGCCCAGGGACAAATCAAAATGCAGTAAATACCATTGTGTTACATGTACATTCATGTTTTTTCAGTGAGTAGATACAATGAGCTTCTCTGGACTTTCCCTGATCTCTTTGGTTAATATGAACTGCATCTTTGCCCATTTTCCACTAAGTAGGGGAGAGTGGGTTAAGAAGGGACCTTTTTTGTGTCAAGAATCCTGTGATACAAAAGAAACTGATTATAGTTTTGTTCCTTTTCTACATACCGTTCCCAATATGAAGAAGTCCCTGCGTTCAATAAGTCTTACATTTCTCATCACAAGAGAGTCTCCGTCCTTTCATAAAGAGCTTCTTTGAATGAATTCCAGAATTTCTCTCGCAACTTTCCCACCTGCTCCAGTCCTTTGGCTGTGTTGCCTGCTGAATTCATTATTTAGGCAACACTAATGAAAATAACACATGAAAGACTTTTCTCATTCACTTAGATCCATGATTCCTAGATATAGGTTACTAGTAAGTTTTCTTTTGGTTAGAATCAAGCTCTTAGCTGAGATGGAGTACAATATATGCTCATTTCCAAAACGCACATTAACAAAAAAGAATATATCCATTTTCTCCCATGATTGATTGCCATGCTGGTAAAATGGTCAATTTGTAGCTATGAGAGTAATTTAAAAGACTTACTACTGCTAATGACTCCAGAAGTACAAGTATTCGAAAAATAAAATTTTGTGTTGCCTGGAACATTATAAATTGTCCCTGGATGCTGCAAAATATCATATAATTTGTTATGAGGAAAAATGTCTATCAATGCGGTGTGATATATGAGGATAATACAATATTCTCTGAATAGGTTTTCTGTCTAGTTTTTCTGCTGTAAATTATTTTTCTATTCTGATTCCTAGAATGATATGTATCGATTCTAGTTAACATGATATAAGTTCTTACTGTGAAAAAACTAAGATACAATCTCGAGCTGTATCATTATAATTGCTTCATTGAATTCAACAAATATTTTCAGACATCTTTAATCATTTTACACTCGCAATAAGAATGAAACCAATATACATGCCCAATATTTCTAAACCATTTTTCATACTCTTAATAAAACCAGTGTTACAATTTACATTTATCAACATAACCTTGATTTATTGTACTTCCTAGTGGACTGTGACTGTTGTACCTATTACCAAATACCTTTTACTGCACAAGAAAGCTTGAAACTTATAGTAGTCTTTAGATACATTTTCTAGTCATTTTCTCATTGCTCTTAGCAGAAATTATGCATGAAATACTATACTTTAATATGCATACTTTTCAGTGAAAGCAACTGTCAGAACTGCTGATTCAAAAGTGAAGTTCACTAAGCTACACGTTTGAGCAGACGAGTGCTTGTGAAAATCTATTTGTCACTCTTAATCTATCTTACTAAACAAACGCCAAATTGCTGTTCAGCTGCGATCTGTGACCATTAGGTGCGATAAATGTGACAACTGGATGGCCGGACCATTTCGGCACATTCATTCAGCACCCAAATGGATGCAGAACGCGTTTTAATAACACAGATCACGACGAAGCCGACAAAATGTTAATGTCCGAGTGACATGTAACATGATACATATGATCCAGCTAAGAAACACATTTTAAAAGGCACAAAAAGTGTTTTATGGTGCCACAAAAAGCATGGCAATATTTAGAAGTTGAAATAGGAGGGTAATACTTCTAAGCAACAACCTCCTCAAAATATATTTGCCATGTTCTTGCATTACTACCAGTTAATGTGTGGCAGAGATTATACACTGTGGTGATGTAAGACATCATGTGACTCATTTCTGGGTTGCGGAAGGAAGGTTATTTTTTCTCTTTTTTTAATCATGTTGAGTAAGCCAAGTGTTGGAATGGAAATAACAGGCTGTGAAGAGCCCTCTTAGAAGTGGCCCTGTTTGTGGTGGTTTTAGTGTGGAGTCAACAAATCTGAAGACAGGTTAAGGGAGAGAGCATGGGTGGGGGGAGGAGAATGCGGGAGAGATTAAGGACCGGTGGGGGGGGGGGGGGGGGGGGGGGGGGGGGGGGGGGGGGGGGGGGGGGGGGGGGGGGGGGGGGGG
>JAODKC010000107.1:21810387-21825585 GCA_026777985.1 Mormyrops attenuatus
TAATGGTTTCTGGATTGGGGGGGGGGGGTCTTAGTGGGGGGTCTTTAACTAACAAACCCCCCCCCCCCCCCCCCCCCCCGGTGAGACTACACTGAGACTATCAGTGAGAAATATCATTAATGTGCAGTGCAATGAAAACCTCTTAAACACTGAGATTCTGAAGGCTGTACAGCACTCTTTTAAATATGTTCCCCTCACTGCCACCTTTCCAATCGGCCTTTTGTCATCTCCGCTACCAACATGAAACGGTTCCCCGATCAGTTGCGGTGTCAGTTAGCTCAGGAATAGCTGGGGCATGATATTACATTTCTACTCCCATTGAAAAATAAAAGCATTTCCTTGTCTCTAGTCCTCTTAAAACAGTGCATCCCGCAGTTATGATTCCATAAAGTTTTGCTTCCACAGGGGAAGGAAATGAACCTCCCACTGAACAAAAGCTGAAAGCAGAGCGATTAGAGAAAGTAATGTTTGACCAGGGGAGTAAAGTGCCACTTACCTCGATGGACAGCATCCTGCGCTCCAGGTAATCCATCAGGGCCTGGTTCTGGCCACTGGCAAGACTGATTAAGGCAGCAGTGATAAGGATTAGGGCTCTCATGGTGAGGCTGAATAGCGGACACTGAGCTCTGGTCTTTTCAGATGGCCGACAGCTGCAGCCTGTCCTCCTGTCCCTGCTGCTATGTGGCCCCCGTATGCCTGAGAGTGAGGGAGAAGCTGAGGGAGGGGTGAAGAAACTTCTTCTGGAGTTTCTCCTTGGCCCAGTCACTTGGCAGGAATGTTTTTACAGGAGCAGAAGGAGGGGCCTCTTTGTCTGCCGCCTGGCTTGCTTTGTGCCACACATCCAGCAGATGGCTCTGTGCGTGGAGGTATGTGTGTCCTCTCATGGGAGCATGTTGCATTGGGATTTTCCAGCCAGCAGGCCTATGTGTTGAATGATAAGACTTTCATATGAAAAAAGTGAAAACAATGTTCATGTTTATCTAAATTTACAAACGTCAACCAAGACTTTTCCTGGCTGTATCCGCAAGCCTCCGTTTGGCCTTTTTTTGTCTAGACTTCGGTGGTTTTATTTTTGAGTTTCCATATGGTTTAGATGAATGTGCAGTTTTGTAGCTGAAAATGTATCTTGGCAAAACCAAATTCCCCTTTTCCAAAGTCCCTGGCTTAAGAAATTGGTGGCAAGCGAAATATTCCACAAAGGCATCCTTGTTTTTATTGAATGGATGCATGTTTTGATTAAAAGCAGCCAAGCCAACCACAGCTCTAAAATTGTTGGATCGCAGTTGGCGGTAAAAAAGCCTGATTTGCATAATCATATTCTTGCAGATGGTGAAATCAAAAAAAGCAGCTAAAATCCCTTCATGTTGTCATCCCAGCTGCATATATCGCAGCTGATTGGAGATAATTTTATAACTAAACAAACAAAAAAGTAAGGAAGAGTAGCTTAATGATACGCTGGTGCTGATTGCCAACTTATCAGTGTCACCAGTCAGAAGAACAATCTGTTGGCTATAGAGTCTGAGAACAGAAATAATCCAGCTAATGCAACGTAACCAATAACGTCATCGGGTGATAAACAGATTACACTGTGTATTGTATCCATGTACTTTTCCATCCATTTATCTTCCAACTGCTTATGCAGTACAGGGTCCTGTGAGCCTGGAGCCAGGAGATGCAGTGCGGAAAGCAGACCGCGGCCATGACAGAGAACATACATGCACGATTGAAATTTAGACACCATGTTGCCTAACTACATGTTATTGAACTGCTGCAGGTAACCAGAGTACCAGGAAACTAGTATAGACACAGGAAGACCCCCCCCCCCCAATACACAGATCTGGGTGGGAGTTATGTTCTAATTCCACTCCTCCTCCAACAACCACCACGATTATAAAGAATGAGGCGTAAGTCACCATTCACTGATTCTGCAAAAGTTTTTGAATTAATATTATTTGTAACCGTTATCAGTATCACACCTGTTTCCTGTTTTCACTTTGAATAATGGGGAGCAGCAAACTACCGTAACGTTATAAATTTTGCAAGCAGCGATGTTTGACATCCGGGCAGAATGAAAACTTTGACAGGCTGTGAAAATTTATGGAACAGTATTTCCTGATAAAGCGGCATTTGTATTGGGTACCATCCATCATTCATAACCGCTTTTCCATTACAGGGCTGCGGGCATGCCGAGAGACTGGACCCCAGGAAACACACGGCAGGGGATAGGGGGTGCCCTTGCTGGGATGCCAGCCCATCAGAGAGCACACATTCAGACTCTTTGGGAAGCTGAGGGACATCAGTTCTTCAGGGTACATACAGTAGTGTGCAAGACTCTTTTCTACAAAGAAAAGGCAAAGATAGTGATGAGAAACATTTATCTGGGTAGTAAATGTATACAGCGCTGCCTGCGTTTCGCGAACGCTGTGGTCTACGAACAATTTGGTTCGCGAACCAAAAATTTTGTGAAAAAAATGCATTGGTTCGCGTACAAAATTTGGTCGATGAACAGATTCCTCGACCAGATTCCTTTTTTTATACTAGTGTAGCACCGGTGGGGCTCATGTCCCAGCATGCCCCGCACAATTGTAAATAGAAGAACCACAACAGGCACCCAACGAGCACCAAACCCAAATACACAGACGAGAAACGCAAGGTTGGCAGACGCCAAACTGCAAGATGCACACGGTGGAAGATTTACACACGCGAGGATTGGACCGGGTACACACAAGACACGGGCAAACACGTGCGACAATAGGGAAACGCAACCATTGACATTAACAACAACAACAGTACAAGGGTTAAGGACTGTTAATAAAGAGCGTGATTTCCCCAACAAGCAAGTCTCCATGTCTCTCTGCTCCCGCGATGCCTCGGTCCGCCCGTCGCCACACTACTGTATATTGTGTTTGTCTTTAAAGTTTTTCTATAAAAAAATCAGAAAATTTATTAACAAAAATTATTATTTGGCTTGTGAACGAATTCATCGAATTTCAATGCTTTCTTATGGGAAAAATTGCCTTGGTTTGCGTAAAAATTGGTTCACGACCACTTCTCTGGAACGGATTGCATTCATGAACCACAGGCACCACTGTATATGTATACTTGTATATGTATATGTAGGTCTGTGTGTGTGTGTATGTGTGTGTGTGGGGGGGGGGGTTTCAGGGGCCCTGATAAATTTGAAACATGATTGGATTGATCTGGGTTGTGGGCCCAATATGACATGCTTTCTTGGGGCCCAATATCTTTAGCAGCATCATGGATTAGAACATTTACAAGTTAACGGTAACACAATAAAAACTAACAAGAATTTCTTCTGTTTACTAATTATTAATTAAATTGATTGATTAAACTAATTGATTTAATTATTGATATGGCTATATGAACAGCGCTTCAGTTCCCAAATTTCTCCTCAGGGCCAAAACAGGCATTACATGTATTTATTAAATTTCACACCACCTCAATTAATTAATTTATTTATTTTAAATAATTCTATGAAGTGCCCTTTAGCTAAGTGGGTCAAGGTTTTGAAATAGCCAAGTTAAAAAACTTGATGGACATGTTATAATAGTTTTATACCAACATGAAGCCCTAAGACTTTTGCACAGTGCTGTGTTTTGTACCAGCAGGAGGAGTCCCGCACCATCGTGGGAAGAACATGACAACTACAAATTTATGGAGAGAATTAAACCCACAACAACGGAAGACTGAAGCCACAGGTCTGTTTTGAATTCCCCTGCCGAAAATTACATTACAATGCCCAGACTACTCTGTGTTGTGTTCTAGATATGGTCAAGGGTGTGTTTAATCTGTGATGCTGCATTTCCTCTCTGTAAACTGTTTATACATTACCGATCTTGCGGTGTTGTTATGCTATCATGACATTGTTTGTCTTTGTGAAGCATAGCAGCCATGCTATGGCTTACTCTGTTCCAGTGGCTGCACATGTCTTTATACCATCTTAGAGATTTTGTTTCTTAGTAGAACCAACACAATAAATGGTGTATCACTCCATGTGCAGTCAGCTGTGCATAATGCTGATGATTAGATCACACAGATGAGTGCTTTTGTTTGAATTATTGAGGAGACGCTGGATATCCATTTTCAACATAAATCCTCGGAGACTGTGCTCAGTGCAGCTGAAAACTGTACAACACCAAAGTTACAAAACAAATTACATAAAGAAATGACAGCTTAAGGCGCAAGCATCTGAGGTACTGGGTAGGTTGTCGTACCAAACAAGAAATCAAACCATGAAGAACACCAAATACCTGAACCAAGGGTTGAGAAACACTGTGCTGGGAGGTACATGAACTGGCCATAATAATCTGTGTTGTGAGGATTGTGAATTTATGGGGTCTATTTAGTCAGTCATATCATATCAACTATACATCAACAATATTTAGTATTTTCATTTTGGCTTGTTTAAATCCCTATAATTTTCCCACAAGATGCAATTTATGTAAATTTATAACTTAAATTGCAATGTCTGCGGACAGGTAGCAATTTCATTTTTCATCTAGCTGTTGGTATTAATTATGGGTGCATATTATTTTACTTCATTGGAGTTTTTATCAAAGTAGACAGGCCTACAGTTAGGTTGATACTACAAGGACGTTGCATTGTGTGCAAAATAATTTTGTGGGGCAAGACATAGCGTAGCATTCTTGGATGCTGTGCCTGTTATTGCAAAAGCTGCTGTTTCAAAGTCCGCAATGGGCAGAGTGATTTTACTGTAGGGCCCATAAACATGGTCCTTAACCCCAGGGGCTGCTCCAAGGACTGGCTGACCCTACTTTCTCAGTTGGATGTCACTTCAGATAAAATCATCTACTACATGAACGGAAATTATCTTGTGACAGGATTAGGCGGGTGTTCACAGAGAAGAGCAATGCTGAGGATGCAAGTTGTCCTGTTTCAATATGATAAAGTTTGTAAAACCTTGTATAGGTTTTGTCAAATTTTCCCCAATTATTACATAGGAAATGGATATATAAGACTCTCAGTTTCAGCTGAGATGACAAACTGATCCATCAGTACAGTGGGATCAGAGGAAGGATCAGGATTTATGACACTGAGGGGTGAAACACAAGCAAAGGGGAGCAGGCTGGGAAAACTAGGCAGATGTTGAATTCTGGGAAGTGTAGTTTCACCATGCCTGACAGGACAGATGGCCTAGCCAGACAGGATGATGGGTATTGTAGTTGAAAGGGTTGTGTCACCTGGTTTCCCCCTATCTTACAACATGTTAGACAATTACATAGATTAGAGCTCATATCACTTTACCGTTATGCCTTGAGATCTGTTACTAAAAAGTTAAAGTTCAAATTATTCACAAGTAACAGTCTCCTATCTCTTTAGCCAAATGTTCACATTTAATCAATCTATCCATCCATTTTCCTTAATTGCTTATCCAATGCATGATCGTGGAGAGTATGGATCCAATGCCAGGAAACACAGGACAGAGGACACCCAGAGCAGGCTGCATGCAAATATGCAAACTGTTCTTACTGAAATTTCACAGAACACTTTCCCATATATTAGATTTAAACAAGCTGATGATGGTCCATCATCGATCATCATTGCACAGCTCTTCAACAACCCATTAGTTTGGCCAAACTGAAGACTGCAGCACTGAGGTGCACATAAACACAATTATGTGAAATTTTACATAATATCTACTTGAGATTTAATAGAACTTAGATATTTCCATTCTTATTTAATTACTATAACCTTTCAGTTCAATAGACACAATACAACTTCTTTTTTAAAATGTCAGCATGTGTTTTCTATGTACAGTGAGGGTCACTGTGGCGTGTTGCATTGTTCTATGCCCACGCGCTTCAAAGACACGTCATTTTCATGCTTTAGTGGTCAACCAGATGAATGGCATCGTTCGCCACTGAAGTGTCCATATTCCCCTGCATCGAAATCTGACAGCAGCAGTAGCACAAAGTCATCCTTCTAACACTGAAGAACTGCATAGATTTTCAGAGAGACTTTTAGGTAGAAAAGGTAGAGCAAACTAACGGAGGTTTTCTAGAAGGCATTTAGAGGTAATACATTTTTTTGAAGACCATGATTCTAAATTTTAGGTACGAGGTCCCAATAATTTTGCATTTTTTTTTTGTTTGGCTTCTAAACAAAAATGACAACTCTCTAATTTGATAGGTACACCGTAATATATTTATATGATTTGCACTTTAATAAATGAAATGAATGAAAGAAGGCCAATTATTCTGTTTATTGTAAAGCATTTAAAATTTATTTTAAAAATAAAATGTTAGGATGGCAATAAATTTAGGCTCAGATACTTTATTGGTCATGAACATTTTTACTGTAGTATTAAATTACATTCATGTTATATAATAAAAGAGAAATTTGTATAAGTTATTTATAGTTGTGGTTGCAATGCATTAGTTACAGTGTTTTGATTACAGTTCTATTGTAAAGAAAAACAGGTATGAGATTTAAAGAAAAAAAATAGTTTTCTTCCATCAGTTTTTAATTGACATTTCACACCCTATAAACCTCAAACAGCAGCATTCATAGTGTAGCGGGAGAAGACAAGTGCTACCCTACTTCTGAACGTCAGAACGAAAGTATCTTTTGTTTTTTACATAAAATATTGTACAATGCATTTAATACTTACTATACTGATGGCCTGAAATTAAATTGCTGTTTTCAAAACAGCACCACAGGGTAATAGTTGGTTTTTCTTGATAGGAAGTAACCATAATGGACACAGTTCTAATAGGAAATGACATTTGCCTTGAAGGGCAGCGCAAATTAAATAAGATAATGAAATGTTTCAAGAGCTGGAAGCAGAGAGAACGGCCACCTATCCCATGCTTATTTGGCGTAAACAGGAAAAGACTGAACCATGAATCAGCTCCAGTAAATATTCTAGAATATATACAGAAGTGACCTTCCATGCATAACAACGAATATGTTAGTATTGGAAAACAGTATTGGTTCTTTTTGCAGTGAAGAAGTTCAGTGTTTAAATGTCATTTGTTGCCGAAGAATTAGCTTCAAGCGTCAAGCACAACGAGGTCCTTCACGTCGATGAAGCAGATTCCAATATGACCACATCAGCGGCCGCTTCAAGTAGTGCTTGGGTGTGACCTCATAAACCCAGATGCTTATGTCATAGCACATTTGCGCTTAACAGGAACTATGAAGTGACTCAGGCATACATATTCACACCACAGCAAAAGTGGCTTATTTCATTGTGCTGCGATTTTCCAGGTTTCTGCTTTTTATTTCAGCATTTGATAACGTAAGTTGAACAAACCACGACAAACATAGCTACCAAGGCCCATAATTCCCCAGTGAGACTCATACTTTCTTACGTTTCTGCAAGTCTCAATGCAAATGCATGACACTGTGTTTTTTTTATCTCAAAAGTTACAAGAAACAACTTTAACACGTGATATCTTGTGACTTTTCTCTGGCAATCTTCCTGGTCCATTTGAAATAAGATAGACAGGGAAGCAACTACCTCGATCCCTTAATTTTCCAATACTTCACCCTATTAAGGACATTTCTTAGAAGTAAGTCATTCCTTTTTGCAAAATGAAATCTATTGCTGAAAATCCAATTACCTGAGGAGCTTTATTTTACGACAAATGCCTTGTGAATTCATAGAACAATGTATCTTCTGTAACTAGCATGAATTTCTTTATATTAGACCTGTCTTATGTAATTTATAATATGTTTAATTTTGCAAACCGTAGTACTTTCCTGTGCTCTGTACTGACAACTGCTAAGGGAATACAGAATACAGAAAAAATCTATTGCTGTGAGAGCATTTTCTTGATGAAAAACAGATGTGGCCCTAGTAATGTCAATATTTGTGAACTGCAATCCAGCGTCAGCCTGTTATAAGACCATACAGCTCTAAATGCCTTATTTTAATGCGGGAGTTAATTTCATCACTGTGTCACATGGCGTTTTCTCACCTTTGCTTTTGTAGCAAATTCAACATGCCTCTGCATATATGTGTCATAAGATAGCTAGCTTGATATAATGTGAGAATCGTTTACATTTATGTTAACTTCAAGAAAATGTTCAGTTTATTAAGCATTAAGGTAATAATAGTCAATGTGGTTATAAGTAAGAGAACTGAAAGTGTCAGTAGTATAGTCTGGTACCGTCTGGTACCATAGGGGCATGTTGCGTTTCCAAGGTGCATTTGTTACCAAGGGAGACGATCCTCAATCTATTTCAGTGGAATTAAAAATGGTTCTAAAGCCTTTTTTGCCATTACAAACTGTTCCACAATATCAATGTGAGCTATGGAATCAGTTGACCTTTCGACTGCTGAAAAGATATCTCCACTGACTCTGCAATTTAGCCAGTGGCCAGTGCATCCAGTATAGCATGAACTTTGGGTTCCAGCTGTCCTGCTTCATCGGCTACAATATTATTCTCTAGTCTAGGAAGAGGAGGGGGCAGGGTTTTTAATCAGCAAGAATCCAGCGCCAGCCATTAATATTCAGCGAGTTGTAATTATTCCACATTTAACTACATTTCTCATCTTGTGTTAATAATAGAAGCACGTTAATTAAAATACGCGCATTGAAGCTCTAGGAGTGAGGATTCAGTCTGAAAAAGTACAAACAGATAAAGCAAACCCCTTCACTCCCGGGGTCTCTAAGCGAACACGTCTCCCAAGTTAATGATTGTGCATGTACCTTGCAAGCAGCACAGGGAAAGATGCTAGCTGTTTTGAGGGCACATCGTTTGGCAGATACAGAAACAACATTGCGCAGAAGGCATCTTATGGGCATTAACGAAAGCAACAAACTGGCATAATTACAAAAATATAGGCTGTTCTGGTAATGCTGTTCCATAGCTTGATTGTGCATCACTGAAATATTCATTTTGTGGTCAAAAGGGGCACTTCAAACCAATTAGATCCCCAGGCCTGCTCTGAGTTAGGGGGAGGTGTGTTTCTTGACAGGTCTGGATGCTGTATCTGTGATCGGTTGCTGGTTCAAATCCCAGTTGGTAAAGTGATTTCACTCCTAGGCCCAGGTACTGCCTGACACTGATAAATAAATAAAACATAAATACTTGGGTTCAACTTATTTCACCTGATTAAAACAACAACAAAAAAACAACAGCCAGAGAAAATTAAAAACAGAGTATGGACTGGAGGTGGAAACAAATTACTCACTAATAAAATTCAAGTAAAATAAATGAACAAGTGTAGCAAATGGCATTTTTGAAAAATGCGTATAGCCACTCGCAGTTACGCCATAGAACCACATACTTTCAGCGGCTCCCTGCTGCCCTCTTCTGGAAATACGATGGATCCTCCTCAGCTTGGCTTGCAAACCAAAGCCCAGGAGTTTAATCCTTTCCTTTTAACGCCCCCTTTTTAAATATATGAAAATAAATGATCATTAAAATGACAAAATATCTCATCCATCCGTCTTCCAGCCTCTTATTCAGTACATAACAGCTGGAGCTTTGGACAGAACTACAGTAAAAAAAATATCATTGCACTTTATTTTTGATGTACTGGTACCTGCTCCAGTAGCAATAACAAAACTTTTTAGATGGTTTTAAAAATAAATAAATAAATCAACAAACAGACAGCATATGTGTTTTGACATAGTGTTGGGTTTATACCCTTATCACAGTGCAGAAACGTGGCAGAGAGGATTACAGCTGATCGATCACACGGCACCTATACCGGAAGTACACAATGACGTGTCAAAGCTGCAATCTACCGTGGTGGAAACGTCAGAAAGAGCAGCAGAATGGGACTGAAGGGCTGAGCACAGTCCATTTGTCATAAGTGTGCTTCTTACACAACCTATTATTAATGAGCTGATTAGTGGCTGACATGCAGGAGTAAACACATTTATTTTTCATTGTATCTGAATGTAAAATGATTCTCATTCCTTGTAATATTTAGTATGAACTAAAATTCTTGTAATAAACCGCACGACTGGCTGGGTAGCGCGTTACCTCACACCGCCAGGGCTGTGGGTGAGGATCCGCCCTCCACTCTGTGATGCAGTTTGCATGTTCTTCCTGTGTCATGCAGGTTTCCTCGCGCAGTCCAAACACATGCAATTAGGCAGACTGGCATCTCTAAATCACCCATGTGTGCCCATGTGTGCCCTGTTATGGACTGGCACCCCGCCCAGTGTCCCCCTATCTCCTGTCTCGTGCACCTTGGAATAGGTTTCCAAACCCCCCGGAAATGTTGTTCTGGATAAAGAAAAGAAGGACAGATGGATTTCGTATCAGATCGTAGCCCTTGGTGCGGAATTTATTCGGCAGTGATATTCTCTGCACCATTTACCGGCAGCTCTGCTCCTGCGAGACACTAATTCACTTGTCCCTATATGTAACATTAACTCACTGTGTCTCTAGAGGCAGTTAAGTTAACGTGAAAGAAGACCCGAGCTGCGGCTGTAAAGTTTTGTTGAACCATGAGATGGCGCCATTACACATCCCATACATTTCACATATCACAGACGATTCTTTGTTTGAAAAACCCGTCATAAAAATTTTGGGGTTCAGTTAAATTAACAAGTAATCTAGTAATAATAGAAAATATATTCCCTCGACAAAGGGAATGGGAGTGCTTGAGAAGCCGCCTGTATTTTCTTTCTTTGTCGCCAGACAGCACGGCAACCAAGAGAGAATACAAGTCATTCAAAACAGGTCTTATATTTCAATTAATTGAGTACGGCCTTGCTTAAACCAAGCCACTATAATTCTTGTCCTTAACCGTCTCCATCCAAATTCATAACAGATTTTTTAATGCAACAACTGTCATTAATTTCAGCCACCAGCAAAATAATAAGCATTGAAGTTTTATATAATAAATTTTTTATATGGTATACGGTATATCATATGATTATTCATTAAATACTTTTATGTAATGAAACATATGTGCATTGAAATGAAATACCCAGTGCATATACATGGCTGCACGTATAATACTGGCATCAAATTGGTTATTGTCACTCATTGCAGACAAAAAACATCCTTAAATACACTGGCCATCTTCTTTTACATGAAAGTTCTTTATGTATGTTCTGTTCATCTTTTACAACTCTCAGTTCACCAATAATATGTCATTAACATATAATTAGAGACGGACAAAATATTTTTTTTTCTGGTCCGATCCCGATATAAAAATTTTGAGTATCTGCCAAAATACCGATACAATCCTATACTTTTCCTCTTTATCAATAATGAATGAGTTTTTTTTGTTAGAGGTGACTCTGACAAAGCAGTGCTTTTACGTGACAGACAAAAAAAAAATGCTTATCCATCCATCCATAGATACATACATCCGACTCACCATCCTGGACAGGTTTGCTGAGAAATCACCAAATCAGCTTAACAAAAGATTATTAAGATAATTTAATAGTTTAAGCACGGCTGCACCATCCACTCACATTGCTATTGGATCATATCCTATATACGGAAATCCACACAGATATAAAGACGTACCAGTTTAACTAGTATTTTGTTTTGATCCAAAAGCAATTTCCTGTCCCTTTAAGTGAACATGAAACAATGTGCTTTAAAATTAGAGAATACTCACTATTTAGCATGGTCCCGGGACACTGACTGGTGGGTATGTTATTGTATGGAACACCTTCTATAAGCAATGTAATTAAAATAAGGCTATTTAAAATAGATTTTAAGCTGTCAAAAGAAACCATTTCAAAGCATTCAAAAGAAAGTTACAAGAAGCAAGACCCTCACATGCCTGTGATTTATGTACATAGAAAAATCTGAACTGACCCAGAATTTATATGGTCCACAAGGACACTTTGTTGCATCCACTCAGTTAATGTGATTCATTGACAACATTACCAGTTAATTGCATGGTGCAGGGTGGAACTACTGGTCTAATTTTTATAACATGTTTTTCTTAAGCGTGGCTGTATTTTTGTTCTTGAAATTTTGCACCCCAGAATAAATATTTTTCCGTTTACTTTTTCTGCTGTGTCCTGCTAGGGCCCGGCAATCACTGCTTGCGAGTTTATCAGTAGGTTACATTTACTCTGGAACAGAGACTTAAACAAATCAACAGTAAACCTCTGCAAAAATATATGTGCCGGATTAAAAAACATGTTATTATGTTTTAATAATGATTGGAGAGCTCAGAAAACAGGACCACCTAGCGCCAGGTCCTATAAAACAGCGGCCCAGGCCGAACAGCCATAAATCCTCTGGACTCTTATAAATAGCTTTAATACACCCAAGGCGCCAAATCACTTGACCTGCGTTAGCCCCAGTACTTGGGAGCTTTCTGCCTGACTGGGCGCCTCGGAGCCAGGCCCTCTCCTCCCATTTTGCGCCTGTCAGTCCAGGTAACAGTCAAGGCTTGATTAGAAACACTCCTGCCTCCTTGCTTGTTCCAGCTTCAGCTCCAGCTTCAGGAGCAGTCGTGCATGTAATCGCTCGCAGAGATGCAGGACTGCCTGCCTACTCCACCTCCCCCACAGCCTAACCCCATGACCTTAAACTGGTACCGCTGTCATGCACGCATTTCTCCTCTCTCGCCTCCAGTCCCTCACTTTTGTCCCTTTGCAGCCACCGTCTAATGTCCTCATTCTTTCCACTTTCTTTCCTTCGGTCTCTCCATTATCGAAACCTTCCCAACAGCATATTCCAATGGGCACCATTGGACAGAAGATAGAACAAATAGCTCTGAAGGAACATGAGGTCAAGGGGCGACTAGAGATGTTTCTCCACCCTTGGAAAGACTGCATCCTATTCTTTGTCAGGGCTTTGAGATTAATACCAAATATACCAAAGGAATCTTATTAAGTTATCACATTGAACCCCAGGTTTAGATGTCCATGCTGACAGTTCAGTCTGTTCGTAGCCTCCACAGTGAAGACTCATCACTAGTGATGCAACGATGAGGAAATTTCTGGCCAATATCAATAGCTGATTATTTAGCTAACTGACACTGATGCCGTTGGTTTGGGAGGTTCTGCTCAAATAAGTTAAACAGGACACTCCACCCAAATAATAAAAAAATAAACAAATAAAATACATTCCAAAAATATGAAAAAATATTTATTTTTTTATAAGAAAACACCAACTCAGGCAGTAAGCATCAGCCGGATAGAGGAGCCTTGGGAGAGGCCTGGGGGTCTATTGGGGTATGGAGATTCAACGGTTCTACATGCTAGATTGCAGGCAAAGGCAAAGGCTGCTCTTGGAAATCCTGTCCGAGTCGAGTGGCTGTGGACGAGGGTGTACAGCTGCTCTCCATAGACCCTGACAGTTTACAGCCTGTTCACTGCCAGTCCCTTTGCAAGGCATGTCTTCTTCACAGTGGGAATCAGCTAGCAAGACGAGTTTTATAATTAACACCAGTGCATCTTACAGTCCAGGGAAACCGGTATGCTGTGTGACACATTGACATTGTAACATTTATTTATTTAGCGAACCCTTTTGTCACAAAAAAAAAATTTGAGAAAGCATGGTTGGAGTAGGTGTGGTCAGCGGCCTTACTCAAGGACCCGATGGTGCTGTGATTACTCTGCTAGCCATGGGATTTGCCCCCACATCCTTTTGGACGGGGGCACAAATCCCTCATTCGTGAACTACAACTATTCATGAAGTACACCAGAAGCACACCACTCAACCGGCTCGCAGAACCATTTTCAGTGGGTCATGTAAACAATTTTCAATTTCTTGTAATGTCAGACATTTGTGGTTATTTTTCATTGGTATTTCATTGGTTGTTTTACTGCAAGCACATCCCCGCTTCTACACACCATTGTTGTTGAAATATAATCACAAGCAAAAAACTATGGATTGTGTTTGTTAAATTGTCCAGACCTTGAAATGAAAACAAGATCCCGAAATAACCCCCATAACCTTTCATAAAATGTACAGTACTGCACCATTCAGTAGCTATGCCACCATACCTAAGGCTAAAGACTCTGAACCCCCCCCCCCATGGCATGTTTTGGCGTAGCCCCCCTTTGCGCTGTATTGTTTTCGAGCCTGGCTGCAGGAGACAGTCCTAATGCTCGCCCCTTGTTTTGCGGCCCCCCAGAATTACAGAACACCTTACATCCCAGACGGCACCTCGTAGCGTATCGCCTCACACTTGCTGCCGCTTTCAAATGCCGCATCCTGCTTTTCCGGGTGCACGTTTAGGTGACTGATTTATGTGGACTACAGAAAAATTGAACTCGCAGGCGGCCGTTTGTGTGCCAGGAGAAAATAAGAACATTGTCATGCTGGCAGTTCAATGACAGATCCCACCTGCGCCTAAACAACAAGAATTTGCTTAAGTTCACGTCGAAAAGCCAGACTTTCAGTGTAACTCACTCGTGTTATAATGAGAACATGGGTATGTTACATTGTGTAACATCTCTAAAACTGACAGAATCATTACAGAAAGAGGATCGAGCCAATCTATTTTTATAATGCAAGTTGAAAGACACATTCACCACAGACTAAAGCTTTGGGACATAGATACTAACCCTCCATGGTCACTCTGGTTGGGAAGACAGGTGAGAAGAGTCTGAAATGTAGGAGAGCATGAATGTTTTAAGGGAGTAGAGAGCTTCGGGGACCATCCCTCTTGCTCATGTCATGAGTAGTGGCTCAGTGGGTTCGAATGCTCTGCCTGTGATAGGAAGGTTGCTGGTTCAAATCCCGGGCTTGGTCTGATGATTCCCTGTTGGGCTGCTGACCTGGGCCCAGGGAACTTTGCTGGTTGCTTTCTTAAGAGATCAAAATACGTATTGGCACGTCGTGTGATTCACCTACCTGCTCATACCACAACAGTGCCAAATAAAATCCCTGTCCCATCCTTCAAAGTATCTCACAGATCTATCTGCTGTCCAGAAGGCAAGTTTGTGCAAAACGATGAAAGCTGCCATTTTCATGACGCACTTTAAGACACAAAATGCCAGCCATCTTAGGAGTGTTATCAGTGCTTCAGCCTGTTTATGAGTATAAAATAAAATCACTAACAGTGGTCACTATCCATTTAATTATTCACTTAGGCAGAGGCAGAGAAACTGTGCGTTTAAGGCAGAACAGCATCTATCACAATACATGCAATCTCACAATGAGCTACTGAGATGAGCAGAACTGTTTCGCCGCCCGCCGGGGGGGGGGGGGGGGGGGGGGGGGGGGGGGGGGGGGGTGGGGGGGGGGGGGGGGGGGGGGGGCGCGGGG
>JAODKC010000107.1:21829249-21858585 GCA_026777985.1 Mormyrops attenuatus
CACCTCTGCAACACACCCCCCCATCCGTCACCCCCTGTGCCTCGTTTCAGGCACTGGCTTGTCTGTCACTCGAGAGAGAGATAATGAGGGGGATTTACCATCATTAGCGCCATTAACGCCAACCACGCTATTTGTCCCTGTCTGCCCATTTGCCCTATAAGCAGGCGCATACCTATAGCAGATACCCGACGAGTTTCCCATGAAGCCACCCCGCCCCCTTCCCCTAGGGGGCACTGCTGAGTGAGGTAAGCTTTGAGCTGCCGCCTAATGCATAATGGAAGCCAATGTGTGGAGGTAAACTTTGATCTGCCAGGTAAACAGCCTAATAGTCTGCATTTCCACTCAACCTCTAGAGGTGCAAGCTTGAAAATTATACTTTAGACTGATGGCATGATCCAAGATAAGATCAGATGTTACTGATCTCCAGTCCAGAAGCTAATTGAACACAGAATAATACCCCCCCCGGCCCCAAATAGCTTTATTTGCACAACTACAGGTGCAATAGAACTCTGCTTTTCACATATCCCATGATCTCTCCATGGAGACACACACACACACACACACACACACACACACACACAAAGTTGAGAGCAAAGCTTGGGGTCAGAGCACAGGTCAGCCATTTACCCATCATCCCTGGAGCATCCCTGATTGGGGGGGCTCCGGGGCCCAACAGACATTTGACTAAAACTCCAAGGATAGGATTCAAACCTCTGGCTTTCAGGTCACAAGCACAACGGCATAACCCACTGAGCCACAAACACAAACAGCAGGTGAAACAAATAAACAAAAAAACAAACAGATAGACAAAGAGACAGAAAATGCAGCTGGAACATGATGGGATGTGGAACAATAAAGTGATGAGTCACGTATTATGAGCAGGTGGGACATGAAGACTGTAAACAGTAAAAGTAACTAGGTGCAACTGAGCATCAGAAGAGCTTAGTGGTATATCATCCTGTGTTTGAAGCTCCTCCTAACACTGTACCGAATTGCTCTTGAGTGGATGGGTCTCATTTACCACAACACTGTCTATATGGGAGGCTCAGGGCCTATCCTGGAGACTACAGACGGCAGCGAACAACACATGGAATTTGGTAACTCCAGTTAACCTCAGCATGCCTTTGGACTGTGAGGGGGAAACCAGAGTACATGGAGGAAACCCCATGATGACATGAGGAGATGTGCAAAGCAACAACGCTAACCACTGCGCCACCACGCCCCCCCAAAACCCAGACAAATCTGACGTTTTTAAAAACATTTTTAAAGGAGGTCAGCATAAACGGCAATGAAGAAAATTATTTCAAATGCAATTATTTGTCTTGCTAAATAAAACATTAATTTAAAATGCAAGTGTTTTTGATAAATGAACCCCTTCAGAAATTGCAGCACTTTGGATGTCCGTTTATGAATAGTTGTATCATGCATTTCTATGGAGATTAAAACAATCACTTTTTTGCATGGTTGGCTGGGTGCTGCTATAGGTATATGTGATACACCTAGTAAAGTAGCAGAGCAGGATCGCCGACTGTTGAGGCGCAAAAGTCGCCAATGTTCTGTTGACTCAGTAACTGCAGAGTTCCAAACTTCCTCTGGCATTAACCACAGCACAAAAACTGCGCCGGGAGCTTCATGGAATGGGCTTCCATGGCTGAGCAGCTGCGTTTAAGCATCACATCACCAAGCACAATGCCAAGTATTGGATGGAGTGGTGTAAAGCATGTTGCCACTGGACTCTGGAGCAATAGAAACGTGTTCTGTGGAGTAACGAATCAGGCATCTCTGTCTGAGAGTCTGACGGACACGTCTGGGTTTGGCGGATGCCAGGAGAACTTTAACTGCCTGACTGCATTGTGCCACCTGTAAAGTTCGGTGGAGGAGGGATAACGGTATGGTGTTGTTTTTCAGGGGTTGGGCTAGGCCCCTTAGTTCCATTGAAAGGAACTCTTTATGGTTCAGCATAGCAAGACATTTTGGACAATTCTATGCTCCCAACTTTGTGGGAAGAGTTTGGGGAAGGCCCTTCTCTGTTCCAGCTGTGACTGTCCCCCAGTGCACAAAGCAAGGTCCATGAAGACATGGTTGGGTGAGTTTGGTGTAAAAGAACTTGACTGGCCTGCAGAGAGTCCTGACCTCAGCCTCATCAAACACCTTTGGGATGAACTAGAATGGAGATTGCAAGCCAGACCTTCACGTCCAACATCGGTGTCTGACCTCACAAATGCTCATCTTGATGAATGGGCAAAAATTCCCACAAACAAGCTTCTAAATCTTGTGGAAAGCCTTCCTAGAAGAGTGGCAGCTGTTATAGCTGCAAAGCAGGGACAAGCTCCATATTGATGCCTATGGATTTAGAATGGGATGTCATAAAAGTTCTTGTAGATGTAATGGACAGGTGGCGTAATACTTTTGTATGTAGTGCATGTCAGGTAGGTAGGTAGGTAGGTAGGTAGGTAGTGCCTCAATCAGCTAAGTTACAATAAATCCATCACCTTTCTTTGAATAAGGGGCTTTAAATAAAATGTGCATATATACATTTGCTATAGTTTAGGAGAATTTAGGAGTGAGACTAGTATGCATTTGTTACAGAAACATGACAAACAAGTGAGTAACTCACAGGAGTATGTTACTAAGCAGCAAAAATACTTCATTTACTAAACTATACACTTTGATGGCATTTGCTTGTATGTCAACATGGTCATTACGTTTATACATGGGTGCACCTTTTGTTATTTCATCTAAATGTGCTTCTGAATTGAGAATCTCCAGAGACACCAGTAGCATTGCTGAATTTCTGGCTCCCTCCTCCCTGCATTTTCTTTGACTGAATCAAATGGACCTTTATAATCCACATCGGTGCGTTACCTGTGAATTATGTCGATTATTCCTGGTACGAAACATAAATCAAAACCGCAGGTTTTCGGATCAGCTCCTATGAATCAGCTTTTCCTTGAACATCTTCCCCAAGGCAGAACAAGCAAAACGGCTGTGAAATATCTCACCCAGGCCGTCATTGGGAAAAGGGATCCTTTTGTTTGTTTTTATTGGGCCCCCCACCAAAAATTCTGTATTTTGGTGATGTTACAACATGCTGCAAGTATCTAAACGTTTACCTCATGTCTAATTCAAGATGTTTGTTCAGTAAAAGGTGTTATGGATACATTTCAGAAAGATTTTCATTACTCCTTCATAAAAAATCTTCAGTGACCTATTCAGCTATAATACTGCAGTCTAATTGTGAAATTGTGACAATGAAGTCACATATGCACGAGCTACTCATACACACACACACACACACACACATATTTATATATGCTTTTCTTCTTCAATATACTTTCAAATAAATTATATAAATGATATACAATAATATATATTAAAAAATAAAGCAATTATGAAGTTTGGCCTGTGTAAGCCAGCTATCCCAGATACGTATTAAGAGAGAAAAAATATTTGGCTTTGCTTTTTAGAGTCTCGGATTATTAATTAGATGCACCACAATAGAGATTTAAGAAAAGAGGGCATAGAAACAGCACATTTAGTGAGAGCAGATTCTGTGCAGACAGCACTGAAATGGCCCCTGATTTAGACATCGATTCAGCGAGGCCTGCATTCCTCTGCTTCTTACCGCCATCCAGCACAGTGCCCAGCAGCCTTAGGCTCATTACCACGATACCGATCTCCACTGGCTCCAGCTAAGGCCCTCCACTGGCTTCCAGTTGCTTTAGACAACCTGATAGCAAGAACTGAACACCTCGTCTCCCTTTGGAGGAGAGCAAACGCAGGATCCATGGAAGGACGTATATCACCAGTGACCTGTCCGAAATGGACTTCAGAGGCACATATACCAGGATGGCTGGGCTGCTTTTCATGGAAGGAGAAGAAAACAATAGCTCATAAAATTTCTTCTGAAGAAATGCAATCGAAAAGCAATATAAACTCAATGTGAAAGTTCAACAAGCGATGCCAGGCGTGATTCCTGGATGAGAGGCAGCAGTTAATCATTATGGCAGCAGTAGAGCATCAGAAGAGCGGCAGTAGAGCAGCAGCAGGGCAGCAGCAGAGCAGCAGCAGAGCAGTAGAGCATACAGGAGTTCAGCTTCATTTTTATGGACCGGTTTTGCACCATCTGCAATTGGTTTTTTGGACACAATTATATTTGTCATAAACAGAATTTTAGTGACATTCCAGCTGTACTGTAGTGAGCAGCTCCAGTAGGCTGCTTTACACTGCTTACAAAAAGCAGTTAATAACCAGTTTTCAACCTGTGAGGTTGAAGATGGTTTTATTAACCTCAGGACATATATATGCTGCTTCAACCCTCTTCCCATAATGCATTTCACTATAAATGATGGCAACACCTCACTTTCGCCTGCAATGCATTTTCTGCCGGGACGGTGAGTAATATGGGCGGACAGAGAGATGCTGTTTAAAACATGACGAGTGTCCGTTCCTGGCCTCCGTTCAGCTCCACGTAAGAGTGTCCTCAGTCGAAAAGAACAGCTCCTGCCTTCATGCTTGTGTAGGAGAATTTATAGGAAAATCAATCGCCGCGAGCTGTCTGTGTACTTTTCCCATTCCAGCGTTTCACAGAGCTGGACCCCGTAACATAAGCTTTGAGGGAATTGTCAGGATCATTTATTAGCCTAGCCTTACCGAATAAGGCTGGTCAACAAAAAAAGGAAACCGCAGAAAGGAAAAAAAAAAATGCAACACGTGATCCATTTATTGTGTTCTCAGAGCCTCCTTCTTGGCCTGACAGCTTGGAGACAAATGGTTGAGTTGATGCCTTGGCAGAACATTTGCTGAGGACCCGCTATCAGCGGGCCCCCTGAGACGACAAGGAGCTGTTTAGAGTAACTTGGGTTGCCACAAAAAAATCTAAGGCATGTACAAGACATAATATACAGAAGCCTGGCGTCTCAGAGGCAAAGAGACTGCGTCTGGCTCCAGCGCCACAGGTAGCCTTGTTTGGAAGTGCTGACAAATAGGAGAGCAGTACAGGTCATTTCCCAAGATCAGGCCGGCGCTCTCCGATGAAACTCTATATCGGCAGTTATCTGAATTGCATGTCATCCCTTGGATTTCTTATTTATTGGGGTGTTTTTGTATTACTATTACAGACATGAGTAATACTTAAATCACCTAAACAGACCAGAAGCTTAAGTCATGAACAATAGGCTTTACTCTTCCACAGGGAGTTTCAGTTAAAATTAATAGAGAGTTCTAAATTAAACCTGTAATGGGGGGGCAGGGGGGTCACAGAACACTCATATATGAAATCAACTCCCAGCATCCTTGATACGTCGCTATACCTTGTGGAGGTTGCATAGGGGATTCAGTGGAGGCCTCGCTATTGCTGGATGCATTGTCGAGAAGGAGAAATCCATTAATTAAGGCCCTATTAAATCCCCAGTTGTGACGCCAACGGAGCCGGTTTATACAACGTAAAGCTGGCAGAAGCCTCACTCAATCACAATAGGGCCATTCATAAACCTTCCGCTGAAAGAAGAAGGAAAAAAAAAGTTGCTCTTAGCAGTTGGGCAGATGTAATTGCAATCACTCAGCTCAGTCTGATGTTGATAATGGGGCAATGGGAAATTCCTGTCAAGGAGTCGCAGCGCAGCTGATTTCGCAATTGCCTGGCAGTGTCTGCGCCCCAGACGCCGGGGGAATAAATGTGTCGCAGCACGTTCACATAGCTGTCATTAAAGATGCGTTAAAGAGCGCCATTGGAGACAGTCTGAGGCACACCACATGTGTCTCTGCCGGATGCGGCGCCTCTCTCCACACCGGGCCTCTGCTTATTGTGACATCACACAGCCATGTGTAGACTGGACTTGCTAACATGACCTGGACACCTGTGCCCAAGAGCTGATCCTTTCACACACTTACGAACAGCTAACATCCAATATGTGGGATTATGTGGTTGTGCAATTTAGACTCATGCATTTTAGCAGACGCTTCCGGTCAAGAGATTATTGATGCGGAAAAAGAGAAATGGCAGAATTTGCATTTATTTAGCAGATGCTGTTGTCCAGGGCGACATGTAAAATGAGGGTCGGAGAAAATCCATTCAGCAAGGGGCCTTGCAGAAGGGCTCAATGGTGACATCACTGTCCCAGCCATGGAGTTTGACATAACTGTTTGAACTAGCAGCCTTCCAATCATAGACAGAAAGTCCTAACCCACAGAGGCAGACACCACAAAAGGTTATAAACTAGCAGTCATAGTAAATAGCATTGAATCTGGCTTTGGCCTATATGCTTTAACAATAGATAACATTTACTGACAACCAAAAAAGTAACAAATAACAGTAAGCTGCTCTGATAAAAAACAATAATGTCATATAAAAAAAGTGCTCAATGGCAAAAAAATATAATTTTCATCATAATAAAGTATCATTAATGGGTGTTTATTAGATCGTACTACATTAACTTGGTGGACATTATGTGGATTCCTTATATAAGGGTGAAATGCTGCCTTAGATGACAGATGTCTTAAGTAAAAAGACAAAATAGCTTTAAAAATTAAGCAGTGACGCTAAGTAACAGTAAAATAACTCGGTTAAGCAAAAAGACAATCTATTTCTCTCATCTTTTCATGAGGCTCTTACCAGCAACTCTCGCTTCCACTCTTCTGAGACCCAGCCTTTCTATGCATGCGGTTTGACCTTATAAAAATACTGGTGACAAGGTAAGGGTGCACTAGTGAAGACATTCTACTGTGTCATCACTCAAGAATCAAGATGCTTTAGAACAGAAACTTAGGAGCAACAATGACTCATAGAGAACGCGAGTTCTGTTATTACATCTACAAGTGCACTTATTGACTGAAAATGTTTCACAATACAGGCTAGTTGGGCCATAAAGGGCAACATCTATTAGTACAAATCCTTTCACGTTGAAGGTACCCCTTTAGTAAATGTTTTAGAGCTTTTCTTTTAGTGAAACAGTAGCTTTTTATAATCGAAATGCTTAGGTACTGCCACAACACGCATCAAATCAGACAGCTTCAGACTTCCGCTTTACTGCATGACATTTTACGTCTTGCAAATCAAGCTTATACCGATATGTTAACATTTTGTTTCGTGTCAGCCTGTCTTCAAGAAGAATATTCATTTATCTGGAATTGATCTACATTGCTATCGGACATTATAACTGTTTTCAGACCCGAAGGCCTGCAGCTACGATTAAAAGGAATAACTCCAACCTGAAAGAGCTGCATTGGGGTGCTGTATTCTGCTCTATGCAGCCTAACAGTACAACTGTCTACTATAAATGGGTATTCAGGAGGCTATGAAGGGTGGGAAAGCTAGATCTGGACATACAGGATAACAATACATTTAAAACATTTATTAAATTATATAAATTATACGGTGGTTAATAAGGATGAGCCAACTTAAAACAATTAGAGAGCAACTTAATCCATCACGTCAAGATGAACAACCTAATGAAAGATTCTCTGCTCCCCACAGTAACAATCCCGACTCATGTTTCACCATTCTCCCGCTTCATCCATTCCTCTCTACTTTCATCAAACCACTTATTTATAATAATCCTTGATCACTTTGTCCAATGAGAGCCAGCTAAGTGTCATTAATTAGGAGTGTTTCGCCCGAAGGCCCGAATCACTGTGCAATGTAATCCTCGGAAATCCATCCCCATGGCGTCAGGCCTCCTCCTACGCGCTCGCAGGCAACCTGTTGGTGTCTTATCCATGCATGCCGACTTCGTGGGAATTGTGCGTACAGATGCACGCATGTAGCTGGAGTCGGGCTTCTCTCTGTCAATGGAAACTGGTGCCTGTCTGAGCCCATGTGATGCCTCAGGCAAGCTTCACCGCCGGTGCACCCCCGCCTCCCCACCCACCCCCATAGTCGGCAAACTCCAATTTCACTTTGTCTCGGATGAAAACATGCAAACATGTCAACTAAGCTGCAGTGGAAAGTTGTCAACTGAGGGAGATTGGAGACAGGCATGTGGACACTGCAGGTTCATGTTCTCCAGACAACGGCGTCATGCGTCTACATCATCAGGCATGGGGGTTTCATTCGTGATTGGCCCACAGATGAAGTCCTGGAGAACCACACCCGCTCACCTGTGGATGCAAGGATACCTGGTGGGACTCGGCATGGCATGCCACCTTCCCTTAGCATCAGCGGGACGAACGTTACCGGACGCACCATGACGCATGTGCGCATGCTTTCCATCGAGAGCAGGCCTACTTTCAGAGTGCCACATCTGACCACAATGTGGAATGGGCATTATGACACAGCACTGGACTCCATGGTGCCGGTGTGGAGTCCCTGCTGACATGGCAGCTCTGCGTGTTGCTATTTATTTTACTTACTTCATTTATTTTGCTTGAAATGCAGAACATGCTGAATGCAGAACAAGAAGGGTGACTTTTCACAGACGTTGGTCATTGGGTTTCATTTATCCATGTTATGGGTTCTATCAAGCTCTTTCCAATTTTTCTTTTTAATTTTATGAATAATAATAACCTATGAAGTATTTGTCATTTTGGTGGTCCCTCATCCATGCAGCTTTTCATTTTTAGTGACCGCTGAAGTACTTCCATTCCATAACATTGTCATGTTCATGTGCAGCTGTATGTATATAGAAATGTACAGGTGGCGCGTGACTTAGTAGGTTAGAATTGTCTGCCTGTGGTCGGAAGGTTGCTGGTAAAGGGCTGCCAGACTGATGCCACCGTCGGGCCACTGAACAAGGCCCTTAACCCCCAGTTGCTCCAGGGTGTGTTGCAAGCTACCTGACCCTGTGCTGTGACCCCCAGAGTAAGATGGGGTAGGCGAAAAGAGAATTTCCCAGTGGGAAAGAATAAAGCATCACTATTCTATTCACTGTTGGGCCCTTGAGCGAGGCCCTTAGCATTAATACAGGCACTGGATGGCTTTGCTTTCTCAACTGTATATAGCTTTTTTTATTTAGTGTCTGCAAAATAAATAAATGTAACTGCATGTATGTAACCTTCTAGGTATAACATTCTTATCCATATGCTTCAATATAGGGGTGCCAGTTCAAATCCCGTGGCAGGAAGAGTGATACCACTGGCAGAGCTGGGCAGTTCCGGTCCAGAAAGTAAAAATCCAGACCAAGATTTTGTATCGTCCAACCAGTTGAGCATAAAGAGTCACAGTCAAGGAGTACTCAACTGGTCAGTTGAAACAAACTTTTGGTCTGGATTTTTACTTTCTGGACCTGAACTATCCACCCCTGACCACTGGGGGGCCCTTAAACAAGGCCCTCAACCCTCTATTACTCCAGGGATTGCCTGGCCCTGCATTCTTAATTCTATGTTACTTTGGATAAAAGCATATGCAAAACAAATTATCGTAAAAGTAAATAAGCTTGACGAAAAAAAAAAAAAGATTCTGATTCTGATTACTGCGTTCACTCTGACTCCCATCGAATTCTGTTTGTCCTCTGCAAAGGGGGAAAAATACATAACTTACTGACATAAAACACCATGACAGACATGGAAAATCACTAAAGGAGCCCGGGCACAAAATCCCTGCATGGTATCTGGACATTACATTCTTCATCTGGTATGTTTTGTCTCGGAGCAGTGTGTTTCTCAGGAATGGCCCCACGAGGAACTCCCATTAATGCATTCATGTGTCAATGCTAACAGGCTAACCGGCTAACCGGCGCTTGGATGGCAAAGGCTAAATGCTGCTTATGTGAACCATGCAATGAAAAGCCCACCCAGGATGAAAACAAAATCATTATCAATTATGAAGAGTTACACAGAACAACTTGGGTGAGATGGGTAATCATACAGTACTGCGGTGACAACAATTGAGAGGTATCGAACTTCAAAGCATAGCTTGCTGTTACAAAATTTGCATAGAATTCTTAAAGATTTAGGACTCACGCAACATTAAATTTCAAAAAACAGTTATTATCTTAATAATAGTAATCCACAAGGTACAGGACACGTTTTTGTGTATTAAACATTAGTAATACATATGCATAATTGTTGTATATTACCAGTATGGCAAATGTATGTTTTTTTTCACTGTGGAATGAAGTGGAATGAAACTAGAATGGAACCAAGGTGAAAGAACTAGCCTGTACTGTTGGGACAGGTGAAGGCCTGTTTCTGAGAGATCTGAACTTAACCCTTTATAAGCACAACTAACAGCACGGATATGTAGGATTCTGTCAAATGTTCTAGACAAACCCCATTTGCTAAGGCTGATTAGTTTTCAATAACGTTTTATGAAGTATGTCTTTATAAGAAAATCTGGAAACACCCTGAATATAACTCCCGGTTATTACATGCATTAAAAAGGTGTAAAATAAAAAATGACTAACATCTTCAAGGCTTTATATATTAGTATTTTTTGCCCGACTGGCCCAAAAATGTGATCCATTTACAAAACTTAGTTTAGTTGTTAAAGGGGAAAAAAATTGGGCTTCAGGGTCCATGGAAAATGATTCTATCAATTTTACATTTTACTCAGACAGTAGAAAGGCTCTCTACCCACATATATCGACTTAAGAGTGGCTGTCATGTCACAGTACGTAAGTGCCCCCACCTCTAAGAGGATCTTATTGTTTTCACTTCAGAAGTGATTTGTTTCATGGCGAGCAAACTGTTGCCAGCACAAATGAGTGAAAACAGAAGAGGAGACTGACACCAAGTAAGCGCCAGATCCCATGATGCTGAAAACACATACATCTTTTTGAAGTGGGTTATTGTTCAGGCATTGGATACCAAAAGGCCCTCATAAGATCCGGCTTCAAAGACTCTGTTGCTGTGCTAGAGTATCAGCAGGCTGCTCCTGTCTGCTAAAGCATTTCTGGATTCATTCTAGGGTATTTCCCACAATGCAATTCCAGGATCATTCCTATGTAAATGTGATGTTTGAAGAATGCAATTAACACAGTTCATCATAGTGATATTACAGTCGTGGTGGGATCTTTACACAAAAATGCGTTTGTTTCGGGACAGACATGATACCAATATCTGTTCTTGCAAAGAACAATTGCAAACGTGGCCAAATGCTGTATCTTAGTTACACACAATCTACACACATTTTTATTCATATGGTACAGAAATTAAAATTCATTCCCTCTGTTTCCAATTCCTGGGTCAGACATAGTAATAATAATATACACCCAAAATAAAAAGAGCATACTCTGTAAAATAACCATTTCTAAATGAATCCTGAACTTTGTGGTGCTTAAAGTAGTAATTTTATCATTTTAATATCACAATGTCTTTTCAGGAGTATAAAACCAACTAATACGATGTTATATTATTTATATGCATACAACAAAATACAAGTAAGAGATACACACGTTGCTTGTTATTGCATCTGTTTCCAATGATAATACATTCATTTATTTTGTTAATTTATTTATATATTTATATTTATCATAGCTATGTATCTGTTACATAAAGCAAATCCACATATACACTGAGTAAAAACAGAAATAGGTAAGCCTTGCCTGGAGATATTTTCATCTCAAAAACAAATGAATATCCATAAGTGGTTTTATTGCAATAAAATGCAATGCTGACGATTCCATTCTACTGTATTTGCCAATAACTCCTGTGCCAATATAATGACTGTAACTCAAGGCCAGAGCCACAAGTCAGCTGCGTGTGGAATTATTTAAACATAACCTCTCTTTATGTCCAATTAAAACCTGCAAGAATAAATTGAGCAAATCTAAAATACTGAAGATAATTTATTGGCAAGTGATAAACAATTAAACGTTTATAAATGCACAACTTAATAAGAAATACATGACCGAAAACAGAGCTTGTCTTTAGGGGATATACAAAATATATCAGCTTCTTAGTAACTACAAAAATAAGTTGATATTCGAACCATTGTTTATGGAGTGAACGAGATTCAGAGATTTGGACAAGCGAAGAACAGGTTGTGGAATTCCTTAGAGGCCACACTGCGTGATTTGGTCATTTATCATCATTAATTCTTGGAAGCTCCAACGGCTTTTCTGCACAATAAATTTTAATTGTCTTGGAAAGAAATTTACCCAAACGTTATATTTCAGCTAGGTGCACATATCTGTATTTCATGTTTGACATCTATTTTTGCTTGTTTTGCATTAGTTTTTGACACTCAGACTAATTCCTGTTTTCCTTTGTGTTTTTTTTAGTAGTGCTTTCTCTATTATTGTCCAGGATAAGCATGGATCATGGATACAAATGATACCTGCCAAGCCCAACCTACTTTGACCTCATTGCTGGGAATGTGAAGGTTGGCATTTAGGGGTGAGGTCACCCCCAAACAGAGGAGAGCACCCATGTTTACACTTCAGGTTACGTAATCACCATATAACATCTTTCCATAGAAGTATAAAGGAATACTTTGTACGGGATGTAGAATTACATTACAGACGCTCAAAAACCAACATGGCAGTAGTAGGTCCACAACACAACGCTGGGTATTGCTTGAGAAATGACATTCTAGCAACATACTTCACTGTCTCCGTTGAGACCTCTTTCTGAGAAGTATTAGCCTTGTTTATATACATCTGGAGTGTCCATAGCAAACAATTATCTGAGCTGTACGTTAGCCTTGCTGCCCATGTAAAATGACTATGCTTGTTTTGTGGAAGACAAAGACAGAGACTTAATTATCTGTTTGTTTGTTTTTTGTAGTTTTTTTTACATGGGGAGTCAAGCTAGGGTAACCCATCCAGCTTCGTTGGCCCACAGAAACATAGGCAGGTGGTAAGACAAGCAGGTTGGTGGAGCGGTTGAATGTAGTCGTCGTCGTCCCCTCCCCCCCGGGTGGTGATGGAAGGCCCTGCGTGTCCTAGTCCCTCCTCCGCAGGGTCACTCCGGGTCCAGCAGACAGCAGTCCAATGCAGTGCATGCGAAGGCAAAACCCGGCTCAGACAGCCCCATCCGAGGGCCGGGCCTTGCGTGGCTATACGCCCATGAGCATTCCCATGAAGTCCGAGCCGTTCTGTATCGTGATGGAAGCCCCAGCTCCATTGTCGACAAATATTGAGGTATATTGGCCAGCCTGAAGAAGGACATGGAGGGAACGGGGACAAAGACAGATCAGGAGGGTTAGGGCATACATGTGATTGGATATGCAACTACAACTTATGGAGTTTGGAGCACACGCCTGCGGGAAGACCACAGGAAGACCGAGCAAAACCTCCACACAAAACCTGAACCCTGGAGGGGTTAGACTATAGTGCTACCTACTGAGCCACCATCTAAATAAACACACAGAATAAAGTCAATAAGCAGCCTGCCTAACAGGCAAAATCAAAGGCAGTGCCAGCAACTGCCCATTTAGTAATGGGTAATTAATTAAGGAATAATTAATAAGGAATGGTTAAACGATGATGCATGAGGCGTACAGGATCTTTTGTGAGTTATGAACATTTTTAATGACTTTACCTGTAGCTCCAACAAGCCATGGACGTAGACTGTAAATATCCTACTGCTGCTCTCCAGGCCCACAATCATTTCTAAGGACCTGTTTCAAAGATAACAGATGTTGTTGTTAATTAAATAATTGCTTTGCTTGGGTCCTGTCATATGGTGAACTATCAAGCAGCAGTGAGCCGTGAAGGGATCCTTTATTTTGTTTTTCTGCAAGAAGCCAGATCGATCCAGTCCAGCCTCAGCTTTGCACAATTTTGTTGTTTGGTTGAGAAATAAAATACAGGGTTCCTGTGCTTAAGAATGACATATTTTTGAGTCAAACATGTTTTCCATTGTAAATTAAGCTAGCAAATACATTTCATACTAGTTCACTGTGCTCCTTCGGTTTCTGTTTGCTCCGTACCTTCATATTGCTTGAGATTCCTTTTAGGATTAAAAATAGCCAAACCGCAGTCAACCTTGGTCTTATGGACCAAGCATGTAATAATTATTCCTGAGGCTTTTGGCACGTTTACTATACCAACTTTGTGGAATATATTTGTAACTCATTCCTTGAGATACACAAGGCCCAAACTGAATGTCTTGTAATACTACAGCTCTCCTGATTATACAGGAGTGAGGCTGTTGGTTTCTTATTGTCAATTGTATAAGGGCAACCAAAGAAAGGCTTTCAGGGGGAATAAAGGTTTCATTGGATGCTACCACAACCCAAACGTGTTATCATTTGAAAACATACCAAGACAGCGAAACCCCTAGCTAAAGTCAGCAACTCGACAAAGATCTTCAAATTGATTTTCTGAAGGAGGTCCACCTTCCCAGTGTTCTTCCATTTCGGCAGGCCCCGGAGGTCCGCAGCTGTTTCCCGTTAACGAATGAGGCGCACCCTCATCATTAGCTATAAACTAGTGGTCCCCGAGGTATAATGTTCACAGTTATGAGCTGCTGTCCCTTGCTGTTTCACGACTCCTTAAAGTCTTTAGACCTTTTGATTGGACACCATTAGGTCCGGTCGGGTCTACCGGTTAAGTGTCTGACAAGGGGCTGATGCAGGTTGCCCTTTGTTCTGTAGTGTTCACTGTGCTCAATTGTTCAATATTTTAACTGGGCTAATTATTCATTAGCTGAGTGTTTTCATTATGAGCCACATCGCAAGTCTGCTATGAGAAAATGACTTCTGAAATAATTTACTACACAGTGAATTTGGAAAGCTAAGCTTACACTACCAGTTAAAAGTTTTTGCACACCACAGGGTTTTACCACTTTTCCATTTATTTCATAAACTACAGATTTAAAAAAAATGTTAAGCATTGGAAGATTGAATGAATAATTATGAATGAAAATAGTAGTCAAATAAAACATGTTTCCTGTATAACATGGAAATAGTATGTAACGGTGCATGTCTGACACCCTATTGACTGGTTGTGTGGTCATGGCACATTCAAACTCTAGGCTGTCCTTTAAATGCACTAGTTAACTATTTCAGCCCATGAAACAGAGCAGTATTTAATGTCCCTTGTGGAAAGAATGCCCCGCATTTTCTCTGCTGCTATAACTGCTGGAGGAGGTTACTTTGATCGGTCAAAGATATGACATTTTCTTGCTATTAAAGTATACTCAAATGGTCAACATACTGTAAATGTGTTTGCTAGCAAAGAATATTAAGTGTATTTTTAGTAAATATTAAGTGAGCAACATGCAAATGTAGAAAATCTCAGTGTGTGCAACTTTTCAGTGGTATTGTAGGTATTGTTGTTATATTGTTGTAGTAAAAGAGGAAAATGCACCTATGTGTCCTGACACTAAGTAAGACATAGACAAAAAATAAGATATAAGACAAAAACTGGATAAAGGGGAAAAAACTAATGTGAAATGTTCTACTCTGGTTCTAAGCTTATAACCTACATTTGTTCAGCAAATTTCCTTGTGAAAAAATGTGCCAGTCTTCTCCTTTAATATGACAGCCATGTTATATGTTTTCACTTAAATTCACTGCTTGTAGAGATTAACCCATATTTCTCATGAATGCCATTGTGAACTAAAACTTTGTGACATGTACTTACTTTTAGCTTATTATTAAGCACTAACAAAAAAACCAAATGTTACCCATCACCTAAAAAGAAGAAAAAATTACTTAAATATACATGGAACTTTCTGTAACAAATATTTGCAAGCTCCCATGGCAGACAAGCCCAAATATCACCACACACCACTGAGAGTTCCAGCAGAGACCACTGGCCCCGTATGATGGAAAAAACTGCATTTTTATGGTTAATCAGTCATGTTTGTGTCCTTTTTAACTGCTAGCCCAAAGAGTTTTATTTCACATTCTCCTCAGCTTGAAGCGTGGGAGAGTGAGAGAGGCTTGGAGCCCAGACAGAAAAGCTCAACCGAATGCCTCTTTTTTTGATATAAATCATTTCCTTTTATTCCACATTCTCTTGGTGTGCACTCAGAAAATATGCTTATATAAATGTCTTCCGAGAATATGTGTAGTCACACACTTCGGACGAATCACTAGAGTTGCAAGATTTACTTTGCAACAGTTTACTATCTGTAGCGCCAACTGTAATATGCTAGCTGTAGAAATTCACAGATTTAAAGATACTTTTAAGTTAATGGGTGACAGGTGACAGAAATCTTGGCAGACACCTATTAAAGCTGAGACAAAAATATGATGTCTTAAATAAGGAATAAGAATACATTTTTTTTCAGAGTACATCTTTTTCCATGTTACATTCCTCAGCACATATTTATACATAAAGTTTATTTTTAAAATGAATTACCTACTCCTCTTCAAAATGCGAATACAATACTTTATAGTAGCCTGCACTGCATAACAACCTAGGCTCCCAGAGGTCAAAGGTCGGCTCGTAAAGGTTACAGAGGTCACAGTAACCAATCCTGAAGTGAGAGAATACGTCCTTTTATAATGCTGATTGGGATTTTGTTTTTTTTTTGCAGGAAACACCTAACGGGTGCCACACGGGGTATGACATGGTACATTTCACAGTTCATAAATTATACTAAAAAGTCAACAGGAGTAACACACCGGCCAAAGGAGTCTGGGTGCCACAAGCTTGCCGTTTCTCAGACGTGGTAAAATTATAATTTCTATTTGTTTTATGGAAGGGGGAGTGATGGCATTTTTTTGGTTCTATAAATATTTGCAAACGAGTACCACATGGCTGTAACATCAAGCGCTAAAATAAAGATACAGATAATTGTTATTATCGTAAGCAATTATATTTCATGATGACTGGGTCAAAGGCAGATTTTGCACTTTAGGGTTGAGGATGTGGGTTTCAGAAATGCAACCATAGACCGGGAAATTGCAGATAATCATTCGGGTTGCTAATGTACAAAGTCTCAATTGACATCAAACAGGACAAGTATTAAGTATTCTTTCAAGTGGTTTGCCAAAATCAATTCAGAAAATTCACAGAGGATACTCATGAAACATCCTATTTTATCACCCCTTAAGAAAATGCATTTGATTGCAGTATCACCTTGTTGTCTTAAACAAATATTATTTAAATCTACTTATTTTAGCAGATGCTTTTGGCCAAAGTGACGTACAAGAGAGGAAGGCTTAGGGTCAAAGAGCATCCAGCACCCCTGGGGCAGTTGGGGTTAAGGGTCTTGTTCTAGCGCCCAACAATGATATGATTACTCTATCACTCATGGGATTTGAACCACGACCTTTGGGACAAAGGCACAGAGCCTTAACCCTGTGACACACCACCCCATACATCATCATAATAATTATTTTATATTTCACTAATCTTTCATGTTTATGTGTTGCGGTTAAGAAATGTCCGTTTTGCAGATAACATGAGCACAGTTGACTGTCCGGTAGGCGCCTGGCCGTGGAGGAAGCGGAAGAGAGGCCCTTACGTGTATCTGTGGCATAGAGACTCAATGCAGATCAGAACCCGTACATTGTCCCTGGCCCGCAGCTGGCTCTTGCTCTTCTTCACCTCTCCATGGTCTACAGAAAACAAAAAACCGCACAGAACGTCAATATGGGATGGGTCACTCGCCGCTAGACCCCTCAGTACCCAGTGGACAGCAAAGCTCTTTGAGGTGCAGCCCACCCACGGCTTTGGAACCACAACGAGCTGACGACGCGTACAAAACTTCCAAGGGACACAGGATCATTACCCTTCTTGCTCACTACTACCTCCACCTTCTCAAGGAGGTCAAGAGGGGTTAGGGTTAAAGGATTGATGAGACTTGTAGCAGTTTTCAGGACCGATCGTGTTGTGTTGAGCCTAAGCGCGTTTTATTGGAGGAAGGACACTGAATCCCTGCATTAATCTTCCAGGCAGGTTCCCAAAGTCATTGGCGGAACAGGAGCTTAGGACAATTTTACATGCTGTGTCCCAAGGGCTTATTTCACTGAAAGGTTGGACACAGACAAAGATCTGTCGTCTCCGCTACAAGGCAGAACTCCAGACACTGAAGGTGCATATTATGTGAAATTTCAGAGATGGTATGCTATGACTCTAGCATGCATTCTCATACTAAACAGAGGTTTTTGTATTTAGACTGCATTTTTACACTGCTTCTGAATGAAATGTGATTTAATTAATTTCCGGAATCCTGCAGCAATTCGTAAACATGTGCGGATTGCTTTTCACGTGTCAATAAACTGCTGTCGATGATTAAACACCAACACAAATATTTTCTCATCACAGTCAGGGCCCCTCATTTCACTACCAAAATGTCACCACTAATTAAACTATTGGAAAATTACATTGCATCATTGCTGATTCCCTGGTCATTATGAAATAACCAACAAGATTTTAAAATCTTTTTTAATGTAGGTATCAGTGCTTACCAATGTGGATGTTAGCTGAGAACTGGTAGATGCCTGTTACCGGTGCTGTGAAGCGACCCGTGGATTGATCCATGCCCGTCCCCCGGAGAAAGGCACCTTTGGCAGGAGGCTGGAGAGGTACAAAAATGTGTCACTCTTGATCAATCTCTGTTAGTTCCTTGAGTCAAGCTGAAGTTCTGTCTATTGAAGCAGTACCTCATAAATTTTTGGGCATCTTGAAGTAGGAAGGAGAATTCAGCTTATCACTACCACATTCCCACTGCCATAATCCTTCACATTCTATGATTATCAATAAAACAAGTTTTCACCATGTCATAAGTGCTGAATCAGCTCTCATATTTAAGCAAAAGTAGACTCGTATTCCAAAAAGAATCTAAGAAGTGGCGGACTGGCCTTACATTCACATCATAATTATATACTTTAGCAGTGAAAATGGATACATTCACTGCTGTTTCTTCCACTAAAACTGCTCATACTATGAAAGATTACTCTCATAATACTTTGGATTTTGTAATGGAGTGACACAGTAGAATGTAGACTTTTTATTAGCTGCTGAAAGGTATATTGAGGCAAGGCATAGATTTAGTAGATTTAATCAAATCATCTTCCAAGCACCTATCCTGGACAGGGTTATGGGGGGGGGGGTCAATCTGTCACAGGGCATACATACACACACACACACACACACACACACATGCAACATGCAAACTCCACACACATGGGGCACTCAATCCCAGACAAGTTAAGGAGCAGAACTACCCACTGGGCCAACCCGGGAAACATAATATTTCTATAAACCACTTAATGAGAAAAAGTGAAATAAAAGCCAAATTGCAGGCTTTTTTGAGTGAACAGTGCTAGCCTATCTGTTCCATGTCATCCTACTACTCCCTGGGCTTCACAAATCCACGGACAGCCATGTGCAAAGAACCTTTGAAGGAGAAGGAGAGCAATTCAATTCTGCTAAAAAACCAGAGGATAACAGTCTGAAGCTCTGCAATTACGTGACGAGAGCACACTGATTCCAGCTCTTGTGTGGATTTTAATTCCTGCAAGGCACCAGTAAATAAGTGCGGATCACGATACTTGGGAGTCTCATAGTCTCTGGGGTTTTCTAAGGGGGGGGAGTGAGGCTGTTAAATGGGTGTGGGTATCTCTAGAGTGCCCGCAGAATCTCTCTTAATTAGACACACCCAACTGAGCAGGCCTGTCCACAGCACATAGACCGTAATTACAGCACTAGCAGGAATTAACAGTTGAGTGGAGAACAGATTCACACAGACACACACAGATGCTATATGAGAACACTTAATTTCATTACCCACCCTTGCTTTTTATTTTGTGCTTGGTTCAAAACTTGTAGACAAAGCCAGTCAAAGCCTATCTGAATTAGCTGGGTACATCAAAGGGTCTGTCTCTGTCTGATAGTTTCAATGTTTTATAGTGATTTTTGTCTTTTACAGCTGAAGGAACAGGCACGTTCAACATGGGATACATGAACAGCATCCCATTCAGTGCAAAAAAAGCCAGAGGTTGTAATTACCATGACGACAGCAGAGAGTGTGATGAACAGGCCTGAAATCGACATGCCTTTTTTCGGTAGTGTGTAGGAGCCAGTTTACGATCCTCACATCGACAGCCATGCCACAACATAAAAGGTCTACCCCACAATATTAAAAAAATCATATATGTGCTTTTTCAGCATGTTTACATAAATATAGTACATTCAATACTCCCTTTTAAAGATAATGTCCCACAGAGCAAAGAAGAATCTGAGGGCTGCGTTGGAAAACCATATATAAACAAGAAGAAGGAGAAAAATTTGGGATGTTTCCAGAAAGGAATACAGTAGGATATTAAATTTAACATGCGCACTTCCCAACTAGTTGCTACTATATCATGATATATCCATTATAATGTATGGTGCATATATAATACTTCTTTATCATGATAAATATGTACTATTTAATGTAAGATATTAAAGCCAGTAACATATTTTAGGCTAATAATAAAGATTAAAAAAATAACTGTATATAAATATGTTATTATTTTCTGAAAGCTTGAAATTATTTATAGTCCAGTTCAAACAATGAATATTGCACCTTGTATCAGAAAAAATTAATAAGCAATAAGTTAAATTTCTCTAGACTTGAAAATTATTAATATGCACAAAAGTGAAAATTGCCTTGGGTTTCCATGGTTGAATCAACAAGTTTATTTTTATATTTCTCCTTAGTAGCCTAAGCAACTGATTATAACAAGGCAGTTCTTCCAGCAGTGTTTCCATCTACAAACTACAACTAACAAAATCAGCCTCTAGCAATATGAAATGCCTGGCTTCCCTGTTTCAGAACCACGTCTGCCAGACCATAAGGGGACTCCAAAAAAATGTTGATTAATTTCTCACAGAGAAGCAGAGAGCCAACTGTTTTAAACCTGGGCTTACTCTATATGGTATCAGACCTTGGTCCTTGTCAGGAGTCTGGCAACGGAGGTTTGTCTATGTGAGATGAGCTACAGACTTCTGTGGAGGAGCCAAGACCAAACAATACATACACACACACACACACACACACACACACACACACACACACACACACACACACACACACACACACACATATATATGCACAGTCCACATACTCATATCTTTTTATGGGGACTCTCCATTAATTCCTATGGCCACAATCCTAATTCCAACTACTACAACCTTAACCCCTGCAAAGCCCTAACCTTAACCGTAAGTAAAAAAAACAGAAAAAACAAAACACAAGACTTCTGGCATTTTAAATTTTCTGATTGCATTTACAGATTTTTATAAAATTGGGGTTATCCTTGTGGGGACCGAAAAGCATGTCCCTACAAGATAAAAAGGTACAGGTTTATTTGGGTAACTCTGGTCCCCACAATGTATTACAAAAATGCATGATCACACACCACACACACAAAGAAATAAAGTGTAAGGACCTGGCTGACACCTAAATGCCAGTTGTGGTAAAATACATAAGCACAAGCTTACATGATTACATATGCCCGCAATCCCACTGTGTACCCTCGCATTAAAACTATCAGTGATGGTCCAGAACTTCTATTAAGAAGTGAAAGATTTATATGAGACAGATTCCACCCTGGGCAGGAATGGCCGTTTATTTTAGGGCACTCACAAACACATTCATATATAATAAAGACAAGACGACAGCAATATATCTAGTGAGTGTGTCTTTGGACTGTGAAACCAGGAACTGGAGTGTACTGAAGGACCTGGAATGAACCCGAGAAGCAAACTCAACAGGCAGTAAAGGCTGGAGATACACTGTAAACCCCCAACCATGAAGATGTGTGACAACAAAGCTACTGTCTGAGCCACACAGAACAGTGATTTTGAGAGCAACATTTGGCAACTGAACATGCATAGGGGAGACGGGGACAACTGCTGAATCGAATCTGCTATCTGTTTACCCATTAATCTGTGTACTTTTACTGTGACAGGTTTCATAAGCATCAGTGCCTTCGCTAGGAGCCTTAAGCTAGCAGAGGTGGAGGGCCGTGTAGCTTGCTGAAGTGTGTTAAAAGTCTGTTCAACTAACCACATTTGACAATTGTCCCCAGTGTCTCTTATGACTAAAAAATTTGAGCTGTGACAAAATATTTATATATTCTTATAAACATTTTATATATTTCATTTGCTGATTCATATATGGAATGCATCTTAAACATGCATGTCTTTTCTATTCCGCTGATGCTGACCAGAGGAATACTATATTATGCCATGTCTACTCAAAGGCAGATGTCAAAATTATTATTATTATTTTAATATTTGGTTTATGTGAGTGCCTTACCACCCTCTAGTACCTTCGTCAGCATGTCACGGGACAGAACTGTTCCACTCCAACATGCGGTTTCGGGCCGGCTCTATTTTTACCCTGCTTTCTGCCATATAGTCCCAGACAGAGTGCCTTTTGTGTACCCCAGTGAAAGTGATGTGGAGCGCCCAGCAGCAGAGCATTTCTGAGAAGGGAGCTCATCTAAGCACTGGCTTGACTCTACGTCTTCAGGCCCGGATGAGGTGATCCTGTTTATCTCCTGTGCGGGTGTCTCACAGCTTGTAGGGATCACACAGTCTACCGTTGCCATGTTCCAATGCCAGGAAATATTGTGTGTTTTGCAATTAAAATAAATGACTCTATTCTGAAAACTGAACACTGCCAAGATATCTTTTGACTGTTTATTAGGAGGACTTTTAAGATCTGAATCGTCCTCCCAGCTGAAGGTCATTGGGGAAAGCCAGCGTGAACGTTATCCTTTGCTCCTCAGCTTACCGTCTGGAAGTCCTGTAGCTCCGTCAGTGTCTTTTTGTCCACGACCACCGGCCCCTTTAGCTTGCAGTGGAAAGCCTCTTCTACTCTGCGGTAGGAGGACAGGCCATCCAAGGCGATGAGGGCAGGGGGCAGCTGACTAGGGCCCACTTGTTTGTCCATGGCTGCACGTCTTTCTGTCGCCTCTGAAGGACAGCGTACAAGAGGCTCAGTTACAAGGAGACCATCAAACTCTGCATGATGTAGCAAAAATATTCAGACGTCCATTTTAGCAACAGAGATTAGATTCAACTTTAATGTCATTTTAATGTTAATGTCATTGCACAAAGTTCAAACACTCAGTCAACAAAATGCAGTTTGGAATCTTATCCAAAACTGCAAAACAGTCCAAAAGTGCTATATATAGTGCTAAGTAATAAAAGTGGTCTAAATAATGAGTATGTACAGCATCGATTATTGCAGTGAAAGAACAACTGGGTGAGGCTTCTGTACCTCCTTCCAGGCAGCAGTAGGATAAACAGGGCATACTTGGCATTAAAAGGCAGCTGCTCTCATACCTTTTATCATCTCCCGAAACTCCTGGAGAAGGACCTCCTGGGTTATCTCCGCCCCAGGTGATCCCGGGGGACCCTGGGGTCCAGGCGGTCCAGGGGGTCCAGGTGGGCCTGGCTTTAGACACAAATACATCAGTCCTCCATGTGAGTCTACAGCATGACTATCACCAGGATTCCCTGTAAGCTGAGCTAATTTGGAACCAAGTCCGACGGTTTTGTATGGTCAAGTCATCCAATAAAGTTCTGAGACATTTTATATGAACATAAACACACAAGTTCTTATCATTTCTATTAGCCTTGTCCTAAAAAGGTCAGAAATATCTGAGCTACTTGGATGAAGTGAAAATGAATTAGTCATTATGTTATTAAGAAAAGTGAGAAAAGGCAGTGAGGTATTGAGTTCTCAGCTCGAAGCAGTGTGTTTTACAGAGAATTTCAGTCTCATCCAAGAGCATTAAGTGTAATTTTTGAATATAAGGGAACCAATTTTGACCATGTCTACCTGGAACCAACAGGACTAGGCAGACAGTAAATGATATTTTAATGTGGCTGTTGTAAGTGCATATTAAATCTATTTATTGAGTTATGCCGCCTGTATGGCTACAGCCTTTACACACAGCATAAACCTCCGAAATGCCAGATAAATGGCTGATCCTGCACTTCGACCCCAAGTTTCACTCTCATTTTTATACGTGTGCGTGTGAATGTCGCAAAGAGTAAGGAGGGATATGTGAAAACTACAGAATGTCACTGTACCTGTACTTGTACTTGTGCAACTGGCTCATAAAACCTAATTTCATTTCATTACAATGAAAACCTTAGTGTATGTGTATCATATTCGAAAATGTAAAAGAGAGCATTCAAGAACCGGAAACTCATGACCTGCCTAGAGGGACTGAATGCTGGAAAAACTGCTGCGAGATCTGGAGAGTTTGCACTTGGCGTGAGCACCTGCAACATGGTGCCCTGACACTTACCAGCGGCCTTTTCCTCTTCTTGCACTTGCCTGGGAAGTTACCTACAGGTCGCTCCACGAACACCTTCCATGATCCAAGTGGGTCCACGCGATGGTTTTCTGCCTGCGTGGATTCAGACTTGATCACATTCTCTTACCAAGCTGCTCAAGTCCTGTGCAGAAGTGTTTTTTGTTTGTTTCCGTCTTCCAGAAAAGCCATAAATCACAACTGAAATACCTTATAGCTTAATTATGTGCTATATGAAATTATCCCAATTTTCTCCAATATCTGGTAGCAGAGTGGCGTAGAAGAATTTTAATTTACACATTTTAATTTAAAAAGACACATTATGCCGTTATAAAGGGATTTATGTAGATTAAATATGCTCTCATCTCTGAATTAGAATTCATTCTGGAAAACAGGACAAGCACTATCATGACATGGCTTACTACCATTACAATACATCTTTGAGAAAAATGCTAATTGCAAGATTCATCAGATATTTAAGTCTGAAGTCATTTTCCCACCAGCCCTGAATGCAAATACTGTAAACTACGTAACCGAATCCAATGAGTCATAATTTCTGCTTACAAACCATTGGAAAATCTTGCCTAAAGATACTATTAAATGGTGCCAGACGTGGGGGCAGGTCGTGTGCCCTCTTTCTGTATTCCACTCAGTGTTGCTTTGCCGTACACTGCCAAGTGCATATAGTCACCCCTAACAGGTTTCCCTCCTGCACTAAACCGTGCTAAACCGTTTTTTGATGCTACTCTCCAGTGCCGGGAATCACTGGCTTGGCATGAAGTAAGTCTTTAACAACAAAGAAGAGTGACCTTGTGCATTATAGTCTCATTGAGTCCAATTCTGCAGTTCTTTAATGACATCCAACAGGCAGGTTCATGAGACTTTACTGAGTCTAGACAACTAAAACCAATATAAACCCGGAAACATCCTGAGCACCATAACATATTATTATTATTATATTATTATTGTTTTCACCAAAATATTAAGCATACTCAGCCTTGTCTTGACAGTTAATAGAAAATGTAACAATCTCATGTCCAAATACAATGAAGACTTCAGCTACATATTATACAATGAATTATCTCTGCAATCACAATCCCTTCATTGGATTTTGGGTAAGAAAAAAAAAGATGTAGCATGTATTCCAGCAACCACAAAAATAAGAGCTGAACCCAGCCCAGGCCCTTCCCTAAACGTCAAGTGACTGTGGTTGAGATGGAAACAAAGATAGAGGCAAGCCGTGGAGGTGAGCTTTCCGAAATGGAATTTGTTTAGGTTTGGCACTGCAGCGCAGTGCAACTATCTGCTAAACTAACATGCCTCTGTCTTCACCAAGCTCTGTCTCTGCAAAAAGCAACAAAGTAATCCATTGTTTGTCTTTTCAACTTACTGGAATAAAAGTTTTTTTTTCCATCATTTGTGTATCCAGTAGTATTTTATTCCCTGTGATTGCAGACAAAATAAACTTAACTGATGCACTGCATCATGCCTGCTAGATGTCTCTGCCTTTCTGTTGAGTTTTGGTGTAGATAAAAGAGCGACAGATATTGTCGAAGGGAAGATAAGCCCACTCAATGGGATGATCCTATAGATTTAGCTCACTCCATGTGGGGCAAATTCTCAGCCCTCTCTGCTTTTTTTAGCTCGCGCTGCGTCGGGTTTCTCCTAAAAACACATCCCATTTCTATCTGAGAGATTTCCAAGTAAGCTCTGATAAAAAAATAAATAATCTTTCGTCCATACTGCTTTCATTTATTCTACATTTTCTTCTCAGTTAAGTAATAGTCTGTCTACAGTCTGCAGCAGTTTTCCATAAGGAATTGCAAGCCGCAATAGAATATCTGCGGGTGGATTCCCTTTTTTGGCCGCTCCAGCTCTCTCTAGATCTATTTTGATATTTTGGTGCTGGAACGCATGTTATATAAAAGAGGGTAAGAGGTCAAACGACTGTACATATATATATACATATACATACATATCTACTGTATATATACATATATATATATACTGTATATATGCATATGTATCAGTATGAAATCACAGTGCTGCCCAAGAAGCTAAAGACACAACTAATGATAGGAGGAATGCAGATATTTAGGGCACAAACTCAGAACTACAGTGGTTGTTATTGATCCTTCAAGAAGGTAATTATACTTGCATGCATTAAGTGAGAACTTCCCCAGAAGTATGAAGCCTTTCAGATACTTGCCATCTTGCTATTTTTTACTTGGATTACTTAAATGCTCCATTTTACGCCTCAGACAACAAGCGAGTTTCACACAGGTCCAGCTCTGACTATGGTTTTACTGTCTTCTGTTGTGACGTTATGGCCAATGCAAATGGCTGCGTCAATTAATGAAAGGTTAAATTCTGCAAGCCCGTGCCAACAAACAAGTGCCTTTTTTTATCTCCATGTACTGTTTGCACATGCCATTGTAATTACACGATTACTGCTTTGCCCCTAAGGATTATGTTATATTCTTTGTTGCAACAGCATGAAATAAGAGAGTGACTGTAGTTTAAGTACCACACCAGTAAACTGACCTGACAAATATAACATCCAAAAAAGAGAAAATGAGTCCATTTAGCTTCAAGAAGTTGCTGAAAGTAATGTGGTGCATTAATAACTAACAAAATATAATTTGGTCTGGTTTTCATAACACATTTTGTTGTCAAGATAATCACAGTTGCATTGGGTATACTGTAGGAAAAACATGTCAGGGCAAAGCAAGTTTTGTTCTACCCAGATATTGCAGTAAAATTTGAAAAAATAAAAAAAAATAAAAGACTATAAACGACAGTCTTGTGCTTCGTAAAAAAAAAAAAAGAAAAAAAGCACTTGATTTTAGGTGCCGGCAGTTCCAGCAGCCTCTGGCCGCCACACACGATGACGAGCTGTTGTCACCGCCGCCGTCAGCCGCCGACATGGCATCCCAAAACTTCTGCTCTCCGCGAGGAATTTCACGCGCGTCCGTCACGACAGCTTACTCCGCAGCGAAGAGGTTCGGCAGTTCCTTACTGGAGATTTCAGGCCTGTGCAACGCTAACTCGAGGCTCAACATGCAGAAAGAGAGTCGGCACATATCTGACTTCCTTTAGTCAGCCAGAACTGCTTCAAAGGATGAACATGTGGGCAGGCGCATCTCTGAGTAGGCGTCTGTCAACGAGAATAAGTGCACTCTGCATTTATTTTGATATCACCGCGACGGCAGAACTTCTCAGACGGCGTCGTCATCCCGGCTGACTTTCGTTCGGTCTTTCATCTTTTCTTGAGTTGCACCTGCACCATTACAAGTTCATCTGAGAATGCTGACATCCCTTTATGCATATGTAATTACAATGTCACACAACAGCTATGCACAAATACTGCAGAGCGTAAGTGCAGCACACCCTCCTACAAATGACATGTTATTACAAGTTACTATAGTGGACTATAGTTACTATACTAGAGTTTTAATTTTAGAAAAGAATCTTTGTAACATCGGCATCACTGTATCTCCATAAAAATAAACCTAAAAAGTATTTGGTTCATATTTCCATGAAGTTATTGTGAAATACAGAACTAATATCCTATAACTGAATGCAGGGGTGACATAAAGAGGCCCTAAAAAATTTGGGACATGATTGATTGGTCTGGGTTGGGGGCCCAATATGATCTGCTTTCATGGGGCCCAAAATCTCCTGACTGAATCACACACATTAAAGTCACTCATTTTAATAATGGGCACAAATATTACCACAACAAATAAAATTGCATAAAAATTGTCGTTGTTTTGCTGTATAAAATGCACGAAACTTTTAACTTATTCATATGCATGTATTTTGAAATTCCACACCATAGTGACATAAATGTTATAATCTGTTTAATTATATATATTCACAAACAAGAAGCAAGTTGTGTACAGTATGACTAAATATAGTGACCTTGTGATCCAAAGCATTTATGTTCCTTGGGCAGCTTTGCTGTTAAATCTTCGAAGAAGGTCCTGCACCTGAATTGCTTCAGGAAAATATCCAGTTATATTAGCATTAATGTATCCAGATATGTTAGTGTTATGTAAGTTACTTTGGCATCTGCTAAGCATTTACACAGGAGTAATAAGTCAGCAAAGCATTTTGTTTTGACTGCTGATAATGGAAAGTTCAAGTTTAGTCTTGTCGCATGTGCTCTTTTTAAAGGGCACAGTGATTAGTTGTGTTTACAAATCATGATTTATTGATACACTGCCAAGTTATTTTACTTTTTTTTTTTTTAAAAAAAAGCAAGTTTATTTGGGAATATAAAAGTCAAGGAAAGGTTGCCCAGGGTGCCGTAAGTGAGCAGAACATCAACACAACAGTACAACTTGTTTCACAGACAGTGGTTCATTATTTCTCTTAGTGCCACTCTACCAACCTTCTTCATGCCCCAAAACCTCTGGTTAATTTTCTTTAATTTTTGGATTTAACCATTTCTTCTCAGTTTCTTAAATTCCGACATGTCAAATTTGACATCTATCTCCTGCAATGGCACACACGTTCATCAGAGAATGGGTGCCAACCTTGTGCTTCTCCGATTCACACTTTGTTCATCTTTCTTTTCCTGCTGTGAATGAATAATGAGCTGACTAAGATATTGATGTGACCCTTATGATAGGAATAAATGGCTGATGAATACAACTAACTGGCTGAAGACGGCCAGCAATTTCAGTCTCACCTTCCATAGCAAAACAGCTCTAGTTTTTTTCCTACTGCTGAAACTCTGATCTGGGTTGTTTAACATGATTTTTTTTAACACATTTAACCATTTTTTAGGAAGAAGTACACGGTTCTGCCAGGACTAGAGGCTAAAGTGGTAATATGATTGCCTTAGTCACCAGAAATGCCTGTCTTCAGGACTGTTCTGTCAGATTCTGTTCATTTTATTTTTATTAAAATGCAGATAGGTGATTTATTACTTTGTTCCAATAGTGTTGTACATCCAGTCCTGTACCCAGATGTGATACTGACCCATAGGCAAAATGCTTTTGAAATACTGATTATACTGGATGTACTGCCACTTTAAGCAGAGACAGTACTTCCGTGCACTAATTTCCAAGTGTCACATAGTATGCCTGTTTACTGCTTGTCAAATGTAGAATACTTATGTTACGTTACGTTAGCTAGCTGCGCGGCGGGGCGGGGGGGCGGCGGGGGGGGGGCGGGCGGCCGGCGCCCCCCGCCGCCCGGCCCGCCCCCGGGCGGCCGCGCCCGGGCG
>JAODKC010000107.1:21858696-21899710 GCA_026777985.1 Mormyrops attenuatus
CCCCCCCCCCCCCCACACACACACACACACACACACACACACACACACACACACCACTCCTACTTGCAGTCATCCATGCGTGGTTTGATTAAAGCGCCTCCCACAGCACCCCCCCATGCCGGAGGGTTTAGAAACCCCAGGGGTTACTTTCAGCGTGTCTCCCCCTGCGTGTCTCCCCCCCTGCGTGACGCATTTCCATGCCGTTCCCTCCAGATGCGCTTCGCGGACCTCCAAAGCATGTCAGCTCAGGAGAGGATTTTCCAGAGTGCATGTTTGACGGAGCCGAATGCTGCACCTGACACCGCACGCCATCAGTTCATTTTTTTCCTTCTTTGTCTGATATCATTTTTACAAAACCAAGAGAACAAAAACAGCCGATGTAAGCCCACATAAAGATAAAAGATGATATGGGATATTTTTCAGTACCAAGCTGGTGTGTCACACCAATGAATTCTACAGCAAAGATGCTGGGTAATAACACAATTAAGACCATGATTAAAAAGGCCAAGTCCAACAGTGTTCATCTCCTTTCAGGGTGATTTAACCTTGAAGGTGATATGTGTCTGGACAGCTTCTCACAGCAAACGAACGTTTCATTTTAAAAATACATTAAAGACTGCCCTCTAAATTCTGTCTCCAGCCTTCTACATTTGACAAATTGTCGCATGGTAAAAAACACAAAAAAAGAAAAAGAAATGGAAGGATCAAAGAAGACATCTTGGCCAAAAGGGTTATCTTCTAAAAGAAGCAGATATCACTTCACGGTATTAAAAATGCCGAATAGACTTAAACTGAAGGAATGTAGGTTACAGAATAGTTCATAACAGAATTGCATATGCAGCTGTAAACCTATCCTACAACACTCTACCGGATAAGCATTTGGAGGGTGGATGGATGGATGGATGGATGGATGGACGGACGGACGGACAGCAAGCTAATCCAGCATCTGGGTTGAATGTCTTTGAACATGGCCATGTAGTTAATACCATCACACATTTTGTTGTACATTTAGGCTTATCATTAATACATTAAGCCTCTTTGTTGATCTGAAAATGGCTGTCGAATGAGATCCCATTCAGATCCCAGTTGGGATACTGGGGGATTGCTTGCACCATCAACTGTTCGGCCTTACGATTAAGTTAATTTGGATGGAAATGAAGACCAAGATAAACACCTGAATAGCATAAATATATTGCCATAATAATATCTCTCCTCTCCCACTGTAAAGCAGCCACAGCATAAACATTCTTTAAATATTTACACACGTATCTTACACACATTCCATGCTAGTGGAGACTTGCGAGAGAGCAAGTCATAAAATTTATTATGAAATCTCCAGGGGATTATTCTGCTTTCCACTCATCATAAAAAGGCAAAGAGCTAACGAGAGCCCATACAGAAAATAACACCTGCTCCCCTTACAAATTACAGTGTGCGGATTGTTCCCTCTTTCTGTGCATGTGGTAGGTTAGATGGGCAGCTGGGGCGGGGAGCCGCATGGGGGGAACCTGGGCTGGGCTACCATACGGCCCGCAGGTCTGCAGCTGGAGAATACTGATGCACCAATTACATTCCTGCTTTAAATTAGAATAACAGATTAAATTAGAGCAAATAAAACAGCAGACAACAGTCACTGCCATACACACACACACACACACACACACACACACACACGCATATATATATATCTATTTGTGTGTGTGTGTGTAGATAAAAGACAATACAGATTTGAAAATTCATTAACACTTTACTTAAAGCTGTCATCTATAATGCATTATAAATACAATCATTATGCATTATGTTGGTCGGTATAAGGATTAATAAAGCCTTACAGTATCTTCTATTGACACTCATAAGGCATTACAGTGTTGAGTATTATACTTCATAAGCTCCAATGATTCTCTCAACTATAATCTGCTATAGATAGCTTTATAATGCATTATAATGGTTTGTATAAGCATTAAGCATGCTTTGTACTGCATTATAAAGGTATCTATGGTGCAGTATAGATGAGAGCTTCATAAGGCAGTCATAATGCATAATAAACATGGGTATAATGTATTATCCCTTTTTGTAAATATTTATTATAGTCATGTTCATAATGCTTTATGAATGCATTATTATGTGTCATGAATGTGTTCATAGATTCTTACGAACACAGCATTCATAGAAGGCGTTACTGAAAAATCTTGTAATCATAAATTCAATGAATAATTCCATGCACGGTACCAAAAATAATAAAAATAACACATGAATTTAGATGTTCCTGTTTCTGTAATGTTATTAGCTTTATTTGTATCAGAAAAAATGCTGCATTATTAATGTTTATTAGCTAACTATGGCACATTTGAATGAAGCTCCCCAGCTCCATGATCTGTCATGTAGTGACAGGTTTTAAAAACCGAATTATGTCTGGTTAACTTCACTAGCCTGTCCATACTGATGGCTTTCCAAAGCTGAAACATTTCGCAGAATTCACGCTACTCCGTAGTTCAGGCTCAAGCACAGACTGGGAGTTGAGGAACATGACCAGCACATGATAAGCATCAGCCTAGATTAAGGGATTTCCGTAAATCTGACATCCATCATAAGCTATTAAAGCGAAAACAGATCCAAATAAAGCAATCTTTTCTGACATATATAAAACATTTATTTTATATTTTAGGCCTTATGGGGCTCCTTCCCAAGAAGTGATGAAAGGAGAACCAAGTGAAACTACTTAGCTTTTTCGTGTTTTTTTTGATGTTGTTAATAGAGACACAAATGTGAGCAGAGCCGTCTACCTGTCAATCAAGGTGGTAGCACTCATAGCTATGTCTTTGGTTTTGTGTGTGGGGGGGGGTCCCAACCACAAAATTTGTATGAATTGTGTACAAAAATACTGGACAGATTGTTAAAAAGTTTTAGAAGTTTTAGAAAAATGATTTTTCAGAACGGCAGAGACATAAAATAGGATAGCTGAATTACACCCCCCCCCCCAAACAGGCTCTATAGCCACCTATGAACTGGGGTATATGTTGAAGCAACTGAATGCTGTCTTTATGGGGGGTGCATGTGGGAATGGCAGAGGGAAACACATGGATTCTTTTCTGGGGCTGCGTTTAGCAGTTATTTCTCAAGATGGTTGGGGAAATAGCTAGAAAGACCTACCTGTGGCCTTGTGAGGCCTGCAGTGGCCAGTGAGCAAGGACCCATCCCGGGCAGGCCTGTCTCTTCATTATTATAGATTATAATATTTTATCGAATTACAGGAAAGTATGGACATTTTTTGGTTTGCTGTCTTTGACCCAGCTGAATGCATGGCCAATAATGTCATTTACAAAGTTCGTAGTTTAAAGTTCAAGGGTGTGACCCAGGTAAGTAAGACAAGATTAACTTTAACCTCAAGAGAGACAGTTTAAGCAATTGAACTTGTAACAAACAAGCAGCACAATATTACAGCATGCTGAAAGAATGAGAAATGCATCCAATGCACAGGTAATTAAGTAAATCTGGATAATGACATGAATTAAACTAAATTTTAAAAGTAACATGCAATTACGCATCTGCACCCTCCTCGTAACCTGTGCCACACTTTAGCCCGGTAAGAAACCCCAACCAGCCGTTTGACCTACAGCGACAAACCGATGTGCCAATCTTTGGCATGACACTGGCCCTTATGAGCGATTAAGTAATTATCGTCCGAGTACAGTGGGAAAGAAAAAGACCAGGGGGTGAAAGTAAAGGGCCTAATCCTCATCAAAGTGTCCTCTTTCAGGACCCATTCTGAGAGGCTTTGTGAAGGGCTTACACGGCTTGCTGCCCCCGTTCCCCCAGCTGCAAGTGCTCCTATCGGATGTCCCAGACACAGCGGAGACAGGCTGGCCCCTGACTGACAGAATCAATGGGCTGGGAACCACGCCGCCCCAGGCCCTTAAATACCTCCCCACCTCACTTTCCCAGGAATGACATCATGGCAGACTGCCTGCTTTGGAGGAGGGGGGGATAGTCGAATGGGTGAGAAGCAAAGGGGCTGGGGAGGGGCTCAAAACAACACTGGGAGGTAAGGAAAGAGGTCCCCCTGGGACACTGCGTCCTGGAACTGGGGGGCTGACAAGAGGTGTGTGAGTGGAGGCTTCACTTGGTCCCCAGACCAAGTAAAACAAAGACCCTTCACAATAAGGTTAAACCTTATTAAAAGCCAGCTCTTGCATTTAGAAATTAAAAGATGAAGAAGGTGATGGGGCAGATGGAAGGAGACTCAGCAAAGCCCTGGAGCCAGACTTGGAAATGTCCGGGGTGGTGAAGGGGCGGCGGGAAGGAGCTGACATTTCGAAATGCCACCACGATGGGTGGCCTGGAGAAAAACAAGCAGCTTTTTGGAGATGCCACGAGCAAACGGTACTGCAAAAATAAACATGAACCGGGATCTCTGATAGGGACCCCTAGGGCGCTAGGGACACTTCAGAAACAAAACCTGCGACATAATCTGCACACAAACATGAACATTCTTCACGGAATAGGCTAAATGCCACAAAGTTATCACATCAAATAGCCCGTATTCATATTTCTTGCACTCTTTCGAGAAATAAACAGTCATTCTGCTGTTTATTTATGACTACTCAACGAATTTAAGAGCACTCATCTGTAATTAAAAGGGATCCTCTATCCTCATACCCTGACGACTTTGGATGTGCACACAGGCTGGTTACAGTATATGCAAGTCTAAATAAGCCTTCTAACCACACATTCACTCCATACTTAACAGCACATTAACAGAGAGTAACTATATTACAGCCAAACACTCATTTTGGAATACCTCCCTGCTATACTTGTTTTAATTGGAAAGGACCAGCTTTGCTTCGTTGAATCATGAACTACTCTCTCAACAGGTAATTGACTGAAGGGGAGGTTAAGCTAAGGACCTAACCAAGTCGTTTAGAGTACTCTGACAAACGGGTAAAGCACAGCTGAAACCTGATGGGACCAAAGTGAAAATGATGGAGCCAAAAACGTCGCTGCCTCATCTCATCACATAAATCACATATATGGACAATTTGGTCAAGAAACATGAAATTGTACAATTGTTAATTCAAATCATTCAAGCTTTCCTATAAGTCTCCCTACAATTTCTCTCTTTAATCTAACAACCTCCCAATCCACCACAGGACACAGGGCAGAGGGGTTAATTGATGAGACAAAAATTAAGCAGATGACTTACATTCCTTACACTGTAAACTCATCACTGATGTATGTCTATGCTCTCAACCAGGACACATCTTTCCCATTCACTCCCAGCTGAACTGATGTGCTGTGAAATGATATTAATGATCATTGCTAATAATTGCTAAATAATAGTGGCAAATTTGCAACAGATTATCCCTAGAACTGTAAGAGTAATCATAACTAAACAGACCTGTCTATCATACTATTTCTTTAATCAGGAAAGTCTTAAGCCACAGAACGCAAGGCTTTTGGCAGACATTGACGGAAAAAGAAATCAGTCAGAGGCAGAAAAAAATGCTTTCAGCAAAAACTAAACAAAAACACAAATGAACAGAAGCTTTTAGTCTATTTCCAAACAGAAAATACAAACACATTCAATGTCTTAACATATTTCATTAAAATAATCTCATTTTGCATGAACAAAGACCATTTGATGGCCATTCTGGTGCATATTCCCTACATTTGTGTCACTAAGCGTTGACTTCATAGCTAAACAGGGTGCATCAAACAAAAAAGACTGCAGCCTGCTATGCAGTATATCGTATGGTATGAAATGAGAGAAAGGGGCCTTCAGGTAAAGATACTTAAGCTATCAACTAATCATAATGAATTCATAAAAAGCAACAGTCACTTTAATGACAGGTGCATTTAGGCCATGACAGACACAGCAAAGCAGAAATAGTGGAGACAGAGAAAATGGGCAACCCAGAGAAATAAGGGGGCAATGACATTACCTTTGTGTTCCCTCCAACCTCTTCACTGTTGGAGACTGAGGAGTTGTATGACTCTGTGTGTTGTGGTATGTTCTCCTTCTGCCTCTTCCTCTCCTTCTTGGCATCAACCTCATGATAAAGAAGGCACTGGGTCCAAAAGACTGCGGCCACCACGGCCAATGGCCAACACCGCATCTTGAGCCACGCAGGGCAACCTCTGCAAACTACCAAAGGATGGGGCAACTAGAAAACAAATACCACTACTGGCCGAATGGTTCGCTTTTGATTCGATGATGCCCCACCAAAAAAGAATAGAAAAACAAAGAGTCCTCTTTGGGTGGGAAGTTGTTGGCTTCACAAGTGGTAGATCCTGGGATAGACCCAACGAGGTGAGTTGGAGGGGGAAGCCTCGATGACTCTGGGGATTCACAGCAACTGATGCTGCCTCTTACCCCTCACAGGCTCCAGACCAACAGCTTCCAATGCACCACCCAACCAGGCAGCTCCCAGAGCTATGAAACACGTCAAGTGGAATGGTCCTGGGGAATGACAGATCAGTACAGCTCTGACGGCAAATAAACCCATTTAGTGAGATTTTTCACGCTTCCTGCTTCATGGGGGAGAGGGGAGACAGGAGAGGAGGGGCCAAGGGTGGAAGGGGCTGGAATTAGAGTCTGAGTTGGGGGGGTAGAGGGTTGTTGTACGTTTAGGTAGGTAGAACGGGAGGTTATGCAAAGCTCTTTCCTCTCTGAAGACTCTTGTCGTCTTGCTGAAGGTCTCTAGTGGTAGTGCGCCAGTCAGAGGCTGCGTCAAATCCGAACGGCCCAGAATTTCTGTAGAATGCAGTCTTCAGTGTGACAGTTGTCATGCATCACTCCTTTGGGAGGGAAAAAGCAAAAAATCCTAGGGGCATGAAAGTTGATTTATGGAGATGAGAGAGGGTGGAGGGTGAGAGTTGTGACTTAGATCCCTTCCGGTTTTTTTAGCCTTTGGCCCCCTGTCTCTTTTCCTTGAAGGGGAAAATTAGTCCCCTGGAGCAGTGTCTAAAAAATACTTCAAAGCAGACAGCCCTTGTGGGGATAAATCCCAGGTCTCTTCAGGAAAGTCCAGTGCACCCACTTGCTCACCAGTAACAGCTACCGATTCCCTAATGTGTCCCAGTCCACTACAGCATGGCAAAAACACGGGCCCTTAGCGCCTCTGAGAGTGCCGTGTCTTTGCCGCTGTGGTAGGTCCTTGTCAGTTTGCTTCGTCTCCCTCACTCTCACTCTCTGTGACTGAGCTTGCAGACTCTGCAGAGTTTTATCACCTCTGCCTCTCCCCCTCCTTTCTCTTCTCTCTCTCCCTCTCTCCTTCCTGCCTGCCTTTATTCTTCTCATCAGTGAATTGGCAGCCTCACTGCCTTCTTCTGCTCTGTTTTATCTCTTAGGTGAAATTCTGAGATAGTTTGGGTTTGGGGTGGGTGACTGACTGCAAAGTGTGAGTGTATGTGTCTTTATTATGCTGACTTTTGCTCTAATTTCACATCAACACAAGAGTGTATCCAAACAGGGAAGAGGAGCTCCAATCCCTGCAGAAAAATACCTCAGGCAGCTTCTTGTGTAATCTTCCATTTGACAAATTGCCAGAGAAAGAATTCAGAGATTCCTCTGTGGTTTGAGCATAGAAAAGTATCTGTTGTGATGTTTTTAAGAGGTGTTGAAATACAACCTGCTTTCACTAAGCACAGCCCGCAGAGCTGAATGAACTAAATAAATACTGCGTTGTTAGTCTGGTTTAATCATTTGTCTTTAACACACACAATATTGTACTTTAAAGAACATTGCAAATTGTTTGCCTATTTAAGATGCTTAGATTGACCTGCAGTCTTGTGATTCTTGTGAAATTCGATGTTAGCATCCTAGCTTGGATGAATTAGTGTGGAGATCTGGAGCCACATACATACACCGTTACTTGAATCTACTGATGCGAACAAACACAATTTAAAATACCTGCAACAAAATACACGACAGGGAATGCAAGTAAACAGATGCAAAAGGGCTGTATGCATGCGCCCTTTATTAGAAAGGTTTTAAAACAATTTCTGAAGGCATAGGCGACTCATTTAACATGGCGTGCCCTGAGCTGTCATTCCAGAGCACATGATAAGTCCAGCGGTCACTATTGGTGATGTTATTAGGCATGGATCATCAAGCAAAAACAGACGTCGTAGTCCGATGCCTGCGGATATGTGCAGATACTTCTGATGTTACAAATTTGGACCGGCAAGTTTTACTATGTCATTTACTTAGCAAGTTCAGAGCTGTCAAAAGATTCTCAGCAGCTTCCCAAATCTCACATAATGTTGAAACATTCATTAAATATAACCAGGTAAGAGATAAGGGTTAAGTAAATAGACACCTTTTCACTGATCCAAACTTTGATTGCGATATCTTGTCAACACATCTTTTAAGACTAGCTGTACTTGGAAAACCTTCTGACCATAGCATGAGAAGAAGACAGGTGTTAAATCTGTATAGACATAAAGCTGTATTAGATAATTTTCTAAGATCAAGTTTTATTTCAGCTTTATTTCTAAACAAATGGTTGCTTGGTCAGTTTACAAGCACTGATATATTTTTATATTAATACAGAAATTAAACTATATACAAAGCCGCACAAAGTAAAACAAATGTTTATATATTCTATATATTTTGGTTATACATAGGAAATATTTTACTAATAAAATATAAATCATTAAATTAAGATAGATAACATGGAACTTTATTGATCCCTGTAGGAAGAATTTTTTTTCCAGTACCACAGAAAGACAACAAAGGATGATAAAAGCAGAAATAAACACAAAAAAAGATAACGCAAATAAAAAGACTATAAAAGTAAATCAGTATGTAAACAAACTTAGGTAATAAATGAAAGAAAAAATAACTGCAAAAGAATGTACCACTATGGTAAATATAGTGCAAAGGGATTCCATTGTTCCATACAATTAGCATGCACCTTTACCTTCCTGTACTTGCAAAATTCTAAAATATGCAAATTTGGCACTTTTATGCAAGATGGCAAAACCTTAAAAAAGAGGCAACACTATTTGGTCGCCAGCCTAAGCCGTAAGCAGTAGTGCCACATTAAAAATATCGTGTAAACGGTGCCACCTAGTGGACCTTGTAACAATAACCCCATTCACGCTATTGTTTACAGACGAATCCAAATGTCAAGTGTACCTTTAAATCATACTTGTTGGCTTACGGAAAATTAAGGCTTTTTCACAAAATGCTATAGACAATAAAAGACACTGTATGTGTTATGAAGAAAACAAACATAACCCAAATTGAAGAAGGGAAAAAGTAACAAGCAGAGCCTTATGTCACGCATAAGAGCAAAATCAGTTTTTATCCCACACTATCACTCATCTTGCTTAGCCAAACGTCTTCCTAGTTGGTAAGTAAAATGAGAAGCAACTGCACTCATTTTCAGCTTAGTAATTTATCTCCTTATTCTAAGGTTTGCCTACACACCAGTGCTAAATATCCACCTTGATCCATGTTTACATTTTAAACGTAAAGCAAAACTCATTGCACAAGCACTAAATCACTACTTCGGGGAAAATCACAGAGGATTCAAGGTCTAAATTAGTCAAGCGATTTTATTACTTACGATGATACTGTAAACATTTTAATATTTAAATTAGTCCTACATGTTTATTTAAGATAAACTTTCTTGATCCGGGGGACATTCGTGTGCATACAGCAAGGAGGTACGTGGAGCCCAGACGAACTTATATATAGTTCAAGACAAAGTGCAAATAAGGTACCCACTGTGTAAACAGGTAAATGTAGCACAAACAAGGTCAAAAAGTGCACGACAAAACATCCTGAAAAACAGAATAAATGTTGAAATGGTTTTTTCTACAATGTGTATACAGACCGATGGATAGATGTTATTGACCTCAAGTGTTAATTTTGATCAGTGTCCAATTTTGTAGCTACACCAGTAAATAAAACTAGCCAGCTCCCTGTGACAATTTCATACTCAGTAACTAGAAGCCTGTTTAGTGTTTACTAATGGGTATTTAATCCATATGTGACATTGTGACATAGCAGGGGGCAGCTAATTCAGCACCCAGGGAGAAGTGCTTGGGGACGACACCTTGCTGGTCGGGGATTCGAACCAGCAATCTCTCTATTGCAAGTGCGTTTCCCAAATCATTAGGCCACCACTGCCCCAGGTTATTGTTTTATTTTAATTCGTTTTCAACAACAAGCCTTCGTAGGACTAAATAGACTAAATACTATTGCATTGTATGGCCGATGCAAATTCATAAAAATCGTTTTTCTTTTCCAGTTGAGACTGGAAGTAACTATCATCCAACATGTGGATTAACGAGTACTGCTTAAACTTTAAAAACTCGCATTATGCAGATTTTCTCATTTTACCAGATGCTGTCGTGAAACAATAAGTAGGCCATGATTTCATTGTTTCTTTGCGCAAAAATGATCGGACTTCCACAATATTCCAATTTAAATCTCCAGGTCATATTTCTCCGTTCAAAATAATGCCTCACATACATAAAATTCACGCAGGCGCACACACATTGTGCAAAACATCGAGAAGCAAGACGTGGAAGGGCGTGAAAGGGTTTCCAATTGAAGCATGTTGCGTTCGTCGCCACCTTGTGGCTGGAGGTACGAATCTGTGCGAAAAGGGTGACGTCGTGCATATGACTTGTTAAAAATAAGACGCAAAAAATCTGTTTACATCACCGACGTTAAAATAGAGCCGTAGATAAACCTTACAAATGACACCACCAAAATCATGGTAACGTCTCTTTGATTCTCAACAATAATGTGTATAGCCGCCAGGGGGAAATGCACCGGGCTTCACGCTGCAAATAAGCGACTGTTGCCGGGGTAGGTCACACGAAAAGCATTTTTCCCGGAAGTCGGGTTCCAGACAATGACAGCGACTCGGACGCTGTCTGAAAGCCGTCATACAGCGCACAGTTTGAGCTCCGTGGACGTGTTTTAAGCTCTAGCGGAGGGGAGTGACCCCGCTCCGTACCAACACCTGCCTGACCAGGAGCCACGTGTACAGGAAACCCTAGAACTCACGCGGCGCCCTGCCGATTCCTCCAATCAACGTTGAGGGTCGGCGTGACGCAGCCGACGCGTCACCTGCGCAGCTAGACCTACAGATACATTTCGTTAGTTTGACCGTGTTTATTTTTATTTTATTTTTATTCCCTGCGCAGTGGATGTCGCAGTAGGTAGGTCAGCCTCACCTGGCTCGATCTCAGCTGTTGGCGATCTCGGTTTATTGGTTTCGTGGCGATAGGCAGACGATCGAATTTGTTTCCTTATTTATGGGTGATAGAAATTATTAAGAATGTATTCTTCTCTCCAAATTCAAATCGTAATTTTAGCAGCGTTTCACCCACGTCACGTGGCGTTGCGGCCGAAATGTCCTTCAGCAGCTTATACTTTATCGTCATCATGTTATTCTATCTTTACCTTAAACATGGCCATCCCGTGTTACGTTTTAAGTTGGATTTTGTAACATCTGTTTGTCAGCTGAAGTAGTACGTAAGGTCCTTATGAAGGGTAGCTGAGCGTGTCTCGCGTATATTTTTGATTTTATATGTAGGTGTAAATTGCTGTTTAATATAGGTTAATACATGTGTTCCTGTAAATGACAGCACTTTACACCGGCCCATCAGAGACGTCTGACTGCGGAAACCATGCACGGAAGGAGAGTATGGCGGAGGTCCCACGGGATGCTGTACCTGGCTCTCCTGGCCTTGATTTATACGATGGCCACACAGGCCCGTCCGGCCAACATGTCATCACTGAAAGACAAGAACCCCAGCAGCAAAGAAGAGAATGAGATCCTGCCCCCAGACCACCTCAATGGGGTAAAGATGGAGATGGATGGGCACCTCAACAAAGACTTCCACCAAGAGGTCTTCCTGGGGAAGGATATGGAAGAGTTTGAAGAGGACTCGGAGCCCCGGAAGAACAGGAAGAAGTTAATAGAAATATTCAGCAAGTATGGAATCTCACAAGAGTTTAATACTTAATTTGATCATTTCAATTCAGTTCCCTTCAGTTTTTTTTATATAGCGCCTTTCACAACAGAGTCGCCCCAAGGCGCTTTACATGGGTGTGTTGTCATACATTACAACATCATTAAGAAAGAGTAATTCAAAATACGGAAAAGGAAAGATAAATTAAATAAATTAGATAATGAATTTTACTATGTGACGAACTAGTTTTGTATATAATTGCAAATAATTGATGACTGGGGCTATATCTGGTGGAGCTTAAATCTGTTTTTGAAAAGGTTAGTGGGGAATAGGTGGCATTTTGTTGTAGTGTGAGGACACCAATCAGATATGCTTGCCTCTTAGAGAGACATAGTTGAAAGTAAATCATTAAATGCTGTTTTATTGCCTTGCATAGATCAAGTTCATGGGTTGAGCTTGTACCAAAAAACTGCTTTAAGTTATGTCCAACAGAGATAGTAATTTTATATACAAAATAAGGATTTTCTGTCTGTTTTGCAGCAAATTGAAGTAAAATGACTATTAGGGTATATTCTACAGTCAGAATAACATATGTTTATTGTATTAATCTTTGAGCATAAACAGACTCTGATAGTTGCATTTGCATAACATCTTTGGCAGATGTCATCCAAAGGCATGACATTTACTGAAAACCTTTTTATATATTAAAAATCCCAGTATAGCTTTCAGCTTATTCAATATATCCCAACATTACTGTTTTTCCTTTTGTTTTTGTTATGGACTTTTCTAGGAAACCTGTTCAGCAAAAATGGTTATGGTTATAAAAATGTTAATGTTGATAAATTTACTTTTTAGTTTTAATTTGGACTTTTCTTTTATATCTAATGTTTTTTTCCTTTTTTAAATTACCTGTTTAGAATATTAAATTTTCAGTGCATGTTGTGTTGTATTTTCCACGGGAAGGAATGCATTTATGTTTTCCATAAAGTCATCAATCACTTTTGCTTACCCACAGGGTGGATTTTAATGGTGACCAGAGTATCAGTGCAAAGGAGATGCAGCGGTGGATTATGGAGAAGACAGAGGAGCACTTTCAGGAAGCTGTGAAGGAGAATAAGCTCAGCTTTCGTGCGGTGGACCCAGATGGAGATGGTGAGGAGAATTTCATTGGTCCCCAGGGTCACAGGGCTCCTGAACTTTGGCTGTTGGTCTCCTTAGTTTGTAACCCCTGTATTCTCAGAACAGGAATGAGATGTTCTCTGGGTCAGGGCCTTGTTTATTAAGACTGAATTTTGGATGGTCAGTGGATCATTAAACTGTCTGGTTTAATTTGTGTAGAGGAGATTCAAGATGTTCTTGTGATAATATCTACAAGGATGCATAATAAAATGCTCACACTTATATTACAGGCTATGTATTATTTTGAATATGTATTGATTGCATGATTGATCACATTTTTGTATACTGTAGATTTTAGAACGTACAAAAAGGGAAAACATCCTTTGTCTTCCTCTTGGAGGGTAATCCTGGTGTCATGACAACATGCATTGTCTTTTTGCTGGGAAGATGGTGCCTGTATCTCTTGGTTTATTGAAACCAAGAGAAAGTGTAGGTATAATAAGATGCACATTGCAACCCGAGCTGAGTTTCAAGGATGCAGTCTAATAGTGAAATATGGCATCTGGTATTGAAAGATCAGTTTTTCACACTGGATTGAACTTCCACTTAAGGTTGTCGTATTTTAAGTATACTATAAATGTACTATATACGTTTGGACAACATGAAATTGAACACGTCAGCAAGAAAGCATATTTAAAACGACGCCCACCTTGTTTATTCTATGTCACGCCGCAACCCTAGACGCCGCAGAATGTTTTCGATGCAGCAGACCCACACACAGAGCGCAAATAAACATATTGTGGCAAGTGCTTGAGTCCTTCTAATAAAGCAGATTTAAAAATGGAAAGTCTTGTTTTTTTTTTAATGATGTATTTTAATACTAACAGCAACACAGACAGGAAAGCCAAGAATGTATTGGATTATATAACAAAATGCATTATTCTATAAGCTTGTCGTATGGATTTTTCTCCTCCTGGGTCAGTACAGATGTACATGGGCAAGAGTTTCTACAAACCTGTTGCTCATTTGGCGGCCCTTAAAGACAGAATAGGCCTCTTCTTTTTAGTATAGCGTTCTTTCTCTGTTGCTTAATTTCTACAAAGTGAGTTAAGTTCTGTGTTGCTCTTTATAGGACATGTCACGTGGGACGAATACCGGGTGAAGTTTTTGGCAAGCAAAGGTTTCAACGAGAAGGAGGTGGCTGAGAAGCTTAAGAATAACGAGGAGTTGAAAGTGGATGAGGAGAGTAAGTCAACACCCGTATCTTTATGGTGTTTAAAGTAATAAGCAAACAGTCGGTATGCTTACGATGTTTATATTGAAGGAGACTATCAGGAGAATGTTGGTGTAAGTTGTAACGTATGATTTTGCAATTGCATCGTTTACAGCCCAGGAGATTCTGGAGAGCCTTAAGGACCGCTGGTTTCAGGCAGACAATCCCCCAGCAGACCAGCTGCTGAATGAAGAGGAGTTCCTCTCCTTCCTTCACCCAGAGCATAGCCGGGGCATGCTTAAGTACATGGTCAAGGAGATCGTTCGTGACCTGGGTACGGTAACCCCTTGCCATCTATGGTTGTGTTTTGAGGACAATTGAACAACTCAGAATGCGGACCTAATCCTAAACCTAGCCTGACACTGATTAGCAGTACTAGCCTTTGATGAAGACATGCAGCCATCCATTTGGGAAAACCTCCCACCCTGTTAGCCTTACACTGATCTACAGTCCTAGTGCCATGGATCGGACTCTATAGCAGGGCTCACACATGGCCATTAATAGACATACAGTCATTCAGAGTTACTACCTGAAGCGTGAGTATTTTGGTTATGGGGGTGGTAAAGAGGCCGAAAAACAAGCCAACACTAGAACTAGAGCAAAGATCGTGACACCTGTCGGCAAATTCCGTCCGTTTTGCCTCTACTCTGTGTACCTGACTCTTGTAAATTGTGTGCAGAAAGTTTACCTAGCCATTTTTGGGGATATGACAGATCAAGATGGCGACAAGAAGCTGACCCTGTCGGAGTTCATCTCCTTGCCGATGGGTACCGTGGAGAACCAGCAAGCCCAGGACGTTGACGATGACTGGGTCAGGGAGAGAAAGAAGGAATTCCAGGAGGTCATTGATGCCAACCAAGATGGTATTGTCACAATGGACGAGCTGGAGGTAGTGCTTGCAACTTCAAACAAGACATAACATGTCCTAACATTTTCAGGTACAGCCAGTCCCCAGGTAATAATCGAGATCCGTTCCCTGAGTCTGTCTTTAAGTCGAATTTGTAGGTAAGCTGGAAAAATAACATAGTGCACAATAATAATAATTATACAGTAATAATTAAAGTAAGTACTTACGGTACTGCTGTGTACCACAGGCCGACAAACTGCTGAAGCCAGGCAGTGTTTTCAGAAGCGTCACAAAGTAGTGCGTGCATTCGTTATTACAAAGTATAAGTTTGAGCTGTCCATAAATCGGACATTCTTAACCCGGGGACTGCCTGTACTAATCAGAGCTTTTTAAAAATAATTTTGCATTATTAATGGTAACATCAGACCGACTTGCCGTAATAATATCTGCTTATCATTTGACTATTTAAAGTATAGTATAAATATAAACTGTGAACTCTAATCATCGGCCAGTTGAGTTTTTGAGCTGTTGTTGATGTGGTTGGTTTCCTCCCTTTTCTCAGCCAAGGGCTTCTCAGGTGGTTTTCAATCCATCTGGTCATCTAAAATAACACCCTAAGCAGATTACAGCGGCTATTGAGGAAATTACCCAGGATGCATGTTGCTTCAGTGTCTTCTCTGACCTTGTTGTATTTTACACTGTCCCGCAGGAGTACATGGACCCCATGAATGAGTATAATGCCCTCAATGAAGCCAAGCAGATGATTGCTGTGGCTGATGAGAACCAGAACCACAATTTGGAACTGGAGGAGATACTAAAATACAGTGAATACTTCACGGGTAGCAAGCTGATGGACTACGCCCGCAACGTGCACGAGGAGTTCTGACGGAGCCCTTCTGTGTTTGTCCTCCTTGTGAGCCCCTCATCTGTCCAGCAGCTGAATGGAGCTTCCACCCAGCCTGGCCTTCGCGGGGAGACCCCATCATTGCAAAGACGCCGCGGCTTGAGGCGTCACTGTACGCGTTCAGCCTGTCAGCTCTGTTGCTCCTTGAGGCTTCTCAAGGTTCAGTTTGAGACGTGTGTCCTATTCGGTCTGCCTTCCCATCTACCTCTGCAGTCATCTTTCATTGAATTGCATGGGCTGCTGTCCTTATTATTAATTGATTTCATACGTTGTGCCACCAAATACATTTCCCATCAGGAGATATGTTTGTATGTATATGTATATACATGCCTATGTATTTCTCTGGAAAAAAACATATGAGGAATTTTCTTGAACCTGTTTGCTACAGTTGAGGTTTTGTTGATAGCACACAGATTATGTGATTGGTTTATTTAGTTTGGCATATGATATCCATTCCCATGCGAGAATTCTTTTCTAATTGCATCAGCTTAAACAAGTATCCTACTGGAGGACATTGTAAAAGAACGGTCGACACGCAGACATTATAAATTAGTCATGATTGATTAACAAAATGTTAAGTGACCCTATTTAAATTTTAAATTTGAAGGTATGTGAGGATCTGTACCCCGCTTTTTCTAATCTCAGAGATGCAAGATATGGACTTGGGAAAATGAGGAACTGGTTTAGTGCAGGGAAGATGAAGAAGATGACATGGAAATGACAGGAGTGATCCTCTTTGTGTTGCAGTTCTGCGTTTACAGAACAAAACTGAGATGCATATCTTGCAGAATTGTCACATTCTCTGCACACATCCATGCCTTTACGCCTGACTATATGTGTCGCACCATCAGCTGCTAAGCAACCTTAGAAATTAGTGACAGAAAGGGGGGGGGGGGGTATAATTAGGATTTAGTAACTGGCTCAGAGGGATAAGTTGTTTCCCTTGACACAATATAGATTCTACTAGAGTTTTACACAATTGAACTATTGTCTTATTTTTGCTTTATATAAATTCTAAAACACTGCTTTTGGGAGTGTTTATGGATTTCATTAATCTACTGGGTGAAATTATGAATGTGGGATTTGGGCATATGACTGAACAGTACAGTGACATGCAGATTGAATTAAATCCAAAATCAGTCTTAACTTCCTGTGCTCATTTTTTTTTTAACCCGCCATGCAATATGTAGAACTCCTAAAAACGTCAGTCATCCCATCAAAAAGAGGAATATTGTTTGTCTCCAGTTTGTTAGTTTTCTGTGGTAATTGGCCCTTGTCCATTCAGGCTGTGGGTTTAGGAAAAAATGTACTTATTTATTCTTCGATATATATGTGTCAGTCCCAGGGAACAAGCAGGATGTCCTTTCTCTGAGCACAGCACAGGTCCAGGTGGCTGTTTGGATTGTTAGTTAGGGAGGTGCCCAAGATGTAAATAATGTTACTAATCAAAGGGTATTCTGCACATTGTCAGAAAAGCTGCTCCGTGTCATTGGTGTTTTTTTGAAAAACGCTAACTATTAGCAGGTAGACAGCTTTCCAAGTTACCTTTCCATACAACTTAGTCACCGTCCAGAATTAATATATGGTCAGTTGTCTGTGGAGTCACTTTGTGTCCATTCAAAAGGTTTTTTTTTTTTGGATATGATGACCCGATTGATCACTTGATCAGAAATATATTTCTCAATTTCCTGCTCTGTATATTTTGATTTTCTTATGCTTTGGTGCTTAATTGCATTGTATTAATGCCTTGGTTAGCATTTTCTAGAATTTATGTATAGTCTTTGGTTGCATTCTTGCTGAAATGACACTTATCCTGTGGAAATGTACTGAATAATTGGAACCAGCATCTAAACGTTTTGCTAATTTTATGGCTGTTTAAAAGCTTGTCTGGTGAATGTAAAGCTTCTCTAAATTGCATTGTATTACAAAATTTAAGGAACAATAAATTTCTTACCAACCTCTGTAGTGTATTTCAATGTTGATCAAAAGGCATTACATTAAATATCAGATTTTGTTGAACTGGAAAAACTGTTTCAATTAAGTATCAATTTCTTCAGGGTCTGTAGACGTTTAAGGCTGTCCATTCCTGCAATGTATTTAATTTTGTACTTGATTAAAAGTTGTGCAGAATTTATCGTGAAATTCAGGGACAGACTGAATCATTAGGAAAAACTAAATAACCTGGCAATTTGGGTGCATCTTGACCCTTATGCTTAACAACAAAATGTCTTCCATTCTTAGCAACCCTCCTATAAATACTGAAATCACTTTACACTTATTGTTTCTGCACACACACACACACACACACACACACCAATAAGCCAAAACTTTATGACCACTTCCTCATGAGCGTGTCAAGGTCTGTGATATATGATGCAGAATGTTTTACATATCCATATAGGGTTGCATGCCTATCTCAAATAGTACAGAGTACATGATATGGGATGCCAATGCCAGCCAATCCATGAGTCATGAGAACAGTGGGCAGATGGTAACATTGGGCTGCTTCACAACAGCAACACCAAGGGCCTCTAGCACAAAGTCTACCAGCGCACCCACCATACAATGACCTTGAAGAGGAATATGAAGACCGTGACTCCTAGACAGATTGCTAGTTCATCAAAGTACAACCATACACTGGGTGTTTATCAATATGTGTACTTGGCCATTCTTGTGTTCTCATGTACCTGTGTGATGTCATTTTTCACTGCCAAAGTACACTTCCGATACTCAAGAACAGAAGCACAGAGGACGGAAAAAATGCCTGGATGTTTTTCTTTCTCAGCCCCAAATATCAACGATGTGTCGGTTGCATCCACACCAGTGAGAACAATCTCATGATTCATTGTGTCCCAAGTTCGTTCATGGGAGGCAAGTTAGCAAGACCGCTTTTGCCAAGAATACAAGTACGTTCTAGTCCATATGCAAAAGTAAAATAAGTTCCTCAATGAATTCTAGGCAGGAGCAAAAATTTGATAATCTACAACGAAGTCGCAAACCCAACTGTACGTGTGGTCCACTCCATTAGGGGGAAGTGTCTGGGATTAGGTGTAGATGGGGGTTGGTGGCAAGAGGAGGACCATGATATCATTGCTTTTCCAGCATGATGGCCACCTGCTTCAACCAGCCCAGTGCCATGGAGATCGAGTGTTAGTGTCTTAATGCAGACGTGGGGTTGAATTATGGCCACCATCGAGGGGGTACAGGAGCCCAGGTAGATGAGAATGGGGATCACAGGGATGGAAGCGCTACTTCATTTGGAGCTAATTGGCAGGAAGGGTACACTGTCATTTCAGCTCAAGCAGCCTGCATAGCGAGAGATGCAATAATACTCAGGAGAAATAAGACCCTAATGTTTATAACCTCTCTTCTTGGATTAGGTAATATCTATCTGCACAAAACATCAAGAAACCACTGACACTAAGGTAAAATAAAGGTATGACTGTATCGACTTATTTATATAGTAAATGCATTTTATAATTTACATTGCTGATATGCTGGTGCAGTGGTTAGTAGTGTTGCCTCCCCTGGGGGACTAGGGTTCAAGTCTCCACCATGGCTGTGAGTTCACATGTTCTCCCCATGTAGCCGGGGGGTTTCCTATAGGTACTCAGGTTTCCCCTTGTACTCCAAAAACATGCTGAAGTGAATTGGAATCGCTGATAGGTGTGACTGTGTCTTGTGCTGGGTTGGTGCACCATCCTGGGTTGTTCACTGGCCTTGCTCCAGACCCTTCTGTGACTCTGAATTGGACAAGTGATTACAGAAAATAAGTAAGTAGATGGATGGATTTATTGATCATCTTGTGCTGAATTTGAAAAACATATTTACTTGGTTCTCCAACAGCTGCAGGAACATTCTCTGTTTGTTAAAGGGGAGAAATGTGAGTTTCATGTCCAAAGCCTAACCTATCTTGGTTATATTCTCACCCCAGGAGAGGTATCAATGGACCTATAGCTAAGAACGCTGCGGTTGTAGAATAGTCTTAAAGTAACATCGAAGACAGCTAACTTTATAGAAATCCCTGAAGAAGCCGATACTTAAGGGGCAGTGTGTGGCTCAATGGGCTAAACCTGTGCGCCTGTAATCAGAAGGTTGCTGGTTCAAGCGCAGCCTCAGCACATCTGTAGGTCCTTCAGCAAGACCCTTAACCCCCAGCTCCCCGGGCTCTGCCACGAGTGGCTGCCCTTCGTGGACAACTTACTCTGCAAAGAGCAAGTTGAGGGAGATGTAAAAGAGAATTTCCCCACACAAACAATAAAGGTATCAGTTATTATTGAACAAGTTGTTGTGGAACAGGTAACAGAACAAGTTAGTTGCATGAACAGAGTGAATTCTATTTATTTCTGTTACCAAACAAAACTGTAACTGAAAATACAGGTACAATCGGAATTATAGGCTGTGGGTTCATGGAGCGAGTCAAAGATAATTTTAGAGATCAAATGCTAATTAAAATAATGGAACAATGTAGTGGGACAGAACTGTTGGTAATAGCAGTCATGAACCTGGAGAGCGTCAAGTGTTATTCAACAGTATGTGCGAGCCTAATCTTCTGGGATGAATCCTGTCATTTACAAAAACATGGTGTGTTCCCAAAACAGATTAAAACTGTCAATAAAACCAATCACAGCTTGGGAATAGGACCTGAAATAAAATATCTTTCATTCATTTTCAGAAATTCAACAAAAGGTAAAATCATCTTTCAAGATCTCTTTTGTTTAACCTCTACATGCTTCTATTTGACTGTTACAAGGCAGCAAGCTTAATTACCACAGCTATGCTGATGATACCCAGATCTGTTCTCCAAATGATCTGAGCCCTATTGATTCACTGTGTGATAACCTACAGCTAATTAACATCTGGATGGAGCAAGATTTCCTTGAGTTAAAGATAAAACTGAAATCATACGATTTCACAATAAATAAAACATTTTTAAAATCAGAGGTTTTTATGTCAAAAACAGACCTGGAGAAACTTGCCCATGTCATCATTTTCAGCAGAGTAGATTACTGCAATGCTATTTTCTCAGGCATGTCCAAAAAGCGTAAGCCTATTTAAGGGTCTTTGTCCCGTCTCATTCGGTCCAGACCCACTCACTGTCTTCAGTCAGCTCATTTGGCTTGGTAGGTCAGTCCTGGCACACAGCTTTCCAGTCTTTTTGGGGATGGGCTCAGAGGTGACGGCCCAAGGCAAATTTTTCAACCACCTGTTGGGAGTATGCTGGTTAGGCTAGAGCCAATGTTATATAACCTGTAACAGAAGACTGAACTGAACTTGTACTGTTTGGTCATATAATGCATCCTCTCGTGCAACCACTGAGCAGCTGTGGACAGCAATCCTGAGCGGGCCAGGATCTCCATCTTCAGGGTGCCATAGTCCTCAGAGGGGATCCAGACTGGGGCATGGTAGGCAATCCTAGCTTCCCCAGTAAGCGGTGGTGAAGAACCACATTATCTGTCTTGGGTTACCTTGGTGTAGCTGCTTTGTTGAAAATGCTGTAGTTGATTCAGTCCTATTGGGTTAAATCTGGTTCTTAAGATCACATATAAAAACATCTGAGCAACTTTGACTTGTCAAGTTGGGCTAAAGTCTTGTAGGCATGTACCGACTTGTAGGCATGTACCGACTATTTATCCTCGTCAGTGTTTTTGCTATTACTTTAAGCAGACTGAAAATGTCCATTATTATGACTTTGATGCTGTAATTAATGCAGAAATCCAGGTGATTCAAAATGGTTCGCAAACTCTCTTGCAGCCATATGCAGTCGACCCTTCTGCATCGTGACTTCCAATGTATGGCAGGGTCAGCACAAGAAATTCAATGGGAATTTTCTGGGAGTTTTGCTAATGCCACAGACACACAATTTAGACACACGACTCATAAATGCATGAAAATATATGTACAGTGCCGCTGTGGAGGACACCAAGCACGATACCTTGCAGTCATCTCTCTATCTTATGTTTCTGGTATCTTTTTGCTTTTACCAAAAAATATTAAGTGGCTTTTCCAGATCGCAGGGACCTGCATCCCCAGCCCGCGCGATGTCAGAGGCTTGACTGCACAAAGAATCGGTTAACCTTCAAACAAGTGGCCTTCGCTAGGAAAAGTCATCTATGGAAGTAAATACTGGTTTTAAAGAAGACATCTGATGGAACTTCGAAGCAGAAGGATGCTCCACAATTCTTTGTGAGAAACACTGCGGGAGGGAGTCCAAGAAGCTGACAGACAAGTTGACATTATTAGTTTTTTACCCATTTTATTTACAGTGCCATATTAAAGTGTTGTTTCAGATGTAGTAGTTTTGGTTTATTAAGGTAGGGCGTATAAATTAAACAACAAGAAATGTAAACTTGTTGCATTCCATTCTTCTTTAGTACTTAAAATTTCCTGTTAGAAGCTAAGAGAATCATTACTACTAATTTTACCACAGTCTCCCTCCCTTCCTAAACACCCAAATACTGAAGGCTGGTGACTACGAAGGGGACAAGCAACTAGGTAGCTCACTGACTAATCAGACAGCTAAAAGGTAAACATTACAGCTGAGACATTAAAGCGGTACACTGGTCCACCTGAACAGACCAGAAGATTCATATTTCCCATGGTTTTCTTAAGATGGAAAAATAATCGCCATGTTTTTCTTTGGGTCTTGAGAGACGCATTCAGTCAGTTACAAACTAACACAGCACAAGCCTGTTAAATTTACCCCCGCAGCAAAAGACATGATGAAAGATTAGTACGACTCACGGTCCCAGAATATTAAAAATGATGTGTCAAAACAAAAAAGACCATCTCAAACAGAGACTGCAGAGTCAATAGAGTTTGATGTAACCCGCTCCTCCCCCCCACACCAAACACCCATAAACTACAATTCTATAGTACTGTTGTATTCTTTAGTGATTTAGCTACTCCCTTACCAATCACACCATTCTTACAGTCTACAGATAAACATTACAGATGTAAACAGTTTTTAAACCATTCTTGCAGAAAAGTCAAAGCCACAGTTTTCTTAACGTTATGTAACTAAACATTGCAAATGTGGTTATTCTCTAAACTGCAAGCAGGCATATGCGGTTAAGCAGTTAAGATAAATTCATTTTAAGAGGGAGATTTTTTTAAAGTGAGATTTTTAGTTTCATTAAAAACAAAAAAAACCAAATATAAAATAAAAATAATCACCTAAGCGACTGTAGATGAGGATTGTAAATGGTTAAGTTGCAAAAGATTATAGCTTTGAGGTACAATGAAATGTGTACAATTAATGATAAGTGATAATAAAGACAAGATTTTTTCTTGTCTCTTCACAACATGTGTGTCAAAAGATGGATATAATGATATATTAAGCGCGGTGTGATGCCCTAAAGCTTTATACTTTCTACATACAAAGTTAAATGTTTATGACATTGAAGGTTTTTGTATCTTGAGTTGCATTTTACCACACAAGGTCACTGGATTCTGAAACCCTTCCAGCAAATCCAAAACTGCTTCCTTTCTGAAACAATACAGAGCTACCGGTTACATAATGAAACTTCTCCATAAGAAAGTGGTTTGTGTACTATAGCGATGCAAAAATTGCAGTCACATGCAGTGGATAAAAGTTCCATGAGAACATAAAATCTCCATTACTTTCTGCTACTTTTGTTGCAAACTACCATTCCAAAGTTAACTTTGCTCATCGATTACAGATTTACTCATAACACACGTTTCTACAGTTTCCATTCCTTCAAACACAGAAGCTTTCAACTACAGAATTCAAATACTTTCTTTTTAAAAATTTTAAGTTCTGGGGTGACTTTTTGTACCCCTTTATGATGTTTACTAATTACGTAGTCAGAATAACACCTTAGTATGAACTATATGACATCATAAGTTAAAATGCATCAGGAGTTCCATGTGACTATTCCTTAAAAATCTGGGGCTAAATCTGACACATTAAAAACAGCGAATGATTTACTACTTCCAAGACATGAATATGGGGGCCGCCGTGATGGGCAAATTGCATTTTATGGCTTAGGTCAAGACTACACAAAGACAGCAAGCAATAAAACACTAAGTGACATCAATACACGATGAAAGCAGGGCAGCAGGTGGAAACTATAGACTCACTCAGAGTTTGTGGAGAACACAAGGACAGAGGCCTTGAACTGCTTATGGTATCTGGCTCCCTTTCCTCCCAGTAACACATCTAAAACACAAATAATGGACTCCATTACATAGAAAGGCTAATGTGCTGAGCACTTACTATGTCACAAAGGGTTCAATCTTGTACTTATTAAACATCTGCTTTCACACCACGACTTAAGCCATTTATTAGTTAGACTAGACATAAGAGTAGAACTAAACGGCTTTGTAAAACAACAGTATGGTCCTGTCCACCCATCCGTCTGTCTGTCTGTCTCTGTCAGCCGACAATTATCCTGGACAGGATCACAGAGGCTTGGAGCTTATCCCAGGCAGCAAAGGTCAGAGGGACACACTCTGGCAGGACACCCAGTCCATCAGAGGGCTCATAACACACAAACACACGACCTCCACAAGCAATTTTGGGATGCTAATTAGCCAAACTGCATGTCTTTGGACTGCGGGACGAAACCGGAGCACCCGGAGGAAACCCCGCGCGACAGGGAGAACATGCAAACTCCACACACACACAGCGGAGGAGGGACCCGAAGGCCCCACCCTGGAGGTGTGAGGCAACAGCGCCACCCACTGACACCCACTGAGCCAGCGTGCCACCCACCAATTTTGTTATTTATACAAATAAAATCAAATTAAAGCGATTAAGACTAATTGTTTAAAATATCAGTAATGGGAAGAAAAGCTCTGAGTCTAAGCAGAGCATCTTCAGAACAGGCTTAAAACTTCCAAGGATGCACTGTGCAGCTGAGTGGTTTTGGGTAGTGAGAAGCTGCAGGTGAGACAGCGCAGGTTTCTACACCTCATAGGTAAAGGTACTGTCTGTCCAGCTTGCGGTGACCCAGCTGGTAGCCAGCCTGGCCAGCAGCCGAACGAGCATAGGGCTGGCCCGGAAACTGGTGCTGGTACTGAGCCCGGGCCGCCGCGCCGTTCTTCGGTAGGAGGCTGTAAGAGGAGGAGTATGAGCCGCCAACATGACGGCCAGAGGAAGAGGAGGAAGAGGCGGCGGCAGACGAGTTGTGCAGCTGATCCACCGCCTGAGAGACGGAAGCCAAGGCTGCAGAAGCGGGGTAAGCATAGAAGCTAGGAGCTGAGCTGAAAATGGGCGCCTCCTGCAGGCTGAAAGAGGAATGGGAGGAGGCGGCAGCATGGTAGGCGGGCTGCCGGCGCAGGGACCCACCAGCCGTCCTGTCTTGAGATGTTATGGCAGATGGTTGAACCTAGAACAGCGGCACAGGTATTAAACCCCACTGTGTTATCTCAGGAGCCCAGGGGCTTATTAAGAGGCCTTACCTGACTCAGGTTGAGCGGCTGGGAGCGGCTGGCGATAGCCTGGTGGTGCCGATTGGTGCTCGAGGTCCCAGCGCTGCAAGGCTGATGAACGGCCCCCTTTTTCAGCTTACTGCAGGTATTTGGGGGCTGCCCTGGAATATTCCGGTGGGTGTGTTATTATGGCAAGCAGAAAAAAAAAAAAAAAAAAGACACTATTCTCTGTGCTACATGGCGCGAGGGAGTTGCCGGACCTGGCACGGCATTCTCTCCAGGTTGGGCCTTCACGGGGGGCACCATGACGGCCAGGGAGCGAGACGTGGTGGACGTCTCCACGAAGCTGGGCAGGTGCCTGGGGCTGAGGGGGCTGCTGGTGGAGGAGTCCGAGTCCTGCGAGTCGTGGACGGTCACGCAGCTGATAACGTTGGACCGTTGGGGGGCCCCACAGCTGTGATAGAAGGTTAGTGCAGTACAGCAGTTTGACCTTACGAGTCTTTGCATATGTGAAGAGCAATACTAAGCATATCGGTTGTCCGCTATACACTGTTACTGGACATAATGCTCAACGCTGTGCTCATGCCTAGGTAGGTGAAACTTCAAATATACAAAGTGGGAGGCTTGAGAGACTGTGGGGGGGAAAAAAACCCATTAATATACCAAAAGGTCAAACTCATAATCGCTAGGAACAGAAAAAAAAAATATAGGACACATCGAATAGAGCTATTAACTACACTCAGTTTCACTCGCCTCATGGTCCCTACTAAGCAAGCTTACCTGACCGTAGGAAACTTCCGCTCATCCTCATCCTCCGTGTCACTGTGGATTGTGATGATACTGACAGCAGGACTCGGAGTGTCTGAGATGACGATCGGCTGAGACAGGACGGCGTTGAAAGCTGGCGAGTTCAGCAGCGGGCTGTTGTGCACAACATGGGCACTGGGCTGCAGCAGAGACTTCGGCCTGTAGGCGTCGATGAGCGTTAGCGAGCCGAACGACCGTATATGTACAAACCATCGATACAGTTATTCTGATCTTTAAGGAGCAATTCACACCCCTCATTGATAAGTTTCATATAAGCAAAAGGGACGGAATAATACGGCAAGACAGTGGTTCTCAAACTATGGTATGTGCACTAGGGTGGTGCACATGCTCCCTCTAGTGGTCAGAAGAGGTATGTCTTTATGGGGACAGAATAGTGGTATGCAGAGAGTCTAAAGTCTTCTAAAATGGTACACAGTGTAAAATGTTTGAGAACCACTACACTAGACAGTTAACCTAGCTCTATCCTGTCAAAAATCTAGAAGCGTGTTCAAACGTGTGTAACAGGCATTGTGTGTGTATAACGAAGGCGAGAGGAGGTAACCTTGCTCTGCTGTCAGGGTGCCGCACTCGGCCCCTGGGCCCCAGCTGCCCGCCTTGCTGTGTTCTGGCATTGCTCCCGCCCATATTGAGAGACTGAGAGGAGCCCAGGTGACCACCCAAAATGGAGGCGTGCTGTGGAACGTTGTTGTGCTGCCCGCCGTGACAGCCCCTGTGTGTTGGAACCACAAATGACTTACAAGTCAAATCACGGAAAAAAAACAGTTTAGTTCAGCTATGGGAGGCTGACTGGTTTTAGTTTTGTTGATGGCAATTAACTTGCCACAATTACGGTATCAGTTGAATGTCTGAGCCGACCCAAATAAAACTGAAACTTAACAGTATATTTAAAACTATACAGCTATTTTCCCTATGAAAAATAAAAGTGATATTCAGCTAACCCAGGAAGCAAGGTACATCCTGGGTGGCATTCCAGTCTCACGCAGTATGGGCAACCAACAGGAGTCAAACCCACATGCCTGAAGGTATGAGGCAACAGCGTTACACCCTCAGAGGGCAACATATTACCCATAAATAATCCAATCAGCTGTGTGTGGATTTTGCATGTTCCTCTGGCATTGTGTAGGTTCCTTCCTGCTACTCCTGTAGTCCAAAGACATACAGTTACAGGCTAAACAGCATCTCTAAAATGCCCACAGTGTGTGCCTGTGTAGCTGTGCGTGCATATTAGTCCTAGAATGGACCAGCACCCTGTCTATGGTGTACCTCTGTATGCTCTATACTGCCTGGGATGAGCTTCCAGGCCAAGTTCAATGTGTAAAAAAACGACACGAATTAATCTGGATTCAACTAATGCTAAGAAAGTGTTTAAAAAAATATATATATATAAAAAATTCAGCCAAAGATTTTTGAGTTTACTGACTCCTTTACTAAAGATTTTTTTTTCTTATGAATTATCCTAAAGTCTTGGAGTCTTTTTAATTATACAATGAAGCAGACAAATGACAGCACTTGCTACCATGCACCTGCCCACCGCACTGCACTGCACTGCACTGCACTAACCTCCAGTTGGGGACCTGCTGGGAGGAGGTCTCGGACAGCAGCGCCCCTAGTGGCGAGTCAGTGATGACTGACTGTGAGGGATTGTGGAGGGCCACACCGGGCATCTGCTGCCAGGTGGATGGGATGAGTATCTGCTGAGTGCCAGCCGGCCACGTCTGCTGAGGGATACACACAAGGGCAAGTAGAAGCCGTCAGCAACCACCAATCAGTCCGCATCATAGCCGGGAAATGGAAACGTTTGCAACAGGCTCTTCTGGAGCAGAACCTGGCATATTAACACAAAGGGTGTATATCACTGACACATGTTTATCGGGGGCTTGTATGTGTGCAGTGCAAGCGAGTAGAAAGCCACTTTTTTTATCCAGCACGAGCCAATAGTTAGAGCAAGCACAGGCATGACTTGCACATGCACTGCAATGCCTGGACGGGACACAGACAACGGGTCAATTCTCTCCCTACCACACTCCACTGGGTCACATGACCCCTCCCAATACTGGGAGGAATGGGTAAAGAAACACAGGAGCCATTTTTTTTAACGCATTACCATCAAATGCAAGATGCCAGCAGGATGCCTTATAAATAAACTATGCATGTTTTTCCATATCCTGCAATGAACCACACACTAATGCATTCAACAAATTTGAGGTGTTACATATTACAACATCTTTTGTTATTTATTTCTAATGGTTTGGGACTTGGTGACAACCTTCCAAAAACATCAACCTGCAGAAAAGAGTTAAATAAAAGTGAGGAACAAAAGGAACTAGATGGGGAAAGTGAGGAAAAATTAATACGACTGGTCTCAAATATAATGAGAATGAAGACGAAGTTCCTCTGATTGTTCAGCTTTGCCCTGGAATACAAAAAAGGCTTGACAAGGTACCTAAGAGAAAGATGAGGTTAAGCACATTCTGGGGATCCTAGAAGCATAGAGCTCGGAAATAAAATGGGTTAGACCAACGAGAGGCATGTGTCCGGCTTGGGATTGGGACGCATTGAGATTGGCAGTCTTTTGTTTCCGTTCAGTCAGGAAGCAAGCATTGGTACTGCATTTTTAATTAACAGGTATGCTAAATATAGCACTCAAAGTTTTCCAAGTAAAAAGAACATTGGTGTGCAGGGGTTTTTCTATTAAGTCATAAGTTCCTCAGTGAGGAGGGGAGGGTTTTAGGGAGGGGCATGGACATGAGAAGCCACAAGCAAAGCGCAGACCAATCAGCACATGCGCCCCATGCCATATGGGGGAGGAGTCTGGAGGGTGGGATTAAGGGAGGGGGCGGGGATTGCAAGGGGAGCAGGACCCATGGCGTCGCTTTACCAGCATGGTGGCAGTCTGCTCCAAGAGGGCAGGCCTTCCGGCCCCACAGCCCAGCGCCAGGGGGACCGAGTACTGGGGCGCCACTGCCGCCATATGGGGGTGGAGTGTGGCCACCATCAATGGGGTGCAGGAGCCCTGGTGGAGGAGGTCATGGTGGAGAGGAGGAGGACGGGGAGCACGGGGGGGAGGATTAAATAACTTGAAAAGTTTGGCGGGAAGAGGGTCGATGGGTATGTCTGCCGGCTACCATCAACATCTGGCTGTAAGGAAAAAAAGGAGTCTGACGTGTAGGCCTTGGGATTTACTAAATGTACCGTTCATACTAAAATCTTCATCTCATAGTATATTACAGTCAGCCCTCGTGCATTCGCGCTTTTGTGGTTCGCGAATTCAGAGATCTGCAAAAACTTAATTGGAACTGAACTTATTTGCATCTACGATTTTTTCGCACATCTGTGAAATCCTCGAAAAGCCCTACAGAAGTGTTTAAGTTTAATTTTCATAGTAATTTATAAGTTTTCATGCTTTTAAGTGTAAAATTGGTAAGAAAATTTTAGTTAATGAAGATTCTACTGTGTTTTTGAGGAAAGTTCAAGACATACAATATAAATTAGTTAAAAAATCCCTTAAACTTGGCTTTCTTATGGAAACGTTCCTTTTTATGTACATACTGTACTGTACCTTTACAAGATGCGAATCCCATTCACAAAGTTTATTCCCTTTGGAACGCTAATGGTTACATAAATATTAGGAAATAGTTAAATTTACTATAGACGTTAATGTAAATTCAACACACAAAAATTATAAATTTCTTGAAAGCTACTAACGTTTACGTATACAGCAAATGCGTCCCGGGTTTCCCTCTCGAGACGCATTTGCTATAAACACTGAAAGGGTTCGTTTACTCATTTTACCTTATTACCGTAACCATTTTTAGTGACTCCTCACATCCGCGAATCCTCCTCATTCGCGATGGGTTCTGGAACCTAACCTCACGAGTGTCCGAGGTCTGACTGTACTGCGTTATCATATATGTTAATGTAGAATAATTAAGGATTAATAACTTCAATGCAGCAGTAACTTCTGTTTTCATCAACTAATTCTTTTTGTGGTACTTTGCATGGTGAATAGTGAAGGCTGGTGTTTTCCTCCCCAAAACAGGAGCTCCTAAACTTAGGAAATGCAACAATACACTTAAATACTTGAAGTATTCTTGATCAATAAAAGCTGTAGGTTTGCATAGCTGCCATGGCAACCCAGTTCCAAATGAGTTCATGCACTCCGCAGATGGTTAATATACAGTGCAGTGTATATTTACGATGTCAGACTAAGGGATTTCAATGAATGTAAATACTGTGCCACTCAACAAAATTAAGTATCTATGCTAATTTGCGAGTTGTGAATTGGAATAACATGTACACATTTTATTTGTGAAGTCAAGCACTAAATCCGTGTTTCCCAATCCGGTCCTCAGGGACCCACAGACAGTACATGTTTACTGGGAGCAGGGTGAGAACCAAAACCTGGAGCAACTGTGGGTCCCCAAGGACCAGACTGGGAAACACTGGACTAAATGATACTGATCGACAGTATAGAGTTACTAATGATTTTAAACTTCCCCTGAAGGTCCAAAGCTATTCAGAGTATGTATGTATGTATGTACACTGCCTGGCCAAAAAAAAAGTCGCCATTTGAATTTTTTGTAGGACCACCTTTAGCTTTGATTATGGTGCACATCTGTCATGAAATTGTTTCCACAAGCTTATGCAACATCTCACCCTTTATTTTCATCCAGATTTGCATTCATTTCTCACCGAGACCCTGTACTGACAAGTGAGTTGAACCACTTCATAAAGCCTCATTCAGCACATCTCGAAGACCTTCAATGAGGTTGAGGTCACAACTCTGTGGTGACCAAGTCATGCGTGAAACCCAATGAATCTTGGCATTCTTGTCCTGGAATATGCCCAGGTCAACAGGAAAGGAAAAATCCATTGATGATGGATGGAGGTGTAACCTGGCCATTCAGTAGATTCAGGTACTCAGCTGACTTTACTTTATTGCTGCATAACGTTGCTGAACTGTAATAATGATCCAGTTATTGGCTCTTAAGTATTTGCTGATATAAATTCAAATGGCAACTTTTTTTTTTGGTCGGGTAGTGTATGCATGCAAATATGTATGTATTATGTATACATATGTATGGCTCACAGCTCTAAGCCTATCTGTAGTGAACACAAAAATACACATTCCCAGTAAACCGATCCACTTAAAATACCCGACCTGACTTGTTAATCGCTAGCTTCGAAGGTGGAGTACTCATCACCACGAGATGTGGCTCTGAATACTACAACCAAGGTTGTTACATGATTTGTACACAGACAAGTCAAAGCATTAGCAAAGTCACACTCCTGTTTGAAAATGCCATTTGTCTATTTCACAGTCACAATGCAGCACACAGACTGGGTAGGGTGCGGGGGGAGCTGTGACAGGCATTGTGGTGTAATTGTAACCTGACAAAAAAAAAGCAACATCTTGCAAATACATCTTAGGACCTTTATACAAAGGAAGCTTAAGTATAATGCATAGCACTCAGTCCATAGCAGATCATCAAACTTGAAGAAAAAGATCCTTCATCTTAAAAGTCATTAGTCAGTCCCAAAACACCTTAACCGTTGACTGCTGCTCTCTGAAACAACTAGAGCCTCCTTTTATAGAAGGACAGAAACATCAAATGACAACACATCCCCAGTGGAATTTCTGCCAATCATTTGACTGGCCAACTCTTTAAAACAGGAAACTTTTAGACTGCAAATCTGAAAGAGCAAAACTTTAATGTTCAATGGGAAAATAAAACAAAGGATGAAACGGGTGCCTGAAGCAAAGAGCGATTTTTTTAAACGAGTAGGTGTTTTTGTCGGGCCTTACCTGTGCGAGCATGCCTGGCTGAATTTGCAGAGGCTGGCTGGATTGGTTCTGGGCAACCATGGGCACAGTGTTGTCCATCCTCACTGGAAAACTGGGGTGCTTACTGGAGGACTGCAGTCCTAGCAACAAAAATACAACAGACCAACAAGGTCATGTGCTGCTGAGTATCTGTTTCTGAAATCATGTCACAGATGAAGCTGCCTGGAGCAGCATGACCTCAGTACTGCGTCACATGGGCAACGGGGCCGCCGGCACCTTGGATGGTAGGAGGGCACACGATGAGGGTCTGCTGGAAGGGCTCGGGTTGGGTACAGAGCTGGGGAGGCCGGGCTGGCAGCGGGACACTCTGCTGGGTGAAGCCTGGGATGTTGATGGTGGCCTGCTGGTAGAGAGCAGGCTGGTAGTTGAGCAGTGGGACGTTGCTGCTCAGGGAAAGAGATGGACCACCAGCAGAAGACACCTGGAGCAAAGTGTAAGACACAGTAGCTGTCAGAGCTGGCCTTTAAGAGCAGCAGCTGCCTTACAGACAGACTTTGCGCTTTGTCACATACTTGAATAGTTACTGACAGACTAATTAAGACCAATGATTCTCAGACTACGGTACATGTACCAATGGTAGCACATGAGCTCCCTCTAGTGGTATGCAAGGGTATCTCTGTATTTAAATGCCTGTCATAATGGCGGTACATGGAGAGCCTAATATGGTACGCAGTGTACAGAGAAAATACTGCTGACTAATAAGTGCAATTCCAAATGAAATTAGTTTTACCCAGCCAGGTCCTCCATTATTATAATGCAGCTACAACATTTCCACAGATGAATACCTGATTATGCTGATTGAGCTGGCTGCTGAAGGTAACTGTGAGGTTAGTGGCCGCCCCAGGCGCGCTGTTGCTAGAGAAGAGGTTCTTCCCATTGTCAAAGGCAGTGCATCGGCGCTTACATATCTCCATGTTCTGGAAACAGGACTTCACGCTGCGCATGGTAAGAAACATCACTAGTTTAACCAAAAACCTGAACAGAAATCACAACGGTTCTTCGCTTTCAACACACAACTGCAAAGAATAAAAGATCTAGATAAGCATGGGGAGGCAAGCACAAAGGCCGGATGGAGAATTATCTAGTGAGGCAATCTAGATGGGAGGGACTGAGCCTACTTACTGTGAGCTGTGCGGAAAATGGAGCAAGTGGGCCATGGTGACAAAGGAGTGGTTCAGGGTCTTCATGGGGGTGATCCGTTTGTCTGCATCCAGGGTCAACATCTTCTTCAGCAGGTCAATAAATTCCCTCCTATCAGCCTTCTCTGCCAGCATGTCAGTCCCTTCCAGATTGGTCATGTTCACCTGGGAGAGCCAATGAAGAACATTCAAAACCAAGGCAGGCTCAGGTCCCCACCCTTCCAGGTTTTTCTTTAAACCGAATATTGTTTATCACACGTATGTTTATATATTAATGTTAATTCTTTCACGATCCACAGTCAGAGACCTGCTTCTCACAGTCTGAAATGCGCACCATAGCAGGTGACAGAGGTGGAAATTTCAGGTTCAAAAAGTAAAAATCCAGACCAAGATTTTGCTTCAACCAACCAGTTGAGCATAAAGAGTCACAGTTAGGGCTGCTTGATTATGGCAAAAATAATAATCGCGATTATTTTGGTCAATACTGAGATCGCGATTATTTAGCATGATTACTCATTGACTTTGGAAATATCATGCATTTATTAAACTTTTTCAAAATGTGTCTTTAACAGTGGATTACCTTGAACTCTAAATAAAATTTAGTTGAGAAAGAGGCTAAAAAGGGGATAGAAAGGGGTGCGCTGGGGGTCAAGACAAAACAGGATCGTCATTGTGAAATGAAATGCAGCACAATAATCGTTTTATCTTGATTTATCTCTATTTTGTTGTGATAATCATTGGAAGTCAAAATTGTAATTGAAATTAAACTTCGATTATTTGCCCAGCCCTAGTCACAGTCGCAGAGTACTCAACTGGTTGGTTGAAACAAAATCTTGGTCTGGATTTTTACTTTCTGGACCAGAAATTTCCACATCTGGCAGGTGTTGTTTTTGGGACGTTAAGTCACACCTCACAAGTTAGAAATACAAAATGCTTTATGAAGGATAATTATGACTACAAAATACAATATCAGACCAGCTCTAACATCCATATACTGTCAAATTTAGGACTAACTGTAACCTATGAATGGGGAAACATCCTTCCCCATCCTGTTCGACCAGAACCAGAGTAGCTGAACATTATCAGCTTACTTTCTGATATTTGGGAAATTAATTCTATGGTTAATATGCCCTGGTGCAGTAGCAACATTCCTCACAGCAGACATACCAACATGACATGTCATGCCATTTTGCCCAGGCATGGAACTCTACCTGCATCATGTCGTCCAGGCAGTTAAAGATATATTTGCGAGCCTCCTTTGACTTTATGCCCATTTCTGCCTCATGTTCTGCAGGTGTCTATGTACAAAATGAAAACACATGATGAATGCAATCACACCATCAACACGCACTGGAACAACTTACAAATAAGATCACCGCAATTTATAAATTACAGGGCTATAATAAGCACAGAGAGAAAGAACACGTGCTAAATATCAGCAAGATTGAATTAATCCAATATTTCTTCATTACTAAGGACAATCCAGGTCAGTCAAAGTGTGTATGCACTATATGAGAGCCATATGATTTAACACTAGAATAATTTCAGCCTTAAAGAGAACTTTTACTTTCAGTCTCCAGAGGGGGTAGCTGGAATCAGGGCCTCTATTGAAGAAGCGGCTGGTTTTGGTTCCTGCACTCAGAAGGTACTCAGCCGGCAGCCCTTGGGTCTGGGAGATGTAACGGATCTGTGGCATAACAGTTACGACAAGCATCTCTAGTCAATATCTAGGATTAGCCCATACCAATCCTTTCGAAACACAGATCCAGAGAACACTAATGTTCTTCTAAGTCAATTTAAAGGTAAACGAAGGGAAAAGAACAGCACTTAAAAACATACAATATTAAAATGATGTTTGTAAGAATATGGTAGCTACTGCTTTCACATTATTAAGCACTGACCTGGTCATATTCGGAAGCTCCAGGGTACAACGGCCATCCGAGGAAGAGCTCAGCTATAACGCACCCCAGGGACCACATGTCGATGGCTTCACAGAAAGGAAGTCCCAGGATGATCTCAGGGGCACTGCGTTATGCACCACACAACAGAACCGTTAGCCGACACACAAGAAGCCATACCTTCAATATAACTGCATCACATAATCCGACCGCCCTGTTAAAGACTTCCTTTCCTATGAGGGAAGTTTATCATCGGGAAACTATTAGGGATTCAGACCCGTGAGCTTCAGTTCACAGCCCCTGGTATCCGAACTGAACTAAATAAATGCTGCCAAGTTAAGTGGGCAGCAAAACAATAAAGGGAACTACACCACTGTCATGCCCACTTGCCCTGGCATTCAAGGACTATCCTCAGTACACAAGGCTCACCGGTAATAGCGTGACTGAAGGTAGGTGGAGCAGACTGCCTTGGAGACGTAACTGGCGGAGCCAAAGTCGATGACCTTAACACGGAAGGGCTGGCGGACGGGGTCCACCAGCATGATGTTCTCAGGCTTGAGGTCAGCATGGATGAGGCCCAGGCTCTTCAGCTTAGTGAGAGCGGTGGCCACCTGCTGCAGCACGGGTCGGATGGACTTCAGCGGCAGTGGACTGAACTTGCTTTGCTTCAAGAAGTCGTAGAGGTTCTGCTCCAGCATCTCAAACACCAGACAAGTGTGGTTCTTGTGTTGGAAGCACTCAAGTGATCGCACAAAATTGAACTCGTCCGCGTTCTCCGTGCTTAGCAGGCTCAGGATGCTCACCTAAGAGAAGAAGAGGTTGCTGAAAATGAGCCAAATTTAACCTTCCAAAAACCTCAAGTGTTTCAGATAGGTCAGGGTTCCCCAAAAACGGTCATAGAGGGCCAGAATCCAGCACAGTTTGCACATCTGTTCGAGGAAATCCGAAAACTGTGTTGGATTCTGGACCTCCAGTACTTAAACTGGGAATCTCTGAAATAGGTGCTGAAAGACAGCCATTTCCATGTCATCGTTTGTTAAAGTACACGTACATTGGCCTGTGAAAGAGCTAACGTTTGTTTTGGAAGGTCATGCTGCTACATCTATTCAGGACATAAAATGACGCCCCAACGCTCTGGAAAACACTACCTATAGTATGTTCACTGGACCAAAGGAAGCAATTGTCAGGGTTTCTCTATGTTTTCAGTTACTGAATAAAGCTGTTGTAAGCAGTGACCATATGCAATAATATGAATGAGATTATCATTCCACTGACTTTAGTTGAGCAAGAACTGTGGTTAGTGTTATCGGAGAAGGGAGTCTACACAAACTATATGCATACCTCGATTTGCCCCTGACGGGCATACGACGGATGGTTCTTCAGGATCTTAATCGCCACGATCTCATTAGTGCCACGCTTCCAACACTTGGCCACCTGCCCAAACGTGCCCCGGCCTAGAAACTCCAGAACCTCATAGCTGTTGGACATGGAGCAAAGGATCTCATGCTGTACCAGTTGGTAGTCCCCTTCGCTGTGGGAGTTGCTACTCTTAGTGGTGGAGGTGGAATGAGCAATAGATTGGACGGTGGTTCCATCGCCGCCGACCCGGTGGGAGAGCGCGGGGGCAGAGAGCTCTTCCAGAATCTGGACACTGTCGCTGCTGTCAACCTCTTCATTTTTGCGCTTCAGATTGTGCTGCCTCTGGTAGATACCGCGAGACTTGGAGGAGGCGGCTTCGTTCACCCGGCAGCTCGAGGAGGAGGAGGAGGTGGAGGAAGAGGAGGACGAGGAGGAGGGCCCTGGGAGACTGCCTGTGCTGTCCGCAGCACGAACCACAATCTGCCCCCGGGAGGCCCCTGCTGGAGGGGGAATCAGGTTCGATGAGCCGTATGCAGCGTTAAAGCTAGAGGATGTGGGGGTGGCGGCATTTCCCTGAGAGGGGCTGGGCAGGTAGTACTTGCTCTCACCCGATTGGCTTGTTACATCCCATAAACAGTTCTCCACCTTCAGCTTTTTCACACAGGAAAAGGCACTGGAGGACACTGAAGGGGATGAAAAGACCTGAGCTTGGGAGGCCATCCTTACTGTAAAGAAAAATGGTGAAGACAAAATAAACAGAAAACATACGTTACAGATTCATATATAACAACGATCATAAAATCTTATGATCTTTATTGCAACATTGCATCTAGTATTATTTGATGTATGGAAGTAGATCGCAGCTACAGCGACCTTTGTACGACAGAACCTGCATTACAGTTTACATTCTACGTCGGAGTTGTAAATGTATTTTCAAGAACAGCGAAATCACCATCACACGTAACTGTTTGCTGATTACGAAAACAAAGTACGAAACCAAATGAAAGAAACCTAGCTAGTTTTCACTAATAACAAAGCAATAGTTTCGTCGTGACAATTTATCGTTTAATAAAAAGCGTCATCCCCTTATAAAATTTCACTCACTGTGCTGTATTAGATATTTACACTGATATTACGGACATAAACCATGACAATCCACAGTCCCCGAATTGAGGCGAAAGCTGCATCTATAACACTGTAGTAATTCAACTAACATAAGACACTTCAGCTACAGCAAAATCTCATCATTCATTCTCATCGTATCATTTAATGCGTTTGACGCATCTCTTTACAATGAAAAAGTCATCAGCTTGTTGTAAAATCTAGCTACTTACCATCTGATATTATTTCATCTCCAGACTGATGCCGGGTTAAGGCGGATAGACACCGTTTCCCCAAGCAGCATCTTACCCTGGAAAGGACAAGTAAACGATAAAAAGCCACATAAACGCATGTTCGTATTAAGCATACATCACGGTAGGTAGCTAGCTAAATAGTTTATCGGCGAGCCGTCGGTATTTGCCGTTAGTGTGTATAACAAAGCACAGGCAAGACTCGGCGACGGATTAACCATATAGATTAAAAAAATAACATAATAAACACGCATATAAACTATAGACAACGAGAAAACGTCTACAGCTAAATACCTGTATGAATCTTAACCTTGTACGTCCATATAATCATTCGTTTTTCCGGCTTCCCAGTTAGGCCTCATTGTTACCCCACGACAACGTTAAAAACGAAAAAAAAACGTGAATAAAGAAAATGGAAGTATCCCTAAATATTTAAACGACACAACGCGACTGGATATGTTTTAAACAAAAAACAACACGGTAAGCATCTACGTTAAACACAGTTAAACAATTGAAGGACCGACGTCAAAGTGGAAAAGCCCACATCCCCATTAGTGTCAAAAGTCCCATTTCCGATAACGTTACCGTAAACGCAAAAGCTTCTTCTTCGGTGAATTCACTGGTGGCTCGGTATCCCCGTGTGGAGCTCACTGCCATCTACTGTCCGTAAACAGTATCGCCGCGGTGGCCTCCTCACGACACACCCAGAACACCGTAATGACAATAGACACATCCAACCAAAAATCTTCCATCCGGTTTATTTTCCATACCATTAAGCTGAAAAGTTGTGAGCAGCGATATTATTATTATTACTATTATTATTATTATTATTAATAATAATAATAATAATAACAATAATAGTAAAGCTATTATTATATTATTATTGCTGATGTTTTGTTGCTGTTATTTCTTTCACAAGCTAAATATGTAAACTTCGCCCTTGATCACAGTTTACCCTTAGCTTTTTTCTTTTTCAATGTTAGCATGCTCGGGGAGGGGGGGGTGTTTGGCCAGCCAGTCGACCTTGGACCCCCAGAGGGTTTTTTTTTTTCGGTTCCTCCCTTCCAGTCTGATCTGTCTTAATAAAAATAACTTGTTGCAGAAATAATAATAATTTTTTTAACGTTTTGCTATTCTATAAGACCACTTCAGGAGGTGAGGGTGGTGAGGGTTTTTTCGGCATGTCATACAGTTACTGCTATGACAGACACCAACTGCCTTCTGGTCACAGCATTGCAGTGGCTGCAAAGAGGCAGCAGAAAAGAACTGAAATGTTTTTAGCGAATTAACAGTGCCAGAATGTATAACCAAGTATCAATATAGTCATTAATTTTAATTAATGGCATGATAGGTATTCATTACTGCTTTTGCAAAAATTCTTTAAGGGATGTGAGGAGATTATGTTTGGCTGGCTGAAGAGAAAAAAAGCCCTTACTGAACATATATCCCTTTAAGTCAGCTTTTGCCATTAGTACCACACTAATGCGAAATTTATTAAAAACAAGAAAAACCTATTAAACAGCTAACTAAAAGGACTCTTATAACCCAGACATAAAATTGCAACTGCTCACCTTGGGGTTTTAGCAAAGAATTTATTAAACATACAGTCAAACACTTTTATTCAAACCTCGCAATTGCCAGTTCTTTTCAATATTATAACTAGTGAGGATATAGATTTAGGCTCTCATAACAACAATAAACAGAAACAATGCTCAGAGTGAGCAAACAAGGAATAATATTCAAGTCCAGCATTAAAAAATTTAATTACATGGGATGACTCATTTGAAAAATATATAGCATATTGTCTTTTTTATTATTTACTTGGGTCTTGTGCTCTGTTGTTCTGATCCAGATCCTGGTCCACTTCTATTGGTATTCTCTGGTTACAAGTGAGGTGGAAACATGAATTGAGCATGGTCAGGAACAAAGTTCCTAAATATGTCTCTGTAAGTATCAGTAGTGCTGCCAACTGTTGCCTTAAGATCACTTGCTTTCCATACTTCCCATTCCGGTGTCAACAAACCCTTCAACTCCATTTGAATGGACAAAAAGAAACCAAAATAACATAGGATATAGAAGACACCAGAATTGTATGAATATTTATTTGAAACCACCAACAAATATTGCACAAAGATTTACACCTTAAAATACTCGAACACTAATGCATCTGTGTCAAGCATTGTTTACTAAAATGAAACAAAAGCGAAGATCTGGAGAACACAGATTGCACACTTAATCCGCGTATGGTAATCTGCATTTAGGGTTGTACAGTATCTAAAAGTGCCTTTTACAGCAAGTCTGATCAATTCCTACTTAAAAATACTTCATCTTACTTGGGGTGGCCATAATGGAATTTCCCAGTACAGATTTTCAGGCAACGTGGGCTACTGCAATAGTGTTCTGTCTTGTGTGTATTTGAGAATTAGCCGTTATTTACTCCCCGGCTAACCCAAAACTCGTCGCTCCGATTTATTTTACAGGTTGCATCATGGGCAGAAAGAGAACACTGTGTACTAGATGGGAATCTTAGACAGGCAGACAGGCTGTTCCCGTCTTTTCGGCTATTCAGTGTACAGTGATGCATAGAATTTAAATCTTTTTGCAATTGAGCTTGTGTTGCTAGTCTGTTTTTAATCCAAGTTTACTAAACCTACAAAAAGTGGGGCAGAAAATCCTCTGAGTGCAGAATGGTTAAAAAAATTATCCAAACTCCCATCTTGCAGGACACTAGAAGGTGGTAGTTACAAAGATGGTAATCACAAATCCCTGATTCAAGTGAAATGCTGACAAAACAGAGGCTGCACAGCTGGCTTGATCGACAACCTTTACACGCCTGTTTTTTTGCTTTCTGTACAGCACGTGAAATTAATTACACAAATTTAAGCCGTAATTTGGAGCTGGTGGGGTGTAGCATGAAGGAAATCTTCACTTTTTTTCTTTACTTATGAGCAAAGCCAATATATCACTGGTGACAAATCATATCAGATGCGTTCTGAATACCCATGAGCCAGCCTGTTTTTTCCTCATCTGGGCAGCATTCAAATGAACTCAAAGGTTCCCGGGGGGGGGGGGGGGGGGGGGGGGGGGGGGGGGGGGGGGGGGGGGGGGGGGGGGGGG
>JAODKC010000107.1:21899720-21942200 GCA_026777985.1 Mormyrops attenuatus
CCCAGTACCAGTGCCCTCCTCCCTTGAGTCTCACAGTTCCACCCTCTCCCATGTTGGTCGGTTTGTTTTTATCGTTCAATTTGGGGTAATAAGACAGCCCCTCAGTTTTGGTCTTCTCTCACTCCTGCGCTATGCTTCGCAGTACATACTTGACTGTGTAGGCAAAGGCCGCAAAGCCCACTATGACAAACAAGTTTGCCAGCGCTCCGCCGAGGAGTCCGTGATTGCGATTGGCTTGCTGGAGGCCAGGAGGGTTGATGGCGCCAGCAGCTGGGGGCAAATGCCCATTGAGGCCTGGGAAGCCATTCTGCACGTTGTGGGCCTCTCCATCGGGAACAACATCTGGGAGGGGCAGAGCTTGCGGTCGTGAGCTTAACTCCTCCTGGGCTTTCTGGTTCTGCTTGATCTCCTGCAGAAAAGCAGAAAAAACATCAGCACAGTATTCTGGGAGGTCTGTGGATCAAAACTTCAAAAAAAAATTTAAGTCAGTGATATGGCCACAGGGGTTCCGGCCCCAACTGAAACCTGATTGGCCTGTCCCCTGTCACTCAACAATTCAAAACATATCATTGGCTAATGACAACATGAGCCTCTGTATGAATTATGGTTCCTCTTATGTCACCTTAAAAAAAAATCCTAGTATTGCCTTTGGATAAAGTTTTGGGTGCTTAGAAAGAAATATCTGTCTGACTGCTGGAAAATCAGTATAAAGGAGATTAAAACCAGGTTAAGTTATAGAGAGTTGGGTGTGGCATATAGTTGAGCCTTCTGCATCGTGACTTTCCCCATTGTCGTTTCGATATATCGTTGGATCAGCATTAAATTAAATTGGGATTTTTTTGGGAGTTACTGCAAAAGCCACAGACAAAACACAAAAAAGTTTGTAAGCCATAAATCCACAAAAAAACACATACGGGGCTGGCTTGGAGGCACCAACAGCGTTTACAGCAGCCTCTCACATTATATCTCACGGTGATCTTTGTACCTTGCGTTTCCTTGGACCAAAAAACATTTGTGTGGCTTTTCCAGATTGCGGGGGGCCCACGCCCCCAACCCCGGCGACACGGATGGGTCGACTATTTCAAATGGCTAATCCATATACACACACACGACACCTTACGATCAAAATGTATATTTAACGAACCAGGATTCACATGCTTGGATGTAAACAACTGAACATTAAAAGCTGTAAAAACTCATTCTAGTGTATAGGTCTTGGGTGACAGGTACCTACTTCAACAACATCTGGAAACAGCTCACAGAAAACTTTGTCTTTGAGGTTGAAAGCCAAACTTTGGGCAGCAAGCTGTCTCTTCTGTCAGAGAAAAACACATACATTCAGCACAGGAATATGGAGGCCAGTTTGAGTCTACTGCCCACATTACAGTTGTTCTGCTTCAGTAAAATAAAGAAACCAAGAGGACATTTTGCACAAATACAATGTTTGTAGCAACTTATTTTATTTAGCAGGTGCTTTAATCTAAAAAGTTACATACAACTGAGACGGCAGGGTCAGCAAGAGCCTGGAACAGTTGGGTTAAGGGCCTCAGTCAAGGAACCCAACAGTAACATCACTCTGCCAACCATGGCTTTGAACCAATAACCTTTCGATCACAAGTCTTAACCTGCAGAGCCAAACGCCACTGCCAAACCAAGGACTGTTCAACATGTGAGCTGAATATCATAACTACTACACTGTGGAGACCAATGACAGAGTAAGTACTTGTACACTTACAGTGAAGTCTGAAGTTTCAATGCTGCCCAGTGTAGGACCTTTCTCTACCATAAAGCTTAAGAGCCCGGTCAGTATGGTAGACACCGACCAAGCAGGGTTCCATGTGTCAGGATGGAAGTCTGTAATGGAGAGACATAATCTGGAAGAAGGGGGAGGGGGAGAGAAGGGTCAAGGTCATATTATGTCAAAAGTTTTATCTATATGTGTAACGAGTACCAACTAACTCTCTGCTGATCAAACACCTCTAGGCTGATGGGGCTGGAGTGATGATCTCCAAGTGTCATTTGATAGCGATCTAGAGCAACTATGGGGCCCAAGAGCCACACCTCAAATGTACATAAACATATTTTCCATAACTATAAATATGTCAGCTGTTAATTACTCTACCCACAGGATAATGAATGATTATCAAGCCAGAAGAGAAGTCTCCAAAGCTTAAGATCTCTCAGTCCTTACCTTGTGTTGCACTTAAATCTCCCATTTGGTGTTATCATATAAATACTAGGAGGCTTAAAGGGAAATTCCCGTGGGAATATGAGTTTGCCGTGATAATAACCACCTTAAAAACAAAAGAAATTTATCTTTAAACACAGGAAAATCAATATAATAATAATGTCAAATTAAGATCCTTTTCATTTATTAGCGATACAAAGTTCTTAAAATGGCATGCCAATCACCAACTAAAAATTCTTCTCAATTCAGGATTAAATTACAGTACCACTGCAGTACTGTATTCATTCCAAGCTGACCCAATGCAAAAACTGACCATTAAGGTTCTTTAACTGTACAAGAGTAACCTTGAGAAGCCATACAGCTTCTTGCATCAAAGGCAAGTTGAATCAGAAGTACATTCGAAACTCCAGCTACAAAGGCAAGCGGCTGTTTCAACTCCGCGACCATATTTATGCTGCGACTAAGAACAGTCTCCAAGCAAAATAAAGATCAATACACATTTCTAAAAAAATGATGCAAAGGCTAAAACTAAATAAAAACAATGAGGCGGGGTTTACCTTCATAAGGGGTTTTTTCTGGTCCTCGAACAACATAGTGCCTAGAGGAAGACAAAACAATAACGTAAACAAAATCAAGTAATTAACGAAACAAACTAAAATGACTGTAAAACACACTAATCTTTTGAGATCTTGTGATGATATTCTTCACAAACTTCACAAACAAAAAGGTCTAAAAACTGCCAATACATAGTCCACAGTAAATAAGTTATTGTTCATAACACTGCCAAAAAGCTGCATGCTGTATCATCAGGGCTTTGATGCGACCAGTGACAAACTTTACCATTCCAAAATATTAGAGGGGAGAGGTTCTGCACAAATGTAAGGCACAGGGTCTTTCTTTATTCGAAGGTAGTCCTGTTTTAATCTCTGTGTTGCTGTTGTTGGTGCTCTCTTATTACTGTTGTTGCTCATCTGAAATGACAGGACATTAAATAAAGAATCACATTAGAAGAAAAAAAAACAAATACATTCATGGCAGCGTTTTTCCCTTGTCCATTCTTTCCTTGATTCGATAAAAACGCACAACAGCAGCTCACCCCAACACAAAACGCAGTGGCTATAAGCACACACAGTATGTCATGCATACACGTACAGTCACTCGATGCTTTTAACCCACAAAACAACAGCAGCAGCAGCAACAACAATAAATCAGCTTCACCACGAATAAGAGAATTAATTTACACTCATAAAGAGGCGGTGACTAACTTAACAGTAAAACAACTAAGCCGGCATAAGTAAAGGGGAAAGCAGAGGCAGCGAGGGACTCGAACCCATGCCCGTCCCGCGAGCGACACCCGGCCACCCACCGGGCCACGATAACAGCCGCGCGCGGTGGGCTCCAGCGCGGCTTTATCACACCCCCCACCCGTGAGGAATAACCTTGAAGCCCTAAGGGATCAGCGGGCCAGCTAGCCGACGACGAGCCGAGGCCTAAGCGGCCGTCGGACGCTGCTTTGTCACAACAGGCGGGCCGATATTAGCGATACACGCAGCGGAAAGTAGCTGGGGGGCGACGGGCAGCCGCCGTACATTCGGCTCGCAAACATCAGTCAGCCAGCAAGCTAAAGGCAGTTACTCTCCCCGCCCCACAAAACCAAGCAAAACAGGGAAAAGAGCCAGCGCTAGATCCCCGGGCCCCCGTAAAGTGTAGCGGCAGCGGCGCCAGCAGCGGCGCCAGCCCCGTACGCTGCCCTCCCCAAGCGAGCCGGGTCTCGGCCTTTACCTCTCACTGCGCCCCGGTGACTGGCTGCTAAAGCTACGTGACCGTCTGCTCTCCTTATATCGACGGGGAGTCTTTCAGGGATCCCGGCAAAGTCGGCTACAGACACGGCGACAGCACCTCCAGGTTCCTGTCCATTTCCACCGCGACTTCAATATGGCTACCCAGCGGCGGGGAGGGGTTTCTGGCCTCGGCGTTTCCGGATTATCGACAGCCCAAAGAGCCCCTCAGTAAAATACGCTTTCCTCAGCCGAACAATATTTATGTTCTTTATAACATTTATAAAATATCCGTAAGCACTGACTGCTTTTTTTCCGTTAGGGTCAGATAGGATGTTTACAACCGAAATGAGCGAAAAATGCTCCAGCCGGTCGTACCCATCAGGCCCATTAGACGCCGAGGCGTTATTTTAATGGATCAAAATAAACAGATTATTGCAGAGCGCCACTAGGGGGCACTGTCACTAAGAGCGCCGTTAAAGGCTAGGTGAGCAGCGCGTTAATCGAACAGATCTTAATAAACAGATTACTGCAGAGCGCCGCTAGATGGCACTGTCACAAAAGACGCATTAAACGCTAATGTGGTATGACTCACCACTAGAGGGCGCTGTCACTGAAAATACAGTACGTGAAGAAGGTAATGACAAAATCGTGGTTCCCGGTTTTGCGGGCTGGGTGCAGAGGTGGATAGTTCAGGTCCGGAAAGTTGAACCAGTTGAGGAGAAAGAGTCACTGTCATAGAGTACACAATTGACTGGTTAAAACTAAATCTTGGTGTGGATTTCTACTTTCTGGGCCTGGGTGGGTGTACGTTTTTTTTCTCAATGTTAAAAGCTTTGAGCACTGTACTATATTAACATTGTTAGATTCACTGATGGTCAGATGTGTAACTTAAGATTGCTACTAGTCAAATGGGTTAGTTCAGTAAAAATGCAATCTGACATGCATTTTAAATTTGTTTTACTAGCCAGCTTGCTAGTGTGTCTTTTTTTAGTATTTGTCCTTTGTCTAAATTTGCATTTCCCTGGTGTCTGGGACCCTGAAAGTCTTTCCCTTCTTCCCCTTGGCTTGGTAGTATATCATGTCCTGCTCCTTGTTGTAGTAGTAGTAGTAGTAGTAATAATAATAATAATAATAATAATAATAATAATAATATAAACATTAAAAAACTGACCTTAATTTTTCCATTTACACTTAAGTAACAAGAACTTTTTTCAGCCCAGTCTTTTTTTTCTTGGTAGTGTCTCAATTTTTTTCTCGCCATTCTTATCATCACAGTATATTTGCCTGTTATATATTTTACCCAACTATAGATTTTACCAGTCTAAACATTTCATTTATTTGAAGAAAAGCAAAAGTTTGCCGTTCACTGTTCGGATTATATATAAGAGGTTTAATTTATGTACCAATCATACTTAATGCTCTCCTTGAAAAGTTCTTTTTATAGGTTAAAAGTCCAGTTTTGACCTGAGTTATTCTGAAACAGTGTTTCACATCACAAATTTATCTAACTTGTGTGCTGTGTCTCTGATAACTTGCCGTGATCGTATAGTGAACAGTACTCTGCGTTCTGGCCGCAACAACCCCCGTGTGAAGTGGGGTCACGGCATGGTATGTCATTTTATACTGGGTGAAGGTGGAGAACAGTTTGGTTAATCCAGCCTGAAACACATGTGGGTCAGTCTTCGGACAATTACAGACTTCAAAGGGTGCCCATAAGCCACAGCGACCTGAAAGATGACCTTAGCGAACAAACTGAACACTTTTTATTTTATGGGAGCTTTGAAACAAACCATAAAAATATTGCTGACCAACAGATTACTGGACCAAGTACACGGACCATCGCTGCAAGCTTGGAAAACAAGCAGAGCAGGACACTAAAGCGAGAAAACAGCAGAAAGGTAACAAAACCTTGTGACTTCCTTGGACGGGTCCTGAAAGCCAGTGCAGACCAACTCGTTCCAGTGTTCTGACCATATTCAATTCATCAAGCCATAGTGTCTATGTGCTTCAAAGGGGCCATCATCGTCCCCGGCCCCAAGAAAGCCCACCCAGTGTGGCCAAATGACTTCTGCCCAGTTACACTTACCATAACAGTTATGAAGTGCCTTGAGAGACTGGGGAAATATCACATCTGCTTCACTCTGGCCAACATCCTGAACTCACTTCATTTTGCTTATTGTTGAAACTGTTCCTGTTTTTGATACAGCTCAGCTTTTAAAAAAATAATCCATTTCAAGGTCATCAGCAGGCTCAAGGACTTGGGTCCACCACCCTATGCAACTGGGTCCTGGACTTTCTGATGGGTAGACCCAAGTTGTCTGAGTGGACGGACACACATCATCAAAGAACACCCTCGACACAGGAACTTCCCAGGGCTGTGTGTGGAGCCCCCTACTCTACTCCCTATACGCACACATGACTATGCTATATACACATGACTGTGTGGCCAGTTGTGGTGGGTTGGATCTTCAACTACGATGAAATGGCCTACCAGAAGGAGGTGGAGAACCTGGCAAGCTAGAGTCAGGAAAACAATCTCCTCCTGAAACTGTGGGAGGACACAAGTGAGGCACTACAACCCCTACACAGTCAACATGGTACCTGTGGCGAAAGACTCCAGTTGCAATTGGCTGGGTGTCCACATTACGGAGGACTTGACATGGACGAAACACACCAACATCCTTATTAAAAAGGGATGTCAGTGTTTCCACCACAAAAAGTTCGAGTTGGTTCACAAGATCCTCAAGGTGTTCTACACATGCAGATCATCCTGACTGGGAGCATCATCACCTGGTTTTGGGAACACCATGCAGGACAGTCCAGCCCCGCACAGAGTGGTGCGTTTAGCTGAACACATCTTTGGGTGTGATGTCTTGAACCTGTAGGCCCCACACAGGCAGCACTGCAGGGACAAAGCTAACTCCAACAATGGCCCCTTCTTCTAAGAAGCTACTGCAGACTGAAGACCAAAACTGAGACTGAGGAAAAGCTTCTATCCTTAGGCCATTCATATCCCGAACGCGAGTTCCCATAGCTAATAAGTCACTATACTTTACGCCAGGGGTCACCAACCTTTTTGAAACTGAGAGCTACTTCACGGGTACTGAGCCACACGAAGGGCTACCAGTTTGAAACACCCTCTTAAACTTATCTGAACTTCATGTATAATAAACAGGTTTTAAATGATTTTTTTTAGATATTGTCATTTTCAAATCTATATAAATGCAAATGTGATTAAAGAAGAATAGCAACAGGATAAAATAAAATTTTAGACGCTGCTCACTGGTGAGTTGTGCTATTTTTTAGAACAGGTCCGCGGGCGACTCATGTGGCCTTTGGGGGCCTTTGGTGTATCTTTGAATTGCACATTTTGTCAAGCACAATCCAAGAAGCAGATTTAAGGGCATGTCATTGCACAGTGGTACAGTGTATGACTGGGTATGTGACAAATAAAAACTGAAACTTGAAAGCAGAGCAATCTTGCAATATTTGTTGAAAAATAAAATCAGGCACTAAATGTGTTTGGAGTATTATATCGTGCAAGATAGTTGATAACTTACAATATCAATAATACCAGATGCTGTTTAGGTATATAGATCTTCTAGCAGGTTCAACACTGTAAAGTATAGTAAGATCATAACAGGAGATCCATTGTCCTACAGTAAATGTAATAACTGTCCAGTGATATGCCCTCATTGGCAGTAGTTTTCTACATATCATTAAGTGTTTGGTTTAATGAGTTCCATTAAATAAAACTAATAACAAAATGGATACATAATATCAATTGCCTTTTTGATCATTTCTCACTTTTCTATACTGAAAAGCATATAAGGGTCATAATTTAATCTTTTTCCTTACACGACATCCGTTTTCATGCTAATTTGAATGGATGTTCCAGAAACATATGCAATCAGTGAATATTTGAGGGAGTATAGTTGCTGTTTTGGTGCTGATGTTAAAAAGCACTACTGTCTTCAGAAATATCATGCAAACACCCCTATCTACAACACTTTCTTTGTGAACAGCTGGACATGCCTGGACAGTTACATAATTACCCATAAAAATTCTTCACTTAACCTTCCTACCCTGTTAGGGTCGGCACCGACCCATTTGTAAGCTTAAAATGCATAAAAGAACCACATAAATTTGTGTACAGCATCAAGGTTTTTTGACTTTGTAAGGAACCTCTATTTAAACAACAAAAAAAAATCACTAAATTACAAATGCTCTGGTCAACATCATAACAGCTCTGGTGTTGGGGTTGGCACCGACCCCTTTTTAGGTTTAAAATGTATGAAAGCACCACATAAATTTGTGTACTGCGTCAGGAACCTGTATTTAAACAAAATTAATAAATAAATAAATAAATTTCACTAGGCAAGGCATGCCCAGACATGTAAGGCAAGATAAGACCAATTCAGTTTATTTTTTTAATTCACTCGAGGCTTATTATACCATTATTTCTTATTGAAAACTAGAGGTATGCTGTCAAAAGAAAGTCCAGGAAGCCACACCAAGAATATTAAAACCAATCTTTTCATGGATAAGGAAGCCTTACAAGGTAACCAAGAGGTAAAAAGCAAATTGGATGATAAATAATTGTTTTGAGGGTATTTTATGGTTGATTTACAACACGGGTCGGCGTAATAGACAGGTGCAGAAAGCTAACACAATCCGAAGGTTAACACTGATTTTCTCTATGTGTAAGTTGAAATGAAAAAAACATGAACAACCAATGAAATACAGAGTATATATATCTAGTAAAATCACTGTTTATTTTCAACCCAAAACACAGGCTTACCGAAAGGCCATCCGTATTACAAAATACCATTCATTTGAGATATATTAGCATTTTGCTCCCAAAATGTTTAAATACATTGTGTGTATATATATATATACACAATTTTTTTAGCATTTTTACACAAATATATAATATTGACTACACCAGCATAGTCACCATGTAAAAGAATAATAAAAGAACCGGAATCATGCATAAAGATATCAGCACATGCTTTACTTGTGTATAACAATAGTGTACAGAAGGCTTGGTTAAATAGGTGTGTTCAATTGCGTAGAAGTGTATAACATGTTAAAATACCTACCCTTTACTGTCATATGAATACATTGTCATATTTTTGTTATAACATCCACACCTGTATGGAAAAGTCTGCATCTGGCTTGCAAGTTATCGGCGCAGAGGCGTGTGATACATCCCCAGAGAATCAGATGCTGAGAAGTGAAAAGAATTATAAAGCACTCTTTGTTTCACTGTAAATATGCCCATTAAGTTTTAGATGGATTCAAAGACTATTCAGTTTAACCTCAATACAGCCGACCACGATTCCTCAGCAGGAGATACAGTTTGAAGATGGACAGACAATATCAGGCAGTCTTTGCACCGCTGCCTTACAGCAAGATATTTCAGGGTTCAGTCCCGGGTCCTTTCTGTGTGGAGTTCGCACACTCTCCCCATGTTCACTTGGGTTTTCACCAGGGGCTCCGGTTTCCTCCCACAGTCCAAAAGCATGCAGGATAGATTGATTGGTGAGTCTAAGTTGGCCCTGTAGTTGTGTGCATGTGAGTGTGTGCGCCCTGCAGTGTGTTGGTGACTGCCCAGGGTTGGTTCTCACCTGCACCCATTGTTCCCAGGATAGGCTCCAGTCCCCCTTGCAACCCTTAAGCAGTTTAAGCAGTTTCAGAAAATGGATGGATGGATGGATATATATATATATATCACTTCTTCTTTATTACGCAACTTTGCTTTGGCACAGTGATTCATATTTAACTCACCACCATTCACCATTACTGTGCCCACTACCAAGTTCATCTCTTGTGGATCCGTTTCATATGCTCTTGTCAGACAAAATGTATGATAGCCCAGCTCTGAGAGGTTAAACGATACAGTTCTTCCATAAGGTTGCATATATATGCTATTAGTGCCACCAAGAAAGGAAAAAACGTATATCGCAGAAACTTTACATGAAAAGTCTGAGGAAAAGTCCAGCAAATCCCCACAAAACATAAGGCATAAATTATGAAGGATTCATACTAAAACATGTCAAATACTTCAATGTAACAGCGAGTGAGTCTCTAGCAACTAATTTGGCTCAGCCGACTCCCATGAAAGACAATGTGCATTTTTTCTGTCCCTCATTAGTAGCCAACATGACATGCATCTAATTTAGCCCCTTAATTTAGTCATATGCTTCTGTTTGTATATCCTGTATAATTACTCTGTAGTCCCATGGAAATGGTTAGAGTCCATTAACCATCATTAAGTGGTGTTTATTTCCAATAAAAATAACCTTCGGTGTTGATAAAATAAAACCATCTTTACTAAAAGGCATGATGGACGCCTCTCATTTAAGCCCAGTTTTAGTGATTTCATCAGAAGCAGGAGCCGCTGGAGAAGGTCCCACCCAGTCCTCCATCCCTGTCCATGGAAGTCCTTCGATGGGGCAGCCTGCTGGAGACCCAGATGGAGAGGACCACCACCCAGACAGTGACGGCAGCACGCTTCAAGTAGAAGCCGGGGCTCCCGGCGTGCGGGCGCGAGCTACCTGAAGGAGTGGCGGAAGTGAACACTACGGCGCTTCAGCTTTTCGGGGTCATGTGACGCCATGTGAGAAAACTCCCTAAAGATGTCAAGGTACGTGGTGTCACCTAGAAGAGAAGGGGGAGAGTGTTACACTGATGCCTTTTATCCCATCGTAAGTCTATATGATGAAATGAAAGGTTCTAAATACTTCTCATTTCCCCCCCCATGAGGAATACACAAAAGAAACAGTTGTAACATTTGACTGCAATTATATAATAATATTTCAGGCAAATAGTTTATAAAGCTCAGATTCAGTACCACAAAAATGAAAAATATAATAGCATCACTAATAGATTTGATAATATGGCAAAAAGTCTAGTGAAACCTAGGATGTCATAAGAAAAATCCACCAGAAATACTCACAGAAGGAGATTATTTGGATTATTGGGATATTTTTTGGAATTTCCCACAAGGAAGATAACCATTATGGGAATTTAATATTTTATATGGATTTCTTATACTTTTATACTTCATGCCTTTACTATTTACAGTGACCCATCTTTGACACTGTGTTTATAGTAATAATAATGATAATAACAACAACAATAATAATAACATCCATTAGTATTTTTAGTATTAATAGTGCTATTTTAACTTCTTTATGCCACAAAATACAGTATCAGGACAAATATGTTGTTTATCTGCATTTGCACTGCAGTTCCAGTGCATTAAATCAGTGTCATTACTATATCCACAGTGAAAAATGCAAAAAAATAAACAGGACCTGATTTAAACACTTCGGTCACTGACCTTTAACCTTATTGAATTTTATTAAGGAAAACTTCAAAAGACATAGTGAGGAAATCCTTCCACCACACCGCCCGTGCAGACCCATCCCAGGAGTTAATGCCCTCTGTCTGTGGGTATCACTGTGTACATATTAGTGGGGGACCTTTTCTCTATTTTATTTAGATTGTATTTGAGAAGAGAGAATAAATCAGAATCAGTACCATAAAACCCATGATGATTACATTCTATTCCAGTAAATTAGCCAGCTTTGAATTAACTTATTATTATTACCGTACAAAGACCATTTAACCTTTATAATTGATATGTTAACATAAGTCAGTGTGCTTTTTGAAAGGAGAGCACTGGAAATACTGTAATACTCATTTTACTATGGAATCATTCATTTCCTTCCCTCCTATGAACAAAAAGCCCACTTTGTGTGAGAGAAAAACAGTCTGGACAGGAACAGTTGGGAAAGAGGCCATAAATGAAAGCACCACACCCACAGAGGAACAAAGCCCAGCGTCAAGAACCATGACACTCCACTCACTCTATCCCGAACATCCTTGAGCTGTGATTTCATGGTGGCAGCCGTATCTATGGAGGCAACAACATTGTCAATGAAAATGTTACCCTGGTTAAATCTGACAGGCCCAGCTCATTAAAAAAAAAAAAAAGATTTCGATCCATTTCAAAATCTTTTTTTTTTTTATTGATTCTCTAAAATTCTTTAAAATTCTATATGGAAGACTACTTAAATGGAAAAATACTGTATATGCTCAATCAAAACTGGAAGAACCTTCCTCCTAATATGAGTCGCTATTAAATATAAAATGGACTTGAGTTACCCAAGGACAGTCATTCAGTCCGGTCATATAATGGTAAATGCAATATTACTGTATGGGGCTTGGGCTACCAACCACTTATAGTTACTGAAAGCCATGTACTTTACAGGATTTTAGGTTATTTTTCAGGTATCCTATAGTGTTCTATTGTTTTTATTTCATCTGCAGTAACAGTTTGAGGACATTACTTTTATGAATACCATAGTTCTTGGACCTAAACACTGAATGGTAAATCCATCCAAAGAGAACCTAAAATAAGTATTAATATATTCTGAAATAGATTGTGGCTGAAAGAACAATGTCGGTAGGCACTTTGTATAGGACCTGCATCGGATATTCCCAGTTCATACAACTTTCATCAGCATAACTTTTCAGAAGTAATGCATACTTTATAAGTGTATGATGTTTTTAAGCATCATCTCAATAAACAAAGCCAAACAATCCATCCATCCATCCCCCAATCACCAGTTCAGGGTCATACAATGGGGCTGGAACCTACCGCAGTACAGGGTTCAAGGCTAGGGGACAGAATGCCAGTTTGGTGCAGGGTATACTCATATTACTGGCAATGTAGAAATGCAAATATACAAGTCAGAGGAGAACATGCAAACTCCACAGGCACAAAGTTGAGCAAGTGTGTCCCTAATATACACATTCAACTTGTCCTTTTGTCTTTGCATGAATACAGAGCCCAGATTCATGTCTAACCTTGCAAAACTGACATGCACAGAAAGTAGTACCTTATTGCCCTGAAATGCTTGGCCCAGCATTTTCTCCTCTCACCCAGGGTTGCTTGTCTGTTATCTCATAATTGCACAACTGGATGTCTGATATTAATCATTGTTTGTACCTTAATTGCCTCTCAAATGAATCAATTTTTATCTATCTAGCATCCATCAATCTTACACACCAGCAAAGTGTGAACATTAGGACACTCACTTAAGTTTTAGTTCGATCCATACTTGAGGAAGTGATTTCTATAAGGGGCAGGCAAAGATAAAACTCTCAGCGTACCTGTGCTTCTACTTGTGCAAATGGCAAATAAAGGTTTTATCATCATTAACCACTAACACCCATTGATTAGGAGATCATGTGCTCCGGGGCACAGGAGGAAAGGGTAGGATAGTATGTGGTGTGGTTGATTGCATTAACAGTGATTACCAGTCCTTTCAGACTCTCAGGTAAGCTTCCAGTATCTGTGCTCATGAATGGTTCCCACCCTCTCCGAGGTTAGCAATGTTAGCTACACTTAGCAGAGCGGAAATATTGTGAGACAGACTGAAGGAAAGAAACACAGAGAAAAAGGGTTAAGAGTTCATCCACGTCTTTCTTTTATTAGTATTTTTTCAGTGTTTTAAAAGATAATGGTAAAAGGATAAACAGAGGATTAAAAAAGAGCAGTAGGTATACAAGGCTATTCTGAGATACAAGTTGTTCTCTAACAATATTAAGAGATTGTACAGGTTGCAGCAAGAATGAAAGCAAAGAAAAAATACAGGAAAGTTTCACAGCAATTTGTCAAATGCAGACAGTCAAAGAGTTAAAAGCGTTAGCATATTTACAGCACTGTTCTTCATAAGCATTTTCTACCCCCACGTTACTACACTTACCCAAAGATTAAATATTTAATACTTCAGCTGGTTCGGTTAACACCACAAGCTTTTGGTCACTATCCAATACTTCTCCTACGTATCCTAAATCATTTACCATTGAACAACTTCTCATCTGCATCACTGAAAAGGCATACTGCCCTACACACCTCTACCTTTTTTAAAAAACTGGAATGAAGTCACATTTTGCACCGGTTGAACATTCATTTAAAATCAGAAGACTAAAAGTGCTTTTTTTAAACCATGTTGTTATGGCAATATAAAGTGAGAAAAAGGTCATAGTATGATCCAGTCAGGTTCTGGAAACTCACATATACGCTACACTCCCTTCGAAATCATCAAATATTTCAAGTCTAATGGCACAGTCATTAAACTGGTCTATATATTTACACCAAGGCTTGATCTCCTAAACCAGGGGTGGGCAATATTATCCAGAAAGGGCCGTTGTGTGTGCAGGTTTTCGCTCCAACTCCCTAATAGATTGCTAGTTAGAGCACTGATTGGCTGAAGAGTTCTCACACCTGGGTTTGAACAGCTGACCTAATGGTTATCCCAAAAACCTGCATACACACCAGACCTTTGTGGATAAGATGGGCCACCTCTGCCTTAAACTGTCCACTAACATAAAAATAAAGTATCCTAATGTAATCCTCATTTAAAGAGGAGACGAGAAAGTGGGAATAAGATCTCCTCTTAAACAGAATTATTTCCACACAAACCCTCAAATAATTGTAGGTCTTTGGCAGTATGTACACGGGATAGACTCTTAGCACACTCTGAGGATGTATCAAGCATTTACAAGCCATCAGGCCCCTTCTGCACTCACATTTACACATCATCAACAATTGATCAAATGGGACGTTCCTTCACTTTCCATGGTTTAAAGAATAACTGCCTCAGACAAAGTCACTGTAACAGTTTAATTAAATTAAATGTTACAGTGACTGTAACATTTAATACTGGCTCCATTATTTCCAAACTGTACCTCTAAAAAAGAAGCAATAACTGATATTTTAGACCATTTATTAATCGAATCGATTTATGCATGTACATTACCCTTCACATGCAAGACGAGCAAATCAATCGACTTCATTGTCACAGTTTGGGTTAATTTGGGTGGATTCGTACAATGAAGAATGGGTCTCATTAGTGCCAGCACAGGACTTAATAGATAAATAATGTTTGGCTACATAAGATGTCGAGCATGCACCCGAATTAATCTCATTTTAGAGATCCATTTATAAACAGAGCAGTCTGGCCATTACACACAGCGGACCAGTGTCTTTCAGCCACAAAGAGAGTGGAGCTTAAATGATCAAGAATCACATGAACTTATTACCCATGCACTTAAGCTGAGGGCTCTGGTCATTCTGGAAACTCTTAAACTGGTTTGAATATAGACATCAGGCTGTGGATCTACACAAAAATGTCAGTGATCTGTCCAGTACAGCTAGCTGCTTTCTGACCAAAGGCCTTTGTATGATGCTACGAAGTGTCCCTCAAGATCTGCCATTGCGTTACAAGGATCTCAGAAATAATTGGACGATATACCAAATATTCACATAAACGGTGTGTAGACCGGAGTGACATAGGCATTGTGACCCCCTGCAGTATTTAATCAGGGATAACCTAATCAGAATAACAAATGTATAATAATCATAATACCTCAATCAAGTTTTCAACAATCCAGCAATTACACAATATTTGTTTTCATTTATATTAAATGGAGAGCACAAAAATTAGTTCACGAATAAATCCTACTTGTGTTCTATTGACTGGTTATGTGAAAAAGCACTGAAGTTGGGAAGTTAAAATCCTAAAGAGATATTCAAAATGTGCTGTCTGGAATACAGTTTTTGCCAGTTTAAAAAATACCATCTGTGGAGTTTTCTCAAGAATAAAAACAACATTTAAAAAACATTTCAAAGATATTAAAATAATCATTGCACTAGTCCTCTGGGCAGCCAATATAAATAAAAAACAACACAGCACACAGATTCTACTCCATAAAAAGACAAACGTGATAAAATTGACATCAAAATGAAAAAATACTTCAGGGAGAAAGTGCAAAAAAATGCATGAAGTCTAAATAATATCCTAGCATTTTTATTTAAATAAGTCTTGTCTAAAACATAACTTTAGCATATACATATTTACATGCGCACGCTTCATAAAGCACAGTTCTGATGTCCTCCTTCATGGATTCTCACACACATCATCCAACCTCATCTCACACCCTGTCCCACCTCTCTTTTCAATGATCTCTGCAAGGCCTCAGCATCTTACAGGCAACATACAAAGAGAAATTGTTCACCTCATGCCACTGGAACACAATGAGAACGGAAACAGGAGTGTGGAAATACTGCACTCATGGACAAAAATATACATATATAAAAATAAAATAAGTTAGTAGGTAAGGTATAAGCTGAATTGTATGGACTGAAGCTGTTTGTAGGCTGTACTGTTCATGTGATTTCGTGTGAGGGGTTCGAACCATAATCTACTTCCAGGCGGGGACAAATTTTTATTTAAGGAAACTTTTGGGATGCAGATGGTGACTAAGGAAGAGTTCTAGAATGTGTCCTCCTGCGTGGGACAGCTAACTGGACGAAGAGCAGAATCCAGCAGCAGAATACAGAATTATGAGACTCTGGTTCTGACCCAGAGGAGATGGCAGAGTTTGGGGATAGGTGTCTAGGTGGTACCTTTCACTAGTGACCGAATTCCATTTGACCAGACCTGGCTCACATCTAAACTGTATTATTGCAACTATATATTCAAAATGTTATAGCAAGTTGTTTGTAAAGTTGGTCCCTTAAATGCAGTCAGTGGGTGGGCTTTTTTATTGTGAGTTCTGAATTATCACCTCTGTTTGGACACTCAGCACTATAGGTTTAGACCCCCCGAATATGTGATACCCTAGTTTACCCTAAGACCACAACATCTGGACTCATACACCATAATGACAGTGTCACTGTATGCCAACTGGTTCCTTCTGGATCAACCCTTATTCTTAAATCGAGTGCAAACACTGGCCACTGACTCACACCCAGCCTATGTCCAGGATTTTATTAACCAACTCTCAGAAGAGGTATTTCCATGCATACTAATACACTTGTTGACTCCCAGAGAGAATGCAGGAGGCCCAGCCTACCCGCTCTGGCTGCACTGGCTGGTGTTGTTCTGGTTTTTGGGCAAAGCCGAGGACTATAGCGACTCCTACAGGGGAGCTGGGGGAATACCGCGGAGACCAGGCTGGCGCGGTCTGGAATGCTGGACTTTGAGAGGCAGGCAGGGCACCGCAAGGAATATTGTTAGTTAAAGGACATCGCTCGCGGCTGAGCTGATGACTTTCGGCACAAGATTCCCTGCGGGCCTACCCCAAACCTCTACCCTTTGGCATGCGCCACCCCTCCCTAGGCCCAAACTGAATACCAGAATGTGCCGTGGTGAAGAGGGTTGGGGGTGTTTGTTGCCTTAGCATTCATCTATGGTAAGGCAAATGAACTCCTGAATGCATTTCTTATACTGCTGCTCTGTGGGGCTGCAGCTGGGATATTGACCTGGCTGTCCGAGGGGGCCTTCGGATTCTCGCATCTCCTCGTTCATCCGAGCCAGACGTAACCTGGCGGGGGAGGGGAGACGGGGTAGGAGAAGAGGGAAGAGCGGGGAATATAACGATAAGAAGGCAGATTGAGAAAAGAGACAAACAGAACGAGTTAATAATATATGATAACACTGCAGAAACTGCCCACAGCAAGCTCTGGTTCCTATACATGCTAGGGGAAGGTAGGCCTGTTTCGGGTCTAAGCATGCAGCTGGAACCTACAAGGTGACGATGTCGGCGTTGGCGGCCTGCACGGCGATGCTCAGCGGGTCCTGGCCGTCCTCATCAGCGTTCTGGTTAGCTCCTCGCTTCAGGAACAAGCAGACTTGCCTGGAAATGCCGGGCAAAGTGGAGAGGAAGTCAGCTGGCTTCTATAAATAATTTGATCAATTCTGGTACAAAAACAACCCCGTTTCAGGCGAGCCACCAGCCTGCAGTCACTTCTGTGACCGACCAATGCAACAAAGGACTCTTTATGAATCTGTGGAAAGCCTACGACTTGAAAGACTCTCGGAAGTCTGCTGCAGAACTAATACGCTAAGTTATCTAAAAAGTTAAAGATAGGCATCCATTTAATATTGTATAATCTTTGATCATTTCTCACTGATGTACCCGATTTGTCAAGCAAGGAACAAACACCAAGTCATGGCCCTGCTACATACCCCGTGTGTCCTAGATATGTGGCATGGTGGAGGGGCCCCCTCCCTCGGATGTCTCTTTGGTTGACGTCGGCACCATTCTGCAGCAGAAACTCGCAGGCTATCAATGAACCCTGTGGGCGAGTGATCAAGCGTTCAAGCGACTCTTTTAAACAATAATCACAATTACTGTGTTACCGTGCATGGGTAGATGCAGTCCACCATGCCATTAACATAAAATGATGAAAAATTAAGGAAGAGATGTAAGGAACCAAGCACATAAACCTAAGATAAGGAAAGTATTTCAACCCATCTGGTTCCTATTTTGGGACCAAATTCAGACAAATCTACCATATAACACCGAAAAGAACCGTTGGAAACTGAGAAGCTTCCGGACAGAAGCTTAGTGACGCCTGATTTCAAACTGTTTATCACACAGTATGCCTGCAGCAGGAAGGCGGTTGACTGGACGTCAAAAGGCAGAAGGTTGGGGGGCGGGGCAATCCTCTCATCCTTTATGGACATTGTAAAATCTAATTAGAGTCTGACGTCAAGACATCTGTAAAGACAGCTGATGAGTACTTATTGCTTAAATTTTTCCAGATATCTGGCAGGATGCATCTGAATCTGAAGGCGGATGAAGCTCAATATCTTGTGAGCTCGGGGTGACAGCTGCCAGAAGGCTTTGGATATCCTGCTTATGAGTTAAGAGTGCAGGAGTGTTTGTGTCATGGCGCACAAGAAAGCGAGAAGGATGTGCGAGGGCAATGCCGAGAGCAAACAGAAATGTGAGGGAGGCTCACCCCGATCACAGCTTGGATAAGCGGGCTCTTGCTCTCGTCCTCGTCGTTGGTGGCATTGACGTCCGCGCCGTGTGCCAGTGCCTCTGCCATGGCGGGAAGGTTCCGTGCTCGTGACGCCTTGTACAGAAGGCCGCCAGGGTGCAGGTCCCGAAGATCCTCCGGGTCCGATGTCTCGGGCTCCAGCTCTGTCTCCCCGCTCGACTCCTCCGACACCTCGCACTCTGGACATATGTACATGTTGTGCTTATTATACCACGGTTAGATCCATACCATAACTTAGAGATGCACTATTTATCAGTATCGGGCAATGTTCGTTAAAAATCGACATCGGCATCGATCCGATGTCTCAATCTTGGTCGATATTGCTGGCCGATATTGAGACTTTACTGGCAGCCGTTTAGCGGATTGTCTGTATATCCTTTTTTCAGGCTTAGACATTTTTTATGGATAAAAACAAATGAAGTGCCCCGCTTTTTAGACACTGGGCAACCCTAATTGGTATCGGTATCGGTGAGTACCAGAAAGTGAGCATTAGTACTCGTATTCTATCGGAAAGAAATGGTATCTGACCTAGCAGTAATAGCCCCACTGTTTGTCTTGCATCCTGCATGGTCTGTACCACTGACCACAGTGATCCTCCATCACTTTTTCCCACCACATTATTGTTTAAGAAACAAGATCTCATTTATAATATCCATATTTTTTCCACTTTTTTACAAGAAATATGTCCCGAGGCATATTGAAGAAAACGGAAAGCTACAATTAAAAGTAACATAATCCTGTATATATACACAGCTGCACTTAATGTATAATGCAGACCACTTCTCTGTCAAATAAGCAAAGATCCTGCTATCGGAAATGTTGAAAATTTTATATGCTGCTATCAGCTTACAGACACGCTGCCCGTTTTCCCCCAAAGTGCCACAAAATACCCAGTTGAATAAAAAAGAGCTTGCCAGCCTTTCCATTGATGCCTTATCACATTAGTTTCTCTTCATTTGTGTGTCTCTGCACCTATGTCAGTTTAGCTTCGTCAAATAGGTCCATTTTTTGTGTGACATTGGTTATTCAGCATCATAATGCTGGAAGAGGTTTCAGTAAATGTGTTTGTGTGAGTCTGTCTGAGTATATGAAGAAGAAAGAGGAATTATCAAAGAAACCATGTCCTTGGGGAATAAAAAGAATGACAGCGAATTAACGTCTGATACAATTTGTTCCAGTTCACATTGAAGTATTTCACCCTGTTCCTAGTGCAGCAATAATGTTGCATCTGGGCTTATTGTTAATATGAGTTTTTGATATTGTGCGAGTTTGTGACCCTGGACACTGATTTGCCTTCTGGCAAAAGATGGAAAGTACTTCTTACATAAATTTAAAAATTATTTTTAGCAGAAATAATGAGGGGAGGGCAGTATGTTTAACACGTTAAAAGCATTTTCTCTGAACAATTAATAATTATTATATATTAAAAAATTAATTTTGATAGGGATTTTGAAATACAAACAATGAATGAACATAAATACATAATGAAAATGTCACATTTTCTTCCATTTCAGAGTTTCCAATTTAAAATAAATTTAATGAGCATTTCAACAATGGGTAATGGTGAGGTGATTCTCAGTCCTCCCACCTTCCTCCGTGACGCTGTCCACCACCGAGCCAAACACCAGGATGTCTGTACTGCCGTCTGTACTGCCACCAAGCCCACTGTCACTGCTCAGACCTGCGGGGCCAAAGAGTGCCAAGCCAGGGACACGTTACTCACTCCCGCTGCCTCAGCAGAGGGTGCCAGATCGTGGGCCTAGTCCCACTTCTTCAGCCATTTAACACTTCTAAATGTTCAGTGTCCCCTTCCCCCCAGAGCAGTGTTTCTCAGCCTTTCCTTCGGGATTCCCTGATAGTCTGCATTTTTGTTCCCACCCAGCTGCCAGGTATCCGATGTTCTCGACTGACTGGGAGGACCCAAAAATGTGGACGTCTGGGGGTTCCTGAGAACTGGGTTGAGAAACGCTGCCCTAGAGGAAAGGCATTAACCTGTAACCTCCAGAAAACCCTCTCCTAACCTTCCCTCCCCACATGGAAAGACTCTGCAGACACTACCAATGATACAGATTAACCGAATACCAGATTAGCATGAGAAAAGCCTTACTGCGAGGTCCAGAGCCCGTATCGAAATAGGAGAAGAGAGAGTCCAACTCGTCCGGGCAGAAGAGCGAGTCCCTCCGAAATTTCCTCTCCAGTGCGGCAGCTACTGAAGTGAGCGGGTGAGACAGATTCCCAAACGATTGAGTTTGCATTTCACTGTCACCTGATCTCTGTCCCACTATGCATTACATACATTATATTTATTTAGCAGATGCTATCATACAAAGTAATGAACAATTGGGAAAACAGGATCAGATAATCCCTGGAGCAATATGGGGGGTTTTGGCCCTTCCTCAGGACCCCATGGTGAAATCACTCTTAGAACCAGTGACCTTCCGATCTCAGCGTTCTGACCTGCTAAGCCACACACTGCCCCCATGTCCTATAGTTACTACCAAATTATGAGCAACCCTATGTAATACAGCATTAGGTCAGGTGTATCCCAATGCTATGTACTTCACACAGGAGCAAAGGGGTCCAAGCACCTGAAGACAGGGTGGCTGGAGAGGCGCTGCCAGGCTCTTGCCGGTGCTTGCGTCGCGATTTGGGGGCTTTGCCAGAGCTGTAGTGCCTCTGGCACTTCTTCACGCTCCAGCGTCGTGATTTCCGCTCGCCATTCACTAAGGCTTCGCTGCCTGACAGCTTCTTCAGAAACCTCTTCTCCACGTACTTGGCTTTTATCCAGGCTTCCTTCTCCTGTCTGGGGGAAGAAAATGGTGTGGGGGCCGTGAGGACGTGGATGCATGAGCGGTTTTTCACAAAACTAGTCTGGGGTCAGCACCTGGGGTCAAGCCGTACCCCTTTAAAATTGCATGGACAGCAGTGGTTTTGGGTTACGTTACACATGATCTAGGCTGGAAATGTGCCACAGTGAAACCTAGAGGACTGTTCACCTTGAACTTGAGGGCCCAGGCTTCTTCACGCCTAATTCTTCACAAGACCCTTCATAAATTTGGTTGATGGTGCTATTTCCCAGCTCACACATTAGCTAGAGACAAAGGATAAAAAGAAAGGACCTAAAGCCAGTGGTCACTCTAAGTACTTAAGTCTCAAATGGCCGTCATTTAAAGTAGCCATATAAAGCTTAACTCAGACCTTAGTCAAACATGCCAAACAGTGAATTCTAAGCACTAAAAACAACTGGCCAAGGTGACACCTGGCTCTTCAGTGCAACCCACCTTCAATAATTCTGGTTCCCAAGAATCTAAAGTCAGTGACCGGACCTTGGAGCAGTGAACGCCCAAACTCCTGAAACACATAAAAAAATGTATGAAGCAATATTAAAGTTTTACGGTAACGCCACACTCGAAGGATGCAGCCTCATTTGTCTCCGGTCCTGAATTTTGCTTTGTCTTGAGAGGAAGAGAGCATCTGGCAGATGACGGAGTCATGAAGCCTTATTGTCATACCCTCCCCCGTGCAAAGCTTCCATCAAGCGTGCGAGTCCAAAGGCTCTTTCTCCTCTGAGGCCTCCAGCCTTCCATCGGCCAACCGCCCAACTCTAGAGAGTTATGTAACTCCTGCTTTTTTAATAACCCAATTCCCAGGTCTTTGTTATGATCAAGATGGCAACTCAGTGAAGAATGAGAATTCTCCTTCCACCTTGTCCTGCTTGTATGTTATTGCATATTGTAGGCATATTATTGTTCATTATTCTGTTATTGCTATTTATTGTTCTATATCATTATATGTTAGTGGGCAAAACCTGCATTATGGATGTGACATTTAGGTTCATATTGGAAACACAAAATGCCTCATTGCATGGAGAAGCGTAGTATGAACGTGACACTTTTCATATCTTTTCATGTAACCTGTTGGGATGAATTCAGGAAAATAATAAAAACTAATACATCAATTTATGTGTTTTAAATATGCAGCATTTCATTTTTCATGTTTGTGGCTGTGACATCAGATGGACCTCATTGCCCTATTTACGTCTGCAGGGAGGTCTGCAAGCAAGAATTTCGTTGTGGTTGTATAAATGACAATAAAGCTTGTAAATCTTGGATCTTAATTAACATTTTCAGGGTCTTCTAATTTTATCCATCTATATAGATGCAGTTATATAGTTAGGTGATACAGCTTTAGAAGTGCATGCAAGCATTATGGACATGAACAAGACTGATGGTAGAGAACAGCTACCAGCTCACTGGAATCAGGACATTATCCGCTAAGGCTGAGCTGATCCAATAAAACTATTTACTCGTCTCTTAAAATGTGAAATGTATTCAGGCGGAAACAATCAAGCAGATTTTCTCTTGGTATGAAAGTAATGTGACAAAGCTTCTAGAAGTTTCTATAGTTACATAAACCACCTTTAGATCTGAAACCACAGGGTTTAATACCTTGGGAAACTAACTGATCAGCCAAAAGTGCCATAGAAATTTCTCCCATTGTAGTTTGCAGTTTCCCCACAATCCTTGGGGTCTTTTTGGGTGTCCAGGCAACCGATGCACCCCAGGAGTTTTAAAACTGCACGCTTTCAGCCAGTGTTTCTCAACCCAGTCCTCAGCGACCCACAGACGGCCCTTATTTTTGCTCCCACCCAGCTCCCCGTAAGGAAACATGGACTGTCTGCAGGTCCACGAGGACCAGATTGAAAATATTGCTTTAAGCCACAACTGAGTGGTGAACAAGAAAACAAGGAGCCTTTGAAGCCTTGAATATTCAACAGATGGCCAGGGGTGAAGGGGTGGTGATTACGCAAACACTAATAATCATCTCTGGATCAAACTTCACTCCTACTGCAAGTCAGAAAACTACGGCAATATTTAAAACACCAAAGAAACAAGCCCCCCATTGTAAAAAAAAAAAAGTGAAAATATGATCAATCAACATGAAGATAACAGTTTTATCTATGTCATCAGTGCCATTCAGATTTCTGCCAAGGGACTAGAATGCGACGTCACTCTAGCTGACTGGTGATCCAAAGAGGATCTGGTGTGCAGAATGTTTACTTAATTGAATGCTGGGTACTCCTGTTGGCACTTTCATAACTGTAAGTCAACAGACACACCATCACAGAGAACATTCCTGCTCAAAGTCCAGTCTATAATTCAAGACCACCCTCCCACCCCGTTTTGCCCCGTCTGTATTGTTGTACGCTGCCTTGAATTATATTTGCAGTCTGTATTATTCTGCACTGTCTTTAGTCGCTTTGTAGCTGAGTGAGGCATTCCAATACACATTTTGCACATGGCCAATAAAGGTCTTGACTCTTGAATCATTGCCCTGTTTGGCTTATGAACTATTTTGTATCTGTACCTGCCCAACTGAAACATCAACGCGTATTTTCTTCCCGGGAGATAATGGCCTGTTTACCTGTGGATGCCGGAGCACTCGATGCACAGCAGGATGCCTAGGTTGATGCTGGCCCAGCGTGGATCGGCCTGGCCGCAGTCACAGCAGATCTCGTTGCCTGGCACAGACTGGACGCGGTGCAGTATGCCATCCGCACGCATGCAGCGCTCCCGCGGTTCGCTGGCCGAGTCGATGCTGCTGGTGGACGGCGAAGCCGTGCGGTCTAGGCGCTGTATAGACATACGAGCACATGAGCAGTCTGTGAGAACACTATGGAGGCAACGAACTGACAAGAAGGAGGACTCGTACAGGAGAAACGGATGGACCGTGTAAAGTGGTACATGCTAATGTAAAGTAATGCAAATGCAGCTAACTGCAAGATGCTAAGTATTATTTGTGCATTTGTGTTATTGCAAGTAGTTAAGAAGAGTGATTTGCATAACTCTGATGAACCTGATTTGTTGTGTGCAATAGAATAGAACATTTTTGCAAAACTGAAGTTGTAATGCTGACTCCTACATGCACACGCTTAAACTGCTCAAAATGCAACTGCAATAAATGGAAGCACATTGGTGTCAATGCGCCATATGCATAAGGCGGAGGCTGACCTCGATGTAGTACGTGTCAGGGCTTTCCCGGTAGGCCGAGGCGATGCTGGCCTGCACTGCATGGATCCAAGCCTGCCTCAGCTTCTCCGACTCTGCCTGCAGCATGCAGCTCCTAGGAGGGGGAGACGTGCTCCAGGTTAGACCTCCAAACACTAATGCTCACCTTCAGCACTGTCACCATCTTTTCATTCCACACAATTTGCACTAATGTGTCTCTACCTACACGGCATTGTTTTGCAGTCTTTTGAGCGAAGCATCAATCAGAAATGCACTGGCATTTACTGAAATGTTTGGCACGGCTAGAGCCATAAAACCCAGTAAAAGGGAACTTCAACTTAAACTGTAATCTGATGATGCTGATTGGTTGTGAAACTTACTTGGTGGGGGAGACTACCTCGAAGCAGAACCTCCTCTCGATGTCCTCGCAGGGCTTGACAGAACAAAGCCTCAGGTCCTCCACCACCACCGTCAGGGAGTCCTGCCATGGTAGGAGAACAAGTGACACTCATCCTCAGCCAGCCAACATCACCTGAGCCATCTCAGCATCAACACTGCTGCATATCTATATGCATACCTACATAATCTATATCTATGGCATAAATGTACATCTACAGATATAGATCAATGTAACGTATATTTACGATATAAATGCATATCTATATGCATACCTACATAATCTATATCTATGGCATAAATGTACATCTACAGATATAGATCAATGTAACGTATATTTACGATATAAATGCATATCTATATGCTTATATAATGTATATCTATTTTATAAATGCATGTCTATATACATATACACACACCTATATATGACCCTTGCATCTTACTCAGGACACTAGTTGTTGCACTCTGCTTTTTTATACTATGTAATTTCTTTGGTTCTGCTGTCTTGTTTAATTAACACATGCACACGTGCATGTGCACAAAGACAATGAAGTTGACTCTGACATTACCGTAATGCTTCCATAAACCACTAGAGGCCCTTTCATGACTGGAGCCAGACATGCCAGATTTCTGCTAGCTGGATGGAATTTTGAAGTGTATGGTAAAACACATGCTAGGTATTGAAAAACCATTCCAGACTGAAAAACACAGCACCTGCTAGGCTGATACTGACTGCACCCTGCAAACTCTCTGCAGTGTGTTGAGGTGTCCGCTGTCTCTGACAGCTCCCTAGGTTGCCCTTAATCTCACAAGAAACACTTGTGCTGTACGAGATTTGTGCTTGCCTTTAACTTCTTCTGATACACCAGCTGACTGTTTTGTATGGAGAACCACCGCCTGGAAAAGAAGCAAGAGAGACCTATTAATTCATGTTTGCTGGCCATCTTTTGCAACAAAGGTGCAGTCCATTTCTCAAAAAAATGAGAAAAAGGCCCTTGAAGGCTTTTGTCTGATCACATTTTCCTGGGCATCTAGGATAATTTAAAAATCCAGATATAGATATATACTATTATTAATTCACTTCAAATGAGCTGAAATCAAGAATCATCAAATGATTGCATCAGTCAGTGGGGGAAAGGGGGGAGGCAATCATTTTACTGATACTCGATGCAACAATCAATAGCAGAAGCGGTAGCAGAAAATGATGTTCTAATGGTTCTGGACACATATGAATTTCTGGCAGGCCATTAACTCTGACGCTCTGACACGTAATCAAAGAGGACTGTGTCCTCAACATGTCTGGTAGCCATCCTCAACAGCAACATAAACACGCCCTTAGTACAGTAATTCTGACAATATTCACAAACATTTTTTTCCTGCTAGTTATTTTTTAATAATCTTAATGACCAATGTAAAGTAGCATACAGGAAAATGGCAGGTGGAACTTACATATACAAAGAAACAAACAAAAATAATTGCATTCAAATACAAGTAATCATAATGATAATTTACAAAGAAATAGCAACTACAACCTACATGATTGTGCATGTAAACGTGAACCAACAATTCGTAATGAAATTCAGGAACTTCACGCATGCCCAGTGGTTCGGTGCTGTTAAGCGGATTTTTCCTGCTCCTCACCTGTTCCACGTCTTAAAGGCGTTGCTGGCCCTTTTGAACAGGTAGCCTTCCATCACCACACCGTTGGGAGCATCCACGTTGAACTCCACCTTCGAGTCGTCGTAGGAGAAATCCTGTTGGAGATAAGCGAAGGACCTGAGTCGCGCGCAGATGTCCACAGATCGAAGGGCTTATGCTGGTCAGCTTGTTGCTCCTGACGGTATGGAATGTGACTCTAGGTGTCCCAGGGTGCTCTTTTACTCTGGCTTCCCAAGCACCAGGAAGTAAGTGCTAACACTATTAAACTGAGACTTATACAAGCTTCTAGCGGCGCGAAACCATTCCACGCTTATTCCACTGGGTCTGTAAATGCATGACATTCTTGAACACATGGCAAGTAAGCCAATGAGTCACCTGAGAACACTACATATATTCCAAAACCAAAGTTTTCTGATCGTTTTTCCAGCACTAAGAAAAAAAAATGTGATGCATTTTAGTGTAGTGAGATACTCTCAAGTATTTTGATTACAATTCTGGAAACAATTTTCTAACAATTTCCCTATCGCTCCTTTCTCCCTTGAGTTAAAAATATCTATAATGAAGTCTGCGAATGACCTATACACACACAGCACCACCCCCCTGCAGAAAAGAGTATGCCACGCTTTTTAAAAAAGCCACTTGGAGTTCAGTGATTCATCCCTGCCTTTTGGTGGTCCCAACAGATATGTTCACTGGTATGACGCAAGTAGTTGCATAACTATCCCACTTCAGCCAAAGTATTCCCACTGTCTGAGTTAATGTCTTCAAGGTTTTCGACTGAAAATCCAATTTGGTCATATATTGCAACAAGCTGATATAACAAATAGTTTGTCGTTTGGGTCTAAAGTCTAAAAGATATGTCTTCCCTCCATTTTTTCCTTTATTGATCTAAATCTCTTGGGGAAAACCAGCATGATCCCCATTATCGTTATCAATGACTTATACATCTCCCCAGCCCCTTTAATGATACTGGAAATACTCAATGTGAAATAGCAATAAACTCTGCATAAATTTTGGTATACAAAATATCCAAGGAAACCTGCTAAAATGAATGCTATCATTATAATCATAACAAATCCATCTGTCTGCCGTTTTATTTTTATCCTGATTATCCACCTAAATCTCATATTACAGAGTAATACCCCCAGAGTCCAATTTGCTACTAAAAGTACATGTGTCAATTTATCAAAGTCATGTCTTGGCAAGGAGAGAGTTTATCAGTATGTCTGCACATCAGATTCACTGTAGATTATTCAAAGGAGGTGGAAAATCAGGATGGGACTTCTGTATGTTGACCACATAGATAGTGCTGAAGTACACCCTCATAGGCAGATGCCTGGACATGCAGAAAGTGTTAAATGAGACAGATTCCCACATATACACCAGAGTACCTTAGCTCTTTTAAAACGGATCACGTGAACAGCACCGGGGCGGATACTGCATCACACTGCCAGCATGCATCACACCATATGTGATGCATGCTGCACATTCAAGTCCGAGGAGCATCACTGCTGACGTGCCCTTGGCGTATGTAACCTAAAATGCTCCAAGACTATTCTTGGTTATATTAACAGTGACAATGCTGCACTGAATGAACAATGCTGAGGATAATAGGGCTTGCTACATGAACGCCACTCTTAAAACTAAGGCTTTAAACATGCAGACTCCTCTATTCAATACAAAATGAAAGCGGTTGCATTTTTCCCCCCAGAGTCGATGCCAAAGACTTACCTTTTCACGCTAATTCACAACTAACGTAAAACCTCTGTGAATAGTTCATACTCTCTGTTTAACTCCAGAATGCACGCAAACTGCAGATGAGTGGTGTGTGCATTTCATTCACATCAATCCCTTACCGTCTTCAGCAAAAACACTTTCAAAACCAGATATAACACCCAGCATACATGCTATGCAACATGCACCAAGTAAGATCTGTTTTGTCGTACCAGTACTTTGGCATTTCTGGGAGAGCAACGAAAGACGCAAATCATTTTCTACTCAGTGACATGCTGAACTTGTTTTACATTGCAAGGCTACCTACGTAAAATCCATGTTGATTTTTCAACAATGGGAAACACAGACATCAAAATGGGGCAGTAACAGACTGTGTATTGGTTAAAATTAAATGCCATCATAACGATTTATTTATTTTTATTTGCGGTTTCCTTGTGCACTCCTTTCAAAACCACCCACATAATGCGTAGGTAGTTATCTGAATGAAAAGCACACAGATTACATTTAAAAGAATGGCAACTGACACTAAAGTTTAATGATGGATTTCATCACTTACCGATCTTTGAAATTCACTCATGTTTAAGATTTTAACAGAGAAATATGTATATGGATAATTGGATACAGAAGAATCTGTGAGAATCTATGTATTTCAAAGCCAGATCCTTAATAATCCTTTGAATCACCTTTAAATTAAGTACCAAAATTACATCAACAGTCATAGATGCGCAGCTACTGTAGAAAGACTACAAGGTCCAGACACCGAGAGCATGGTGTTTTCCTCTAGCCAGTTTCATGAAAAATCGTCAACACAACAAATGATCATGTGCGAAGTGACCATGGACGCAAAGTGACCATGGACGACAACATTTCACATATGGTCTGCAAACACGGGGTAAAACCGCAATCGCCCGACCATGTTTTGTTGAAGGAGGCAGGTAAACAACCTTGGGAAAGAAGACACGGACATCCTAAGGTACCATACTAAGTACCATCTCCATGGAAAAATCTACTCTTGATTATTCAGTACTTCAATACTGCTTCTCTGCTCTTCAAATAAACTGTCACTTGTAAAGATGAGCTCCTCGTGCAATCATTTCAACAGCTAACATGACGTGCATGAAGTACTAAGAGACTAGAAAAACAAGTGTTAGTACAGATGTAGAGTTCTCAATATTTTATTAACATCACGTAACATTTACAAAAAACAATGTATCTCAAAATGTACTTAAAACGAGAAAACAGCTAAATTTGGTCAAGCTACTTAAAATGTTGCAAATAAGTTTTCTCCCTTATTCAATGTTTGCACTTGAAACTGTACAGTAAGATCACACAATAAAAATGTGATGTAGGATCTCCACAAACTGTATATATAAATGCACCAAAGCGTACAAACCCACCAGCATGTAGTCCAACCTGCCAAAGATCTTCATTTTCACAATTTTCGTATATTCCAGAAGCATTGGAAAATTAAAATGGAAAGCAAGCTCCAAAGTCGTTAAAATAAGCCGCACAACACGGCTCACAGGGAAAAAGATTTTTCAGAGCCGATTTTCAGAAAATCGGCATTTCAGTTCTAGCGAGAGGCGAGCGGACGCTGCAGAAAGCAGGAGCGGACTTTAAGCTCGGAGCGCAGAGACTTAGCACGAGCACGAGCACGAGCCACCTGCCTCGCCTTGTGCCGCGGCTCAAGCCTTAGAATAACACTAATTATCATACAGCTGTCATTTTATGAGCAATAGAAACGTTGTCGCCGCGCTGACCCTGCCTTTTAACTCTCCCCTGACCGCAAAAATGCTTTCACAGGACTGCCAGCCCCGCCGCTGATCCTGTGGTTTACGACACCTCCGCTCCCTCCCCAGTCCGACTGCTGTGCGGGACACGCTATTGGTCTGGGCGCTATACGGAAAGTCTCACGTTGGGAATTGCATGGGTCCATCTGGCTACCAGTCACCCCACGCCATTCTTATTTAATCAAGCAGACTTTATTGCCACTGGGAAGGCAGGCGTTTCTCATACCTACAAGACGGTAAATCACGCAACAAGGCAGAAGGATGCAAAAATTCCTCTAGGCAGCTTTTTAAAAAAAAAATATATATATATATATTTAAATATATATCCATATATATATATATTCAGCACGGTTATCGATTAAGTCATTCCAATCGTGTCTACTTATAAATCTAACAAAGGTCTTACCTTTAACTTAAATTCTTAACAGAAGCAGATTAGACTGTTAATAATTGTCGGTAGACAGGAAACTGGCAGAAGCTGAAGAAGAAAATACAGAATCTGTTTGTCACGTGAAGTATAAAGCAATGCTCTGTTTACAAGCCCTAACTACAAAAGCTGTCATCCATTTTTAATAAACCCAGGACTTGGATTTGAAAAAGCAACGCATATTAAAAATGGATCAGTGCGTATGAAAATTAGGACATCAGGGGGCAAATGCGCAAGTAAACTGAAATCTTGAGCTGCTTGTTCACGCAATATGCATAGGGACAGTGCACAAAATGTTCCCGTTTTACACCAAGTACCCAAAACACTAAATTTGTTTGAGAGTAAAATAGTTTATTATAATCTGGTTTTATGTATTGACGCCACGTCTCCGTAACCCAGGAAAATCTTATAATCTTGCACGTGAAAAGCAAAGATGTAAAGGCAAAACAACATTTAAACTGTACAAAACACCAAGACATTTTTCCCACTTACCACCTCCAACAAATTATGTGTAAATTATCCGTTTTCCCGTACCTAAATAAAAAAATAGCTGAGTAACGCCGTCAATGCAGCGTGACAGAACTGTGGTAAAAATCCTTGGGGTGCGATCAAATTAGCCAGGGTGAATAAAAAGGCTTTCAGCCAGGCAGATGTCCTCCGAAAGACGTCCAAAGTACTCTTATATCAGTTATAAGAAAGAATTTGGTCCCTTGGGGGGGGAGGGGGGGGGGGGTGACACAGACGAGGAATTTCTGTACCCTCAAAGACTTGCATTACAGAAAACAGCTGACATTCTTACACTGTTCACTGTGAAAAGTTATTCCGATGACACAGGAAACATCTGCATCTTTTTCTTACTGAGAGAATACTGTCTATGAAGGGTGCAAGCGGATTAGACAAGAATGAGTTTCAGTTTTGATAACTCATTCATCCATTTTCTGTAACCACTTGTCTTACTTAGGGTCACACAGGGGTCTGGAGCCTATGTGCACAAGGCAGGGAACAACCCAGGATGGGGCATTGACCTATCACAGGACACACTCACACCCCAATCACTCACACATGCACACCTATAGACCATGTGGTGCCTCCAATTAACCTCAGCATGTTTTTGGACTGAGGTGGGAAACCAAAGTACGCAGAGGAAACCCCACAACGACACGGGGAGAACATGCAAACTTCACACACATGGAGCCATGGTGAAGACTTGAACCCAGGTCCCAGAGGTGTGAGATAACAGTGCTCACCACTGTGCCACCCATTTCAATAACCTGATCATTATAATTAAAGTAATAATTAATAATAATAAGGGCTGGACCTGAGCTTGACCATGTGGTTATAACAACCACAGGCGAAGAGAGTTAGAACTCCCAGTTATACTCATGTGCATACAGAACTGGATTTAATCTATATAAAGATCTGGCCATTTTAAACATACAATTGCTTGGTGAACCACACTGAAAAACAAATGTTTAATAGTACAAAATGCAGTATCTTAGACATCCAAGAAGTACGGCATAGCAACAGGCCACATTGCATGGAGTATCAGTCGTGGAGGGGTAATGAGGTCGTATATAGTCTGTACTTGGCTGGGGGTCTTTGAAGCCCTTTCAATAGATGCAGAATAGCTTCAGTGGGTGCTCAGAAAGCCAGGAGACCCTGTGCAACTATACGGTGCCCCTCAGTGCCTGCTCACGGGACCCCAGCAGTTGACTGTGTGACCTTTGGACTGCTGTCCTTTGTCACTGAGCTGAGTGATGGGGCCCTTGCACTTTCTGCTGTCCAGCAAGCTGCACACTGTGTATCCTCTTTATTGGCCACCCCAGCTGCTGCTCTCATCTTAGGACATAGATCATCACACCTCTGAGCAGCTTTCGGCCTTCGCCTGCTATTCCTCCAGGCTGGAGAAGTCCATTGTCAGCCTTGTCATTTCACCTTCTAAGGCTACTTTGGTAGAAACACAATTCTTAGCTTGAAAAGATCTGGAACACCGGCACATTGATCTGCAGAACACCTATTTCGTAAATGCTGCCCATTTTGTGTACGATTCTGCATTAGTTGAGTGATGGAACTTTTAAAGAAAGCATGAAAGTGTGACACATGTATAGGCTTCTTCAGTCCATTGCTCCCCTCTTAATTGTTAACTTCAATTTTTCAACGGAGGCATGAAATATGACTCAACCACTTATCAGGGCAGGACTGTGCTCGTCTATTGTGCAAGTCTTCTGCTATGTATTTGTGACAGGACTCAAAAACTGTTTCCTCTTTCTTCCCCATAATCTAATATTAATATGACTAGGAGCCCATTACTTTGGTTCCTGTTAGGTGCTTTAATGGGTACTAAAATGTTTCCTGCTATTTCACATCAAGGCAAAAATACTGCACTTCCGTCTTCCAGCACATAGGTTATACAAAATTAACATTGACATCTGGTGTTTTGCATAAAATACACATATGCTGTATACAAACATGGACCTGAGCAGAGATTAGATGGTTTGGAAACAGGGGACTTTGTTTAAAAAACAAAGCTCTCCTCACCTCTTAAGGAAGCTGCCTTCACATATCCTGATCAATAGTTTTTGTTCTCATGTAATGAAGCTATTAACTTTTAAAAACAAAGCCATTCTGATCAGGAAATATGTTAATTGGGCTCTAAGTGGTGAGTAAGCAGCTTGAAAGGGATCGTCATGATGAAAAGTGTCACATCAAAGAACCTTCATTCACGTTTAATCAAAAGTTAATGGCTAAATAGATGATCCTAGGAAGCCCTGCCCCCACATTCACACATGAGGTTGTGGGCCAATCTACTGCTTTACTTTCATCACCTGTGAATGATTTGAGAGACAGGCAAAATTAATTTGGACTGTTTTAAAAGAGAATGAAGAACAGGATGTACAGTATAGGAGAAGATAAACTTTCCCTGGAAAATGGTTTACATTGATCAGCTGGGGGAAGGCAATTGTGCCCAAGTTTTTCACTGGCTCTATTATCCTCCTATTTGATTTCACTCATATAAGCAATATATGTATATGACATTTGTTTTCCTTTCCATGATATGTTAGCTATCCTTGATAGTGGATCTATTTTTATTTAACATTTTTAGCCTTTTGTGAGCATATGAAGCTTTCCTTCAAAACCATTTGGAGACTGTGACATCACCCACGCTTCAGCAAAGCTATTATGTCCTATTATTAAGTGCGTTTGAAAGCCTGGAAGTCTCTTGGCCCAGGGGCACGAGATCATGCTGCACCTGTGCGACAGACTTCAGACAGGGCCAGGCACTCACCCGCCGGACCGCATGGTCCTGCCAGTTGGCGGTGCCGACTAAGTAGCCAGGTTTGGCTGGAGGGCTGGGCCCGAATGCAGGTTCCCCTCCGCCCCCATGCTTCGATGCCATCTGCCGGGGTGGGCTTGGCTCCCGCCCACCCAAATCAGAACCCACCTGGCCCGATTAATTCTCCTCACGCTGCCACAGTGGAAGACCATTTACTGTATAGCTGAGTCAATCCTCATCCTCACCCAGCAGGATCAATGGCAAGTTGTGCTACGGAAACATGGAGACTGATCCGATACAGCATAGTGTGTACAGTGCAGTTTGAAATCTTTTTCTTGATTTCCAGTTTACGTATTTATTCGACTTAATTTTTTTGGGGCAAAGAAGCCACTGCCCAAGCTGAATACACTCTTAGCTTTGTATCAAAACAACGCAAATGACGTTAAAAATATTAAAAATAATGTTGAGCCAAAACGAAAAATAAGCATGCGTGACTCTGAACAAGATGCTGCGCTCAAAGCAGGCAGATGTGCACCCCCACAGCAGGAACAGTGTGGAGGAAGACAATGAACACAGGAAGCCTGGTACCCCGCACTCCTACACACAAGCTCACCGCCTTTAGCAGGAGTCACAGCAATTTACTGATGACATGAAAACGTTGCCCACAGACGCTCAGAGAGGAGATCTCACTACACTTAGGTTCTTCTTTGGTATCCCACCCTCTTTGTGCCTTTAAAGGGAGTCTGCTTCATTTTATGGCTTGCATATTTGACCCGGCCAACATTTTACAAAGTGTACATTTACCCATTTACCTACAGCTGGGGTACAAAGAGGCAGACCCTTGAGGGAACAACACCAGTAACAAGCAAAGGTACAAAGTGGTACCCTCTTTTTCTGACAGTGCTGAGGCTCAAACCAGCAACCTCCTGGTCAGATGGACAGAGGCCTAACCGCTGAGCCACATGCTGCCTGTCCTTTGCCCCTTTTTAAAAAGCTGGACCCAGAGGCATAAGCAGCCTTTATTCTTCCTGCCATGATGCTGAGTCGCTGAGACAGGGGAGCTGTGAAGCCCCCCCCCCCCAACAACACTCCAGCTCCTCCATTAAAAGGCAACTGAAAAATAGATGAGCTGCTATGTCCCCGATGGGGAGGGCATGCATGTTCCGGCCATGACCTCGACGAGGCCACACTATTCCCCAGACATGACTGTAAAGCGTGCCTTCACTTGTATGTTTACACCAGGGTTCCTTGTCAACGCAAATTGTGAGGAAACAGGTCAAATACATGAAGACATTGGGAGCTGAGTTAGAGTGAAAGCTGAGGCCAAACACTGGCAGCTGATATCTTCACTGTGTCTCGCCTGCTGATCTTAGTTCACTTCAGGGAGCTGTAAATGCTGGTCACATGATCCTGCAAACATACGCAAGGGCTGTGATCCCAAGTGTAACATTCACTGCTCTGACTGGATAAGTGTTCAGTGTGAAATTTGCTACCACCAGGGTGTCTCAAACTGCTACCACCAGGGTTATTATTGTTAACAAAGTCTAAAACAAAAATTACAAAAAGAAACATTTTCATAAAGTAAAATAAAATGAAAGAAAATAAGTTAAAAAAAAAAAACTAATAAAAAACTATAAATATTGCATCCAAAATGTATGGAAATAAAAACAAACATTAAATTCTTTCCACGCTGCAGTTTTTTAATAGCTAAAAGTAATAATTTAGGTAGGGTTCTTTGAAGATCAAGCACATAAAAATCTCTACAACTTTCAGTCTAACCCTAGAAATAAAATAACCTGAACTATGAACTAAAACTGAAACAATATATATATATATAAACTAAATAGAATCTTTAAAATAGAAACAAAAAAACCTAACAAAGCCACACTGAAACTAACTAAAACTAAACTGGATTTCAAACGAAAATTGACAATACCACTGGCTACTACAAACCATTTTGGTTCCGACAAAACCACAGGCTTATTGAGAAATCAATGCACAGAAACGCAAGGTCCTTTCTCAGCTACTTTTACTATAGTAACAACTGTGTAATTGCGACCAAACTGGGTGCTACAAAGGCACAGTGGAAGGGCACAATGGGGAACCAGGATGAATCCACAAACACTTTCATCCAAACCACCGAATTTATTATCTAAACACAAGACTCTTAGCGTAGAGCCTAAAATATGAGGTAGAGGTGCTGTGTCTTAAAAAGATGAGTTTTTCTTTCAAAAGCACCTTCGCTGATGCACCCTAGGGTGCTTCATATGGTATCTTCAGGGCTTAGGACAAGGCCAGACGGTGACTCAGACGAAGCTTTCAGCATCCTGACTATTCCATTGTTGCAGACGGATGCCAACGCATGATGTCACTGTCTCTAAAGTAGCTAAGCGCTGCCCAAACTGCTGATGCTCCAGTCAGAACACGGTGTGCCGAACTAACATATATGTGTCTGCAGATGGCAAAATTCCTTGCCTTGTGAGTACAACAAATCCTCCATTCTGTCAATGTACCAAGCCATCTTCAGGGAGTATTTTGCCAACAGGCCATAATCATGTACAACATTCACCACTGCTGTATAAGCTGTTTCTGCATCACTGTACATACTGAAATCCAACCAGGATTTTTTTATAATTTATTTAACAGACATTTTTATCTAAAACAACGTACAACTGAGAAAGCGGGTCATCCAGCTCCTGGAATAATTGGGGATTACGAGACCAACGATGACACCGCTCTGCTGACCTTGGGATTTGAACCAGCAACCTTCCAATCATGAGCACAAAACCTTATTCCAGTGTAGAGGCCCTGTACCTTGGACTAAATCACATTTGGGATTTCTCTTCATCCATCACTTAACGCGGCTGCATTTTAGTGGCAGCTACTTATTTTTTATTCTCTGCTGGCAGCATTTCAAATTCGATTGCACTTTAATTGCTCCAGTCTTGCATAAATCCCCGCAGATGTCCAGCAACGTCCTTTTTCGAAGCAAAAGCCAGCAACCATTGTAAGGTTTTTTGTGAATTATCTTAATAGTACCATTTCTATATATGATGATACTGGAGAATTGTGTTGAATTGTATTGAAATTTCATGACTAAAGCATTCAGATGATAATAAATTATGTGTGGCTTTAAACAGTGTTCATTTGGAGTACACACATCCGCCAGGCATCAATGCCACTTATCAGTGTCGCCCTTGAATTCACTTTTAAACACACAGCTTGTTTTTTTCACTGTTGAGGCTTTAACACCAGGAGAAATGTCTCTAATGACGGGAACAGCTGGATCCAGACATGAGTGAATCCCGAACGTCAAAGTAACACTGGATGTGGGTCATGTTTCATTAATGGTCCTCAGCCTTTATATAGGTTTGATTTGGTTGCTGGACAAAGCCAAACCACCACGACGGGTAATTCAGCAGCGTCTGTCTAATCGTGTCTTGCCACTGAGCCAAATTTAGGAGGAACTGTCATATGTCTGGTTAATTTATAGGAAACAGCAGGAGGGGACGTGCCAGGAAGCCATCCGGCATGTTATGGTATTTACACACAAGAAGAATTTCCTTACCTCCATCAGAGTCTGGAGCGAGATCGGCGTAGAACGGCAAAGCGTGACGAAAGACATGGGGGAAACAGAGGAGCAACATCAATGATTTTTGCAGAACAAGCACCATCCAAACATTTAACTACCAACATAACTTTACACATACTTATATAATGATTATAGTACAAATATATTAACATTATACATGAAGGCTGCATGCAGATACCATAACTATTAATGCATGACTTTTGAACAATGGGTTGCATGATTTTTATTCAGGACAAAAGAAAAACTGATTAGCTGCTTCACTGGCACACGGGCCGTTTCCGTAAGCCTGGCTCACACGCCCCAGCGCCACCGACGGGCCAGACGGCAGAAGGCTGTGACGGATGCCCCCAGTCATGGATGCTGCTGCAGCGCGTCTCTGGCTCCAGGGTATCGGTGGGGCCTGCCTGTACAGATGGCCGCTGATCCCGGTTAAATGTGAGAGTGTGTGCGTGTTTGTGGCGCGTTGGCCTTTTGGATGGTGGTGGTGGTGATGGAGAGTGGGGGGGGGTGGGGGGTTGGCGTGCGTGAATCTACCGTTGAGGGGGTGCAGAGCCTTTGCTCATTCATATGGAGATTGGCCTGTCTGGACAATTTGGACCCCACAACATCGGGATGTTAGATTAGTGTGATGGGAGATGCTGGCACAGATTCAGGGTGCTTTATTTAAGGGGGGGGAAGCATCCTCTCTCGCTGCTGCACACACAGACATACAAACACGACGTGTCCCACCAAGAGCCATGGGACAAAGAGTGTTTTTTTAAGACAAACAACTCCATTTCCAAAGGCTGAAGGCATGCCGGTGCACCTTAACTTAATAATGGTTGACAGCTTTTATACTCATTCACTTTAGAAACCTGGTGATACCTCGTTCCATTCAGCCCAAGAGTGCATCTCAGCCAAGTCCTGATTGTGCTTTCCAGTTTATATGAATTTATCTGTTGTTCAACAAGAACCTGAGGCTCCATCCACCAATGTCTTACGTAGGACATGCATATACACTGATTTCTTGCAATCTAATGGGTATCCGATAGCTTTAGATAAAACTAGAACCGACAACCCACAATTCTGCTTATAAATGAGCCTTCTAATATTAAACTTACTGGATAGTCATCATCAGTAGTACCATTATGAAACCTCATGAGGCCACCAGTCTGTAGACAAATACTTAGCTTCTTTGAAAACACAAATACAAAAACCTCTCTGTGATTACACAACCCTTCCAAATGCAGTCTTCATTTTTTTAATGCACAAAGCCAACAGTCACTCCAGCTGTTGAAAGCGGTGACAGAAATACATTTTTGACAACCATCTGAAAGTTCTAAACCAATCAGCCATTTCATCCCTTCAAAAGAGACTAAACTGTGTCCTGCCTGTCTGAGCGCTAATGGACAGCGGCAAGTGAGGCAAACGTACCCTTTTTATCATTTACTCTTAAGGAGCCTGGAGGATGACGGCTAAAAATAAGTTGCTAAAAAATAGCAAGTCTGTCACTCGGAGAGCATGTCACCGGCGACAGTGAAGTACTCAAGTTTTATTGAGCTATTATTATATAACCGGCAATACATTTGTCCCGATATGCACTCTCGAATCCTCTGAACCTTGCTGTAAATTTAAGAACCCCCATTTCAGACTGCACTATTTGTTAATATATCTTTAAAATGCAGGTATAATTTTATGAGAATTCAACATACATTAGTGAAGCACCCAAGTATGTATATTCAAATGAACCATTTTCACTAAGTCCCCAAAATAATGACTGAAAGTTATTGGCTGATATCTTTATCTATCCTACTGCCAGCCTGCATGCCGCTATGTATTCCTTTTGTCCTTGCTTGCTCGGCAATTATTTAATGCAATAGTGATACTGACAGCTGAGATGCACAGCTTTGCAAGGGATTATAACAGTGCTGGTTGCTTTGGGGTCAATGCTGTGTCTGCTTAACACTTCATATCTAATGGTAGCATAACACTGTTTTTTAAATTCCATTCCAGAGTTCAGTCGTACTTCTACACAAGTGTTTATTGCATTGCTGTAGCACGTCATGCAGAATACTTGTATCTTTTTATTTCTTTATGCAGAATACTAGTATCTTTTTATTTCGTCATGCAGAATACTAGTATCTTTTTATTTCTTTATGCAGAATACTTGTATCTTTTTATTTCGTCATGCAGAATACTTGTATCTTTTTATTTCAAACTCACTACTTGGCAATTTTGCCACTTTTCTGTGCACCTCTTGTATGGGGGGGGGGGGGTTACACACAGATGGTGGGTTTTAGTTATGTTTCCTGTGCCTAGAACCTCTGACAGAGAATGATAGTCATAAGGTGATACAGCACCGGGTCAAAACACAGAGACAGAAACTCAATTCGCAAACTCCAGCTAAAGGTTATTGATAAAAGGATCAGAACTCTGGAAATCAGCGCCGCGGACACATAAAACGGTGCCGAGAGCTGTCGTTTTGCGACAGACGCCCCTAGGATTAGCACCTTAAGGCTCTTAATTCTACGTCATTAGATACTTAAGCCAGTCACTTGTCTTTTAAATGAAACGCTTCCCCATTTTTCCACATTAATAAGGATGAGTCAGACGCCCTGCTGGCGGCCTGGATGTCAGTCATGAGCCAGACGGAGAGGGAGGAGAAGAAGAAGAAGAAAAGAGAGGGAAGGGAAGAGAGAAGGCGAGAGCTCCTACCCGCTGCTGGATGGTGGCGTGCTTATGCTCCATGTCCCTCTTCTCTATGGCTGAGTCGATCACCAGCTGATCCAGCTGTAGGAGAAGATCACAAACAGTAGAGAGAGGTCAGCCCGGGCAGTACCACACACACACAAGCAGTCCCAATCCTAAGTATTATTAATGGGTAGCAAGACTGACGAGCGAAGCTGACGAGGTTGCAGATCACAATGCCCACTGTCAGGTCACCCTCTTAGCTATTTGGACAGCAGTGATTTGCCATTTGCAGAAGTACATGGGCAGGTACATTGGAATGTTGCATTTCACATATCCACTGTTGCTCTCCTGAGAGGCACACACACATACCTACAGATGAGAGTGAGGCCTGGACTCTCAGCACAGTGTCAGGCCAGTTATCCAGAGCGCAATAGAGCGCAATGTTGTGTATGGGATACAAACTGGAAGCCTTCCGAGGACAGGAACCATGGCTGTCTTGGTCTGTGTTAGCTTAACATGACATGTTGGCTTAGACCGCCTTGCTAACTGATTCATATTTTGCTCACGGGATATGTGACAAAAAAAATAAATTAAGCAATTCAGACACAATGCATTCAATCGGGAGAAATCACAGGCGCTGTCCTTGAGGGCAAAGTCATTTTAATCAATCGTTAAAGCTGTGTCGATACGCTAATTAAAAACCGGGGAGCTGGCCTGAACAAGTTGTTCCATTGTTGCCTTGGCGACAGAGCCGACAATCAGCCAATGCCGGTCTTGTTGTTTAGCTTTGCTTAGAGCAGGACTTGGCTGATTCAGAATGTGACCTACGTTCAGTTCGTCCCCAAATGTGATCTTGAATCTGCTCCCTAAGGGGTCAGCTCAACTGAGCAATCCTGAGTGAATAAGCTGTATTTTCATTGCAGAATTATGACAGTTTCTGGGACCGGGGCCTGATGCACTTATTCACAGTATATTCAGCTCAGTGCTGCCTTTCTAAGTGCCTGTCTAAAAATCTCACTTTGGCAAGCAAACTCCTGCCATGGTGATCTGACCAGGCAATCAGGTTGTCCATAATCCCCCTCTCCCAGCTTCCATCACGAAGCCAGAAATCTATCATCTGACCACAAATGAAGCAAGGTGACAGTGTCCATGTAAGCTGTTTTAACTGATGATAATGATGATGAGGATAGAGATTATATATATATATATATATATATATATAAGATCACAGACAGCAGTAGGAAATAGTGGTTGAAAAAATGCTTTTTCTGATGCATTTCCCGAAAAGGGCTTTAATGTCATTCCGTTGATAAAACTACTTCAACATTACCGATACTCCCACCTTTGTGGTAAACTATAAAGTTGCAAGCAGGTAGGTTAGCTTTGTAATAAGACTGGAGTGTCTGCAGGCTGTAGTGGTCATGATTCAAATCATTGCAAGAGGCTTAGCTGTGAAACCCACAGGGAAGGCAGCTGCCTAACTTAATAAAGGCTGTGTAAAGTTAGCAGACGGCAGACAGATTGAGGGTGTAATCACTGCAGGGCATTGATGGATTGGGGTGTCCATCGCTCAAGCGGTGTCCCACCTCTGCCGCCAGTCTCTTCATGTAGGGATTGATCTCATCCAGGAGGTTGTATCCCTGCTGGAAGAGCGTGTGCTGGGCGTGCATGAAAGACAGCATCTGGGGGAAGAGGCAGAGGAGGTCGTCTTACAGCAGGAGCAACAGTGAAACCTCAGGGGCCAATGAGAAAAAAGGTTCAGTTCTCAAAGCTTCTTACCGAATCTAAGATTTCAAACTTCTTCTTTGCCTGAAGAACATTGATCTGAAATGTAAAAAAGGTTTAAATGTTAATGATCTTGTTTAGATTCAAATGAATACAAAGCATATATTAGAGTATAATTGAATACTGAAACTGAGGCTTTATGTCTGTTTTGAAAACATTTTAAATTCATGATTGCAGGATTTCAAAAAATCCCCCACATAGGTAGGTGACTCTTGTGTAAGCACACAAATATCCTCCTGAGACCCGGGCCATTCATTTGTGTCCTCTGTAGTGGACATTTTGTTTTTGCATCTATCTTTTCACT
>JAODKC010000107.1:21942300-21961889 GCA_026777985.1 Mormyrops attenuatus
CCTCCAAAGACATAGAAAATCACAAATAACCTGAAATTGAAAGACACTTTTTTTCCTTGGGTCTCAGGAGGATATTACAGATTTTTAAGTGCAAAGCTTTAAAATTCCGCCATCTACAGGACATTACCAATAATGCAGCCCGATATTTGATAAGTCTGTGCAGTTGCAAGCACAAAGGAGTCACTGTAGAACTTGCATGATTGCATGTGATCCCTGTAATGGCCTCATGGTGTTTACTATCCACAGTCATCATCTATTCTGTTTGCTAGTCTGACGCAGGTTAAAGAAGGGTAATGGATTCATTAAATGTTGTATTATTGTCATGTAATGTGTCAGAGTGCTTGATTTGCAGTTCTTCGGTGAAAAGAAATTTACCTGCACATACACTTTACGCAGCAATGCGTTCAACCTATCGCAGAACCAAACACGCCCCGCATCTGTGTCACTAGTCATTTAATATGTTAATCTGTCACACTCTGTAGTTACAAACACAAGCCATGAATGAAAACAGCTTAGGCAAAGCGTAGTACTTAAGTGTGTACTACAGCTTGAAGAGAACCATGGAAAAATAGCACACTTGAGGATTGCTGCCAAGACAATCAAGCCATGCTGAAATGGCGAGCAGAAACAAAACATCAGGGGCTACCCTGGAGATGTCAGGCATATAAATTGCTGAGGAGGGCGACCTTTTCCGCCTCGATTCACAGGCGTTTAAAAACAAGGAGGCCTTATTATAGCCATGTTTACGTTGGCTACAAGCAGGCATGGTCTATGATCCCCTGGAACGAAACAATCACATCGTACCAGCTGATCTCTCCCCAAAGGAGTCAATGTCTCCATGGAAATGCAGCAGGTTAGCCCCCCACCCTCAATGGAGCAGGAACTCTGAACCATGAAAAAAAAATTCTACACACTGTCGCCACCTTGTGGCCTAGCACAACATTCCAGGCAGATCCATTCTACGGTGCCGTAAATCCAAGAATGTAAGGTACGTGCCAAACCTACAAAAAAGCAGGGATCAGCATAATGTTCGGTAAACTTCTAGCACATTCATGCAGATAGTAATACATAAGTTTGCACTATGTTTCTGAATCCCTTCTATTAGCGCTGGCTTCAAAATACGGTCTTGATAGCTTAGCCCAAGTGCTATAACACTTCACTGAATCACGCAAGCAGACCTTCTATGGTTTATGGTTCTTCCCCAAGAGGAACATTGCAAAATGGGTTTGTCCAGTGTCTTTTCTTTTCATTTAAAGACCACTGAGACTGCTCTGGCGTGTCACTGATCGAAAAAGATGAAGAGTAACGACCGTCGTTCAGGGGGCCGAGAGAGGGAAGCCTCGCCTTTGAACAGGCGAACTATGAAGCCTGACGCCCACAGAAATATTTCAGATGTGACTGGACTCCCTTTAGGAAAGAGGGGAGGGGCTTCATGTGATGCGATCATTTATCTGCTGACTGATAGAAAAATTAGTCTCCTGAACATCTTACTCCTGAGACCAAAAGGACAATTTTATGCCACACTTTATCGATTCCTGCATACCAGACTTTTGTTCGTGCACCACTATACTGGATACGTAGAACTGTGTCACTCATCAATTATAGTTTGACTAAACAGGAGTTCAGAAATGTAAAAAAAGAAACTAGTGCTAAAGCAAAGATAAACTTGTTTAACTGAAAACTGGGAAATGTAAGAATATTTGGCATTGAAATCTTATACCTTTGAAGGAAAATTTTTTAATTCATCCCACGTCATATGTGCAATATGGGTAATCGTGTGCACAGATTTTTCATGATTTTTCTTTCTTTTTTCTATTTTGTTATTGTATCTTTTGGTTTGTTTTTTCTATTGTGATTTTATTTTAGGCTGTGGTAACAAGTAAATTTCCCCGGGGTGGGTTCAATAAAGTCTTAACTTATCTTTTTCATTTTGCAATAACATTTCAACACATATCCTTGTGTTTAGACATGTTATATGTCTATTACGATGACATGATAGACTTGTGTGTGTGTGTGTGTGTGTGTGTGTGTGTGTGTGTCACCTGCAGCACATAGTCCAGCGCCAGGTGCCGGAAGCACTTCCGGGTAATGGTGAGCGTGCCCGTGGCCTCCTCCACCTCATGGGGCTTGTTCCGCGGTGCCTGGGCATTCTTCACCTGGGCCATCTCCATGTCCTCACGCACTCTGTCAAACTGCTTCTTGGTCTCCTTGAACCTGCGCACATCCCTGAGCACCAGAGGGGATCAGCGGGTGTTAGTTGCATCTCTGACTCTATCTGAGGATGAAACTTCAAAATGCAGACCGGCATCATTAACCAAAGTGCTTTACTAAAGGATGAGAGAAGCCCTATTATTCGGCAAAATAATCTGAAGGGCACTGAAAAACGGCCATTCTTATTTTATACCTGTTATTTAGATAACAGCTAGTCTTAACTAATATAACTAATCAAGTTATTTTCATCCATTTCCACTTAGCCTATTCAGGGGCCCCCTAGAGCCTATAGGACAACTCAGGACAGGGCATCAACCTATCGCAGGGCACACTCACACACAGCAACAAGCTGGTAATTCCAAATATCCTCAGTACACTTTTGGACTGCAGGGGGGCAGGCACACCAGAGTACTCGGACAACACAAGGAGACCCGGCAAACTCCACACACAGAGCCATGGTGGAGACTCGAACCCTGGTCCTAGAGGGGTGAGGCAACAGTGCTAGCCACTGCAGTATGCCAATCGAGCGCTTTTTCATTGCGAAATATTTTGACAGAAGATTCTGGACCTACTTAACTGGAGGTACTTGTGTGTATCAAACCCTAAAAATATTGTCCATCCACCCCAGACCGACCCATGTTTCTTCAGTCACATGAGCTCACTGAAGTGTCTTTTCATCACACAAGGCGAATCGCTAAGCGAGATCTCAGAATGATCCCTCTGGCGTGGCTGCTTAAACCCACAGGGGAAGTGGGCTAAAATTTCAATGGGATTGGGGCCATCATACACAGAGATACCTTCCTGCCTTCCTGAAACATCCACTGTGAACACAAGGCGGTCCAGCTAAGTGTGAATGCCCCCCCCCCCCTCCACGTAGCTAAACTTAAAGCCTTCCCAGACCATTCCAGGAAAATATCAGCCAAACCAGAACTCAGGCTGCCAAAACGTTTAGTCTGGACTCTGCTTATTCTACGGTCTTCTAACATACAACATCTGCCAGACAGGAGGACAGAAGATTCCAGGAAGAGACGGCATAAATTTCAGTCAGCAGAGAAAAATGGCGGAAATTGAGAGTGTAGACTAGGACCAGTTCATCGGGTCAGCAAAACTCAATAAAACAATGAAGAACAGAGAACCAAATACCTAATACAGAATAAGAGTCCAGCACCCTTGGGTCTACGCTTGTACATACAGGACGTTACCAAAAAAAAGAAACATTTTAAAATGATTGAGTTTTTCTCTCGGAGGTAAATACTTCACAAATACTTCATGATGCCTACTTATCTCCTTATTCTACTCTGTTTCAGAGAAGGACATTAACTTTGGCGCAATCTACTCATCACATTTTCCTTAATCGTGTTCTGTCTTGCAGGTGATTGCCGGCTGGGACTGAGGAAATAAACTCCAAATCAACGACTTAATTTTTGTGCTTCAGAAGGAGTACAGATTTATGTTTTTTTTCTGTTTTTCTTTCAGCACATAATCATACAGAAAATCTCCTGACTCTGTTCCAGCTAAAGCTGTCTGACTTTGTGTGCTTTTGATCTTGTGAAAAGATTACAGGATATACAGCTGCGTCACTTGGTTCGGAAGTGCCGAAAGTGGACAGGCGTAGTCATGCCTGGTGTCAAACCAGTCACCTCTCATCTTCTTTTGGTACTTACTCAACAGAGTACATGTCTGCATTAGTCACACATTCCTTAGAAAAGTATATAATATGGGAAAATAATTTAATAGCGGATGAACCAGTCATAGATATGACAAATAGGAGGGAGAGTGCTGGCTTTACTTACTCTTTGACAAAGTTGTGTAGCTGCTGCTTGACAGACCTCTGGGCCTGGTCGAACAGGATCTGTGAAAGCATTGAAAAGCAAAATAGGTCTGGTGCAGTACAACGTGTGGATTGTGGCAAAATGTTAAATGAGGCAGCATTTGGGAATAATGACTAAAACGAAAAACATCAACCTAATGCTCGATGCCCTGAAGGAGCATGATGCTAATGTTAGTAATTTAAGTAGTAACGATAAGGTTTATGTACATAAAACGTTTAACGTTTTAAGTACAAAACAAGGTTGAACTCATATGGGAAAGTAGGAATGTGGATTAAGTCACTGACGCCAGATAAACAGTGGCTCAGACATGTGATCAGTGGGTAGAGCAAACAACTCAACTGGGTATTTAATTAGATTTTGTGAGTCACCTCTCCACCAGTAATGAAACTTATCAACCAGCAGAGGGCGCTCGTTCCAACTCTTCATTTATGCCAAGTGAAGAATGAATTCAGCCCGGTGGAGCACATGCACATCCCCCAGCTTCCATCCCCATAAGAAGTGACACTGTGACTGCCTCCCCCTCATTGCAGGTACAAGAAAAAGGGCCATTTGTACAGGAAAGAGGCTGTAGGGACACTGTGATCGCCCCTAGTCGCTACCCCGGCCCCAAAGCTACTGCTTTGTGATTGGACGGCTCCCTCAGATGTACTGTCACCCCAGTCTCGGCAGTCCCGAACTGGCACGAGACAGCAGTTGTTATTACGGGCCTCCTTTGTGTATCTGAATTAGGATATCAGGGCTGCTTTACCAAGACTCCTTAAACAGCTTAAATCCTCTCCAGGTTTGGTGTCAAGCTTTAATGCAATTACAATTATCAGAGTCCAGAGCCCATCACTTACAAACCTACAGCACAGTATCCCTGTCATAAATATAATGGTAGAAGTCTTTATTTCCTTATAAGCTGCTCAATCATCTCAATAATAAGTGGAGTACCAGTTAATGCAGTTACTCGAGTAAGAGGAGCCCCTGGTGAAGTCATGCTGTTGTTTGTTTTAATGTATTTGCAATGTGAAAGTACATAAGGCAATTGAAATTTCATCTGGCCCTGAAATCACTGGCCCAAAAAAGTGACTGACATCAGTGACCTGGCAAGTGAACAGCAGGTAACACACAGAAACCCAAACGCCAGGGATGACGCTAAATTCGGTGTTTCGGTTGCTCCTTTGGCCCTGATTCCACTGGCGTGGCCTGTGACGGGCGATATAATGAAAATAAAACTAAAAAAAAAAAAAAAAAAAAAAAGTCGAAACTCCAAGGTCTTTCACAACTTGCCCACGGGTAAAGAACAGGGCAGAGCACAGTGCCGCACGTTTTCACCAGGACTGCCAGCCTTTGTGTCCGTACCGTGACGCAGAATTTAGCGCTGAGAGACACAACAGACCCAAAGACGAGCATAAAACGACACACACCTATAACGTAGGATGTTTGGCGTCGTGTGACTCAGTGCTCAGTGCCTTTTTGGCTGGCTGGCAGAGTGAACCTGCATGGCTTGAGCGCGTACTAAGTGCCCTCTGTCGATGTAAATCTCAAGATGCTGGCCCGCCACGAGAAGCAGCGGGGTCTCCGTGTCTGCGGCCAACTGTCTGGTGAGACTGATTTAATAATCCACCAGGCAACACACTAGAGGCCTAGCAGACTTGAGGCACAGGACAGAAATGGAAAGTGGACAGCAAACCACACTTGGGGGGGGGGGGGTTATTTTGTTCCCACATTTAAATTCCTTAGCAGATGCTTTTATACAAAGTGATGCACAGTTGAGAAAGTAGGGTCAGATAATCCTAGGACACAATGGTGAAATCACATTAGCAACCCAGGGATTTGATCCAGCAACCATCTGAGAACAGCTACAGCTTCTTAAGCTGCTGAGCCACATACCAGCACCACACAGGGACTGTGCCCATGTGGATATGGAGCCCTGGCCTTTATGGTGAGTATGCAAAGTATGACAAATGTTATGGGTGTAACTTCTTAAATTGTTTGTGATTCTGTAAAAGCTTTTCTTTCCCCATATAGCAGACGCAAGATGCAAGACGCAAACTCCTGTGGAAAGTTCTGAGAGATTACCAGCACTTGTGGGGGGGGGGGGGTGGGGGGGAATTCCACCGTCTATGGCATTCCTGAGGTATGGAAAGAAGGAGGAAGGGATGTCTTGGAGCATGGACTGCTTAAATGACAGTACCTCTGATGACCTATCCCTCTTTCACTCAGAAAATGATTTGTCAGCTAACAGAAAAGAGCGCCCCCTTCTGCCTACAAATGTAAATAACCGAAATGTGCTGTTTCCCTCGAAGTCGCTGGAATAAACGGAATAAATGCTGGTGACAAAGACAAAGCACTAAATAAGGACACTGCGGCATGAATATTGAATTCTTGATGAAAAGCCTAATATGTTTATAATTTCATTTTTATTTAATTTCATTTCGCTAATGGTGACGCAGTTGCCCCCTATCCAGCAATGACCGTTGCCTGTACCTCCCTGGCTCGAATGTGCCATTCAGAGAATTAAACTAAACCCTCATTCTTCTCTATTGGCACCCTTCTGCTCCGAGCTGCTCGATCCTTGCAAAGAAACCAGTGACTCATCAGCTCCACCTACACTCCTCAATGCTTTGTGTGTTCACATTCTCCCGCCAAGGGTAATCCGGGAATTGTGGGTAAATAGTATTCAGTAACATATTTTATTACATAAGAACTTGGCAATGTCACTCCAGCTCACGTCGGTCACTCCTGTCTTTCTGCTCTGGCATTGCACCCCACCCTCCTCACTCCCGTTAATCCATGGTCTGCCACCAGCACAAAAAATTTCCTGCTTCATTCTCCTCTCCTCGGCCTCTCCAGGACTCCGAATCTCTAACGAGCACAGGATCCCAGAAATCACTATTAATATTTTCTATGTGCCTTAAAAAGCACGAATGTGGACTGAAACATTTCAGGTCCACCCCCCTCGAGTGAAAATGTGGCTTACATTTAGGAAAAAAAAAGATGTTGGGAGAGGCATCAAAAAAATGTAAACTAAAAATCGGTGGCACGTGTCATGGGATGTGACGCTGGCATTTGTACAATTTGACCAGACGGGATAATTCAGAAATCTGATAAAGTACAGAAGCAGACCGGCAAACAGCTGGTCATGTATAAACCGCCATGTTCCTCCTGTGTTTGTCCTTGTTTTTAATGACAGTGATTTTCTATTTGCACAAATTATAAGTACATAGGAATTCAGATATCACAATATCCCATCTTAGGGTCAGATGCCTTTCCGGCACAGCTGGGATTTGAGGCTTTGCTCAAATTTCCCAGTAGTGATATTTTTACTCTGCTGGCCATGAGATTCAAACCAACAACCTTCCAGGCACAACTGAAGACTCCTAAGCCACAGAGCCACTCTGTTCCATCTAACAGAGTGAGAACAATAAATCCTGCAATCCTGTTTTTAATTTTTTTTTTATTCCTATCTCTTGTCGTTTCCTAAAATAAATTTGTGCGGCTGGCTGGTAAGAGGCTGTTCAGTTTGGAGAGGAATGCGTACGACCATAAAATGTAGCAGGCCAGTCCCACAAAGCGCCCCCACGGGCGTGTCCGTGTGGGGAGTTGTGGATTATTGGTTACCATATCCATCTCAATCGGCATACTGCCCTTTTAGGCCCCCAGCTGGACGCCCGTGGTGCGTCTCTCCTGCTGTGAAGGCAGCAGCTCACCCTGATTCAAGACAGGGATATACCCAGGACAAGGTATCATTTCCTACACTGCTTTATCCTACTGTATATGGGGGGTACCTGTCCGAGAACCAACCAAAATGAGGCGCCAACCTGTGGTATTTCAATGATGAAATTATAAAACATACACACCATTCACATTGACAGTTTGGCAATACAATTCACTCCAATGGAATCAAACCCAGGTCTCTATAGGTGTGATGTGCTAACTATTGCAGCACCCTGCTGCCCTCTATCAACCTACCGCATATAAATACATTTGTTCACACCGACACACACCAATCCGGAAAACAAGCACATGCACCGCCCTACCGTGATGCGGCCTGTAAGTCTACCCACGCCATCCATGCCATTACACGTTATTCATCCGATCCCACCCACAGACGCCTAAATCTTGTGTGTAGATGTGCCGCTATTTGGCAAAGCTTTCCAGAACTGAAACAGTTCTGCCCACTTCCTGTTCTGTACATTGGGGACAATGTTGAATCATCTCTTCCCACCCACAATACAGTCTGTCGAGAAACCTCAAAAAAAAAAAACACACACCTAAAATGTCAACACCAGTGATTAATCAATTAAAAGCAGTGCTTCCCACCATAACGATGAACCTCCTGCTTAAAACTCAGTAATTTAACAAGGCCTATGTCTGTGTGACGGACTGAATATACATCAAACCTCAATATATCAAATCAACAAAAATGTTGTCACACCAAGGCTCTCACTTCATCTCTGACATTCCGTCTCTGGGGAGCCTGGGAAACTGAGGTATCGTAGCGGGCACTGCCCATAAGGTTGGGGCGCTTCCTCACTGAAGCGACCAGCGTGCGAGGCTAATAAAAGTGCTAATCTCCAACCACCGGATCAGCATAACATAATCCTTCATGGTGATCCCTCAGCAAGTCACTTACGCAACGCCCACTTCATAACCAATGCCAAATTCCTCCTCTTCTTAAAAACAAAGGCATTGCCATGAAATCGCCATGATGAAACTGTAAAATGCCACCGTCTTTTAATTAAAATGTCAATAACACTAGGCTTGGAAGAAAAAGAATCCCAATGAGGTAATGGCAACGATGCCCGTGAAACTCAGGATTGCACCACAAAGGCTTTTCCAAAACTGCATACTGATGAATGTGCGGATCTGTAACCCTTACAGTGTTTCATCAAAGTGCTATAATAACACCCGCAGATCTTCTGTAAGTCCTGTGACCCAGACGCTTACCCAGAATGCAACTCCACAATGTCATTTCCATATGCCCTCTATGGCCGTGTGTCACTGCCCTGGCGTTGCTTAATCTGACCCACTGTGCTAGACAGACGATTACGGTGATGATGTCAAGCGGGTCACAGCAGCAGTGCTAATCCTAACCCTTTGTCGCAACCTTGGCAGGTCAATCCGAACATTTCACACAACCACGGTGTGTCCAGGTATCAACAGGATAGTCCCATTTAATTTTCTCTCACCTCCGAAGCAGCACAGAGTAATTAGCCGTGCCAAGATTTTCCCTGGCAAGAGAAAAAATGCCTATTCAGAATAAATGCATTGATGGTATCAATGGAAAGATTTTTTATTGTTCAAAGAACCGTCATGTTAATAATGGAGAAAGTAGCAACAATAGAAAGGGAATATACAATAACATCACCAACGGAAACAGGTATAGCTCTTATGTATCTAGGCAGCTTATGTAACCTTATATAACCCAAAGAGTACAGCAAACTGGGCTAGCTTTCACCCACCCCATCATCAGAATCTACCACCCTAATTACAATATTACGGGGGGTGCGCTGAAAGGAAATCCCCTCATATCTTATACCCACTAACATAAGGACGTGCTCTAAACAAATTGCGTTTCCTAAATGAGGGGTTCACTGCTCCCCAACTGCATATGTGACTAGTTGTCAACCACAAATATCAAGGTATGCCTGACTGTTTGATATATAAACCCCCTGCAATGTCTCATTCTTGATAACAGTCATGATTTTTTGCCCCATCTTATAAATGCATCACGTTGGCAAAAAATGTATTGTTAACATGATTTTAACATACATTTGTTCCACAGTTACCAGGGCAGATAGATACACCGGTCATTAAACGAGAACTAAGTGACTCACATGAGGAAGCTTGAATGAGGAAGGAGACTATCTTAGGTGGGGTATGGTACCAGACATAATGAGGCACATAGATACTCACGACAAGCGGCTTAAATGAGGAAGGAGACTATCTTAGGAGGGTTATGGTAGAAGACGTAATAATGCACATAGACATTATTGGAGTGATGGAGTGCATCTCCAGCATGTCCAGTGTTTTTATTCACCATGTGACTGCCCCCTACCCACTGTCCCACCACCGCCAATTGCGACTGCGGACTTGGTCAGGTGATCACCACCTAAGCAGCTTTATGTACAGCCCTTTCAAGAGTCCATTTTAAACAGATGAGAGGTGCTCAATCGACTTCGATTGCTCCCAGGTGACCTGGTGAGCCATTACCTGCCGTCACATGTCACCATATGTCACACCTCTTTCCTAACAGCTCGGTTGGCGACGCAACAGCCAAAGATTCACTCGTGTATGATACACACCAAACGGCTTTACTGAGTGATCGCACCTGAGGAGAACTGAAAATAAAATGGCCATACCATATAGAAGAGAAAAACATAAAAAGCTTTATTATGTCTTACTCAGGCCCGTCAAGTTGGTGTAACAAGCATATTTTTTTAAAGCCGGTTCTAAAGAAGGTTCATGTGTCTGTCTACTCACTGAACAACATTTAACCTTTAATCAGCTTGAAATATTGATAAATAAACATCTGTCAGCAGACAGCTGTATAACTATATAGCATGCTGTAAAAGAACTGTGATTCAGCAATACAGCCACTGAATAGCACATTTTAAGTGAGATCCATATAATTGTATAGCAGTTTGTAATTGAAACCTATATGGATGTACTGAACTTAGTAATTGAGACAGGGAGAGGTAAGTAAAACACCCTTTAAGCGTTTGAAATTGTAATAAAGTAGATCAACTACTGTAGAAACACAACATAATTGCAATGCTGACCTTAGAGGGAAAAAAGCACATCTAGTATTTACTTCCCTGGCTGAGCCTGAAATTAGGGCATCTGGTGCTCATTCCAGTTCACGACGCATCCCTTAGCAACCGCCAATTACGAGTCAAAACCAGAAAACCAACCCAACGGTGACACAACCAGGCGGGAATAAATAAAAGGAGGGGAGGTTCCCGTCATTGCTACCCCTCAAGCAGGAAGTGGATGAGAAACGTGCGAAGCGGCCCTTTCAGACGCGGCCGAGGGACTCTTGCTTTTTGAATGGTGAGGCGGCCAACAATGGGTACAGGAACCTCATTGAGCTGCCAGCCCCGGAAACACCTCTCCCACTGGCTTCCCCATTAAGGAGCTCTTCTAACGAGGACAAAGGACCGTGCACACACGGGCCGCTAGAAACCTGGGGCAAGAGCTCAACGTGCTGAACGGTATCCCGCTGTCACTTCCATTGTTCTTCCTGCCTAGCCGAATGCATCCTGACTTCCAAAAACTCAACAATGGAACTCTCTGTCAAAGCCCACGTGTAGCTCTACACTGAGACCTGATTGAAAAACAAGCGTGCGCTACACCAGCACTACATGAGAAAAGATATCCATGTCATGTCCGCTAGATCCCCATGCTGACATAACAGACGACCCTGATGATAAACAAAGCCTGACAATATTACTTAGGCTACTGTCTAAGGGCATCTGGCAGGACTACGGGCGTGGAGGACCTTACCATGTGGTAGTTGACTATTTCCTGGAGACTCTCTCCAAATTTCTCCAAACACTCCTGCAACACAGACAGCATGGTACCATAAGCATACTGCACTCCCACCAATCGACAGTAAGAGCCGGGAAAGAAGGAGCCGTACTGAGTGTTCAGCATTGTGAAACTAAGGAAACAGGTTTTTTTTATGTGTACAGCTTTATAAATTACAAAACATGGATACACATGTTCAGCTTTCATTGCCACATAACTTTTCAAAAGAGGTAGATGTGAAAGCATGGTCCCATTATACATAGGTCAATTTCTGACTTATTTGTATACTAATTTTTGTCCTGCACTGTCTTGTCTTATATTGCGCTGTTGTTTGTCCAACCCTCTAACTCCCTTCCCTGCAGGTGTAGCATAAGAATAATACTGTGTTCCTCAGAATACAAAACAATACAACTTGCAACTCGAGAACAGAATCCACTTTTTAAGTGTTATGGATATTAGAATAACATTTGTTTTCTTTTTTGTAATATGTCAGTGGGATTCATATAGTACAGAGAAAGTCCCTGTTCCCTATTGTACGTAGGACATATTAGCATTAAAGCCTAATCTAATGCACAATGGGTCACAAGGAAGACAGAAGACCTCAAAAGAATGTTCTCCTTCAGACAACTGGTGAAGCTAAGAGGAAGCCAGGCTGCCCAGCCCTGCATTCCACTTGCATAGAATATTCTTGCATGTGGTTTCTTGCATTCGGAGCCACAGGGCTGGGCTGCAGCGCCAAGATGCGGTGAGTCTCCAGGCCTGATTATTGTTGTCTAATCCATTTGTAATTGGCATTTTGCACCGACTCAGGTTGAGAGACTTTGAAAACAGGAAACCACCACTGCAAGCTAAAGTTATTTCATGCTCATTTCAGCTCAACGACCAGTGCCCTTAATTGATTCGTGAGGTATGATAATGAAGTGATATCCTGAGCCGGTAGTTAAAACAGAACTCTAATAAGGAGATAATCAGTCCCCAAGTATAGTAAAATATTATAAAAGTTAGTGTTTGTAGGACGTTACTATTGCTTGTGGTCCACATACCAAAGCAATCGGGTAGTGTGATTTTAATGAGTGAAGATTATTCTGTTATGTAACTGAGTTTGATGAGTTAAGTATAAAGGGTCACAATCACAGAGTACACAACTGGTTGGTTGAAACAAAACCCCGGTCTGGACTTTTACTCTCTGGACCCAAAATACCCAACCCTGGTTGTACAGCACTGGTAAAGTTGATCAGGACAAAGACCTCTACAACTACATCCACAATTCGATTTTAAGACAGAAGTTGCTGAAACACTCACTGAGATCATCTCGTCTTTTTTGCACTGCTGGGAGAGGTCCCGGATCCCGTTGACAAACAGCTTGTTGGCGCTGACATAGGCCTTCCCGGCCTCGATCATACCGCTGCATAGCTTCACCAGCTGCAGGGAGGCAACAAGACCAGCAAGAAAGGAAGAGAAAAAAGGAGAGAAACCTGTTTTCGTTAAAAGAATTTTGTCACAGAACCAACGTGCAATTAAGGCTTGGCAACTTAGAATCTGCCTCACTTGTATGTGGCATTGCATGTAAATGTCATTTTTTTATGCATTAGAGAATTTCATATTCATAGACTGGAAATACAGTACTGTAAATCACCAAAGAATACCTAAATAATATTTTTTGCAAGTTTTATGAGAAACACTTCAGGATACATGATAAAACACAAAATCCAATGGCAAAGGCAAAATATTATTTCCTAGGTTTCCGTATTTTTGATGGCTCAGTGGGTAGAAATGTTACCTCACACCTCCAGTGATGGTGGTTCAAACCACACCACTGGTCCATGTTTGCATGGGCCTTGCATGTCATGCATGTCCTGCACAGGTACTACATCATAGCCTTGCCACCCCCCCCCCTCCCCCATCCTGACCAGGATAAGCTGTCAGAAGATGGATGGATGTAAATAATTAAAAAGAAATCTACTGAAACATGTAATGGGTACAACAATGCCGAGATATTTCAGCTGAGAAACAGGTTATGTGTGTGATAAACTGGGTCTGCGTGCATGTGTTGATTCCATATCTGTTGGTTGAGGCACCAAACAATCTGAAAATCAGAACCAGGAAGACAGACAGGCTGAGATCAGGGAAAATTTCTAAGACCAAATTGCTAGATGTACTTGAAGGCAATAAGTCAGGGACATGGTTTGAAGTAGGAATAACGCTGTGAAACACTGCCCGGCAAGGAGAAACTCACAATACCTCACAACTTGGTAATAGGCATGATGGTATTTAAGATACATGGTACTGGTAAACAGGTGGAGTTAATGAACTGGTTCTTTGGAAACCAGGAGCTGGATTACTGAGCCCCGAGGCTGATGAGTTGTTGAGCGTGATAATGTGACCAAATTTCATGCCTTTGCTATCAGTATTGCCACAAAAACAAAACAGAGTTCTGCCTTGTAAAATTCACTTCATGTTGTGGAAACAGTCCTGCACACCACTGGTGGCAAGACAGTTGTACATTGGTTCCCATAACCAGTCCTACACTAGATAAGTTTTGCGTGCAGTAGAAAGAACTTTTCCCATGTTTAACAGATGTTTAAAGATCATATTGCAACACTTTGCCAATGTAGGACCTCTGGTACAGGCAGCTATCGTTCTTAGCACTTGTGCGTGTAAGAAACTGAACAGGTTCTGAGCATTCGCTGATGACATCACTGCTCAACTAGATACACATGTGCAACCTAGAAAGTGCTTGGGGGATCTGGCATGGAAAAGCTGGCCAACGTGAACTGGCTCTAGTACAGAAACAAGGGAAAATGTTTCATTTTACTTGGTTGTTAGATGCAAGCGACTCGGAATGTTATGAAGCATGCTTTTGGAACACTGATAAACCTTTGCAACTATCGTGAGAAGCATGGGAAGTAAGAGCAAAATATTTGTATTTGATGACCAAAAACACACTCCTCTTAAGTGTTCCTGCCTCTACAGTTCTTATTTGTATCATAGAATGAATTTCTCCATCTCATACAAGCATACTTTCTATAGCATGTTTATTAAACCAAGAGCAAACAGCATACATCATACATGCAGCATTGGATATGGCTCTATAGGATGAAGATGTAAAATGGATGAAAAACAGTGTGTTGCAATGTAAATTATTCATCAGAAACCCATTGTAAATACATTTTATGAATAAAATGTGCATAATTCTGTAGACACAGATAAGACTAGACAGTATACATTACATTGTGACCTGCTAGTGGTTGAAATTTGTCAGACAGTTTAGTGCTCCACATCAAGGTGATACTGGTCTTAAGAGTGCTAATTGTACCCCCCCCCCCCCATCTGATTTATAGTCCAAACATCACATAGTCTCAAGCCATCAACTGAATGTATACAGCTTAAGGGCACAAACCTGGAACATAAGACAATCTACTTTCCATGCATGTTGGTGTTAAGCAACTACCTTAAAATGTAAAACCACTTTTATAATTCAGAGGGTGAGCCAAAAAACCGCCTCCGCTCTGGCCGTGTCTTCGACATGTCCCTCCTCCACACCCAGCGTCGACGTCCACAGGACCCTGTTCTTTGGGCTAAATCTGGTCAGCCGTCAGGGCCTTTATTTAGACCAGAAATAGTCATTGAAAATTGTGCTGTGTTTAGTCCGTCTAATTTGGTCCAAATTTAGTCCAAGATGGATGTCTGTTTCGGACTACATATAATACAGCAATGAAACTAGCCCTAATACAGTCATGAAAATAAGCTCACATTGCAGCAAGTGAGGAACATCTCAATGAAAACGTGCGTTGTGTTGTGTACACTTGCGTTGTGACCATACGTCAGGATTTCGGACAGACAGTCTGCTTTTCCAGCCCTCATCAGCCACACCATTGCTTGTCCTTGTTGCCCTTTTGTCCTCTTTTGACATCTGCTGCACGCAACAGCGACCATCACCCATTAGAAATAATAATGATAATATGACAATAATAGCAATGTTAATATCACACATCCTGTAAGCTCTGTTGCATTTGAGTGACGGCTTTTCAATGACCTGAAAAAGACGGATCTTCACTTGTCAACCAAATCTCAATGTTGTTGTGGCGTCCGGCCAAGCCGTCTTTTCAACCACTTTTTTCTGGGTGGGTAAAACCAGATCTGACTCTTGTTATACCACAGCTGTTCTGTTGGCCCAGTTTTCACTAACTAATTCCATAACATCCCTGGAACTACTGTTCCCCCCCTCCCCCACCACACGGGAGATGGGTACCGTTCTGCCCATATGCCTTCTAAAGTACAGGGAGGTGGGAGGCTTTATGGTGTTGCATATTAAGAAGATTAAGAAGCAGCCGACATATCACACTTTGTTTGCAATAACTGCCATTTGTGAGCTGTCTTCAGTTTAGCTACATCTCCAGCTCTGAGCAAGGGAGCTATCTACGGCTGCACCAGAATGGTTCCAAACAAGCTTATTTCACTCAGTTATTCTCCTGCTGCACAATGCTTTCAATCAAATGGTTGTCCATTCCACTGAGGAGCAAAGGAACAAAGAGCAGTAACTGTAAGAAGAATATCCCTCTCTTTCTTATTCACACAGGTAAAAACCTATAAGTTTGTACCAATAGCCATGATCGGGTTTGTCAGCCCATTCAACATTCTGCTCCCCCTCACCATCAGCTACTACAAGGTTTATTTCAAACCAGAATAAAAGGTTTGAGATTCACAAATTGGGTTGAAAGAAGTAAAAGAGAATCAGCCTGAGGAAATAGTCGAATGATAAATGTAAATTGGTGTGGGAAAAAGATGAATGAATGGAACACCATCTAAATGGATTTAACTATACTGATGTCCCTTGACTGGCTTTCTGCCATTGGTGGTTGAGAATTCCTCAATGGGGGGGGGGTGTAGGGTGGATGGCTTTGACAGAAAGTCTCCACACAGCAGCTCATTGCTGCTTCTAATTACCCAGCCCAGACATCTGAATTATGGGGGGGGTTTCAGTTTAGGAAAAGGACCAGATTCTTAACTGCTATGTGCCCTCCCAACCCCAACACAATTACAATGGTTCTGATATCGGTAATTAATCCTATAAAGTAATTGCTCAATCTAATTCGGAGTAATTTAGCGTGCTGGGTGCTGCCAGAGGTGTAACTCTTTATTGCTGTGTTTCTTCACACTAACGCAGAGAGAATATGCGCACGATGGCGGGACGTGCTCATTAATATGTGCCAGAACCAACTGTTCAAAAAGCCAAAGAAGTCTGGTAAACCTCTTTGGGAGTGGGTTCATCATTCCATCCGTCTTGCAGCCACTTCTCCTGGTCAGGGTCATGGGGGGACTGGAGCGTATCCCAAGATACATAGGGCTCAAGGTTGTGGTAAACCCCAGACAGGATGCCAGTCCATCACTGGGCATATGCACACACACTATGGGCAAATTAAATACACCGCTTAGCCTAAATGCGTTTCTTTGGACGGCACCAGGAAAACCAGAGAGCAGCCAGAGGGATCCTACATCTTGCAGGGGGAGAATCTGACGACTGCCTACACACGGAGCAGAGGTAGGACTCAAACCCGTAATCCTGGGGTAGGAAGATGGGGGAGTGTTCTGCTGTAAGATGAAAATGGTCTTGCAACCCACCAGTTGAGAAATGGTGCTTTATATTGATAAAAAGCTAAGATGACTGCTCTTCTTGTAATGCATGAAAATCGATTATTTCATCAGGACAAAACTGAGAATGTTTCTGCTGGTGACTAAGGGTAGCAGGGCATTCTTACGGTGGAAACATACCTTATCTAGCTTCGCTTCAATTTCCACCACCTCTGTCTCGACCTCGTCGATATTTGCCCTGTAACGACACAAAGATTTATACAGGTTAGTAAGACATACGAACACACTGACAAAATGTCTGTTTTATGGAATAAAAAGATATGCACAAGAGCGAACAATATAATACCTATCAGGGGAGTTTATAGCTACTGAAAAGATCAGTGGCTAAGCCAAGTTTACCTGGGGCTTGACTTTAGACTTTCGTTTTGGAAGTAAGATTGGCATTGGGGCTAAAATAACCCCGAGTGATCGGACCTAAGGACGCCCATGATCCATATTACTGACTGCATCCATAAATGCATATGAGAATAATAAAGGACAAGGGTTTCTCAAAGACTTCTTAACGCTACGTCGTTTGTTAGTTCTATCTTTAACAGTAACACAGAACTTACGAACGACGTAGCGTTAAGAAGGCTTCGCGAAACTCACCCCAAGCAGGGTGCATCACACAATTTTTTTAAATATAAGAAACCTTAGGAAGCCTCAAAGCTTCCTGTCCTACCTGATGAGTTCTCACCTGCCTGAGATCAGATGTGGTTCATCAGAGACCAGGTAGGATATAAAACCTGCTGCATACCGACACTGTGGGATCAGAGTTGCCTACCCCTGGTCTAAAATTTCCATTAATGTGATTTTAAATACTAACATTTAGGTTGTAATTTAAAGTCAGTGGGTATAATTTCCCGTGTCCTTGGAGAGAGGAGATGACAGCGAAATCCTGGGGGTGAACTATGGGGCTTGGAAGGAGAAGCAGACACTCCGCAGCTGAGTCAGGCAACTAATCATTTTTGTGGAAAAGATCAGCAGTGGGGCCACATTCTGCGCAGATGTTCGGGCACCCTCTCCAGGGCCGTCTCCGGAAGGCGTGGGCGGGATGTCTCTGTCTAGACAAATCGGGAGCTCTGCTGCCCAGCCCCGCTCACCGCTCCCAGTGTTCGGACAGTGGCCGGCGGCCTGACCCCCATCTTCCCATGGCATCCCGGCACACATTCGCACAAACTGCTGTGAGCTTCGGCAGAGGCGGATTGCTCTGGAATCTCAGCTGTGGGACATCTACCTTACAGCCTATGCATGTGATATTAAACAGCTCGTCTGGGGTTTAATAGGACGGGGATCTTTCAGTTCCTAAGCCATGTATTTCCGGCGGCTCATACCCTTCCGTGGGAGCAGACTTCTATTCAACATGTGGTTTCGGATAGATAATCACTCATCAGCACACATCCCATGAATTTGCACAATCTTTCCCCACCAATCAGGCAATTACGTATCTCTTTGTCTGTCTTAATGTTCATACCTTAAAAGTTGTTTATATTGTGTTTATATATCTCAGTATTTATATTCTATTGATTATTTCTCATTCTAACTATGGACAATGAGATCAATATTTCACATCAGTGTATGACATCATATCTCTGAAACTGATAATAAAAGATACTTTGACTTTGAACATTTCAAAGACTGCAAATACACTGCGTAGAGATCAGAGTGGGCATTTTTCATGTGGACAGGACATAAATCAGATCTTTTGCCATACCGTGGCACCTAGCATATGATTCCTTGTTATTTGTGCATACAGAGGTAGACAGCTGGTCTTACGCTGCTGCCCCAGTAAGTCGGGCTGTCTTACTGCAGCTGGAGGAGTGTGGTGGGAGGGGAGCGGGGGGGCTTTATTTCCATCCTTGTCTCCTACACACACACGTCAGTGCCATCATGGCCGAGCGAAGCGTGAAATGTGTTCCGGTGCACCCGTGAAAGGACCTAAAAGACTAGAATAGCTGAAAAATGCAAATTTAAGAACGATAACTGAGTGTAATAATGGCCCGTGCAGTGCAGACCTGTGTGGTCCATGTTTGCTCATCCTACCCACAGCCCACGGTTATTCAGGGCCCGAACAGATTACAGAAAGTCAGTCCTGTCGCAATCACCTCAGAAAAATGAACGATAAGCCTACAGATCCCTCCTCCGTTTAAAAGGCAAATCCAAACACATGATTCATAAAGCTGCCATCTTACAGCCTTCGATTTCTCCATTCTGCCCACAGTGATGTGCTTGTCCTGTGTCCTCCAGGAGAGACTTAAATGTCACCTTCTTATATTTAGCCACGCGCCTGCAAGATATTGAAACCACACATGCTTCACATCCCATGGCTCCATCCCCGGCGGGGGGGGGGGGGGGGGGGGGGGGGGGGGGGGGGGGGGGGGGGGGGGGGGGGGGGGG
>JAODKC010000107.1:21964573-21977353 GCA_026777985.1 Mormyrops attenuatus
CCCCCCCCCCCCCCCCCCCCCCCCCCCACCCCCCCCCCCCCCCCCCCCCCCCCCCCCCCCCCCCCCCCCCGGGGCCCCCCGCCCCCCCCCCCCCCAGAAACCACATTGAGTTGTGAAATAATTGGCAGTATTGGAAGGTGTACAGAAAGTAACAATGTTCCGATTAGTTATGAAACTTCTGCAATACGTTTATAAAACTGAACTGCAGCTCAGTGGTTTTCAGTTAGCGTTACGCGCAATATAAACAGGTTATATGTAAATAACGGTCTGTTGAGTATACAGGTTACATGTACCATTGCTTCCCGTCTCTCCCCTAATAAACAAGCAAACATGCTTTATTTTCTTTATAAAATCAGTTCATCTTCAGTATATCGGCTACTAACCCAAACCTTTCCCTTCCCTGAAGCATCCAGTTCCTGTGTTCCCTACACTCAATAAACATAATAGCTATAAGCAACCATCTGCTACTACTAAGCCTGAATCAGTTGTGCATTCTGTTGCATGTCCGTTACTTATCCTTCATATTTACTGTCAAGGAGTGGCAGTGGGGGGTGCGGGGGGGGAGGAAGAGAACATTTCCTCTGAATATTGATTGCTGTGGCCTCCTAACTGAGCGTCCTTGTATGGGTGGCTGAGGGAGCAGTAATCTCCAGCGAATGGCGGCTGACTGGTTCTGGAGGCTTGCCCTCTCCCTGACTCAGCTGCCTTGTTTGAAGTTATTCTTAGAGGAATATTGGGGGGGGGGGGTGTTTGTGGAACCGGAAAACAGCTCCAGGTCAGCTGACCTGCATCCCGGTTTGAGCTATGTCTACCACAGGTGCTGTCATGGGGCCAACATCTTGCCGTGGCGCCGAGGACCCTTGTGTCTGCCCACGCGGTGCTCAGGGAGTGTTTGGAATGAAGGAAGCCCGGAAGTTTCCCAGTGGAGACGCGTCATGGTGTCGCAACGGGGCTTTGTCGCCCCCAGAACCCGTCAGTGCGGTTCATGAGCCACCGAGAGACAGCGTGTCCCCCTGCCAGGCAACAGTAACATGCGCAAACATGCTTATACCCGCGCAAACATGCTTATACCCGTGCAAACATGCTTATACCCGCAAAGACCTGCTACAGAGCAGCTCCAGTTTCACCACTTACCGGGCCAGTTGGTCATTGATTAAATTTTCCTTCCATACTGGAATTTCACCAGCTTCCGCCATTGAAACGGGAATCAATCTCACTACCAGTCATTCCCAACCCTACTCCCACTAAGTGGAGGTGGAGATTTTTTTTATGATGTATCACCCTGGGGGAGTGAAACCCCCCACTTTCTGTTTCTGTTGCTTGCTGCAGAAAGCAAACCACTGCCTATGGGAACACACTACCTGGCCTGAACTCTGACAAGAGCTGTCATATGATTTACCATTAAATGCCTGGATTATTTCTATTCCTTTTTAAAAGTCCACAATTCTTGTTTGAAGGATACTATCCCCTGTCTTGTGTACTAGGTTTCCACTGTCCAAATGTTGAGTTTCCGCTTTGTTTCATATTTCCAGTCTGTTTCCATTGTAGCCTACTGCGCCTTCAGTTTTCAAAATTCAAATATAGGTTGTGTTATGTATCAAATTTGAGATAGGATTCAGTAGAACACTTCCTCTTTTGACTGCTTAGATTTAAATATTTTAAAAATAGCTGTAATATGTATATGTATATGTAAAATTTCATTTTATTTACACACTATGTACAATCTAGGAGTTAGGGTTAGGTTTAGGGTTAGGTTTAGGGGTGTCCTGATTCACTTTTTTGGCACCTTGATCCAAGCCATTCAATATTTAGGCTATTCCGAGTCCCAGTCTGATTTTTTAATAAATATTTAAATATGCATACATATACAGTACGGTGCATTCTTCGTCTGACTGGCGATTTTGTGCTATTTTTCCTTGTGATGTTTCTGGAACGCGGACACAGGAAATTAAATATATCGGGCTTTGGTAACCAATACCAATCAATTACAAAATGCCTGGATCAGCCCCGATTCCGATCTTTGATATCAGATCAGGACATCACTGTCAGGAGTCTAAATACATTGATTCTGGTAAATTACAACATATGTATAACGTTGGGAGCTATAAAAATGGTACAGGTGTGTCTCATACAAACATCAAATTATAGTCATTGCCTAGCCATAACCTTCCCTCCCCCTATGAATATTTAGGTATCTAGGTGACGTACGTAGGTATGTCGCTAGCCCACATGCAGCTTAATTTGGCTTAGGGCATGGTGCAACACCACCCCTTGCCAAATGAATCCCTGTGCTGGGAGCTGAAGCTTTTTGAACTCTGGGAACTTGACCTCAGGACCACGCCCTTCGAAGTTCACCACAAATCCCAGTGAATGCCAGGCCAAGATGGTGTGTACAAAGTAACGCAGTGTGTAGCAGATGACATGTAACTCAAAGGGCATACAACCAGCAAATATATTATGTCATTTTAGTCTCTGCTTTCCAATGTATTTTGTACTCAGGGTTTGTATGTGGCTTTGTGGGTTCGGACTCTGTGCCCAAGATCAGAAGGTTGCCAGTTTAAATCCTATAGCTGGCAAAGTGGGACCCTTAATCCCAAATGCTCCAGGGCAGAGGCGGACATTTCAGGTATTAAGAATCACAGTCACAGAATACTCAACTGGTTGGTAGAAGCAAAATCCTGGTTTGGGTTTTTACTTTCTGGACCTGAAATGTCCGCCTCTGCTCCAGGGACACTGTGCACCCCAATCCTCATGTATATTTAGCTTCCACCAAAGAAATATACTACAAATACTATGCAGTGGCACCTGTTGGATATATTCAGGAAATACTATAAGCCTTTGCACGTATACAGCAGACAGAAAAGTATTGTGTGACCATTCCTGACTGCAATGTTAATAGACAATCACTCCTTAAGTTAAGTGTAATCAAGATTAACGTCATGCCTTAAATTCTCAGAAAATGAAAAAGAGATGCTGTTGTGGTGATAGCTGTGCCTTCACATGTTCGACCACGTCACAGACAAGAGAAAAACTGATAAATAAGAGCACAATGCACTCAGTGTAAGGCCATCATTCATTAAGGCAAGCTTTTTGAAAACAGATTGAAAAAAGTCCCTCACATGACTCTCTTTGGGCTATGGAACAGAGTAGAATCACTCTGAGGTGGAAGGATATTCTCGGTGAATCCCGTCAGAAGCCAAAAGGGTAATTAGCTAACAGTGAATAATCTCCCATGACAACTAGATGTTTTCCTTTTCTGGTGACGGCAATCCTATCGCAGACGCGGAAAAACCTCCCTGAAAAATTTGCATGTTTAGATGCACAAAACCACAGCAGAGCTCAGTATTTTCTCCACAGGTGAACTTTAGCTGAACTGGCACATCGAGAATGGAGCAGAATTAAATTCGGACTGTGCGATCAATCGTATCCTCTCCCAATCTGCAAACCCTACTGAGGAGAAACCCCCCGAATGGTGAAATCAACTGAGAGGGACTACCCTCTAGTCTGAGAATTTCAACCACTGGGAAAAATAATTGAGTATCCCTGCCCTAGATGCTCAGATATGCCACCATATAGACATCTATCTGTACATCACCTATGAGGCATTTTCGTCCACGCCCATAAGCACAGGTATCTATCTTAGCAGCCAAATGACACAACAATCTCTGTTTCCTGACTGCTCGGATACTGCAGTTATCTCCCCTGTTCCCCCGCCCCCATTGCTACGCACAAAAATGGTTCTGCGTTCACTGAATCCCAAGTAGGCAACTCCATGGAAACGATTCACTGACCTCTGTTTCCCTGGCAACTGACATAATCGCTCACCAGTTGTCAAGCCCATCCTATTCCAGTCTGACTAGGCACTGCTGACCAGAATGCTTATATTCAAATTCCCAAAAACACAGGCGACCTCTCAACCTGCCATTTGGCTGGTCAGAGTCACCAAGAGTTGCCGTGAGGTGTGAACCATCACTGCAGGCTATTTAGACTTAGCCATGCCCGTACTTTAGTCCATGAAGATGCATTGATTATGTGGAGAAACAAACACTTAAATACAGGCAAAACAGCAGTGGTTCTACACAAGAAAAAAAACAAATAGACAGAAAAACAAATGAATAAATAGTGGTTCAGGGGGTGGTACTGCCAGCTCACTCCTCCAGGACTCTGTGTCCTAGTTCCACCCCTGCTGTATGTGTGTGTAGTTAGCATATTCACTCCGTGTTACGTGGTTCTTCTACAGGAGATTCGGCTTGCTCCCGCAGACCAAAAAGTCACAGTTGGGTGACCGGGTGTTTCTATATTGCTCATGGTGCATGTGTCCTGTGAAGGGCTGGCATCCTGCCCAGGGTGTACCCCTACCTTGTGTCTTATGCTGTCTGGGATGAGTTCCTGCCCCCCACCCCGTAACTTTGTCCTGGCAGATGGATGGATAAATAATTGTTCTTCATTTGTATTAATCAAGTTATTACTATACAGACAATTAAATACTATAGTGCTTATCAACTCAGTTCCTGGGGATCCCCAGACAGTCTACATTTTATCTCCCAACACACTTGTACCAGGTATTTGGTGTTCATGACTGATTGTTGGTTTGGCTCAGGTGTGCTGGAAGCTGGGAGGATGGAAAAATGTAGACTGTCTGGACATTCCTGAGGACTAAGCTGACCATCACTGCTATATATTATCTTGTATGCCAGAGTGACATTCCTTTTGTTTTCCTGAATATCATCCGTGTCGTTAAAGCTAGACGCCGATTTGAACATTGTACCAGCTCTGGCTCATGGCAAAATGGAAGAGTCTCTGCCTTTCATAGGGGCTTGACATTACTGGGACACCTGCGCATCTGCGACCGCTGCACAACGGTCTCCATTCACCTCATTCCCTCAGCTGCGCCTTACAAATGGAATCACTGTTTCCAAGACCAGCTGAAAAGACTAAACAGCACACACTCACACACAACTTGTGATTAATCAAATTCTGAAGTCCTTCCTTTCTAATTCTCCATAATGGCCCACAAGAAGTGTGTCACGAATTCAAAGAGGGAAACCAGAGCTGGCACCTTCCAGAGAGTGCAAATGATTCAGGCAGAGAGCCTTGCCAAACTTGACATTACTGACACAGAACCAGCTAGGGCTTCTTTCCTGGCATTCTTTTTCAGGGTCTGTAAGGCATGTACCTACCTTTAACCTCAGGCAGAAAGTAGCCTCGAGCACCAACCAACAACTTCTCAAACAGTGTGCCCAGTGTTCTCTTCCTACGGTGCGGCCTGGTACTTGTTTAGGAGGGCTTGTGGGATAGAGTTGACTTATTTCTGCTGCAAAGTGTCTCCAGACATGGACATGTGATCACATCTCTGGAGGGGGAGGCTTAAAGAAAAACAGATTTTCTCTCCCTATCTTCTGCCGAATCATGTGAGGGATAGGAAGAGATGGAGAAGGGGTGGGCTCTTGTCTGGCTCGGTGTAACATTCTCACCCCCCCAGACTGCTTGCTGACGTCTCTCCAAAGTCAATACATCTCTGGAGGCATCTGGCGCTGCCCCTCTACTGGACATCGCATCCCTGAGCGCGTGCCTGCATCGACACTGTCTCTCTCCCTGCCTGCTTGACTCCAGAAGACCTCTCCCCACGCCCCTGCAGATGCACGCCTGCTGTTTTGATGCCCGGCTCACATCTGACTGGCCTATTACCCTGTATCTGTGGCATTTCCTCTAGATCCTGCCTCAAAAAAAAATAAAAAATAACGGATCCAAGCCGCTTAGAATCAGCAAGCTTTAGTGCTGAGACTTCCAGAGAAAGCTTATCATCAGAATGCACTCACCGAAACTGAGAATGGACCTAAAGCACTGGCTACCAAGTGCCGAAGAAAGACAGCAATGACCCAAGGAGAGGTTTATGATGTTTAAAATCTACTGTGTCGTACGTGTCTAAATCCTAACCAGCCATAGCTGACTGCCATCAGATCAGAGGATATGGAAGTACAGCTATGAGGAAATTCTTTAAGATATAGGAACCTCTTTAAAAAAAAATCTTTTTAACACAAGGAACTACTCTTAACGCACTTCTCTTGAAACTTCCGCGACGAACTGTTTCCCCTTTTTAAATCAAAACAGATTACCTCACTAACAGCTGGATCCTGGAGCCTGGTACGCTGGGCTGTTCTTTTGGGCCTCGACCAGCTCGAGTTCAGCATTTTCCTAAGAACGCCCCAGAGACAAAGCTCTCAAAGTTGCCCGTTTCAAAGTCCTGCGATCAGCCACTTAGACCCCACGGAGTGAAAAAAAACACTTTCATTAGTCAGGCCACATGTATCCTATCTACAGTGACGGGAACAGAGGGCTTTTTTCAGCCATAGCTTTCAAACCTAATAAACCATCCTTTTTTTAACGCGGTGCCAGCATAGAGCCTGGTCCCAATGCCTCCGAGGCGCTACACCCAACACAAATGGTACAGAGCTTCCTGAATATGTACGTTTGTTTTATATTCTACACAGAACAACAGCCGAATTGAATTTCTAGAGTTTGTAAGGACAAAATAAGCATGCTATTTCTAACCCGAGACGTGTTTTTTTTTAGCAAACTACCCCGTGGGCCACCAAACTACAATTGAGAGCAGATTTTTAAATGACGGTACCACCACTGCACTGTGTGGGCGGACCTTTCCATGTTGGTCGAGATGTTATGAGACGTGCCTAAATTTGACCAGATGCAGACAAAACAACTTGTTATACATTGTGGTGGGGGTGATGCTGTTAACTACACCCCAAACACGGTCGCAGATAGTGCTAGCGTGTCTTTTTAACGTGCCAAAATGCCTGGGCAGTTGAGTTAATGTTCTAGAAGCCGCACCCATGTACTGATGAGATTCTCCAGCGGCCCAAACGCCACCAGCTCGCACCGCCAGCACCTCTGTTCTCATTGCGTGAATGAATGGAATTTTAGCAGGAAGCCTATAGGAAGGATGCTAGCCAGGTCTATGTAGCCACGGTGACAACATCCTTCCTCATTCTGGCCACTAGCAGGCTAAGCATGCATGGGGGTCAAGCAACATGCGCCTACGAATCACAGCAGGAAACTGCCTGCCCTGCCCCAGAGCGTGAAGCTCGACCGAGGAAGTGACAGCAGCAGCAGCAGAAGAGCAACCGGATCCTTCCCACAAGGACACAGTGTTTACAGGCTTTAAAAAGGGAATTTAACTGCTCGGTTATCATGTAGCATTCTTTCCCTGAGAACAGCCCTGGTTTGCCTCGGTTTATTTTGGCTTTGCTCGCGCTACATAATCTGTTAAAAAAGCCGGGGTATCTCTGCAGGAGTCAACGTCCGACTCGGCCAAAAGGAGCCCTGCGCTGCACCGATTGTACAGACTCACTCAGAGGGCCTTAAAAGCTGGACAAGTGGCCGTAACATGAAGGAAAACAGAGAAAGAAGGCAAACTAAGATCGCAGACTTCATAGAGCGCCCCACGTTAACTGTGCAGTGCGCGCTAACAAGAGACAGATGAGAAGGAGCAGAGCAGCAGCACTGCAGGAATATCAGAGGTGTAGAGCCACTATTCTCAACTGGAGGAGAAACAAAAGCAACTGGCCACTTCAGGGACAGGGCTGACTTCACCTGACCCCAGAGCGACCCCCGGAAATCACTGGACCCCTGCAGAGGGAAGAGCATCATATGTCCTCCGCAGGCTAAACTTCCCCCATAAGCGTAAGACTAGGCAAGGGACAGTGACACGATATTGCACGTCCACAGACTAGCAGGACACATCCCAAGGGGGTTTGCCGGGATGAGGGTTCGTGCAGAAACAACCAAAGTAGAGCCAGGGATTTCCTACTGCAGGACCGATGCATCTATCCTGAACTCACAAACTACTGCAGTCCCTTCTGAGCTGAGCTACAGTGGAGTTACAGTACTGCTCATACTCGCCCACTAGGTCCTGGGTAAAACAAGCTGATATAAAAAAACTGGAATTGATACAATGCTTAACCCGCTGAGCAACCCCAACATAAGAGTATTAAACAGCATTAAATCATTTGTTACGCATAAAAAAAACTGCAGCATAAGCACTGGCCCTATCAAATGCAGCTCTCTGACTTTGGATGAGTGGCCCTGCGTACATATTTTTGGTTCTTCCAGTCAGCCACGTCCTCTGATTTTGTGTTACCAAAGTAATGACATTAACATTGCCGCTAACCCTTTACCCACCCTAAAAGGAATGCAAACCATATGATAAACCAGCATCTGTGGGCTCCAAGTTTAGCAAACAACTGACATTACTGATTTATGGGAATCATTTCTTCACGTTTAAGTGGTCTTGCGTAGACCATTGATGTGTGCTGCTTAAAAATGGGTGGTACAAAAAGCTACAAGTGAGGGGGGGTTACACGCAGGAAGGCCGCAAACAGCTGAAGCACAAAAAACACTTGTTTTGAGTTTTGAAGAGCGCTCCCTTGCAAAACTCACATGAAAGTGGCCCCTATTCGGTCCAAATGTTAGGGACATCCTTCACAGATATATCAAGACTTTCTACAGGGACATCCTTCACAGATATACCAAGACTTTCTACAGGGACGTCTTTCACACTGATGTTCGCTTGGCCAAGTGTTATCATCTCACAAAGGTGTACATTTTTTAAGGTATTTATACATTTAGATGTATTCTCCCTCCATTTTTATTGCTGACATGTCTAAAATTGTAAAATTCCATCCACCCATCCCTCCATCTTCTGTAACTGTCACAGGGGGTCCAGAGCCTATGGGTGCAAGGCAGCGAACAACTCAGGATGGGGCGCCAACCCATTGCAAATTAAATAAAAAATTATTTCTATAAAATATGCAAAAGTACAGCTTTTAATTTTCATGTCACATATGGTGTGCAGTTATGCATAAAGCAAGGCTTTGTTCACTCAGCTAAAAATTAATCTACGCAAAAAAGAAATAAATAAAACTGTGACTGAAGCTGAGGACCTTATACAGTAACATGCATGTCAAAAAGAAAACTCTATCTATTCTTCCATTGTATAACTGCTCATCCTGGTCAAAGTCACGGGGAAAGAAGCTCTAATGTGTCAAAATTTCCTAATGTCCCTATTTGGATATTTTGGAGACCGGCTGTTCATTAATGTTGACAATAGTGTAACACGGAGAGGCTGAGTGCTGTAAACCGAGGAGCTGACATTTGGAACTTATCTTCCAAATTGGTGTGTGGTGCAGCAGGCCCAGACACTGTGCTTGTGCTCAAAAGGTCATCAGGTCAAATCCCGTGGTCAGCAGTGTGATTTCATCGTCGGGCCCTGCAGCAAGACCCTTAACCCCAATTGCTCTGGGGATCATCTGACCCTCCTTACTCAAATGTATGTCAATTTGAATAAAGGCACCTGCTAAATAAAGCAAATGTAATGTATTAGGAATGGAGTATGTGTGGCTGGGGTTATGTCGATTGTTCATTGTCAGGAGTGGTCCAGACCCTAAGAAGTGACCTGTGACCCATACTGGCCAAACATTCAAAGTCCCCGAAAGAGCTGTTCAAAGCCAAGTCAGTATCATGTTATCATTGGCATCTCCTGGCCAGCATCTCACTCCCAGCAACCACGAGTTCTCCCTGACCACAGCAGAGGAACAGGATTGGTGGTCTCTTGTTTCACTTTCCTACTTATTAACTGTAAATTACATTTTATTGCAAATGTTGTTCAAGCAGTATGATGTCCTTTGCTGTCACTCTTCTGTTTTCAGTGGCTCAAATGCATGACTATTGTTATTCGAGGGATATGGATCCCTTTTATAAAGCCATAAACAAAGTGTTCATAGTCTAGACACGTTACTCCCACAAAACTAGGGCTGACTAACAAAAACCAAGAATGAATCCGGTGCAGGAAAGCAGGGTGAGTGTCACTTAGCTTTATTTCCTCAACACAAAGGTGCCGAAAACCCTAACTTACAGGCCTGCCAGCGATGACTAAGCAGTTCAAAAGACAAACTGGACTTTCTAAATCCAAATTCCTGCTCTTGCAAGCCAACAATTTGAAGTAAGATTTCATTGCGTGAAAGAAAAACTTCAGGAAAGCAAAGACTGTTTTCTCTGTCAAGAGTATAGCCCATCTCTATTGTAAACAGAATCTAGGCTACTGAAAATGGCTTTACCAACTCAACTCAAGGTAGAATTCATGATTAAGCAACTTGACAACCACACCAAATCAGCAAAATGCCCCTAACGGATTTGACATAACTCCGCCACATCAACAGGACTGGAAGCTGAACGCCACGTTTGAATATGTGTGGATGAATCAGTTGCCATTCACCAATGTCACTATTATAAACAAAAAATAACAATCTATACCTTCAATAAGCAAGTCATTCAAGTTTCCTTGATACATTGATAAGCAAAAGGTCTTTTGATTCTCAGTTTCAGAGTAGCTGGGAAACAACATGGCTCTATGCTTGGATATGGCAGACTCTCTGCTGTTCCTCCACAACGGAGGTAGACCAAGGAAAACCTTGCATGAGTCAATATTACCTGCTGTGTCAACTAATTGCAGGTCTTCTTTGGAAAGGACAACAGTAAAGTCGGGGAAATTAAACCTGGACAGTATCTTGCTAGGTCTCACATGGGTGGATGTAGGACCAGAGGTTAATAGGGTTTTTGCTGGAGACTTTGAAGTGTCCTACAGCAGGTTGAAAGCCAAAGATCACTACAGAGGTGTAGGACAGGAATGTTCAAACAAAAAACATTTCACTCAAAGCACTGCTCAATAAAATGCAAAAGCAATGGTCATATTTTACACATGCATCCTAATCTTCTGTTTGTGCGGTTTGGTTAATGGGAAGATAACTTGTAACAACAGATGCCCAATTAGAACTAAATCATGGCCTCATTAGCCAGGGCTTGTCTGAGTCAATGATTGCTTGATCAAGGATCTATAATTTGTCTTACACTGTAGAAACAGCTTCACTACAATCTACAGAACTCAGTTAATCCCTGTTTTAGTCGTTTTGTTCAAAGATATATGGATGAGAGACTAATTCTCATGGACTCTATGTAGTACACTTCCCAGGGCAGTACATGTCTTTGTTAAACAACAAGCCAGATGAGTGCACATGGCTCCAGTACCTGCTGGGACATGACCATTAGGCTGCAGCCCCAGGGGAAATGGACCTACTGGCCACCCATTATGCAGCACAACAAAAGCTGGAATGGGATGGGAAGCGATGATACTTGGCATGATTTAACTGTTTCAGATCGTACCTTTCGGTTCCCTTCTCCATTACCTCTGGACAAAAAGCGAGGAAGACAGCCATTTTTTGTTAACTTGTGCTTTTTACCTGAGAACACCAACACATCAGAAGCGACATGGGAAAAGTGGCAGATAGTGTTGGGACTTCATGGGACAGAGTGAATTAATGAAACACTACATCAGAGAGCAGTTTGATTGAGATATTCAGGCAACAAAAAAACCTGTTCGGTACAAACGTTTGGCCTAAGCAGAAACAGAAGCACTGATTGTGTCACACGTAATGTTTCATTCACCTTTTGCCTATTTACAGGCTTTAGTAAGAGATTCATTGTATCAGAAACATTTTTTTTTATTCACGTCAAAAGGTGACGGTTACCGTTTTATTTTTCGCACAACGGTTGAAATTTACAGGATAGATTAGAATCTATCTTCTAAGGAATTTCTGAGTGGTGTGGCGGGGATCTGTTATTCTGGATGGAGTCACTGGGAGGGAATACAAAAAGCAAAATGAGAGCTAGGGGTCAGGATATGAAGTGTCTCTGATGGTACGGTAGGTTTATATTAACACGGGGTGGTCCGGCGTGACTCAAACGTGCAAAAATGTCAAGGAAGATATGAAGAGAGGAGGCAGAAGGAGACAGAGAGCAAAGGGAGCTCATTACATAAAGAGGGAACCTGGAGAACGGCGAAAACCACGAGGCTAGGTTTCAAAACTCAGGGAAGACAATGCACCGTTGTTGAGCGCTCTGCAACCAAGCAGAAAGGCATGGATAGACCCTGGCCCAGTGCCCAGCTCTCGTCATGGTAGGACGCCTGACTCTGCTACCCCGATCAGAGAGGATGTGGGGCCCTTACAGGTTTAGTAAACGGTCGATGAAAAGTAACAAAAGACACGTGTATCTATTTCCTTAAGCTAATAAAATTATTTTACACTGCTCCAAGGTCCCCCTTATCTGATAAGGATCACATGGGTATACCAAACATATGTCATGTATTTTGTTCTTAGTTCTCCAATCAGTGGCATATACAAGGGGGGGGCGGGGGGTGACTGGGTGGCCCCAGCTGAAAGCCCATTGGCCCCCCACCTTAAAATCCTATAATTCATCCTGTCTCCAATGATGTAGTTGGAAATAAGAGCATTTTCATCATCACTAAGGATTATTTTAAAGGATTATTTTTTTCTCATATATTTCTAAATGTGCAGGAAGAAATACTGATGTTTGTAAAGTCATTGTACATTTATATGAAACATATATGTTGTGGCAACTGGTTACACACCGTACTCACTCATCCTAAGACTATTTGGTAACTTGCTGGTGACTTAATCATTACAGCCCTTGCTGTCCTGTGCTCTGTTTCCCACCATTAAACCCAAATCTTAAATCAGCCTAAAAACCACACAACATGATGCACTGATGGGGGAAAGCAAATGTTTTTTGTCCACGATAGTGTGAATTCAAGACTCAGGGAAGACAATGCTGGTGGTGTGGTACCTTCGGATTGGAAGCATGCTAATATTACGCCCATATTCAAAAAAGGGGATAGAAGTAATCCAGCTA
>JAODKC010000107.1:21977453-21990385 GCA_026777985.1 Mormyrops attenuatus
CTATTAGTTAGGTTCTCCCCAAACGAGTTTGATGGGCCGAATGGCCTCCTCTCGTTTGTAAATTTCTTATGTTCTTATGAATTACTTTCACGGAATCTGTAAAGACATAGAAAAACGAATGAGTCGGCTGTTGACAAAATACGCAGGACACAGGTCAGAGGACAGGCTGCAAGTGGGTAGAAACTGGGGTTTGGGTGCATGTCCTAAGAGAAAAACACCAGCCATTCTTGTATTAGTGCAAATCTATGATTTCACGGGAATGGAAACACTAACTTATTCAGGAGTACATGAACACTATTTCCAATGAGATTTAATTCTTCTTCCACCCAGGCATTCCTCTTCGCCTGTGACATGAACAGCATAATGCGGACAAAGCAAAACTGAGCAAGAGATAACAAGCAGAAGCCAGCGAGAGACTTTTGTGACTCCCAGGTGCTTCCTGTGTCCCGCTGACCCAGTACAGCATTCCTGACGTCATGTGACTTTTCTTTGCTCCTTCCCGTTCTGTGGAAACTGAGCTTGCCAGTTCTTGTCAGTGATTCCGCAGGAGGTTAGTACAGACTGGCAAGAAGGAGACAGCCAAACACAAGAGCTTTTCCCTACCTGTCCATGCATACCTTGCTGGGATTATCTATTACGACAACGAAACCTAGCGGAGACGTTCAGTTCCTATGCAGAATCCACTAAGCATCACAGCATATAAATTAAAAGGAAACTGAGGGTTAGGACTGAAAGTGTACACAGGACACTTTTTGCTTCCTAGATAAATGATGGAACAAAACGTCCAAGTGGTTTTCCTCTTCATCTGGCCCGCAGCCTTGCGGGGGTTTCCGGCTGGCGGCGTACCAGATCTCTACGGGCACACGGAAAGTAAGAATGGAGGAGCTGCATGCAAACAAGGGCAGGCTGAATTTTTGCTGAGGTGGTGTAATGTCAGTCATGCCTCATTGGACTCTTCTGTAAACCAGAGGGGCAACAGACAGCAACAGGTATCAACAAGACCTGCCAGTAATGCAGTTCAAGTCACATAAGTAGTTTCAACCTTTTATTAACTGCTTAAGCACCACACTCATCACTGTCTTTCAGTTATCTATTGTTATTTGCCCACTGCAGCGTTGTTTTATGTGAATATTGTATTTCTATGGCTAATCTGAACAATTCCAGAGATGGATATACTGAGTAGGATTTCAGGGTCATTTTCACCACGTAGAAACTTTAGTCAGTGACCATCTGCTTCTCTCTGCACATACCTTTTCATAGCAGGCTATGAACTCACAATCCCCTCCAACTGAAGGCTCTTTGCCTTCAGTCATCATTAATATTTTAAAGGCGTGAGTCCATTCCAAACCCAAACCACCACTTCATACGCAATAGCTCAAACCGGACAGGAGGCCATGCTCACAGGAAAGCTGGGGGCGGGGCTGGAGGTGAGAGGAGTGGGAGTGGGAAGCAGGGGGGGGGGGGGGCCAAATCAGAACCAGATGCCGAGACTGGGCTGCACATGTGATCCGGCATCAGACACCAGTATGCATACACATTCTGCGAGAAGTGGCTCCAGTCATATCTACACCCCCCATGACCCCTAGGTAGACAAGCATGGCACGCTTGGGGTCCAGAGAAGTGGAATGGGGGTGGGGTGGAAGGTTTTTGACTGCGACTACAAACCTCTTTGTGAGATACAACAATGGAAAATTGGACCGGATGACCGAAGTTCTCAGATTGCCCTGCACCAAGACACTGCACTGTCCCCAGGGAGAATGACATCCTTTAACAAAGGAAGAAATACAGTCCATGAATGGAATCTGAACAGCTGTCAATGGTCCTGCTCTAAAGCCTGTGAATTCCTCTTTCACAGAAGCCCAGGAGTGACACATTATGGACTGCAGCTTCTAAAGTGCCAACGGTTGGCCAGTTACCTAATACCTGAAAGCCCCACGAAGCCAGCATCAATATTCTTAAGAGCTTGGACCTAATCACTCAGGGACACACTCAGACTCACGGTTATGATATGTACAGCACGTTCCTCTGCGGTTCTCAGAGCACTAACATCTCAATCTGTTACTCATAACTTATAAGTCATCTGAGCTGAATATCTGTTCCAGCAACGATATCCACTGTAGAGCTACACACTGTAGTGCTATCCACACCAAGACCTTCCAGTTATGTCCTGCTGCAGAACATTAAGAAAAGGAAGTCGACTGTTAAGTTAAACTCACCAATCACGCAAGGACCTGTTGTAATAAATATATTCCATGCTTATGTTAAGGAATACAGGAACTGGAATACCTTCCCCAGGCACAGTTCAAGCACTGCTTCCATTTTTTTTGCAACATCCTTTCAAGGAAAAACGTTCCTGCCATCATTTAGGGCTGTCCCTTCATTTAGCAGATACAGCTCTCCATAGAAATTTACAGCTCAGTCAATACAAGTACATTAATCAACCAACAAAGATTATGAGCACAACCATGTAATCAATAACTACAACTACACTGCTGCATTGCCTTATACCCATTTTAAATACCAAAATTCATCCAACCAACCATTACCCAACTGCTTATCCTGAAAATGCTCAAATTTTACTCCAAAATGGAAGTACAATATCCATAGTATAAAGATACAATGTGCCTATTTAAGACACGCAAAATGACATATCAGACGAAGGTGCTTTTAAGCAAGAATTACAGACAACAGTACCATGAAAATACAAGTGTTCAGAAACACTCAGGTAGTATTAGTGAATTGCCTTGACAGATTTGTCAAGGAGAAATCTGAGACCTGAGCATAGAGCTCCAGATATTAGTACCGGTGAGTAATGCTGACAAGAGCTCACTCCTCCTAACCATGCAAATCACCAGCAGATGGAATCTTAGTCACAGGCTTTGACTGCGCATCCACATCTCTGACAGCGGCAAAGGCTTTTTCAAAGCCACTTTCTCCACACAGAGTCAGATGATCTTGATTAAGCTCCGCTGCACTTGCGTGAGACATCTTGGTACAGCGTGTGACCAAGCCTTTGACCAGCGAGTAAAGGAAATGTCATCGTCTGCCAGGTCCTTGGGTGTGGAATAGAGGCATGGGGCTTATTGAGGAGGCCAGCACCAAGCCATGATGACCACCGGAGAGTAAAGAGGACAGAGATAAAGCAGAGATAAACTCTTTAAATCCAGCTACAGTAAATCATATAGTTGTGGATGGTGGGCTGATTCCACTTGAGGGAACTATTTTTAGCAACCGGATTACAGGCGATTTGAGAAGCCATAACGAACGCTCAGACCCTCCACAATCCAGTGAACTCTCTCTTCTGCAGGTCAGGCTTGTACAACACGGATAACGTTAATCCTCATTTGGGGACACTCTAGCAGTGTGGTTTGCCTTGCCACATTTCAGAGGCATTCTTTTAAGCAAACTCCAGAACAAAAGATTCCAATGCGAACAGCACAATTCCACAGACTAAATTTACAAACTCTCTTCTCCATACTGGAGTCTGAGAACCTTTCAATGCAGCTGTCACCTGGTTAAAAGAGTCTTACTAAGCTCCTCCTTTATTCACAGCAGCTGAAAAGTGGGAAAATCATGACTGGGCTTTTGCAAGTCAAAATAAAAATAAATGTGAGCGGGCAAAAATGGGTCAAACCAAAATAAATCAATATGGCATCAAGAGGGAATGTATAAAGCTTCGTTCAGCTTCTTTCCAAAGAAGCAGATTCATACTCTTCTTCAGTTGTTTGTTATAGCTCAGTTTGCCGTTGCCGTCCTATTTTGAACTTTATGAATTAGCCACAAGTCTCCTGGCGCGACAGACAATGTAATTAGTGCCACGAAAGAGCGCGGCTGCAGAAAGAACGACTCGAGTAAAACCGGAATATCGCACGTCACTGTTCTTAATAAAAACGGATGCAGTAAACTGGTACTATACATCCAGCTAATATATAACTCAAAATTTTATACGTTTTTCCATCGATACATCCCTGAAGTATAAGCAGATCTCCCTTATTCTATCCGGCTGCAGAAAAAGGCTAACCTCCACATGTGAACAGATTGACTTGCTATATTAATTTGAGATGAAAATGAATGAGAGTCAAAATTGGAAAAAACTTAGATGACGCTGAATGTTTAATGAGTCACTCTAATGAAATCCTGCAGAAGTCTGCTATGGTGGCACAAGAACCACTTTATTAAGTTCCAAGGGGTGTAATGTGACTGTCAGCTGACGGATCCTCAGTCCTACAAGACCAGGACCTGCGTCATAAGCTGGCCGCTTCCATTCTGCTAGCTCTGCTACCCTGTTATTATTGTTAGTCACACAAAATCGCACATAACTGTACCTGCGCCTGTTGTGGGATGCCATGAGTCGTGCACTGAATGCATCCCAAGCGCTACAGGGATGTACTGCAGACCCACAAGGTACGCCAACCCTGAGGATGAAATGTGGGTTCGAGGCAGCCAGGTTCATCTAAACATGTCTATGTATACCACACACTCCCCTCTTAAAATGGATCGTAACTGTGGGGTAAATAACAAAGGAAATACAGGCTAGGGATTACAACGGAATCAGCTGACATAAACTGCAATGCAGGACAAGCCAGTCTGCAGTTTTCACTGATGTACTGAGTCATAATCTAATTGTTGTCAGTGAATTACACAACTGAAACTGTAAGCTATTCCGCATTATTGTATTTGACACAGAAGAAAAAGCAATGACCAGGTTACATTAAAACAACAATTAATCACCATTAAACTCTTTACTTCAAACGGTCATGCATTTATCATTTCTATACAAGAACACTGGAAAAATTCCTTTTATGTCAGATGTCTTATTTTAAGATAAAAAGGGATAAAAATCAATGTCATTCCACATCAAAAGCATGCCATTTCATCATCATTAATCCCTATATATTAGATTACATTGCCTTTCAGCGGCGTCCTGCATATTAGGTGCAAATTTACCATCCAAATGCTAACGCAGAATCGATGGGGGGGGCAGCACATGTAGGATGAATATGCTGAGAATCCCCTCTAAAAAGCTTCACTGGGCCCCTGCAGTCACGCATTCCTTCTCACGATTCACTCTCTTCCTTGCTTGTCCATGGAAATTTTCAAAAAGCAATGCACTCGAGGGGAAACACCGCTCTGAAGGCTGGCCTCGATCGCAAGGCCGCCCTTTGCATGTTTCGCAGTTACTCCTGGCAAAAAGCACTGAGCCTCCATCCAGACCCATCAGCTAAAACAAAAAAAGATAGCTTTGCGTGCAGGCTTAAAATATAGCAGCCTTCCTGAAGCAATTACAGAAGGGAAGAGGCCAGCACTGAGTGCAGATTCTGCGAATGGAAAGCCAACTGGCCTTATGATGATACACAGTGTGATCAAAAACCATACAAGCTTAACTAGACTAATCCCGGGTCAGAAATGGTCCAAAACTGCAGTTTTTTATCCGTATCCTGCCCACATAATCACCATTACCACCTGTCAATATAACGCTCAACAAGACCTGCTCAGGCAGATGGTGTGCAAATGTCTGTCTCCCGACCAAGTTTCCGTGTTCTTGAAGTCTTTCTGTGTTCGAGAGTAAGATCCAGCATCATCCTAAATTTAGCCCAAGAGAATCAAATTTTCCTCTTAAAAATGCCATCAAAAACTTTCCTGACACTGTTGAAAGCTTGTGCATCAATTCATCTTTGATGTCCAGCATGAGTCTTGAGGTGCTGGCAGGAGTTAGGAAACGAGCAAGTTCTAACAGAGCATGAAAACGAAAACATTGCAAAATTCAAGTTCAGTTTGACAGTATGCAGTTTGGGCCACATACCATGGGGTTGGATCTTCTCAAAGAGATACAGATGAGGTTCCCAATACTTGAGACATGAATTGAAAAGATAACCATCTCAAACTTGTAGGCAGGCACACATTCCTTAGTGCTTCTTCATACTTACTGTTGGATCTCCATCACCGCAATGACTGACATTTGGCTAACAGACAAAAATGTACATTAAGCTAATTAAACGCTACATACCTAGAGGTGTTACATGTTTTTGTGTGTTTTGTGTTTGGATTTTTAAAGTGTGAACTAATTGAACTAATTTTATGTGATTCATTTTCAAAACACTGAGCAAAGCAAAGAATATTCTTTAAATAGTAGTGATGACAGAAGTAGTCAAGCAATTAAGAAGAAGAATTAAGTTTAACGTCCATAGACATAGTTTACAGACACTTGAAGGACCGGTTTGAGATGACATCTGTAAAGTTAGAACTGTAATGAAGCAGCCAGCCTTTTCTATCACATCATTCATTTCTATTTCAATCAAAGCTAAAATGAACCAAACACCTTCACTTATTGTAATAGTCAAGCTATTCATTGAACAAACCACCGATGTAAAATTTATGTATGTTAGATCTTAAAGAACAGAAGTAATCTTGGAGTCCAAAACGATGGATGGTTAGATGTCTGCATCAACAGAGAGCTGTGTCACACTCAACCCAGCACAGGCGATAAAAGGGTCCCTTGGGCGTATTGTCCATAGAAATACCATCATCATGTTTGTTTCCATTTCCATCTGAAACAGGATCCTTTTGGCCAGTAAATTATATGGCCCTAAGATAGCTCACATGTAGCACAAAATATATTGCAGTGGTTGTTAGGGCTCGAAAGATCCTCTTCAGCACTAGCCCTGTGTCCAACACAAAACATTAAAAATAATCCCTGCACATTCTCCATAAATGGCGAAAATAAAAGGCCCCTCCCCAGTATAAATCTAAGGCCTGAATACTACGGTTTGTTGAATTAAAAAGTATATTCCCAGTGTTGACTTCTGCTTACAAGTGCTCAGGTCTCATTGGTTGACTTTTATTAAAAGATGTACCACAAGCCGAAGGAAACATTTTGATAATACCTCAAATCTCTGCAGGAGAAAGCAATGAGCTCTTGAGGAAAATAACTACTGCTTTTGGAATGAATGCTTGCTGTTCAAGCTTTCTGGAAGATTCTCACAGCAAATGGAAGGTGCTGTGTGCCTTACATGGGACATTTGTTCAACTCAAGAGGGTCACGGGACACTGACCCCATCATCAATCAGACAAAAACAGACTAAACACAAGTACAGCCCGTTTACCAGCCACAAACATGAGAGCACAAGACAAGGCACAAGCCCCACTGTCACTTCCTGATCCTTCCCTCCAATCATGAGTCCCTCAGAAGTCCTCGTGCTTCTCCCTGCAGAGTATGAGGTACGTGGAAACGCACTGAACTTGCCCAAGGCTAAGCCCTCGTGGATGAAAGGCCCCAGTATCTTTGCCAAACACAAGGCTTCCACTAACAATGGGTGTATTCTGCATGCAGACTGAGGAAGACGTGGAGTCACAGAGAGGCGTGAGCCAGGGGTCATGTCAGTAAGTCCGAGACGGGTGGGATCAACATGCCCCGTGTTACCGCTATTGGCACACTGATCAACAAACCGACAAATCATTCACACTCCGCTTGGAACCACTAAAGTAGAACATTCAGTCACAGAGGGGGCCAGGTATGCCATAAATCCTGTTTATGCCAATATGCTTCTTTACTATTCACCGTTAACCAGTTAAGACAGTCGTGCATGAGTGTCAAGTAGTTAAACATTCATATCCTTGGATGCCCATCAAGGATGAGCTACATGTGAACCATAACTGTCTAACCCAAGTAATAAAACTTTCATGTATCAGGCAGTTTGTATATTATATTGCTGTCCATCCAAATTGATTCTAAGTCACACTAAATTTACATTCCCTGAGGAAGGTCAGTGTTTTTACTCAGCGATCATAAAGACAAAGCAAATATGGGGTAACTATAAATATACTTCCTTCATTAGAAAAATACAGATGTGGAAACTATTTACTTCCAACATGACAATAGGGTTAGGAGTCCATAGAAAATTGTCCTGGCCTTTGTCGTACTGGGGTAGGACTCATTGACACTGAAGGTGAAGGGATGCTGGTTAGCATGTACGGCCAGAGTATGCAAAATAAACACTGCCCCTAGCCTGTATTGCATCAGAAACATTTACATTTCGAAGCGTTGAGCTCATGGATACATTCACAACGATAGTGCAGTCTAAAACACAGGACCACGCAGACTGTGATGACGGGTACCTTCGGACAAGCACTGAGTGTACGTAACTCACATTAGGGCAAAACTGGGGAAATATTACAAGCCTAGGTGAGACTGGACCAGAGTTGCGTAATTCAGGTACAGAGAGTAAAAGTCCAGACCGGGATTTTGTTTCAACCAACCAGTTGAGCGTAAAGAGTTACAGTCACAGAGTACTCAACTGGTTGGTTGAAACAAAATCCCGGTCTGGACCACAATTACCCAACTCTGGACTGGACAAATCAGCCTCAGTGTTAAGGAGAATGTGCACTAAATGGCAATCCAGAATCCCAGGCCGCAGCCAGGATATTTAAAATGCCAAGGTCACAAGTGGTAGCCCTTCCTAGGTGTGCCCTGTCATGGATTGTGGTTATTGGAGTCGCACAAAAAAATACCAAGTACTTGACCTCAGTGGTAGGTACAAGCATTCCATAATTCAACGGAGAATGGAAAATATTTTGCCAGACTTCCACTTTCAGCATTAATGGAGATCCAGCACTAGGCTACTTAAAGTCAGAATAATGAGCTGTGTGTGGGAAGATTGTACAGCAAATCATCTGATTATTAAATTATAGTAAATTCCAAAACATCCTTGCTTGAATATTGTAGGGCAAATCTAAATCATGATCCTCAAGGTCCAAGCACTGCTGATTCCAGCCTTCCTTTACCTGTGAGCCAGGTGTGAAGCCTGTGGCCAATCAGAATCAGTAATTATTAAACTAACTACCTGGGAGAACTGAAAACAAGGCCTGGTATTTAAATTAAATATGCAAATGTGGTGCTTTATTTTTAAAATGTACTTTTAAAAATCTTGTGCTGAAGCATACTGCTATGATAATATAAATAAAAGAAAATCCAGTTCCGAGATGTACAACCTCATTATGATTTAAAAAAATGCTACACTTTTGCTTGTCATAAGGACTTTATAATTAGAGACCTTTTGACCTCAATCAGCTGTTCAGCTCATACATCTGAACCAATGGCCCAGCACTAAGAATTTACAGCTTGTAATTCACCTGTAATAGTAGGACACATCAGATAGGTCATTACAGGGCCATTTTGGGCTTGAAGCTGCTGCGGCTGTACTATGAGTTACTGAATTACCCTTATGGGAATTTCAGGGAGGAAACCCATTTGAGGCTAATACTGAGCCTGATTACAGTAGAGTCCCAGCAGTGCCGTTTCCCCCGCAATGCTTTCCGCAGACACCAAAAAAGCTAAATGCTGGCTCCTTGGTGCATGTGTTCTAATTTTAATATTATAATCTGAAATGTTTCATTTACCCATCTTAAGGGAAGCCATTCTACGCTCTGCCAATGCACAATTGCAGCGATTCAGCTTGCTCTTGTTTCCATCCATACATAGGCTTAGGTTTCTTAAGCCATAATGACATTTCACCCGGAACATTCCAACGGCATTACGTAAACTGTAACAATGACAAGCCCATATGAATCCATCATTAGCTGGCGACACACAGCATGCATCGCTTGAGAAATCTGCAGGGAAATTCTTGCAGACAACGGCTTTCTTGCCCTTTAAAGAAAGACAGGTAAAAAGACCTGAACACCATCAAACATCTATGCATGCAGAGAAGGCTGCAACTACCGCATGACTGATGCCCCCAAGTGACAGCTCAGTGCGGGTTTATGAGTCAGGCAGAGGGGAGTACTGTGCATGAGTTTTATAGTGCTGATGGTACAGTCCAAGGCCAGAGCCCCACACTTCCCACAGCTGTGGCAGGATAAAAGGTGAAAGGGTATCATAAGGATACATATTCATTTTATTGAAAAAGAGAATGGACCATACAATTTCAGCAAAAAAGGTACTTTTCACGCACCCCGCTTAAATTAAATGGTACATTCTGCTTGACAGACGCAAACAAGACAATGCGAAGCATGTGTTTCACAAGCATTTGGCCTTAACTGCATGTCATGGGAGCAAAACAGGAGAAACTTAATATGTGGTCCTTATAAAACATGTGGCCAGGGTAGCTGTAACATAAACACTGGAATTCCGGTGTGACAATCAAGGAGGGCCATTCTTCAAATACAGATGTCGAGCCTTGCAGGTCACGAACTCACGTCTTCCTAGAGGGGGGAAGAGGGCCTGGTTTTCTGTAACCATGGAAAGTACATAGAAAAGTACACCGTGCCAGACCTGTGACTGCACAATGCAGAGGCTGCCTAAGTGACCTCACCAACCAGTCTGACTGCTTCCTCCCTGTATAACAACGAAGGAGGGTGTTCAGTTTGACTCACGGCAGACATGTTATCATAACTACTAAATACATTTTGTTTGCAACTCAAGGTTTATTAGACTGGAGCTGAGTTCCAAGTCTTTGTTCAACTAATTAATATTAATGAGCAAAGCACTGAAGACTGACTTTGCAGCAGACTCAGAATCCAATGGTAAAGTCAGCCATCCTTTTATCCATTTACCGATTCATCCACCCATCTATCTTTGAAAACGTTCATGTCAAGTAGGGTTGCAGAATAAACAATAAGCTTGGGGATCTTATTCGTGCTATTGATATCTAACAAGCTCCTCCCACTGAAGGTAGAGCCAGGTCCGACATAGAGTCACCGAGGCATTGTCTCGGCACAATCAAGCCACTCGTTTAATGTTTCCGACAATACAGCTGGCTGCTGGAACGCGGTGGGTGGGGGTGGGTGGTCATTCTGAAGCCAGGCGTCGGCCAAATAGCCGACTGGAGGCCGCAGATTGCTTTTCAACAAACACAAACATCGGCCTGCTGACGCTATTCAGCTGGGCCCTTACGCCTGACAGTTGGAGGTATTCCCAGGACAAAAGCCAAAACTGCAATGCACAAGAAGGGACGCCACGTTTCCACTAAGGAAAGAATAGACAGTTTAACTAGCATCCGATTGCTGCGCTTTGAGTTAATGGCTTTGCGGGAGTTGGAAGGTACCGTGGTCTGTCAGAGAGCGTGTCCGTGACTGCAAAGAGCCTGACAAGGTGACAAAGCTGCCTGCCAGGAGGTAGGGAAGTCTGGATAACTTTACTGGTACAGGCAACTGTAAGTGGCGAGGCAGAAAACAAATATCCCTCAAGTGAGAATTGGACACAGACGATTTGAGCTGCAAAACAGCACCGTTTCTCTGTTTCTCAAGTCTATTAATATTCATTAACCTGGATGACCGGCTGTCCTGTTGTGGGCTGTACTATACATATATGCATGTTGTCTTTATTCTTTATTGTATCTATGAAAACTTTCTACATTGCACTACTTGAATTTGCACAAACCACTGCATGCATCACACCCCTTGCATCTACTCCTCTCTGTTGGGTATCTTGTGTCTTGTGTTTATTACCTGTCTGCATTAAATCCTAATAGTTAGTTGTCTATTGTTGTGGTGTCTCCAACAGTAGCAAGCTGTGCCAACAGAAATTGGCAGTAAGTGGCAAGAAAGACTCTGATTCCGGTTTCATCGCTATGAAATGACAGCTACCAAACATTCCAAACAACGTAACAGAATCTGAAACATGTGTTTGATACTATTTAAGGACATATACCTCATAATTATCAAAGCAATATGCCTAATTTACTCCATTATCTAGTGCCTTGGATTTGCTGATTCCTTTTGTAGTTATTTGCAGTTTGTCAGCAGTATGTCAGCAGTTTGCAGGAAGACTAAAGAGAATGAATAATGCACAGAAATAAAATCTTATCTGTGGAAATATTGCTTTCTTTTCATGGTGCTTATCTGGCAGTGAAGTAGGTAATATTCATATTGTTTAAGGCAAGCTTTCAAAAACTGAAAATGACAACAACACGATAAAGAGATATGCAATCCTACAAATAAAAAAATACACATCATAAAATAAAAATTTGTGGAAAATTAGCGAATATAAACATTCCAAGATCTTGGGATGCATCAATGGTCGAGCAAGTTCCACTTCGGATCCCGGGCCTGGCAGCTTTCCACATAAACACAAGAGAAAGTTCCTGTAGAAAACCCTTGACTCGCCACTTCCTGTGATCTGACTCACGAGCCCAGATGGCGGTCATTACGGAACTACCGCCAAGTCTGGAAGTCTTTGATTTGACGGCAAGTCGGTATGTGCAACACCCCTCTGCGGGGCGGTGGCGGACACACAATGGACGTAGACGATGTGTCTGGGGAGGCGGTGGAGAGAGTAGGAGCTGATGCGAGGAAAATGGAAATGTGTCCGGGAAATGCCTGCCTTATTTACGTAACCCCCGATACAGCGCACATGTTAAGGGTCATGAGGTAGTGCTGCTTCATAGCACTATTCCAAGTGTCTTGTTAATAAAGCACAGATGCAAAATGGAAAGAATGTTTCTCCAATGTCAATACTGCAGTAAATCAAAACCGTACCAACCCGTACAACCACTCCCTTCGCTTCAGGAGACCATCCTGTAAAATGTACAGGCAACGGTATAATAACAATCAAAAATTGTATTAAAAACAACATTTAAAACCTTGTGTACAAAACTAAAAATGAAAATTCACCAGTTATTGTGGGGAAAAAAGAACTGCAGGATCTATTGAAGCTCCCTGCAAAGGAGGAGTTTCCTGGAATTCCCCAGGAGGTTATGACCTCTGACCTTCCCTAAAGTAGCCAACAAATGTCCCAATTCCATTCTAACAATTTCTCACAAAAAAAAAGCTCTTTGAATAAATCCTTCCCAGGGTCTGTTTGTCAAACGTCGTTTTTTTTTTGGGGGGGGGGGGGGGGGTTTTTTGGGCCATTGGGCGGGGGTTTTTTTGGGTTTTTTTAAAGGAACCCTTTTGGGTTATTTTGGGTGCCCCCCACCCCATGGCCGGCGACGGCG
>JAODKC010000107.1:21999869-22016119 GCA_026777985.1 Mormyrops attenuatus
GCAAACGGGAGGATTCCACACGGGGTTAACGAGGAGGTGTGGTCCACATGAGGGCGATCGGGGCTGGGCGTGACACCCTATGCCGTAATGGGTTACCTAGACTGAAAGCCCTAATAGGGCCTCGCATTTAATGCTCTGGACAAATGTTTTTACCTTGACATTCTTAAGTAAATGCATTCCAACATATAAATTAATTGTTTACGAAACTGATAATTGTAATATTGTTACAGATAAAAGAATAATTGTAACTTGATCGTGACTCTTGTTGGTTTCAATAAAGTCTCCATAGGTTGATTATATAATGACTAAGAACTTGTGGCCATGTTTCCAGACAAATCCAACGAGAAGCAACATTTGTTTCACCTTTGAGCAAATCTGACTTGCTTCAGTAATATACGTTATAACATAAAATTAACTGAATAATTAACTAACCAGCTGAAGGGCATACACCACAGAATAAATAATACTATGAAATATGACAATACTTCTTATACTATTTTACATATGTCTTACATATTATTTTTACATGTTAGATCTTCAGATGTTTCAGTAGTATTAGGATGTTTTGTGTGATGGTCTATTACAATGGCGATAAGGTAAACAAATTGTTTACAATTAGTGACGTCTCTGTACTTGTAGTACCTAGAATACCATAGGAACCATCAGACCACTTGGCATTTCACCTTCCTGACTCAGTTGAGAAACCCCACATTGATTTTTTTTCTAGGCATCAATATCCTCCTTCAGGCTAAAAATAAAGGACATTATTCTTGTATGTTTTTACAGTACAAATCCAAAGGAAACATGGAAGCTGGAGTGGACGCTTCTTCATGGTGGCCCATTGTTCACTGTTATCCTGAGTTCAGTAAAGCTGCATGTCTGAATAGGGATGACATCAGCGGCCATCCTTCGCGACCAGTCCATATACCCCCTGGGTTGTGTTGCTGAGATAAAGATGCTGGGAGGTTGGAATAAATGCTTGTGAGAAAGTTTGTGTGACTCAGGCACTTTCAATGAAATGTGCCTTCAGGCAGCAGGGTTCACCAAAGCTAATGACATGATATGTCCTGCCCATCATGTCCACCTGACCCACTTGTCTCCTCCCTGACATGGCCCTGATGAGCCATGTCTGTTGTTTGTTACCCCTCATTAGTCTTTGTATTTAAGTACCTATGTGTCTCGTCAGCCCCAGTTCAGTCATTAAAGTGAGTCCTCTTGTTGGCCGTGCCCTTACCAATCCTTGTCTTCCCATTTTGACCCCTTGCAGTCTTATTTCTTTTCCTGTCCTGTTCAATAAAACCCCCTTTTGTTCTCCTAAACGCCTGCCCCTCAGTCCTTCGTCCCACAAGTCGTGACAAATGACTGATGCCAAATTATGCAGATGGTTTCAATCTATCTGAACAATATTATGTGAAGCAATCAAATAATCAAAGCCCAACTAAATCAAAGTTCTCTCTGCAGTTTCCACAATATGACCTACATATTAATTGCTTGGCTAGTGTTTAAAGAACGTTGACCAGGCTTTGCTGGTGAATTTGTGCTCATCCCTGTGGTTTTAAGAGCCTTGCATCAAATACAACCCATGGGGCAAAAATGACTGGAATTATGCATTGGCAAGCAATATGAAATCTGTGCTCCAAAGACCATAATTCCTGTTTTTAGTTAAAATCCTTGAAATGTAAGGAAAATTCTAGCTGCGCGTTTTCCAGAGGACTTATAAGGACAAGTCAAAGGTCATTTGTAAAATTGGGGAAAGACTGAACAGGCACTTCTGTTAAGTGAAAGGAAGTGAAGTGAAAATAGAAACATATCCTGCGTGTGGGATCATGTCCCTTACATAAAGCTGTTCTGTCACCCCAAATCAGGACCATGTTTCCTTATTCTCCTTCCTCTCCCTCTCGACTCCCTTTCTTTCTTTCTTGCTTTCTTTCTTTCTGTCTCTCTGAGATCAAAGCCATAATCATTCTGTTTGGAGGCACTTTTTTTGTAACCAATGCCGTCAGCTGGCTGAATGGGTAGTGAGCGTGGGATGCGATTCAGAGGCAGCTCAGGGCTCTCTGAGATATAATCCCAGAAGCTTCCGGATTGCACAGATCTGCTTAAGTGGAACACAGTGCTTAATTTGGATCAATGCATTCTAGAGCTTCAGTGTGTCCAGATTTGCATTCGTGCTCTCAGTTAAAAGACCCTTCCCCATTCATTTGCAGCCCATTTATTATTTAAAGTAGGGATTGGTTGGAAAATTAGGGCTGCAATGTTAAGATTTTGCAGCAGGATATTTTTTGGTCTTAAGTATACTGCAGGAGTCGTACATTGCATCAGTATGCTGGATCCATTTACACTGTAATATGAACTCATGGATTTATCGCAGTTATAAACTTTGACCATTTCTAATGGGATTAAGGTTGGCTGGATGAGCCGTAGATGCTTCTCCCATGGGTACAGTAATGCAATACCACAAGCTAACCTGCAAAAGCAATCGCTTATTTGGCACTGCTGTAAACAACGCCCACAATGCAACCCGGCAAGTTCATTTCTCGTCAATGTTTTAGCTGGTACAGTAACAGTGAATACATTCATCTGAGTGGCGATTGAGCATGTAATGAGTAAACCTGTGCACAGTTCTTGCACCGGTACATTTCTGAAAATTTTGTGCTCTGTAGTTACCCAGTAAGGGATCATACAGAGGGATACATATAACCCACGGGATTCATGATTTTGCTTAACCCCAAGGTTCATGTAATCTTCCTACAGTGTTGTCATGCTATCGCCATGGCATTACAGAAACACTGACATCGCGAATGAAGCTGCACAAGGCTTTGGAAAGTGGGGGAATCATGTGACGGACACATGTATGTGTAAGTGATGAGGCACTCATGGCGACGTGCATGTACCGCATGCGTGTGTGTGTGGCGGGAGTCGGGGACCACAGAGCATCCCTGATTTTAAGGCAGAGGAAAATTCCGGTCACTGGGTTGGACAAAGCGAGGGCAGGCTCCGTCTGTCAGCTCAGCTCTAAGCTTCTGCGATGCCCCTCTTCATGGCAGACAGCCACTCCGCCACAGCGAGGCGCCAGCAGCGATATATTGGTTTCTGGGAAAGTGACCTACTTTCTATTCCTCCTCTGCACCCCCCGCCCCCCAACGATTTACTCCAGTCTTGTCTCATGTAGCAGTTGTCTTGTTGTGATCACATCCTGTAACGTTGCTCTTCCACACCGCAGGTATGATGAAGGACCTACTAGAACTAACTTGCTGACTCTTTAATTTTTGAATGGCAGTCCTTGATGTGTGCGTTTAATCCTCCTGGGTGTAGTTAGATCTTTCCATAACCCATCCATTCGTCTTCCCGCCAATTATCCCGGTTCATGGGGAGGGGCCTGGAGCCCATCCCGGGTAGTGGTGGGCACCGGCCAGTGATACACCCTGAATGGGATGCCAGTCCATCACAGGGCACATACACACATGGAAACAAAGGTCTGTTCCAAACAGATCATTTGAGGGTATGTCTAGGTCATTCTTGACGTGTGTATTCTAGGACAGAGGTTCCTATTACCTGGCGTTTTTAAAAAGTGAACCCTATCCTCAGCACTCTCACCAGAAGCACAATAATCAGGGTCAAAACCAAATCAACTAGACTTTCATTGTCGCTGTAAACCAGTGCTTTGAAGGCCTAAGGAACATTCTACTGTTTAAGCACCTAAACAAAGCTCAAAACAATTTAATCAGGTGACCCTTCATGCAATGGGCTAAGTGGGCATTTAGAACAAAGTGCCCTGTCAAGATGGGATGACTCTGAAATACCTTTAATAAAGGATCCCATGAAGCAGACGTGAGGACCGGTTGGCCCAAACAATGGATCCTCTCTTCACGAGAAAACTGTGGAGGAGAGATGCATTAATTCTCTCTTACTCCATGTCCGTAAAAGCAGTTGTGTCGCTTTGAAACCTGACGGGCAAACGGGATTCAGAGGACTCATGTGGATGCAAATTTTACGTTGGGCTCGTATTCACGAATTGGTGTGTTCAGCCTGAACCTCATCTTTAAAAAGTCAGTACTTACCTCTGGCTCCTCCACATACACTGAAGGATTATTGTTTAAAGTAACAGTTTGTTCATAGCGAGGCCCACGGCGCAGGAAAGCATTCACCCTGGATTGGACCACCACATACATGCGAACTGTACCTCTTTGTCGGTGCCTTAATGTCCATATTTCTATGTCTCAGTATTTATATAATATTTATTACTTCTCATTTGCACACTGATCAAAGAGAACAATATTTCATCTCAGTGTATGACTTCATGCATCATATATCCGAAGGTGACAATAAACGTTGCTTTGACTTTGGCATGATATACATTAAGTATTTGGCATAACTATTCATAGATAATACAAGTCATAGCCTAGTAAGTTTTCACTCAAGAGGGTTTTTATTTTTCAAATATAAGCATGTTTGCCCCAAAGGCAGAGAGCCTCTTAGGAATAAATCTGTCAAAGCCACTTAGCATGCTTGCCTACGCCACTGATATTTCATGCACCAGGCCTGTTAGCACTGATTAGCAGTGCTAGTAAATTTTTCAGCCTGACTGTTTGCAGTGTGACTCAGAGAGCTGCTCCGTTAGTGGGAACTCCATCGCGGCTGTTGTTGAAAGCACACCTCCATAAGGCTATCCTTTCGGCTGGACAGATTTGCCCGTGGGGTTATAAGGAGCCGCAGAAGAAGGAGAGATGTTAATGGTCCGCTAAGCTACATAATGCCCAAACCACGGCTTTGCTATCTCTAGCCAGAGAATCAGTCTAGCCACAGGCCGCTTTGATTAAACACACTCGTCTTTCCAGTTACTCTTCTTTCCTGGTCCAGGGGAGACTGTTGAATTATGTAGTTGTTTTTCCTGTTTTCCAAGTTTTACCTTATCCTGTCAGGTGTTTTTATTGCGATAATTTGATTCAAAGGCTTGACATACAGGCCAGCTGCTGACACAAAGACCAGTAAACCGTCTAGTTACTATAGTACATCTCAGCTATGAGGCACATAAAAACAGAAGGTACAGCTTTATAATTATTGTATTTTCATTGTTTCCAGTATTAAAGAGAACACTGCACAAACAGACACATTGTAAGGCTGTTGTACTTTAACCTCATTTCAGTTCTTGGGAGGAAATTAAGCACCTGGTCAGCTATAGGATACAGCCTGTCAGGACTGGTCCTGTGTCTGTTGGTCCTGTGTCTGTTCCCTGTTTGGTCAGCAGGTGTTGCTGGCCATCCCATGTCCTTTGCTCATAATGTGTTTTCCTGCTCCTCAGGCCACAGTGTGGCTTAACGGGCTGAGCAGGTGGCTGTTATCCAGGCTTCTCTTTTGATAATATTTTTATTTTATATTTGTGTATAATTTAGATGTTTATTTTTTCTTTAATATGTATTTGTGCTGAAGTTCCCTTTTTTTTGTCCCTGTTATTCTCTGTTTGTAATAAAGTTCAGTAACCCTTTTTATCTAGTGTCTCCTGGTGATTGATCGTGTACCTGTCGTTTGCCCTCACCTGCGTTTGTGTTTCTAGTGCTTGTTACTGCTAACAACCTGTGTCTTATTGATCCTTGTCCTGTATGCAATTAAGTGCCTGCCCTTGTTTCAGTCAGCAGTCAGTCATCATGGTTGTTTGCTACTGTTTAGATGTATAAATTGCTTACTGTTTTGCTCCTTGCTTTGCTGCTTTTGTTCCTGTGCTTCTCCCTGCTTTTGTTCCTGTGCTTCTCCCTGCTTTTGTTCCTGTGCTTCTCCCTGCTTTAGTTCCTGTGTTCTACCTACCTGCCATCATTAGACGCCTCATGGTTCCCTTTGTTTCATGTTTTTTGATGTCAATAAAGTCCCTTTTTTGGAAAGCCGCAATGTGGATTGTCCATGTGTCATGCCACACCGCCATAACTAAACAAACACCAGTCCCATGCATTATAGATGGGATACTGTCTAAATATATTAACTGGAAGCAAGTACAGCAAAAGAGATGATTTTCTAACATACAGATATGTCTGATTATGAAGATTAACTACTATTATGTCATTCAAAATATGTATCAATATAATTTCAAGGAGTTTAGCTGTTGTGTTGTGTTTTGCAATGTTTTGTAATGTTTGTAATGTTGTTTTGTAATGAAAAAGCAAACTACTTATAGTTTCTGCTGTTGTATTCACAATGTATAAGGATCTCCAGGAATAGAAGGTGGACTTTATAACTGAACTTTCAGGTATTTGCTAAATTACAAAATTTTCATGGCAGCAAATGATGGTGTGAAAATTAAAGGTTTGCCTGCAGGATTTCACTAGGGACAGCTATGGCAATCCTGTAAGTATTCAGACTGCATCCATCCCTCTCAACCTCTCACTAAATATCACAAAACCATTGCGATATTCTTGACTTCTTGTCAATCGGCTCAGTGTGGCTTTGACCTTGGGTAATGCTGGGCGCGTCACCAGCCGCTCGTATGGCTGAAGCCCATCTACATTTCCACGCAGTCAGCACTTTCTCTGGCTACAGTCTCACAACACCGGCTGCTCCTTAGACTGTCACTCAGCGCCTGGTATCATATCACAACATGACCTTCTGCTGCCCTTACTTCTCCCCACATTGTTCCCTCGCTGTCATCCATGACAGCATTTTGTTCCATCTAATTTTTAATAGATTCCTACACTGTCACATATATATATATATACACACATCATATAAAATTAAAAAGATACACATACAATTCAAGTAAATAGGACCAAAATGTGAAGAACATTATACACTAAAATATCAATAACAAGGGGTATAACAATGGAGAAACACACACTGGCCACACAATTAAACACAGATTAATGCTTCCTGCTTCAAAGAAAAGTTACACTTTTTTCATTTAAGACATGTCTGCCCTTACTCCCAAGTTTCTTTAATTATATCAGGTAAAATAGAAAAGAAAGGGATCAAAAGTTTTCTTCGTTCAGTGTGGGAGTACTCACACACGCTCACGGGAGTACTCTCACGCTGCAGAAATTCCTGGTCAGAAACGAAGCTGGTATGATGTATTCCTATGACTGCACTTCCCTAGTTTTGTTACTAATAGAGACTATCGCCTGTACTCTTCATTGCTTTTGTCCAAACTTGTCCTAATTAGTGGGCCACTGCCACAGTCTCTCACCCATATATTTATTAATGCAAATATAGCAGCTGTACTATGCATAAGAAATAAGTGAAATGTTGAAAAGAAAGGGGAGAAAAAGTTTCTCGAGTTAGTTGCCCCTACACAGAATAATGCAGTAATCACTTGAGAGGAAAGGAACTCTTAGCCAGAATAAAATGTTGCATTTGCCAGTAACTGACAAAGTGCTGTTTTGGGATGGCAAATTTCTCTTGAAGTTGTTGAAAAAGGACTAGCATGTTTTGGTCCTGTAGTTCAGGGGTTTTCAGCCAAAGAGCCGAGGAACAGTTGCAGGTAGTCCATGGAGACACATCATAAATTGATGAAACTCTGATTTTATCATCCATGTGCCAAAAATATTCAAAGGCTCCTCCAGAGGAATATGTATTAATGCCGTAGTGCTTAGTTTCCTATTTAATCAGAATGTGACAGGGAGGTCTTAGCTCTGGTATACTTTTATTCGGGGTCTTTGGTTTAAGGTTGAAACCTAGGTGAAGGAAAAATCTAATTTCGCTTTTATACCAGTAGATTCAGTTCCCAACCTATCGCTGAGGGAGTTATGACTGTGCACACGCACTTTTTGCCTACCAGTCACATTTCAGGTTCCAGTGTCCCATTTTTAATCTGTCAAAGATGTGTTTGCTAGTCCCTAGTTTGCCTTCAGGCGGGTTTCAGTGCCCTGGTTCCCATTTCAAGGCTGGTTCTTGTCCCAGTCCTCCCATTCAAATCTTGCTCCACAGGCGTCTGAGCCACCCACAGGCCAGAGTTCCATTAGTTGCCTATTTTGTTTCTGATAGATTCAGCAATCACTGGGTGGAAGATATGGATTTTGGATGGGAAGACCCAGTTCTGCGTGATACCTCTTTTATGTGCATCACATGTTTGAAGTCTAGCATATGTGTGTGTGTAGTTTGCATATTTGTAGTTTATGTATGTTTCCTCCTACAGTCGAAAGACAAGATTTAGACAGATTGGTGTCACTAAATTGACCGATACGTGTGCATACCCTCTGACAACCTGGCAGCCCATCCAGAGTGAATCCTGTCTGCTTCCTGGGATAGGCTCAGACACTGGTTAAGTGGTTCTGGAAAACGGATAAATGCTTTCAGTGAACCTGGTGTTTTAAATTAAAGATAACTTAAAGCTATTAAGTTAAAGTCAACCTGTTCTCTGTCAATGTCAGAGTGTTCTCTGAAATGTTTTGTTATCACGTTTTTCTTAGGTCAGGCTTATTTATCAATCTTAATTTGTTGTTATTTTGTTGTGTGCTTGACAAGGAACGCACTAGTTAATCTGCGAGTGGAGATTTAAGTTTGAGTTTGGGCTGTAATAAGCCGGTTATGTTAACCCTAATTACTGAAGACTCAGTACATGACACCCACTGTAACTTTACTACACAATGATCATCGCATATATTGAAGTTAAGCCATGACAGATTTTGGTCCGCCTTTGCGTGCCGTTTGTGAGTGAGCACAATTCCGATTGCTGGGGCGATAATTTTTTTATGCACAGCGCCCCTAGTGTATAGACAGTGATATGTGTGCGGTGAATTGGCTAAAACATCTTTTTACCGTTAATGCACTTTGGTTTATGCTATCCGTTCATTTATTTCTTATATTCCTTACTTAAAAGTCATCGTATGTGATGTGGTGGCAAGAATGTAGTTGGTTAATTATATTAACTGTCAATTGCTCTATATCGGGGGGGGGAGGGGGGGCAAGAACGGCAGAGGAGGGAGTGCAGGTGGACGGACCAGAAAAATGAAGTTTTTTGGGGGGATTCGTGACGGAACTTTTAACAGCTAAATATCGGTGAAGGGAGACTCCCAACAGGTCGACGGGACTGTGAGTAAGTTTGATTGTTCTGTTTTACCCTGTTTTTAACTTCTCTTTGTGTAATAAATTCATATGTGATGACAGAAAGCTGGGCCTTATGTTTGAGTTTGCCGAGTCTAGTTGTAAAAGTATAAGAATACTAAGTTGTTTATTGGTGTATTTTATGGACAGTGTAGGGGACAAGGTGAGTACACTGGTGCAGGGGAGTAGCAAGCTGTTTTTTAGAACTCCGGGCGTTATCTCTGTGAATGTGGTAATCCCTAGATCGAACCACTATGGTTGTTTAAATGGTCGCTCTTTAGTAGCTCTTGCCAGAGCTACTCCCAGGCCATTGGATGCTTATTAAGGCTTATTGGTGCGCTCTGTGGCTGAGTCAGAGGAACACAAGAGGGCTACACATGTTTTTTTTTTTCTCTATGATTTAAATCCAGAAGATCAAGACCATGCGTGAAGGTGAACATGTTTTCCACATTATGATAAGATGAGCTGCAGACTTGTGCTGCTGTAAAACACAAGACACCCTTGCCCCTATGTTAATATATGATCTCTCTCTCTCTCTCATACACACACACACACACACACACACACACCACACACATGTTGGTGCTCCTATCTAAATGGGGATCTTCCATTCATTTCTATGGGAAAACCCCTAATCCCACTCACGACACCCTTAACCCCCACCCAGGCCTAACCTTACCACAAGCAACCAAACAAAATACAAGACTTTAAAATTTTTGATTGCAGTCACAAATATTTATAAAATTGATGTTTATATTGTGGGGATCTGAAAAATGTCCATGTAACAGGTTTTACCACATTATGGGGACATTTGGCCCCTACATGTGGTTTATACACACACACACACACACACACAAACATAAATTCAAATTCTTACTACCAATGTTGCATCAGAGGTTGCTTTTCAAATTCTATAAAGCACAAACTGGTTAATTGTTATATGCGTATGGCCAAAAGAAAAGAACAATAACAGAGCCAAGTGAAAAAAATACTTTGACCATACCACCTCCGTCCCCACTCAGTTAGTTAGTTAGTTAGTTAAAAACACAGGACATCAACTTCCACAGAGACCAGATGGTCGAATGACGTATTTGCAGATCTATATTGATGTCTCTGTCGAACGCTGACTTGAACTATGACTGCACTGACTAAGAGCTGAGAGACACGCTGGTGCATTTGTAGTTTGGCTTGGAACTGAATGTCAGGGCATAGGGGTGCTGATTTATTCTCAGAGGGACAGCAGGGAAGCAGATGCGAGCCACTCTGGAGGTCCAGCGAAAGATCTTAACCTCTGCAGCACCTTTCACTGGTATATACACAACGGCACCACAGTCATGACAGATGGTCCCAGCTAAGTGGCTAATGTGAAAACACAGTTTTAAAGGGGATTGCCTGTGACAGGTCTTTTAACTCTCAAGAGATGCTGTTGATTATAGGCTATTTGTAAACAAGAAGGACATTATTGTAAGGAGAGTGGAAGCTGGAGAATCACCATCAACAAAAAGCCACACTGGTGTACATATGTGATCAGATGTCCATCCATGGACAAGCTAATGTGCTTTAATGATGTAATATCATGTTACATGCACTATATTAATCCCAAACTCTTCAGGGATACTCATTCTGGCTGTGTGCGTAATGTCTGTGGCTTATCAAGGCAGGAATCTCAGGGGGTGACACGTTGCACACCACAATAATGCCGTCTTGTATTGAAGGCTCTGCCTTTATGTTTACTTATAATTAAAATATGAGGAACAGAGAAATGAGGTGAGCTAATGGATCTTTGATTGGAGAGTGAACAATAAATGGTGGACAATGCAATATGGAACACAGAGAGGCAGGGTTTTGGGGGGGAGGCAAAATGGGAACATCAACTGTCCAATAGAGAAGTTTTGGAACCCCCCCTAGTGGATGCAGTACAGAGAGACAGACAGTGAGGTAGTATGGTGCACAGGTTCCACATGATGAACATACTCAAAGGCTACTCACTACTCCCAAAAACTACAGTAAGATGGAAAACCAAGACAGATCACTTTTAGTAAGTGTCCCATTCATTTCCTATTCTTCTATTCTATTATTCTTATACTTGTATAGTGTTACCCATGTGTATATATTTTAAAATTTTATTTCTTGTATAGTGTAATTTATTGTTTGTATTGTGTCATTTATTGTCTGTGTACTAGGGAGTCTCAAGTTGCCGGAAGCAAATTCCTTGTGTGCCCAGGACACTTGGCGAATAAAGCTGATTCTGGATCTGTATTGTAATGTATTTTTTATTCTGTGTTTGTCACTTCAAATGAAGACGATCCACTCATTAACTATCAATAGTTAACATAATAAGGCAGCTAAATACTTTAATATAGGTATCTGATGTATGTGTAACATACTGTATGTATATGTGTAACATCGACACGTGAGATACTTTTCATTGGTGTGCCATGGTATTTCCTGTTTGAAACATTTTACATCTAGTGCTAAGTACAAATGGTTTAAAAGGAGTCCCGCAAATCGTGACAGGCTAACAGAAAATCGCACAAGGAATCTGCCCCATCCCTGCTGGCAGAGAGACAGCAAGGATCGGAAACATAATCCAAATTACCACCTTGATTTCAGAGGTCAATCATTGTGTAACACATCAGCAATCGTGCAATGTGCATTTGGTGCCCTGAAAATGAATGCAGTTTGGTTGAGATGGTGCATAATCTAGAAAAGCGATCCCACTGTGACTGCAGCACACGACTCACGCCCACGGCCCTGCGCGCTAGTCCACGTGAACTGCTGCGCCGTGGGCTGGCCATTGATCAAATACTGTTTACTTTGTAAAAGATAGGCCCCTGAAGATACAAAAAGCGAAATACAAAAGCATGTGCCTTTTTGCAAATAATTTTATTTTGAAACTTGAGATTCAGTAAGAAATGGAGAAAAAGAGCTCTTTCAATGTTACACGGTTTGCAAAGGAAACGTCGCTTAGACAGCCAGAGGGGGTTCGCATAAATAATTCATAGATTCTGAAGCAGCATGACCCAGCTACCTTAGCTGCTCCTATATTCCTCCATCCAGCACCCCAGGACCAAATGCTATTTGTATTCAAATCACCTTTCTTATGGTATTTTAGGACACGGGAAATATCACTATGACGGCCACATGAGGTTAATCTGTCCACAATTTCAGTAATGTTTGTGCCTCCATTTGCACCTTTCATTGTGCTGAAATTACTGATAAGCTTCTGCATACAGAGACAAAGAATAAACCCCTTGTGATGAGCACATCTGGGATCAAGCGGGCAGAGGATCCAGCAAATGTCGGAAATGTCACCTATAGTGGGAGTTAATCCAAAAACAGCACAAATCCACCTTTCGTATGCAAGCCAATCCTGTTTGCACTTTCTCCAGCGCAATCATGGATTTCACGCAGTAATGGAACAAGCTTATTCTTTTCTCATGCATTTTGAGTCAGTTGTGGTGTCTGGCATTTAAAGGGCGAGTGAAGGATAACCTACTTAAACACAGAGAAAACAGACAGCCCTGTTATGATTTTATGAAATTATGATTTCATGATTGAGTTGCTCCACCGCATCTTGCATACAGAAACTTTTTCCTTAGAAATCTAAACATTCAGTTCACAAGTTGTTGTGTTGATGGAGTTCATTGTCACCAATGACTAGTAAATACTAGTAAATATTTAATATATTTATCCACAGGCTGTTGTCAAGAAGCATAATAATCCATGGCATCATAGCAAGAAGTTTTTTATCATATGTTGGTCATGAAGTAAAACAATGTTTTTTCCAGTAACTGCTGTGCAGATCACAATGGGTTAAGCATTGTACAGTAACACTAATCCCCATTTGTTATTTGATTGAAATGGAAAGGAGGCTGTGGGTAATACACAAGGGAGATTAATCGCCTTTCAGGCAAAAAGCCTGCTGGAAAAAAAAACGGAATTCATCAGTAGATTGACAGTGACTTGCACTGAATTACAACAAGCTGCTGTAGATATAGTATAGCCAGAAACAATGGACACGGTTTGTTTTCCTAAGGTAATTATATCCCAAAAATTTGCACAATACCCCATATGGAAATGAAAATTAACTACTTTAATCTATAATCCAGATCAAAATGTAATACCTTTAAGGTTTAGTGTCTGACTGAATCCTGGCATTCTAGATCTCCATCTAAAATGTTCAAACTGCACACTTCCAATCACCTTAATGACTAGCTTTTAACTCTTGGCTCTTTAGGCTTTCATATGATGTAGATTCATAGGTGGGGTTTTGTGAACCATAGAATGTTGAAGAGTGAGAGTGGAAATCTGGGAGAATCAAGACTGGTGTCTGAATAACTACTTAACTATGTAAGTGGCAGCATCATGCTACCGTGGGGAGAAGGGTTTCAGTCAGCCAAGGTACGTCCCACAGACCTGCATATTTCCAGATGCTGATCAAGAGCCAAGAAAAACAAACAGGTGCTTCCTGGACAGGTGTTAATACTAGAACTTTCCCACACAGCTTCATATGATCAGCAATGCATATAAAAAGCAGCTCTCTTGGCAGAAAGCAGGTCAGTGGTGTACCACAGCATGGCTATCAAAAGTGGGGCAGGCGTTTGAGGGTGTTAAGAATATGTGGTTCCAGTAAACCAAGAACCAAGGAAAAATCTCCTTGCCCTCAGGTGTCCCAAAGTCATACTCATTAAGTGATTATTGGCTCCCGCCTAGAAAATAAGACCATCTGAGTGGTTTAACTGATCAAAAGAATCTGTCGCCCGGACTCTTCCTGATTAAAATAAAATGTAAATGAGTAAATGAGAAATGACTTGGACTGCCGGGGCTACCTCAGCGACTGAGCTTTTGTGCGGTGCCTCTATAAGAGGACTGGCAATGAAAAGAAGTCTTTGCCAGTTCCTGGGACACCTCTGTTGTTGGAACTTGGCAGAGGCAAATGAACTGGGACTTTCATTTTAGTGTGAAAAACTAATGGAAAAACTTTTACACAATGTTTCAAAAAGTGGAATAAAAAACAAGATTTTGATCAGATTTAATGGGTTTAATTTCTGACATGAATGGATGAAAGTGACTATGTTGAGAAACTGTGTGGTGTGAATCTTTCTTTAAACAGATGATGTTTGTCTCTAGAGATGGGTCTACTAGTGGAAACGTGATCACCTTAACCATATCAACATAATCTTTCACCCCTTTCAATGCTGACATTTTAACCTGACAGTGTAACCAAAAAAAGACATTAACCTCTATTATTCTGTTAAGTTTGTTATCCAGGTTTAAGTATGTTTGCTTATCAGATGCTATTATTCAAATCTCTGCATTTGTACTTGTGGGTTTTTACTGGAGATTAAGTACTTGATCTTATGTACCTCAACAGGGATCCTAAGTTCTACCTGAAAACCTGATGAGAAAAGTAGTACCATTCTCTTCGAATTAAAATAATCATACTTATTATGATACATGTTATTATTTATATACTGAACACTTGCTTTACTTCAGTATAAAGTCTTTGCAATAGTGCAGTACACTTAGATAATAAATATGAACCTTACATTCTAATGAAAATCTCCTCACTGTGAAAATTACAGAATATCCCTGAAACCGAATAAAGCTGAATATTGGTGGGCAAGAGCATTGGCTACCAATTCTGTTAACTGAGCAGGACTGATCATAGAGAAAAACCAGTGAAAGGATTATGCAGCAGGCCTTCATAAACAATAAACAAACAGACTTATTCATTTAACATATAGATATTTAATATTTTATGTGTGTGCATATATATATATATATATCGCTGTTTCAGTTGTCCTATTTCCCTTATTTAAAAAAAAAAACATATTTGCTGAAGTAGGTCAAATACAGTACATACCACGCATAAAGTCTTTGCACTGCTCTTAGGGTGCTATGCCAAATCAATGCAATAGAACAAACCTGTAAGACAGTGCCCTCCAGTGTAGGATATCAAGAACTACATCTTAATACTGAATTTTAAAAAAATTAACTTTCTCTGGCATGAACTTGAAGCAGCAAATGTTTTGAAAACTGAGCAAACACATTCAGGCTCTTTCATATATGCAATTGATAAAATGTCAGGTCACATCTGGGCAGAGTTTAGTCAAAATGCACATAGAAAAGTGAGTCTTTATTCATATCCGTGCGGAAATTTAATGATGCCTCATAAAACATTTGCCGTATTATCTGACCCCACTAGATGGTGATTTTGGTTTGCTTTGAGCCCTTTTATGAACAGAGAGCACTATCTAGTGGGGTCAGAAAATACAGCAAATGGTTCACGAAGAATCATTTGCCCATGACTAGGGAAATTTTCTTTTCGCCTACTCCTTCTCGCTGTTCATGAGTCACACATATAGGTGTGAATGAGACTGGGGGTTACAGCAGCGGGTGGGTCCCCCCAGGATGCAGCAGTGCGGGGTTAAAGGCCTTGTTCAGAGGCCAAACGGCAGCATCATTCGCTGTGATTCGAACGCCAACCTTGCGGCCATGGGCAAAGCATCCTGCAAAGCATCTGCTGAGCCAACTATTGTTGATGTCAAATTTTCTACATCTTCCTTTTTGGCGTCAATATACTTTATTTCTTAATAATGACAGCAACCATCAAGCACACCAAGACAAATGGTAATGGCTGTGCTGATACTTAGGATTGATGTGATGGCACAAATACATCCATCCATCAATCTTCTACTCCCCTAAGCTGGAGCCTGGAACCTATTCCAGAATAGGGAATGAAGATGGGGTACACCCTGGATGGGATCCAAATCCATGTCAGGGCACATGCATGTCCTCACTGACACAGGTACACACACACACACACACACACGTGTTGGTGTACCTATCTAAATGGGGACCTTCCATTAATTTCTGTGGGAAAAACCCTAATCCCATTCATGACAGCCTTAACCCCTATCCAGCCACTCTAACCTTAGCTACAAATATAACGTACAGATATTTTATGGGTTCCACTGAAATGAAGGTAGCTGATTATGAGAGAGACCTCAGTGTGTATTTTAATGCTTCCATGTCCCTCTCTCGCCAGTGTGGGGAAGCAATTAAAAAGGCGAAAAGGATGTTGGGTTATATCTCTAGATGTATGAAGTTTAAGTCAAGGGAGGTGATGCTAAGATTATACAGTTCCTTGGTAAGACCCCACCTAGAATACTGTGTGCAGGTTTGGTCACCATACCTTAAAAAGGACATTGCTGCCTTGG
>JAODKC010000107.1:22016228-22030219 GCA_026777985.1 Mormyrops attenuatus
TGATCCAGGTATATAAGATTCTAACAGGTCTGGATGCTGTTCAGCCAAATAGTTACTTCAATATTAGTTCAAATACAAGAATTTGTGGTCATAGGTGGAAATTAGCGGGAGGACATTTTAAACTGGATTTGAGAAAGAACCTCTTTACACAGCATGTAGTTAAGGTATGGAATAGTCTTCCTGTTAGTGTAGTGCAAGCTAAAAGCTTGGGTTCCTTTGGCGTTTTTACTTTCTTGATTGCATTCAGGGATTTTTATAAAATTTAGATTAACCAACTGGGAACCTGAAAAATGTCCCCAAAAGTAAGGAAGTTCAGGTTTTAGTTTCAGGTCCCCAAATGTGATCTATGCAAACCCACACACACACACACACACAGACAGGTTTGTAATTATATCTTTGTGGGAACTCTCCATTTATTTCTGTGGGGAAAACTCTAACCCTAACATGGCAACCTTAACCATAAGTAACCAAACAAAATATGAGATTTTTGGTATCTTTAGTTTTTTGATTACATGCACAGATCTTTGTGGGTACCTGAAAAATGGTCCCCACAACGTCAAAACAACAGGTTTTTGTCACACTCTGGGAGCCATTTGGTCCCCACAATGTAATATAAATGTAATCCACACACAAATGCATCTTTTTGGACTGCAGGAGAAAACCCATGCAACAGAACACACAACCTTCTCACAGAAATAGGAAATGAGATTTCGGCTATTCCTTACTTAATACCCTGTGCTTTCTCACTAGTGCATAAGCAGTGTAGAAGATGGATGGAAAGCTTTTGGGTTGAGCTGTGAGTTTTGGGTATGTGGGGCGCAGTTTTTCTAATATAGTGGTGGGTGTTGTTGAGGCGCCCGCGTGCTGGATGACGTGTCCTGTAAAATTAACACTCAGACTCTGCTGCAGGTTTCCTGTGGGTTTCGAGAAGCTGCACTTTCACTCTGCAGATCTGAGAGAGGCATTTTCCACAGAGGCAGCAAACAGCAAGGTCCCTGTGTAAAAAGTTGATAGGTACCACATTTCTATTTGTTTTCTGGGTAAACGGCATCCCTTTTCTTTGGTTCCTGGTATCCTGGATTTGATCAAATGACTTGAGTCCCTCTACATACACTGTAAGTATGCTTCATTATAATTAGCGCTCTTTATATGTATTTACCATTTTCAGAGTTAAAGTGAAGCGAGTCGAAAATAAGCATTATTGTCATCTCAGCCATATGTAGTACAGAGGAACGAAATACTATTCCTCCTGAAATCACAAGGCAACATTAATGACAGGACAGACATCACTACTACTTATATTATCTGCTAAACATCACGTGACAAACATTCCACATTAGATAAACAATGAACAGGCGCACAACATATGGTGTGGTGTTCAGAAGGCTGAGTCTCTGTGGGATTTCATTCATATTGTTCCTCAAACAGTCCAGAAAAGCTTTGCCTCTAAAAGTATCAAACTTCATTTCATCACCTTACCTGTCTGCTCAGAAGCAGCTAAAAGTCAGTTTGAAGACATACCTGTGAAATTAAAAATTGCCAAAAATATGATATTTTCACAGTATTTTAAAGGTAAACTGTACATCAGGCTCTGTATATGATAACCGTGTGATAGTTTGCACTATATTTTAGGGTTGCTGGCACGTGCTGATTTTATGGGAAGGTTAAATCAAATATTTAATACAAGAAGTTTGGTTTTGAAGAGTGACCTCTTCCTTCATTGGACAGCAAGGATGAACAACTGAAACCAAAGATGAACAGCTCAGGAAGCAGCTGCGTCCCAACAGCGGACTTCCAGTTCGTCCTCTTCCCAGTGGTGTACAGCTTCGTGGTGGTGTTCGGGCTCTTGGGTAATGTGCTCGCCCTCTATATGTTCATGTGCAAAATCACGCCACGCACCTCGACCAGCGTGTATGTCATCAACCTGGCGCTGGCAGACACGGCTTTTCTGTGCACGCTGCCTTTCCGCATCCATTACCACTTAAATCACAATGACTGGATTTTCGGGGACCGGGCGTGCCAGATCACGGGCACTCTGTTCTTCGCCAACATCTACATCAGCATCGCCTTCCTCAGCTGTATCGCCGTCGACCGCTATGTCGCCACAGTGCACCCTCATGCCTACCTGCGACTTCAGCGCAGCCCCTATACGCTGCTAGTCAGCCTGTCGGTGTGGACCGTCGCCGTGGTCGCTGTCACCATCTTCATCATGGTCGGCCCTCTTGAGAGCAACCCCACCGGTGGCCAGCGGAGCTGCTTCGAGAACTTCTCAGAGAATGAATGGGACAAGCGCCTGGCAGCCTACAGCACCTGCAGCCTGCTGTTTGGCTCACTGGTACCTTTCATCATCATCATGGTGTGCTACCCCCTGGTGGCTCGCCGCATCGCTCGCATCCGGACGGGCACCAGCCGCCGGGCACTGCGTGTTATCTACGCCATCCTGGGCATCACGGTGCTCTGCTTTCTGCCGTACCACGTTGTGTACTTGCTGCACCTGCTCATGCGCCGTGGCGTGATCCAGCACTGCCCGTTCGCCTCCGCTATTTACCGCGCGCGCCGTGTCACCATGGCGCTCGTCAGCATCAACAGCTGCCTGGACCCTATTCTCTATTACTTCTCCACCAGCTTCTGCAAGATGAACAGGCCCACATGGCTGTCACTGGGTAGGCACCATAGGGTCTACCACATCAGCAAAATCAGCAAAATGAGAAGTTAATCTACATCTCCGGAGCTCAAGCCTAGGAGGCCTCCATATTCTGCATGCCCGATATGAAAATGAAATGTTTTGACTGTATAATCTGTGGCTTTGCTTTACCAAAGCTTTTAAGTATACCACTAACTAGGGGGGCCCAACACCAGGTCTGTGAAGGTCCTACAGGTTTGGAGGAAAACTTTAATTTGTGCCATAAAATACTTGATAAAACGGTTGAACACTGTTGCAAAAGTCATTTACCAAAAAGTCATACATACAGTAAGATGTGAGAAAGATTACTACATAGATTAAAAGCTTGACAGGTGTATGGTTAATTTCCTGTTTATTCTGGTTCTGGAGCTACTTTTACCCGAACCATGTTGAACTTGAACTGACTGCTTGAGTACTGGTCAGTTTGTTGGGCTCTCCATTTTTCACTGGACCGAACCTTATCTGTGTAATTAACATTCCATGAATAAACACCGTTTAATAGACAATGTGCTTCATAATGCAAAAAAGCAAAAAACCAATCTTACTGTGATTTAACGTTTTATTGTAAAAGTTTTATTCAAACCAGTCCGGCACAGACAGACAAGTACAATGTCATCCCCGTCAGAGAATTCAGCACAGCCCGGATGGAAGCCCTTTCCGGAGCAACGATGACAGGAAGCTGCCCAATTCCTCATCCTAAAAGAGAAAACCGGCTCTAAATATTAATACAGACCACCCTGTTACATTCTGAAAACCAAGACAGACAGACAGACACAGCTAAAAATTATTTCCTATACATCCATAATGCAAATGACCCCACCATAAACAGCAAGGCTTCGTTAGCTATTTGTAAATTACTTATTAATCTTAATATTGCTTTTCTTGTGCGCCTTTCAATTGTTAGACATTTTTAATACTTTTACACATTTCAACCCTTCAATCCACAGAATGGACAAAGTAGTCACTTTAATATGGCGTTTATGAACCCCAATCCACTTCTGCAGGTAGAGCACAACTGAGGCAATCTTATCAGATGACTGTGGTTCTTTAGAGTTTAGAGCTACTAGTGAACTTTGTGGTTTCTATTTCCTGCAAGTCAACAGTCTACCTGCTCATTCGTCATATAAACTGGTAGACGTCCTGTGAAGTAAGGCGGTTCATATTGTTTTGTCGTCTCCGTTTTCATGGCTAATGCCACACTTACATGTCTGTCATACTTCCACCCTGCAGTGATTTTACATTTTCCACAAAAACAAGGCAACATTGAGGTTTCCCCTTGAGATGACAAAGTGGCGGAGGAGACAGTACACGCAACTAGCACATGCTCACGGGGGTGGGAACAATGTGACCTGTACTGAGGGGTACTGTTCCAGACCACCTACGGTGTATTTATATAAAAGAATTTCCAACCACACTTTAAGCCAAAACTGGCTGTTCATGTGTTTGGAAAAAAGAAACTGTAGAAGTCAGACAACTGCAGCATCCAGAACATTCTTTATATAATTATAATCACCTTCAACTTCAAACATTTATCTGTGAAGAAAATGGCTCTCAATGTAACAGCTGCCTGGGATGGATATGCGTTTTTGTTTTCCAAGATAGATCAGAAATTATCCACTGTTTCATCCATGCAAAAGTGATGTTGGCACTTTCCTGTGAGACTTAGAGGCCACTGTTGGGTGTACTGTTGGTGTTATACCTGGTAGCTCCAGGAAAGCAGAACAACCTTGGTATTAGGGTCTTCAGCAGAGGATGACACCTTGAGGACAATGGATTCCACCATAACTGTGCCATCAGGAAGGTGCTGAATCGTGTAGCCTTTCAGCACGCTGCCACAAGAGAGAGCAAATAGGGGAGATTTTATTCATCCTTGTGGAGATGCTGGAAAGTTTTCAGATATCCCATGTTGGTATCCATGACAGATACAGAGATACATGTGAGAAGTTCTGCGATTAGCCGGAGTGCATTGTTCAGACTGCCAGGGGTGGTGGTACTTATTCTGCTGGCTATGGGTTTCAAGCCCACAACCTTGTGACCACAGGTAGAGATTCCTAACCCATTGAGCTACACAACGGGCCTAAAACAGGGCTACCCACTAAGCCACTATTGCCACTCAAGCTCAGGCAAGATCTGAGCAAAATTGTGATCCACTATAATGCTGCAAAGACACTTCTGTGATTTCACCAGTATATAGTATATTTGTACATAACTGAAAAATGGTATAAATACCTCACTAGTGTCACCCACCAGCCTGGGAAGCATGACTACGTTTAGTATTATTCTAGCTCAATAGCGTAGGACAATAAGACGCCGTCAACTCAAATGACACCAAAAAAGTGGATTAACAAAGGAGTCAGACTGTTTGGGGCTATGAATTCTTCTGAATTAAACATTACAAATTTTATGTTGCGTGAACATGGAAAGACCAAGATGGTAACAACAGGAAACACAGCCACCTCCACAATCATTACCTCTTGAGGTGGCTGTAGACCCTGTTGAGAGTGTCGGCGTCGTTGTGGGGGTCCTGCAGCTGCACGCGGCAGGTGAAGCGTAACTGGTGTTCATTGAGGCCCAGCTCTTTGAGGGCCTGCTCTGGAGAGACCAGGCGGAGACTCTGTATTCCGAGAGACAGATCAGGAATCGGGAACAGAAAATATTTTTATTTTAATCTAAGGGAACAAAAGACACCTCGAAGCTCAAGACTTTTAAAGTCCAAGTAATATTAGATGTAAAATTAAAACAATTCAGTCTATATAAAATAAATGCGGTAAATTTAGAAATGATGGTTCTGTTAAGAGTTAGAGACAAAGAATTGAGAGGGGGTAAAAAATCGTACGAGTCACTTAAATCACTAGCTGTTAAACTGGAAGGCAGGGTAGCTGAAGGGACACAACTTGATCCCTTCACCATACCAGGCCCCAAAAATACTCTTTGTGGCAGAGAACTGGGTACTGAGCTGGTACCACACCGAGACAAGCAGGGGGCAGGGAATAAAAGCTATGGTAATTTACGTGCTCACATTGTCCTTCATGATGAGTGTGCCGTGCATCGTCCGTGGCTTCTTGGAGTCAGGCAGAGGACCTGCGATGAACCGTGCAGGGAAGAGCCCACAAACGCACACAAAGTCATTTGACAAAGACCACAAACAGCAGCCGTTAGCTCCAAAGTCTTATGGTTAAATGTCAATGACATACATTTAACTTGAGAGTAGAGAATCAGCCAAAGACCTGAGATAAAACAGGTCATGGAACATATATAGCCACGTGGCTACAAAACGGCAGACGAAACGATACAGTACAAGGACTTTCTGGTTAGAACTCAAGAAAAGTTCCAAACACAGAAAAGCATGTTGTGGTACTAAATTATTCATGTAAAAAACCCCATGGCAGGAGTTAATCATGAACAGTAATGGGAATAACATCTACCATGTGGTTCAAATGTCATCTTACATCCTAATACACCTGAAATTTCTTCAAGCGTTATACTGCCCTCTGCTGGAAGCAGAACATACCTCCAAGGGCAGCCTCTCTCTTGAGCAGGTTGAGGGAAATGTCCACCGGCACACTGGGGTTTGTTGCTATAGTAGCAGTCTCCCCATTGGCTGGCATAAAACAACTTATGCCTGTGGTGAAGGACAATTTTAGTATTCATGCAAAAACAAAGAACCGTAATAAAGACAATGATTAACAGATGCTGATGTGTCACAAAGAAAACAGAGACACAAATTAACCACAGCAAAGACATGTAACTCGTCTGACAAAAGTATCGGGTTATTTGTCCAAAATACACAGAGGTGATTTTCACCCTGAACCAGGTAACTGCCTGTTTTTTTCTGATAACTGAAAAGTAAAATTATAATCCATACTACAGAGAAATGTGTTATTTTTGGATCTACTCTCTACATATCATTAGCACATGTCAGTGGGCTATATTACATGATCAGCTTGACTGTTAAAGCAGGTCTGAGCTCTACTCACTGAATTCCTGCTCAATCTTGTCCTTGAGGAACTCCATCTTCTTGGCCTCGCCGTGCACCAGCAGCACGCTGCGAGGCTCAGCCATGCGAATCAGCTGCATGATGCCTTTGGCGTCGGCGTGGGCGCTGAAAGACATGTACTCCACCTGCAGCTTCACCTCCAGCTGGCTCAGACGTGGAACACACAGAGCTGATAAGTTAAACTTAGCTTAAAGGCCCATATACAGGTCATCTGAACTCGTGGTTTGAAGTGACAGCTCATTAAACATATAAAAATTTTTTGCAATATTGTGTTTATGCAATCATGAACACTTCCAGACATTTCAAACTTAATATAAATGCATCTAAATTTTGAAAATATGCAGATATACATAAATAAAATAGAAACTGCTGATTATTAGCAATGCGTAAGATTAAACTGCATATGAAATTATCACTATTGCTGATTCTCATTTCAATACCCATAGTTCAGTATGATCATTGATTTTTTTCTTTCTTATGGGGGCCATAATTAATGCAGGAGGAGGCAAGCTTATCATTAGCCAATGATATGTTTTGAATCGGGGAGTGACAGGGGAGGGGGGTACTCCAGGAGCCAATCAGCTTTCAGCTGGGGCCAGTGCCACTGTGGCCCCGCCCCTGTACATGCTGTTGGAAATTATGATAAAGGTGGAGGGAAAGGCAAGGGTTTGGAAGTGGAAAACACTGACATGCAGAGCCGAGTGCAAAAGCACAGAAGAGCACCAGCAGACCAGGGAGCCAAACCCAAATACACCCGTTTTACCGTCGTTCTTCCCTCCATCTCCAGCTTCTTTTGGCCGCTCAGGATCTTATGCCCCACTGTTCCCTGCACACAGTAGCCTGGCATAATCACCTGACGAGAAAGAGTGAATTACTGCAGGGTACATAGCATGGGATTCCTTCCCAGCTAAAGTGTGCTTTAAAAATAAAATTAGCAAACCCGGTTAACAACTATATTTAAGCCTGCAGGGTTTGCGCACATCAACTACAGAGGATCACTTCAATTCCCTAATAAAACTCATGCACAAGAAAAAAGGATCAGAAAACTTTATTGATCCTGCTGGAAATTGCTTGATAGAACTGCTCAGAAGACAGGAAAAATGTACAAAAGGCAGGATACAAAAATATAATAATCAATATAAAAATACGTACCCAAGTAAAATGGATTTAAATACAATACTACAAGTGAAGATGAGTTAAGCCAAAAGTATCTATATAGTGCACATAATACTATTATACAGGCCATAATGTGTACATAATATTGCACACTGGTAAAATGTTATTACACATAACAACATTGTACTCCACATAAATTTTTTAACTAAATTGCTATAAAGAACTGGTAACTTGAAACTTGTGATGAAACATTCAAGAGATCTAATAGAAGAAAATAGAATAGGTGTGATATGTACAAGCTGGTAGGAGGGGGACCGTTCCACTCCAAGCCAATAAGAGCCTCAGACACTTACCATGTTCTTCTCATTGCCAGCCCACTTCTTGAATATCTGGAGGGACTGTCCAGCATGCAGCATCCCAGGGGTAGCAAAAACCACCTGAAGAAGGGAGGAGGGGGTCGGGCCACCATTACTTAGAACCCCAGCAGTGTCTGGTCTAGGTTCTAACATCCCATATGACTTTAAAGCACATACAATATAATCCAGTATTTCTTAGTATGTACCAAGCAGAATTTCCAACAAATAACTTTGCTGAATTAACTGCATAATATTACAGCTAGAAATATACAAACTACAGATGATCCACAATGAACTACGTTTAAAAAGAATATCAGAGGTGTAAACTCACCATTGGTCCTGGATTGTCAGCATACGACCGGTCAAAGGCTTTGATGTGCTTGAACTCAAACATGTTCCTTTGCACAAAGGTTTTGCGGATTTTCTGGTTGGTCCATGTGATAAAAAGCTTGTAATAGTGGTTGGCTTTTTCTGTGAGACCAGTTGAGAAGTAGATGGGGGCCTTAAGGTTCATCCTCTCCCTGTGAGGCGGCAAGGAGAGCAATCGATAGAAAATCTGAGCATGACACTAAAAATAAGATGATGCCAAACAAAAAAAGTAATAACGTAAAACCCCATTCTTTCTTTACTCACCAGAATGTCTCAAGCAAAATACAAAGTTCCTGAGCTCTTCCCAGGGCAAAGACTGGAATGAGGACCTGAAAATGGGAACAAATCCTCAAATCACTGAGTGGGCACAAATAACATTATTGTCTTACTGCCCTGCTGGTTACAGCATCACATTCACCAAAACTGACTCACATTGGGAAAAATAACAAGCATTCATATACGGAAAGACCCAATGTGCTAATATACACCAGACGATTCACAAATAAAAAATGCAGAATTGATTACCTTAAAACCTCAAATACTGTGCCCACAACTTTGACCTGCTCTAGAATTACATGAATAACTCTTACCTTTCCCCCCCTCTCCACAGTTTCATGCACCTTCTTCAGGAAGTCTCGCTCTCTACAGCGCTTTGAATCCCGGATGGTGGTTGCGTAGGTGGACTCTGTTATTAGGACATCGGGACGACACTTGTCAATCCATGCTGCCCTGTAAATAAGTGGGGATGCGGCTTAACAAAGGAGACTTATTTGTATTTCAAATAATTATGTGACTATACCTGTATCTGACAATTAAAAACAGTGACTTACCCTAAATGTCTGTCTGGTGTCATATTATAATCACCCTATACAGACAATCAAAAATAAGTATATAGGTTTAGACAAACAGTTCCATAATTTAAATTAAGCAATGAGAAAAAATATCCCTAAATGATTTGGGTTTAAAAATACCAAGATAATTATTTATTTGTTAATCATCTTCTTCACATGCTGCCTCAGAAAAGAAAACAGCATCTTGAGAGTCTCCAGCCACCAAGCCCTGCTGCTTTTTTCCCTCCCCCCCACTGGTGAATACCTTTCCATTTGCACACGCACTTCCAGATTTAGAGACAGATTCTTCCCCAATGCAGTAAGAGTTTTAAACAGCCAATGATACTAACCCTTCCTCACACTGCCACTATTACCTCATGCTGTATCTGTCTATACCGTTGTCATTACTTTTACGTAATTCATATTGTATTATCACAACATCCCACATACTGCTGCATTGTTATTTATATCTATCTATCCAACCATCTGTTCATTTTTGTATTTATTTATGTAAGTCTTCATTGCTGCTGTATCTTGTATACTTGTATTTATTACCACTTAAGTGTCAGGCTGTGAGAAGACACACAAGTAAGACCTTCGCTGTAGTCTTTTTAGAACATCCTGTACTTAATACATATGACAATAAACCTTGACTCTTAACAGTTAGCTGCTAATTGCCCCCATATCTTCCCCTTGGCTCTCAAGGGGCATAGCATGTAAGTGACTGTCTATTAAACCTATTACATCCAGCTAACATGCATTTGTTACTGACGCACAAATACCAAACTGTGCAGTTCCGATCAAGAGGAACAGACACATAAATCGAGATCTAATGATAGAATGTTACTCCCACATACTTACAGTGTAGACCACTGATTCTGCTCCAACTTTGATCTGTACCATGGCAGCTCCTAGCACATGTCCTGCATAGTACGCCTTGATTTCCAACTCATCATCCACCTGAACAGTGATTAAAAGCTTTAATATGGACATATATGCGAATAATCAAATTGCTAAAATCAATTTCTTTCCTCACCAGGTGAAACATTTCAATAATTAGACATAAACTATAACTTTAGTCTGTGTGATACTGAAGACTGACAACAGCGATTACAAGAGTTAATTCTCAAAATCAGAAGTGGGTGGGCTTAACCCTGGACTGTAAGTCATTTCCTGCTTTAAGTCACCAGCATCTTCACCAGGAAGAACCCAAGAACCCTACACTGCCTCATCTTATGTTGACTGAGGTGACGGCCCACTGAAGGAAATCGGTCAGTGGGATTGGCTCATTTATTCATCACAGGTCACATTCAGCCAGCATCTCTGCAAGCATGTACAGTACCAGTCAAAAGTTTGAACACGCCAGACCACCTACAAAGGAGAGTGATTGTGTCACATCATATGACCTGGCCACCTCAGCTAAACACAGCAGAAATGGTTTTGGAGGGCTCTGAAAAGAGTGAAGGAAAAGTAACCAATGAGTGCTCAGCATAAATGTGGGACCTCCTTCAGGACAGCTGGAAAAGCATCTCAGGAGGCCACCTCATGGAACTGGCATAGAGGAGACAGTAGGGTCAGTCAGTCTCTGGAGCAACTGGGGTTATGGGCCTCGCTCAAGGGCCCAATGGTGGCATTATTCTGCTGACCCTAGGATTTGAACCGGCAACCTTCCTAGTCCCAACCCACTGAGCTGTCCCCTCCCCCTGCAACAGATGATTTTTAAGACACCTTTTCAGTCAATGCATAATTCCATATATGTTATTTTATAGTTTTGATGCCTTTATAATTATTCTACAGAGCAGAGAATGGTACAAATAAACCTTTTGATAGGTAGGTGTGCCCAAACTTTTGACTGATACTGTACGTGTGTAGATTCTGTTTCTTAATGTTTTCTCCTGTAAGACACTAGCATGATCAGTGGGAGATAACTGTACCTGAACTGTCTGATGGAGGTTCAGAGGCACCACCTTTTTCATGCAATCTTTGATCATCTGTGATGTGAAAAAGTTTGTTTCTCCTTTTTTGTCAACAGTGATTTTCCTGAAATCCTCCAGTAAGATGGGGCATATGGCTTTGGTTGGGTGAGTCATATATATTGGTCCATCATAGCCCACCATCTCACTCATATAGGGCAGTGCTCCACAATGATCCAGATGAAAATGGCTAAGGGCAAGGATAACGTGTTAACTCTTTAGAAAAAATATAGGACCATAAAAACTTTCTTTCCATTTTGATTACGGGAAAAGTGCAAACCTTATGATGACACAGTCCAAGAATTCGGTTAGACGTCCGTTTTGGGTTATGTACGAAAAGTCAGGAAAACGCCGCTATATTGAATGGATACACACAACAATTTAATCGAAAAGCAGTTTCCTTGTTTTACTATTTGAGAATTATGGTAAGAATTAACCCGTCATATGCTTTAATAAGCTTTATATGTTCTACAAAATCTCCCTTGGCGTTTTACACTCACGTCATCGTTGTATCCCATGTGCATTCCACAATCCAGCATGATATTTTTACCACCGATCGAAACCAGGATGCAACTCCGGCCAACATCTTGACCAGCACCTGCATGAACACGACCAAAACAGTTTTCCATCGTGACTTTTAGTCCTCCCGCGGGAAACAACGAAACAATAAAAAGGTATTACAAACTTAAATGGCTTGACTCTTACCTAATGGTGTTACTTTAATCTCAGGCATAGTGATATCTACTGAGATGCGAGGGTCCCGATTAAATTAAAATCCAAAATTCAGCTTTAGCTTTCAATTTTCAAACAATACAGGGCTACATGGGATAAGTGTATCTGGGAGAAGGTTTCAGTAAATGATTCCCATTAATTATCAATTTTAAATATTTTACAACTACCACATTTTAAAAAGGCTTCTCACAGACTTTCGAAATTAAAAACTACGGTTCGTATTAACGCTGAAAGCAGCCATCTTTGATATTTTTTTTTATCACTGACCCTAGAAGTTCAAATCACATGATCACCTGAATTATTTCTATTGGCCAGCTGCTGGGGTCAAGTAAAAAAAACACATCGAATAACCGTAATAAATGTAAAATAGAAACAAATGAAACAATTTGGTTTGTGTGAGAACTGTAACAGCAGCCTTCTTAAGTAAAGACACGTCACTCCGTGATGAAAAATAATATAGGTATAAATAAAGTTAATAGATTATCATACCTGGATTATATCGTTAGTTGATTAGCCACCATAAAGTAATATGCAAATATAGTAAAATAAAACACTTTTTAGTAGTTAGCTTTACAAGTAACAATACGGTAAGTACTTGATAAGCCAGTCTTGTTGAGATCTACCTGTTTTCGTTTTTCCGGGTGAGCATGGCTGTTTCGGTGGAGGAAAAGAAATTTTGTCTAACAGAAGTACTTGACGTTTTTAAGGCATGTCTCACAGAAAACAAGGAGGTTCTTGTCGATCAGTATGTAGCAGGATGGAGAGGACTTGTGAAGTAAGTCATTTTGCCGCACCCAAAATGCCTCTTTGAGTCAATGCAATAACTTATCTTTAATGTAGTTTTACCTTGCTATAACATATCTAATAGTTGTTGCTGTTTTATTAATCGCTAATATCAGTTTATACTATTTTGTTTGTTCTTACTGTTGTTGTGAAAAGTGTTTTTGCCGAATCATCCTGTATGTCCTAGACTGTCAGGATATCGGATACAGAACTTAAGCAAATTAATATTTTATGATACGTCTAGTATTTTTACAACTGTCTAGTTCTGTCCCTCGTTTGGTGCTATCTGTTAAGTACGGAAGGGCATGTGTCAGGCAATAGCAATGCTGGCTCAATTATTTTATTGAGGGTTAAAAAAAAAAACAGGGAGGCGTTTGTATGGAGTGCTTGGTGGAGAAAGGTTTTGCTGTTGAATGGTGTCCGTGCCATAACATCTTGAAAAAAATTAATTCTCATTATTTTAAGGTTCATGAACAGTCTAGGAAGTATCTTCTCCTTCATCTCTAAAGATGCAGTCAGTAAAGTTGAGATCATGGTCAACCACCGTAACAGCAACAATGGGGCGGAGTACGTCACCATCCAGTCCATGGTAAAGTATGAGCTTGACAACAAACTGGTGGACCTCACCAAGTCGGGCAATTTTCCCGAGTCTGGCTGCCGCACAATTCTAAGGCTGCACCGGGCCCTGAGGTGGCTGGAGCTTTTTCTCGAGCGGCTGCGCACGAGCACCGAAGACGGCAAGACTTCTGTGATGTGTGCAGATGCTTACAATGAGTCTCTGGCTCACCACCATCCCTGGATCATCCGCACGGCTGCTGGTGTGGCTTTCTGTGCCCTCCCAGGGCGTGCTACTTTTTTTGAGGTGATGAACGTGGGGCCCCCAGAGCAGGTTGTCGCCATGCTGGGGGATGCCCTGCCCCTCATCTCAGAAGTATATCAGATCACTGAGGACTTGTATACCAAACACAATCTACTGAACCTGCCCTAGCAGGGTGATGACATCGCCCTGATCTCAGGCCAAGAAAGTAATACAGGTTTTTTTTTTTTTTTTTTTTTTTTTTTTTTGGGTGGTGTTTGGGGGGGGCAGTTGGTTTAGAAAAGAGTTTGGGAAAGTGAAATAGATGTAAAAAGAAAACATGAGGTTGGAGTGTG
>JAODKC010000107.1:22030319-22044414 GCA_026777985.1 Mormyrops attenuatus
TCACTGAGTACTTTTATACCAAAAACAATCTCCTGAACCTGCCCTCGCCGGGTGATGACACCCCCCGGCTCCCCGGCCAACAAATTAATAAGGGTTTTTTTTTTTTTTTTTTTTTTTTTTTTTGGGTGGGGTATGGGAGCGGCAAGTACTGTAGCACAGACTTTCTGCAAAGTCTACAGTCTGTACAAGATCACAGATCGTTGCTCTGTAGGAGGGTTAACCCTTTGGTGTTTACTTGGCCAGAATCCTTTGAAAACTTCTATTGCATAGATGCTGTACATCCTAGTTTGTTGTTCAGAAGGTTGCTACTTTACAAATCCCCTCCTTTATTTTCCTGTTTGTATTTTGTCCTGTGGGTGATGTAGGATATGAATGCATTTTACCTCATTTTTATATGCGAACAAATTAATTTCAGACTATTTATAGGGGTTGCATGGGAGTAGACATCATTGTTGTATATTTTCTGTTCCTCATGTTCTTGCTCTGTCCAGTTTCTTCCGTTGACCCAAAGACATGCTATTCAGCTGAATTGTGACTGTAAATTTTCTTTACTATGTAGTTGTGATAAAGATTTATTTATGTGCCCTGTGATGGACTGGTGTTAACTCCAAGATGTAGAAACCCTACTTAACACTATATGCTTCCTGCAATAAGCTCCATGATGATAATTCAATGCTATTATCTCAATGCTCATGGCAAGAGTGGCTATCTATATAAATGAATGAATACACACACAATACTAAAAGTACATATGTGCATGTGTCCAAGTGGGATAATGGTAATTTATGAAAAAAAGCTTAATAATTTATTACATTTTATTTTGGCATATTTAGGTTTTTTTTTGTTAGTGCCATGTATTTTTTTAAATGGGAGTACCATGTACTAAAATTAGAGTATGCGTGCATTGTATGGCTCACATGTATAACCTGTTAAAATAATAAAAAATAATAGCAGAACTATCCAGGGGTCAGATTACTTGTATTAATCATTTGCAATAATATTCAAATGTAAGACAATGCTCCTTATACTTCTGAAGTATTGTATTTTCATTAAAACGTTTAGTGCCTCAGGGACTTGGTGCTCCATTCAACAAATTAGTTTGACATGCAGTTGTAGGCTTGTTGCTACCTGATGTTTACAGATCCTATGCTAGCCTTTCTCATCCCCAAATAGCTACCTGCTGGAAAGCTGAATTTTATATTTTTTCATAGCTGACATTTATAAAGAGATGCAAGTGCCTTGTCAAGATCAGTTAGATTTATCAAGTTTGTTTCTTTCTAGTTATGTTATTGCTTAGTGGGTAGCATTGTTGGGAAATTCCACAAAGCAGGGGGATGTTCCACGAAGCAGGATTAACGGATAGACTGACTTATTTTTGACAAGTCTGGCTTATTTAAGTGGGAGTTCCATTCCATCAACGTGTCTTAAATGAATCCCCGCTGAGCTACCATGGTAACTTAGGCAAGTGAATTATTTTGGAATTAACTGGAACGCTAAGACGTGATTTTATAGGCTTTGTTATATTTATTACATGACATGAGAGCGTGGAATTTTGTCCGACGGAACAATCTTTTGGGAATCTTCCCACACGTCGGACGTTCTTTGACACAACGGTTAACTAAGTGAGACAGTTAACCTAGTCCGGAGCAGACTTGTTCACTCACCTAAGTTACCTTGGTAGCCCAGCCGGGATTCATTTAAGGCATGTTGATGGAATGGATCTCCCACGTAAATGAGCCAGACTTGTTGAAGTACGTCAGACTTTCCCTTAATCCTGCTTCGTAGAACACCCCCTTGCTTTGTATAATACCCCCAGTGTTATTGTTGAAAGAATGCCATGAAATGTAATGAAAATTATCAAATGTGCCATAACAAAAATAAACTAAATGCCAAGCTTTGCAAAACATCTGCATTTTACATATACTCCTCTAAATAGTCCCAGATTTTTTTTATCATTAATGTCTCTCTTGTATGTCTCTTGCTTTTTTGCCAGGCTTTTTTGCCAGCTGCTCTTCATGTCTACGTCGCCTATACAGTCTCTGCCTCTCAGCTGCACTCTTTCTGGCCATAGCTAATAATGAGAGTGACATTATCAAAATATTAACAAAGATCTATTTTGCATATAAATTAGCATTTTAAGTGTTCTGATCATTCGTTTTATCAACATTGGTCACTTGTGTTATATGGATATAGTGTGACCCCAGGGACATTCTGATTGAAAATTAAGTTTTTCGTTTGTTTAGTTTTAATGGCTGGCCTATGGGGGGAGGTAACCATAGGCCGCTATTTAATGTCAATAATATAAAATATCATGGGATTATTCCAATAAAATTTCAGTTACCCACCCCTTACAGCGCATAACACCAGTAACATGCAGAAGTTACATGCTGCATGAGAAACAAAATTATCAATAAATGAATTAAATAAAATGAGCAAGTATGGACTCACCCTCTCACTCCTTGACATGATTTCCATATGTTGACCCTTGACCCAAGGAAGCAGTTTAATAGAGCGAGAATTTTTATGTAAGAACTTTTATGTAATGTAAGAATCCCAATAACACCAGTGACAAAAATCTGTGTATTAAAAAATATTTTTAATAAACTACATAATTTTAAAAGTAGCACAATGCCAATAATGTATATTGTAAAATTGAACTTTATACAATTTCATAAATTATTCCTTTTAAATTTCAACTTTATTTTTATTTAAAATGTTTTCTCAAATGTCTTACGTGTGTCTGAAACGCTGTTTTACAGGCACTATGAAATGTGATGAAAAACAAATCGTGAGGGAAACGAGTTATTTAATCACGCGTCAACCGTGTGAATGTACATGGCTGATCGTTGTAGCTGTGCCTTATATTTTAAGCATGCTTGCTGTGCCTTGTGCCTTGCGACCTCTGTGACATGATTTTCCACTCCGAATGCTGAATGACCCACATGGTACATGTTCCTATGTGAGGGCGGCATGTCTTTTATATTAACGCTACAAGCCAAGGATTGCACTTAGCAAAATAGAAATGTGTCAATTGGCAATATAATTTACGATTAAAGTCACAAAAAAATCACGCAATTCAAAAAGAAAAGCGAATAAAATATGCATAACTGACTAACCAGATTACTTTTTTGTGGAGTGTATGTTAGCCATCACACGGTTTGAGCCGCCACACAATAAATTTCCGGAAGCAACCTACCTACTGCCAGAAATTAAAGTTCCGTTTAGAAATATCATACAAAAATGTTAAAATAAAGAAATTACGTATTTGTTTCATATTTATCAGTATGCAGACGCCTTTCTCTAAGGCGACTGGCGATTTGGGCAAGACACTCAAAGATCCGCCAATGAACAACAAGCATTGTGCTGACGTAGCACCTGTGTTGCCGAGGCAACATGACTGTGTTGGTAACCCGATTGACGCCAAAAGCTCCAAACGGGACCCTTCATAGTCTACGACAAATCATCGTCACTGGCATAAATTTGGACTCTAGTGCTCACCAGACATGTAAGCTATCATACATTAATCACTGTGTATATACACATATGTGGAGATAATTCAGATTGTTATTTATTTACTTTTAAAATGCAATAGTTTTCCAGCTTTGCACGCCACTACGTAGGTGGTGCCGAGGAAACAGTTTTCAACTTCATATATTTAATCAGCGATGTCAGCGTGTTCGGCTTTTTCTGTCCTACCGCACCAAGTATGGCATAAGTTGCTTTGTTTATTTGGAATTGTGTCGGGATTGAATTCGCAAACGAAGCGACTTTCAAAATACCCACTTTAAATTTCAACATTCGGCGAAACTGTTCCGCTAGACTATGAGTAATTTTGTCTGTTCATTTTGAGGGATACAACGTAATTAATCTAGCAGATAGCTACAGCACGACTGACATGCTGATTACATTTTGCGGCATTGCGAAGCACAGATTTCACAAGATAAGGCGGCCAAAAATAACATGTTTGCATAATTAATTATTCGATATAACTTGGGGAAAACTATGTAAGATAGGATAAGAACGCTTGCCAAACAACTTAACACAATGGGTTTAATGTTTTTACTATTAAAATGACGCCAAATATTCCCGTATAAACAGTATTTTAATAAAAAAAAACTTTGCTTGAAATAATATAACGTTACTTTTATTATACTAATATTTTGACTGCCTACTACGCTCACTTCAAGATAGTCTGATAAACCTACAAATGATGTAAAAGCAAGTGGGAGTTTTACATCGAAATAGTATGTATAAGCTCCAGGCCTCCATGCGATCCTGACCAGGATAAATGATTCGAAGGTGGATGGATTTATGGAGTATTTTGGAAATACTGGATTTGTAGGTGATTGTCAACTGCTAAATTCTATCAGGAAATATTGCTCTTACACGGTATCATTTGTATAATTCGCTTGCTTGTATTATAGTAGGATTGTTGCATGTGCTTTAACTCAGTGGCGTTTGTGAGAAATTCCACCTGATGCTTTTTCATCTAGGAAAATGAGATGGCAGCTGTACTGAAAACCATTTCTGAGTAAAATCCTGCCGAAACTCTATCACATTGGCTGAGAACTCTATCATACATCATGCATGTCACAAGGCCTAAATCTTCCAAAGGGCGCTGCAGGCCAGCTGTGAGTCATGCGTATGGTGTGGGAGGCGTTTCATACTACAATGTACCTGGCCCTCCACGAACCTCCTCCTTGGCAGATGAAAAAGCAAGCAGCTCTGTACACCTCCTGTCCCACTCGCACTCTCTCCTGAAGCAGACCAGTGTGATGAGTGTTGATGAAGTCACTGAGCTGCTGCAGATCACCCCCACCCCGCCTGCACTGACCCTCAACAGATACAAAGTGCTGCCATCCATTGAGAACAGACATTCCCCTGGAGACATGCCCTTCCAGGGAATGGAGGAGGCGGCCACTAGGCTAAGCCCATCTGACCACCTCTTCATGAAGGGCCGTCACGACCACCGGCAGCAGGCCATTCCCTCTTCCCGTAGTCACCCAGAGATTTCTAACTCTTCTGAAGCGTGTGGTATAATCACAGAGCCCTTAGCTGTACTGCCTCTGGAGACTCCTGATGGGATCCACGGGGGCTTACTGCTGGCTATCCGATCTCCAAGTGGGAGGAGGTTCCAGCAACATTTTCATTCCTCAGAAACATTGCAAACAGTTCTAGCTGCTGCAGAAGCCAGATATGGCACAAAATATGAGGACAGCATCATCGAGACCATGGATGTGCCTCGGATGAGCTTCACTGATCTCACACAGACTTTAGCCGAAAGTGGTATCCGGAACAGGTCCGTTGTCTGCATCACTCAAGAATACAGCTCCACAGATAGCTTATAAAGTCATCAACAAAATATGACATTGAACATTAAATGTACAAAGCCTATTAAATGTCTTATGAAGAACAACTTACAAGCAGCTTGTCTGTGGTAAACGATGTGATAAAACAGAAACAAAAAGTGCTTTAAATGCTTCAGTGGTTTATATACTTTCTCAATAATAAATATACATATAAACTGTGAATAGTATAACTTCGCTGTCTGATGAAAACCATATATGTCCACTTTTTGCTATAGATAGAATACACCCAATCTCCCCTTTACTGATAGCGTTTGACATCTAATTGACTGATAAAAAAGATGTTTTATGAAGTGATCTGTTTGTTTGTACTAGTTAACATTCCTATTCATGGTGGCTTGCATGGATTACTTTATATTGCTAATTGTACCAACTTAACATTGATAGCTAGATAGCTAGAGCTAGCTAACATCATTGTTTATTGTATATATAAAGCGAAAGTTTGTATCTTGTTGACATTGACATATTTGTCTCACTGACAACAACCCATGGAAGATAATTTAAAAGAAACTACTGACTTATGGCTGTGTAAAGACAGGTTTAGGTTTCATGTGCTGAGGATGTCTCATTATGTTGATTTAGGTTTATCTTGTAAAGGAGTTTTTGAGAAATGTATTTTTTCATGCTTCTGAAATAATGGATTTTTTGAGATATGCGTTTTTCATCTAACGGTGCCAATATTTTAAATTTCAAAGCCTTATCGGAATGCAGGTATCTTGGTCACTGACTCAGCTGCCCTGCAGCTGCTGTCTTGATCATCATCCACGATAGACACACCCTGGATCCTTTGTTTTCAGCAAATGTTTAAAAAAATGTATAGCGTCGTTACCAAAACCCACCATTAAATAACAAATGACAGAATATTCTAATTTGCTTGTTTTTTCATGATCATGGACACAGAAAAGGAAAACAACTCGTGATCAATCCATGTTAAAATGACATTCTCTATGGGTCCTTTTTTCTAAATTTAATAAAAGTTCATTAACATTTTTATGTTCAGGCCATTTTAGACTCCCATAAGCTTAGTGAACGTGGTTCAGTATGCATGTCCTCCTTACAATGTGTAGACCAACTGAAATGTGTAAATTGTACATAGTGTGTGTTCCCAGCAATGAACAGTCACCCCATCCAGGCTAGTTCCTGCCTTATACTCTATGCTGCCTGAGGCAGGCTTTACTCTCCCCCCCCACAACTCCAGCCAGTATGAAGACAGATGCATAATCTTCCGAAATACTTAGGTTAATTATATTTTCACCACATAAACCTTAAATAATAATATAAACCAAAGACTTAATTACAGCTATTAAAAGCCAGCTGTAAGCTTCTATAACCAGGGATTGACATAACTGTACGCAAGTACGCCCTCACCTTTAAAATCGATACGTGTGGCAATTAAAATACATATGTATTTGCACTGTTTATGTGCATTTGCACCGATATGACAAGAAATAACCATGAACTTTAACCTCAATATCGCAAATGAAGTACGAATTAGCATATAAAGGTTAAAATGCATGATAATTGTCATATCGGCGCAAATATACAGAAAATATGGGCGCATTCACAGTTACAACAATCGATTGCCGCACGCATGGCATTTAAAGGTGAATGCGTACTTGCATACCAGTTATGTGAATCCCTGCTCTGCAGACAAAGGATATAATTTACCAATCAAGCCACAAACTAGGAGTGAGGCAAAATGTATGCCTAGAAAGAAATTACAATTGCTACTTGGACAATAGACCAGCTTCAAATCTTAACCCATCCCAAAGTGCCCCAATTCAGTAAGACAAATGTATATTTCGATAAGATGGTACTTTATTACAACAAATACTATTTAGAAATAACCATAAAACCAAAGAGCAGAAAGTGCAAGACAAGTGCACTATAGAAGCTGCTGTGTATTGGTTTCACAGCTATAATAAATTCAGGCATTTAAAACTAATTTCACTCAAGCACTCTCTCATAGCATCTGCAAATAAAGTCAACATCCAATTTTAGTCCGAATAAAAATGCATACACTGCAGTACAAAAAATTGTAACATGAATTGATGCTATTTGCCCCATTTTTTTTAACAAATCACTGCAGTTAAATATTACTGCCTAATTTTTAGGTTTAAACTCCTATTTTTACTTGGTAAAAGTGTAGGAATTCCTGTCTTTTGAACAGAACTCGTTAGTCAATGTTGCATGGAAAAAAAGCGGTTACAAAACAATGACAAATGTATTCAATTTTAGGCCATTTATAGTGAGAGTGGAGGGAAACTAATTTCAGAAAGTAGCGTCAAAATAAACATGTTCTCCTTGTGAAGGTATCAGTTTGTACATTAATGGCCCATCTTGTATAATAGTAATACTGGACTACTTATTAAAACCTACACATAGATTACATCAGAAATCTGGTTTTATGAAGCTTATATACCCCCTTTCATTTGCAGGTGAGAAGAATTGTGTTTAACCTGTGTAATACGCTATTAATAGGAATGTTTTTCTAATATGATGCCACAAGCTTGGCCACATTCAATACTTTTCTATATAATCTGTAATTTTTTAGAAGTGCATATGTATTACATGATAATGCCACTGCTCGATGTGCAAATTTGGCTTACTGTGTAGTCACAGCTGATCCAAATACAGTAACCTGTTTAACATTACTAACCGGTACACAGACAGAGAATTGGTTCAGACTGATGGTTTAGGCAGAGTTCAGTTGGTATTCGAGATTCTCTCTCTCTCACCATAGCGAAAATTAGGCCCGGTCATTCAGATTTGGAAGACCAAATGTGATTAACACAGCTAAATTTCTGATCTGTCAATCTTTATATGAAAAGCTGCGATGCAGTAAAGAGAGAAGGCCCACGCGAATTCCCATGTAATGCAGACTTGGCGCCGAGCACCTACACTCTTCAAAGAGATCCAATGCTGTTCATCTAGAGTGCAACAAAGACGACTGAGTCGCTTGTTTTTAGCCTCCAGTTCTCTAGCTTCTGTTTGTATTTTTTGTTGTACTGAAAGCTATTTAAGAAGAAAATATATATACACACATTTGCTCCTATAATTTACAGCACAATTACAGCGAGAGTAAATGAAAAACAAAAATCTCTGCACAATTCTGTTTGAGATCTTTGACCAAATGAACATCTACACTTCATATAGCAGGGCATGTGACCTAAGATAGAGGGGAAAAAAAGACTGGTGACATGTAGTTTTACAACCAAAGGAGGGGAAAAGGGGCAAAAGGAAAATGAGACAAAAACCAAACCCAAGTCCACAATGTCGCACCCATTCAGAATTTAATCTATTTGGCATGTAGTTACGAACCTGAAGTTTAAAACACTTTTCTTTTAAGGCTAGGCTAAGACCTAATTAAATAATCCAAATGTAAACATTACTCCTGTCTTGTAGTTTTCAAAATAAAATAGTCCCTACAAGGTACTTAAAGTCAAACTGCAAAAATTTAATATGAGGTAACGTGCTAACAGCGTGGGGGGGGGGCACCAGTTCCTTAGTTGGCGATTTTCTCAATTTCATCAAGGTCATCTGTGTTCAATCTTACAATCTTCTTATCTGTGTGAAAAGATATTGTGGTCATACACAATAATTAGTCACCCTGGATTCTTCGACGTGCCCAACACACTTGCCAATATACCAATATACTCAGTTTAAAGTCTATTAACGTGCCATTTGCTTTCAAAGCAATACCAGAAATTCAAGTACTTACTGAAGTGTTCTTGGATGCGATTAAGGATGTTCATACTCATCTTGCTGTCTACCATGTTAATAGCCAATCCCCTCTTGCCAAAACGCCCAGTACGGCCAATCCGGTGCAGGTAGGTTTCGTTGTCTGGGTTCCCGTCTTTGTCCACTGGGAGGTCAAAGTTTATCACTACAGACACCTGCTCCACATCGATTCCTATAAATTGATTAAAAAAATATATTTAACTATTAACCCCCATCTGTTTTGAACAAAAAGCAGTTAAAAGTATTATGAACTTCAAAAACACTTGATCTTGTAACTCACATAGAATTCATCATAAATAGTCAAGAAAGTATAAAGAACAAAAAGCACTACACAGGACAGTAATGCTGAATAATTAAAAACAGACATCACACAGCACACAGTTTCCTTGTACTTGTTTCGTAATTATTCAAAAACTGTCAGCCAAAAAAATAAACTAGACTAAAAATAAATATTGTATTTCAGTGGGATACAATGGCATCTGAAACAACAAGAGACCCTTCTGGGTATAACTGGGTTCTGAACATGTATCGCTAAGAACGTAAAAAGCAGGTTAAAAGGATTCAACGTGAATTACGGTCCTCACCCCTGGCACACACATTGGTGGTGACCAACACTTTCTCTTTGCCGTCTCGGAAGCGATCGATGACTGCGGCTCTCTGCTCCACCACCATTTCTCCACTGAGCAGCGCCACCTGGTGACCTTCCTTAGACAGCTCTCCTGCCAACCAGCCTGCAGTTTTCCGAGTCTAAAGACAGAGGTTATGTCTAGCATTAATATGTAATACTACTACAGGACTGGTCATCTGCCATAACGGGGAGGCTGATGCGTATGTGGACTATCAAAGTTCATTGTGGGGCTCTCGACTTGAACCCTGGTGCTAGCGGTGTGATGCCACAGTGCTAACCACTGCCCTGCCCCTCTACAGAACAAGATAAACAAAAGAAATAGAAATTAGACTAACATGACAAAAGATCATGGCCTGTGCAATGGTGATCGATCCATAGATATTGCAAAGCGCCATAAACTTTTCCTCCTTGTTATTGCAGAGCACATAGTACTGCTTGATGGTGTCCAGTGTCTCTTCCTCACGCTTCAGCTTGATGATGTTGGGATCGGGCACAATCCTCTGAGCAAACTTCCACACAGAGTCTTCAAATGTGGCAGAGAACAGCAACATCTGACAGTCCTTAGGCAATGTCCTGGAGAAGGTAGAGCACATTTTTGTATGGGAGCTTGGCAACAAAAAACATTACAGATATGGGAGACATTCGTTTCTCCAGACTGGAAGATATCAACATGGGTGTCTGCTGTACATACCCCACACTTATTGTTGTGGCCACACCTACCTCTGGATGCGAATACTCTGGTCCTGGTGGCCTTGCGTCGCAATCATAACATCAGCTTCATCGAGCACAAAAACCTTAATATTCTTGGGGTCAATGAACTTGAGCTTAATACACCAGTCCAGCACTGTGCCAGGGGTGCCAATAACAATATGCTCCTGGATCTTCACTCCACGGTCCACTGGAGGAGACACAGAAAAGTGTCACGCACCACTGCCATCTTCATCCTATCCAGCAACCTATACCTCATCCTGTAGCCTCATTTAAGTCAGCGTTTCCCAAACATTGGAAACCCCAGGCAGTGCATGTTTTTGCTCCCTCCCAGTTGGGAGCAAAAATGTGAACTGTCAGGTTCACCAAAAACATGGACTGTCTGGGGGGTCCCCGAGGACCATGTAGGGAAAATGCTGATTTAGCATTCAGGTGCTCAAAAATATTAACTAACCAAAAGATGCTCCTCCAAAGGATCCCTAATAAAAACACTACAAATTTGCAAAGAGCATTTCACAATTATCTCACTGAAAGCTTTATTGTACAGCTAAGGGAATATCACAAGATTGCTACTATTTCTGTGTGAAACAGAACACTAATGAACCATTATGCAATTAAAATTTTCCATGTTCCCAAAAACAAAGCCACCTGGACAGTTAAGGAGAGAGCCCAGGAGACAAATGTCAAAATAAAAAGCAGTAAATAAGAGGAAATATTTAACACCAGAAATCTTGGATTCCATGGCAGACCAAAAAAAACAACTTACATTTATTGCCTCTGATGGCATACTGCAGTTTAACATCAGGGTAAAACTTCCCCATCTGTTCGATGACTTTTCCCGTCTGTAAGGCTAGCTCGTAAGTTGGGGACACACACAGACACTAAAGAAAAAACAAAAATAACAATTTGTTAGGTGTTCTACCTTCTAGCTTGATAAGTAGTGAACCGTAAGCATTTTACGTGTTATAATAATGTTAGTTAACTTGACTGTTAAAAAGCAGTACTCAGAGAATCACTTTTGCTACACTTAGGGGTTGATTATCCCATCAAGCACTCAAGTAAAAAAAATTGCTTATAAAAAGTTATGCTTGTTTAAGTAAAGCCTATTCTCCCCTCATCGGCGTGGACACGCCCACCACACTAAACCCCAAAAAAGAAGACACGGCCGTGCAAGAAATATAATTAATTCATCAAGCAAAAAAAGGGGGTTATGATGATTGATGATTTTGGTAACAAAAAGTCTTATTGATTTGCCTGCTAGGAGTGTTGAAAAAGCAGATGCCACTTAAACCCTACACAATAATAACATACTTCGTAAATACCTATATTTTTATATGTACTATTGAGATATATAATTAAGATGCACCAACTGTATAAGCCAACTATCAGTATTGGCTGATGGTTAAAAATGAGACAATATTTACAGTCAATAATTCCTTTTTAAATGGTGAGCCACATTGCTTTGCATACCTGCGTACTGAACAATTAGAAAAATCTGTTCCATGTGGAATTATTTTAACGTCATTAGAAATGCATTTTGCAAACACTGCTCTGCTAAAAATTCACGAGAAACCAGGCTCCATAATACGACCAAAAAATGTCGACTGCGACTAAATTTTTTCCTTGGTTGCACTGATGCGCCTAACATTCCCGCAGGTCAATCTTTTTTTTCCAGGGCCGGAGCCAAAGGCACAGAAGGGGCGGGTCTCCACTACTTTAGACCAGTATTTCTGAAACTATGTGTTTACGAATGTTTTAAAAAGGTATGTTTTTATCAATTATAAAATCGTTTACATTTAGCTCAAATTATATATATGAATTATTCACATAAATTTTGGATTGCAACATTTGTTTCTAAATTTATGATACTTGTTATAAAGTTTTGTTTTGTTACATACCTAACAAAAACTGCAATTTTACATTGTGCCGTGGAGAGGGGCACGACTTAATACAGCTATCCAGAACACGCAGTGAAAATGCTCTTAAGTGCACTTAAGTCAGCGGCAGAATGCACTTAAGGGTCATTTACATGCAACACGCCAAAAGTAAATAAATCATCTATGTGCACTTAAGTCAAAAAAAGCGCACAGCTGCGCGCTTTTTTTTTTTTTTTTTTACACCTCAGTACATCGGAGAATCGACTCCTTCAATTTAACTTGAATTACATACAGTTCCCTCCCCCCAAAAGATTTGCATTATTTGGCAAAAAGTCCTTGGAAATTTCTTAAATCTCTGCATTTGTAATGTGTAAATAGTCCTGTTTTGCTAGGTAAGGAGCCACCCACTCCACAAATATAGGGATCAATTTACCAGTTTTGTGCATGACCCTGCATTATAAATTAACAGCACCTGCGGCACATAGCCAAAGACTATCCATGGTAAATCTAGCTGAAGGACAGTCGGCATTCACTCTTCGATCCACGGTTCGCGCTGTCTGGTTGCCTCATGCAGCAGGATTTGAACCGTTATTCTGAAAATCGTACACAACAACTGCTACGAGTGAGGACGGGGCGGACTCACCTGAGGCCACTTGTTCTTGGGATCCACATGACTCAGCATGGCCAGTACAAAGGCGGCTGTTTTGCCTGTGCCAGACTGCGACTGAGCAATCAGGTTCTGAGGCCTGGCATGAGAGGAACACAGACATACTTAAACTACAAGCAAACCAAGGGGAAGCTTCACTCCGGTTATTAAAACTTCATATGGTTAAGGTGAATGTTCAAAGTACTTCATGCCTGACACAGGTCACGGATAACAAGAATAATATTAACTGCTCCTCTGTAGTAATTACTTCTGAAACATTTAGACTAAGATTGCTCAAAATGAATTTGCAAGCTTGATTACAGGTACACTTACGGTTCTGCAAGCATCATGGGTAAAGCGTTCTCCTGGATTTTAGAAGGTCTGTTGAAACCCATAGCATACACACCCTGAAGCAGTTGGGGCTTCCTGGGAGAAAATGGGGGGAGACCCAGATCCACAATCCGGTTATACTACTCAAAAAAAAGGTAGCATTACAAGTCACTGTCCTTAATACAGCAGGAAAGGTGCTAAAGAATCAGCTAAATAGGCAAGGATGTTTAGTGCAGCGTTTCTCAACTCGATCCTCGGGAACCCCTAGACTGTCCACATTGGCTCAGTGGGCTAAGTCTGTGTGCCTGTAATCACAAGGTCGCTGGTTCAAACCCAGCCTCAGCACGTATGTGGGTCCTTGAGCAAGGCCCTAAACCCCCAGCTCCCTGGGTGCCCCAACAGGTGGCTGCCCTTCGCGGACAACTTACTCCGCAAAGACAATTTCCCCACGGGGACTAATAAAGGATCTATTATTGTTACTATTTTTGCTCCCAATAGGGAGCTGAGAGGGAGCAAAAATATGGACCATATGGGGATCTCCGAGGACCAAGCTAAGAAACACTGGTTTAATAAAAGGCTCTACGACAATGTAACAAATTAAAATGCAATTTTACGACAGAGAAAAAAACAGTTACGCCAACTTAACTCCAAATTCTCTTCCCCAACAAAAGGGCTATGGCACTTCAATTCTTGATATGTCTAGTGTACGACAGAAAACTGTTCTGAATCTGTTTAGCCTCGAGCAAAGGAGACTAAGGGGGGACATGATCCAGGTATATAAGATTCTAACAGGTCGGGA
>JAODKC010000107.1:22044514-22090583 GCA_026777985.1 Mormyrops attenuatus
CTGAGCTATTAGTTAGGTTCTCCCCAAACGAGCTTGATGGGCCGAATGGCCTCCTCTCGTTTGTAAATTTCTTATGTGTAACAGTTATTTTTACAGACATAAGTGTCCTTGTACTGTGCTATGAAGAGGCTCTCTCAGGCCCCTTTCTCACACTTAGAGAGACTATAGTCCAAACCATGTGTCCTCAAATTTTGTATAACAAAGTCAGATAAGGTAACGGCAAACAGGGTTCCAATAAAACATTTGATGTGAGCCCAAGAAGCACTTTCCAACTAAGATTCTAATGTAATGAATAATTTTTAGCCACAAAGTGAGACTTATACATCCACAAATCATAACTATTAGTCTTTAGATAAATCTATTAGATGCTACAATAAAGTTGCAGCTTAACTCTAACCAATTTTTATGTAAGGCGACTCATCTTGCATTAAAATTTCCAGTTTTTCCCCAGTACTGCTTAAATGACTAGATTAAATATTTTGATAAAAACTACACATATACCGTGAATATACAGTTTAAGCATCCAGTATAATGTACTTTCAAAAGGAGATCTGTACTTACAGTCGAAGCTCTTCAAAAGACTTGACAGAGTAGAGTGGAGAGTTTGGATCCCTCTGAAGAACTTCCACCTGATTGGTTGTGTTTACCAGGTTACTGCGAATCAGCTTGTTCAGAAGTGACTGTGCGGCTCTGTCCTCTGAAAGAATATTAAAAACAAATTCAAGCTTGCTGACGAAATATCCAGAAAAAATCTAATTTAACATCGTGACTTCCATAACAAAGTTTAAAAAAACCCCACCATGACAGTAAATGTTAGCAAAAATTTGAATGTGTTAGTCTACTCTACCACTTTAAACAAACAATGTAGCACAAAATGTGTAAGCGACTTTAATATCTGAACTTTTACCTTTGTCATCTTCATCTTGTTTATCCCCATTATCATTCGTCTTTGTGGTTCCTAGTTAAAAAATAATAAAAAAGCACAGGCCAATATTTTTTTGTATGCCGATAAGAGCAACGATAAAACATTCATTTGAAAAATGTACGCACAACTGGGCATGACAAGTAAACAATCAGTATTAGTTGAAAGTGCAAGCAAGTTCTCCTTACCATTTGCTTCTGCTCTTGATTTGTCTTCATTCTCTTTTATTTGCAAGCTGCTAAGCTGTAAACAAAATGAAAATGTAAATATAATACGCAGGCGGGATTAGGTAAAGTTTGGGTAACCCCAAACATTTCCATACCGGAAATCAGACCATTACGACTGGACTATAACGTAAAAAATTAATAGAGTAGTGAAAACAGGCCCATACAAATAGCAATATTTATTTAATTTAATATCCTCGTCAACCATTATATCGACGTTTCCGACAATGAGTGAATTTATATTCACACAAAATTGCTTCACGGGATCGACAATAAGTTCGGAAATCCAAAGACAAATTCAAAAACGGCTCGATGAAAATTTAACATACTAATTCAACGTCTAGTTGACAAAATAAATCCGACAACGGCACCACCACAGTAATTACCAGCCGCCTAAAATGCTCACAACTAAATTTTTGATCGCTTGTCTGGAAGAAAGTGTTAATTCATGACGTTAAATTAAGATAGCCCAACTCGTGTTAAGTGATCTGGCTTCGAGGGGAATCGGAAAGCAGGACCCCCGTCGCTGGCTACACGGCCACCTGGGCAACTAACAGGCTAGTTAGGACATACGTTTACACTAAAACTGAATAATAACACCACGTTCTCTGTGTTGTGGCTGAACACCAACACAATGGCCAAACAAAGCTCCAAACTATATTTTGATCTGACGTATTTTGTCAGCGCACTGTTTAGGTTCCCAGCCGCTCAGTAATAAGGTAGCTAGCTAACCGTGGTAATGCTTCGTAAGTAGCGTGCTAATTGTTCATACTTACTGATTCTGCTGCAGCTTCCTGCTCGTCCACAGCCAGGGCCCAGGAATCTGTCGCCATTTTCCGATTAACACGATTGCTCAAAATATAATCTGTCGGGTTACGTTGTTAAGTGATTTAATGGGATACCAAACAGAACACACTTCTTTCCGGATGCCCAACGATGCGAAAGAGAAAGGCTGACGCTCACTGGACGTCCGCTTTTACCACCCTCCGCCTGAAACACAGACAACGCAATATTAGTTCCTAGTCTTCGCTGCCTTATCTATAAAACGAAATATTACTGCGCACGCCTTTTCTTTATTTATTATCATTGGTTATTTTGGTAGTTATGCCGCTTTGTCAGTTTACTGACATACGACTGTCGCTCGAAGCTAAGCAATTTTTTTAAAATCTGTTTACAAGTGTTTTACTTGATTTACAAGTGCAGAATATTCTTTTACAGCAGGAATTTATCATAAACGTAAAATAATTCTTATAATGATTCTGCAGAAATTGTATTAACTATATATCTCTTTTGTATTGTGCTGCACAAGCATGATTAGCTTTATCGATATATGACTAATGAGTCGTTTTCACCATGTTTCAGAGCATCTGACAAATGTTATTAAAATGTTACATTTTTTAAATACAACCATATGCATTGTGACTGAAGAAGAAACCGTCTTTTCAGTGTAACAGTTTTTCTTTCTTTGGAATTTCTTAGAAATTTTGCGTAGAACAAACCTTTCTTTCTGACGCCACCAAATATAATTTTGTGGTAATTAGTGCCAAAAACCTGCCTTATGAAAATGTCTTTGTATTCACAAAAGAAGTACTCCTACGCAGTATTCCCATCCATCCATATAACATGCAACTTTTGTAGAGGTAGTCAGACCTTGTGGCACTGAAATCCTAGTAGTGAGCAGAGCTTAGAGTTCTATTCATAAAAAATATCAGCATAGTAGAATGGTTTATGGATGTATATGTGTGAGTGACAGGGAGGGGGACTGAGAGAGAGAGCCTTCTGGAGACAATAAGCTTTATGGTCAGCACATATTAATTTAATTGTAGAGCGGATGTTGAAATTCCAGCCATGATTTTCCCCTTTAACCAATCTGATTTCCTTAAAGAAACCAGCAGGGCTTGATATTGTCATGGTTACCATCATAGTAAAATAGGGCTCACCCAGGCAGTGGCCACAAATAGAGCAGCCAGCCAAACTCCTACATCAGATTCAGCAGAGTGACATTAAGGGCTTTGCAATGAACAGTAGAGTATGGCAGCTGCATAAGCAGGGAAGGGAGGTTAAGGTGGATCCCGCTTTAGTCCTCATCCCCAAACCACCATCACCAATAGCTTCCCTTCCCCCTTCCTTCACCTCCACGCATGGCGTTGCATTTCATTGAAACTGGTCCCCAGCCTTAAAAAAGGGTACATGAATGGGGGGCTCTCATCATCGATTGCAGACAGGAGGAGTGGGTGGTGTTCATGCTGGGGGTAGAGAGGGGAGGGGAGGGGAGTGGAAGGGAAGGGGCTGCTAGTCTGTTGCATATGACGGTCTCCCTGCCAGAAAAGCTCTCCAACTCCAGCCACAAGGAGAGCCTGGGAGATACTTTTTTTATAACCACATGTTGCTGTTCTGACTTTATTGCTATAACCCTTGTTATTTATTTATTTATCAGTCATTCATTACCTTCCTTCCTTCTAGGAGACCTGATATTTCCCCTCACAGCACTCGCGGACAATCTGGACCCAAACAAAAGAAAGGGACGAAGAATGAGGAGAGAGAAAACAGCATCCTTTCATTTCTGACCTCGTGGTGAGTTAAAGGACAAACCAAAAGAGAAACAACAATAACAATTACCTTTCAAAATAGTTGGCACAAATGTAAGGTAAGACCTGTTTGTTTGAGAGTGCCTGTAGTTGCTTGGTTTCTAGACACTGTGTCTTTCCTCTTATTTTTTTAATTACCTAAACAGATACAGGCTTTTTTGTGAGATTATGCATGTATTTGTGTGTATCAGTAATTTGATGCTTCGTTCATTGCTGAATTTCTGGAAGACCATGATTAGCAGAAAAAACTGTCAAATGCACTTTGCAGACTTGTAGTGCACTTTTATTTGTTCAAAAAATCTCATATATATATGTTTTGAAGACCCATTTGTTTTTCAGTGCATCTGCCTATGAGTGTTGCAGTAGGGAACCGTTTATTGTATAGCAAACACTAAATCCAGTTCATGCTGCACCAACAGGTGGTTGTCTCTCCCGGCAGTTTCTTTGTAGAACAAAATGGGGGGTTGCTGTTGTGCCGATGATGCTGTAGAGTGTCATTACACGTTCTGCTGGAGCCCATTAGCCTTCCTTCAAACCACATAATGTATAAAATCATAGTTTTCAAAGGGACAGAATCTTTCCTTATATTTTTTCTTCCAGTGTTTGCAGGCACTTTATGGATGCCTGTTAAAATCCTAGAATTAGGGGGGGAAACTGGTTCTCTGATGTTACATACCTGATCATATGTGAAATAAATTCTGAGAAAAGTCTTTATTTGATATTTTTCTATTTTGTTATTACTTTGTCCATTTTGATATTACAGTAATTTGATCTGACATGTGCACCCTACTATTTGGAAAAAAGTAAACATCGTTGAATTTCCTTCATTTCACTGTCTGATTTCTTTTTATTTGTATTGAGATAAAATGTTGACAACATTCTCTGTGCAAAGATTTTAAATGCATAAAGATGATGTGAATATTGATGCATGCTCTACTCATCGCAGTGACGTGGCCAGGGTACAGCGAGAGTAACGTCGAAAGTACGTCCAGAGTGCCGTAGAGGCCAAATATTTGAACAATTGCCTGACAAGATGAGTGTTTTGTGCTGCAGCACGACTTTACAAAACGAGCAAGTTGATGCTTACCCTGCCGCTACACCACATAACACAGGATGGCAGTATTGACACAGAAACGAAGGCCATCACCAGTGTTTGTGCACTAAGATTTGTGTGACCTTTTCCTCTTCCACGGGGCGAATGACGGGAGCCCAACTGACCCCTAACTTAATTAACAGATCGTCCCATGCCTCAGGCTGAATTATGAGTCCCTGTCGAAGCTTGATAAGAATTGCAGAGTCACATTCTTCGACAACAGCTATTTCCTCTGCTCTCTTGGGGATTTTCAGTAAGCCTTAAACTCACATTACCAATGGAATCTATCAGCCAGTGTTTCATTAGACAAAGGAGTATGAACATGCAGATGTTGTGTTTCATGATGGATGGGTGACTTATCAGCTGGAGGTTGCTGGGCTGTTGTTGGTAGAGTTAAACTTAACTTGTGTATCTGAATGTATAGCCTGGTTTATTTTCTGAAGTTGTTTTCTGGAGTGAGTTGTGCCTGAGGAGAAGTATTTTAAATGTCTCATTTTCCCATGATGTTACGTAGTAATAGACCATTATATACATCACTGACAGTGTACAATAAGGCAACAGGTTGGAGTTGTACCTCTGTGGAGAAAAAGTGACCTAGTCCTGACCAACCTGTCCTTCAGTATTTCTTATGAGTTTTTGCAGCAATTGATTGAATGATGATCCTACTTTTATTGGAAATTAGCGTGCATCCTCATGCCTCTCCAACTCAGGGGCAGAATGATAAACGGCACTGAAACTGAATCAGAAGAATTGGATTGAATTACAAAATGAATGACAGCTCATAGTCTCTTGTGCTAATGACATAAAAACAAAGTTTTATGGAGGTTGTACGTGTCATTTTTGTAAGAGATCGAGTTACGATTATTATGTGTTATGTTATGATAAATTACTATAGTAAAATGCAATGAAGCAGACCAGTGAACGTAATGAAACTGATATCTGAGAAGTAAAAGTCAATCATGGTTTCTGTATTCTAGTTTTGCTCGTTCCTGGATGAGAAATGGGGACAGCTGGGTGTTGTGGAAAATGTGGAAATGTAATTGTCTTGTTTCTGGCAAAGTGTCCCCCAGAACTTGTTCTTTTCTTCTTTGCCAAAGTGACAAAGAGCGCAGATAACAAGAGAAGAACCATGCCGGGCTTGATAAATGTAGAGAAACGGAGTTCCCTGCCGCTCAGTGTCTCCGAAATTACATCCTGTGTCAGAGGATACACCCTAGCAATGACGGCCTCCATGACATACAACAACTTCGAGGACCACCCTATTGAAGGTAAAAATCCTGCACTTCTGTTGATTCAATGCTGTGCACATCAAGAAATAGTACAATAACTGATTCATCAAAGAGACCAAACATCGTTAGTGAGGAACACATTATGCAAATGACTTTGCATATTATGCAAAAGTCAAACACCATGTCCTTCATTAGCAAGTAACTTTAAAGTTAAGAACATTCACTTGCGACCCGGATGTTGTTGATGGCCCCCTTAACCTGAATATTACTGGGAATTCTGCAAGTCTTGTGTATACGTAAATCACTCAATGTCATATAAAAGCCAACAGTGCATAGTGAGTCCTAGAGTGATTGAAGAAGTAAATGTCAGATAGCAGGCAATCGTTTCACAGGTAGATTCGGGGTGCATTTAATTTCCTCTCCATGTCCACCTGACACCACAGTGTGAAAGTGATTACCCTTTGTGTCGTCTACATGATTTGTACCTGCCAAGCAATGGCAGTGATAACATGCTGTCATCATATTAAACCCGAGGTAAATTTTCGAAATTATAACATTGTCTTTTTTTATAGAAGCTTAAGAGGTACCCCTACCTGGAATTAATATTTAACAAAAGTTAACAGGTTTTTACAAAATAAAAAATGAAAACAGAAACAAATAAATAAGAATTAAAAAGCATATTCCCATCAAGAAAAATGGAGTATAAGGTTTTGAAGTGTACTGCAGCAATGTCTGAATATATCCCCCAGAATGTGATAAAAACCTGTTATTTAGAAGTTTTCTGAAGAGATCTTTTTACGGAAAGTTAACAGCAAAGTGCCTCCAGGAATCTCATCCATCTGTTACTTCAAAAAATGGTGTATTTCACTGAATGGTGCATGATGTAGCACCTTTGTACATCATCTACTATCATTAAGCATGTGGCCCAGTCTTTCCACAAATAAAATATAAACATAAATATGATGTATTTTGTTGAAAGGAAATAAAAATCAATGCTTGAACGGTGAAAGCAAGGGGTTTTCAGACCTTTACCTAAAATAAATGGGGCATAGGAGTGATTTATCTCTTATTCCCAATCAGTAGACTGAACAGAGGGAAATTTGGGCGAAACTGTGGCTCAAGCCAGGTTCCTATACAAATGAGACAATTGTGAAATCACCCTGAAGTTATAGCAAGTGTGGCCCAACCAACCCTTTCAAATGCTAATGCTGTCTAAAAGTGAAACTGGCTGGGTAACAGTTTACTTACGGCCATGTTTTAGGTAATTTATAAACACATTCATAATGCATTATCATGCATTCATAAAGCAGGATAAACATATTTATCGAGAGGCATAACACATCATAGCCATGTTTATTATGCATTATGACTGCCTAATGAATATCTCAACTACAGTACAATGCATTATAGATGCCTTTATAATGCAGTGCAAAGCATCCTTAATGCTAATACTGACCATTATTATGCATTATAAAGGAATCTATAGTGCATTATAGATGAGAGCTTCATAAAGCATTATGGCCATAATGTGTTATGCCTTTTGATAAATACATTTTGATAAATATAATGCTTTATGAATGCATTATTATTTGTTATGAATGTGTTTATAAATTACTAAAAACATGGCCTTAAGTAAAGTGTTACTGAATGTTGAATTATCTTTCATTCCAGGCATCTTCATCTACCCATTGGATGAATGTTCAACAGTAGTGGGATTCGAGGCCATGATCTCTGACCAGATCATAACATTGCAGATCAAGGACAAGACCAAAATTGATGACTGTTACTTTGATTGCTGTTCGACTGCTAATGAAGCTTTTCAGAGTGGCACTGGTAAGGACATAACGGGATGTTTTTATTGAAGGGGTCAAATCAAGCAAAAAAACAAGAGTCAATGAAGAAATGTGATTCCTCATTGATTTTTGAATGACTGGTCATTTGAGTGCCCTTGAAGTTCACATGGCAAACAATTACGTGAAATGCATCATTGTACTATACAGGAATGCTGTAATAAAACAGAATATTATAGGAATGTTATAAGAATTCCAAGCCAGGAGCCAAAAGAGTCCTCTAAAAATTCAATTAACTCCTATTTTTATTTGTTTCTTACCAAGTCAGGACTTATTGCTCATGTGATCAAATCAATTCAGCACAACATAGGCCTGGACTTAGTGTTAGTAGCGTAGTGACAAATCTACTTAGCTACTGTAGCTGGGCTCCTGACTGATTTTTACAGTGGGAACAAGAACAAAGGTCACTGCAGTAACTATCAGACATAAATCATGTTTCCACTGCAGTTTCTTTCCAAAGCGCCATCTAATTGCTTCAGAGTTTGGCAATGCAATTATGCTTAATCCTTTGTCACAATAAATAAAATGATTGGCAAAAATGGTAAGTTTGATCAATGGCTTCATTAGGATGGCATTTATTTGAAAGTGATCCGGTCATAAGAAAAGTGATTTTTCATGCTGATTCATGTTCCATCAATACTGTATCGTGTCTAGCTAGCATATAACTATCTGAAACATGATGTATTTTTTCGGCTATTCAAGAAGTCATGGTTTAATGATATATATATATAAATATAAATATATATATATATATATGAGATATTCATTAGGCAGTCATGCATAATAAACATGGCTATAATGTGTTATGCCTCTTGATGTATATGTTTATCCTGCTTTATGAATGCATGATATATATATATATATTCTACAAAAAAAACGAGACAATGTGCAGCTCAATGGGTTTAAATCCTGTGGTCAGAAAAGTAATTATTTCACCACTGGCCCTTGAGCACAACCCTGAACCCCTGTCACCAGTATTTACATGCATGTTTGTATTTCTCATGGATAACAAGATGGGTTATGTCAAAACTACTCAGCTGCCCCCCAGAGAAGAAAATAAAATGCCTTTGTTTGATTCTATATTTCTGTAGAAGATAACCACAATAAGGCAATGTTGCTGGGTAATAATACTGGAGTATAGGGTTTATTAAGAAGCTTTATTAATAGAATAAAATGTTTTGTAATAATAAGTTGTATTTTAAGCTGTTCAAATATTTCCAGCTTGCATTTTTCTACAATTTAGTTTCAGAGGATTAAAATGAATAATTTGGCACTTCCAGGAATGCCAATAATCATTCGCAGAAATAAAACAGATGCTGACTCATTGTTTCTTTACCCAGTCCTTGGGGGGCCCCTAGACAGTCCATGTTTTTGCTCCCTCCCAGCTCCCTGCCAGACAGTCCACATTAATGCTGCTAATACTGTTAGCTCAAAGTGCATGCGTTTGAGTGTACTCAGCTTCAATGTAATGGGTCGCCTTGCAGGCAGAATTGTGCTGGATGAGGACCTGGAGCGGACAGTACTGGTGGTCAACCTGGGCATCATCCCTCCCTTAGAGACTGTCAGTGTGCTGGTCAGCACATCCTCTGAGCTGCCCACTCTCCCCAATGGAGCCATCAGGGTCACCTCCCCACCTGCATGCACTCCCAAGGTCCAGAAGTCTGTCAGCGAGGAACACTGCTTCAGCCCAAGCCTAGCTAGAGCGTAAGGCAGTTTTTGTGGTGTATTAAATTGAGGTCTGAAAATCATGTCATCTATTATTACTACAGTTATTGATCTCTGCAACCCAAAAGTAGTAGTTTTAAAATTCAGAAAACCAGACCAGCTGCAGTTTATGTTGTAGTTTTTGTCTTCTTTAGTCAAAATAACCAAAATAATTAAAATCTTCATTTAGCACCTGACAGGTTTGAGTGTGTCCATGCCTGCTTGTTGGTATATAAAAATATAAATGTAGCTTACTGTAGTACAGACAGGGGTGTTGTTAGACATTTTGTGCCCCAAGAAAGCATATCATATTGGGCCCCAACCTAGACCAAGTATATTATGTTCCAGATTTTTTTTAGGGCCCCTGTTGCTCAGAGGCCCTTGGAATCGTCTTATCTGCCCCCTTCCACCACTTGCTGCCACTGAGTGCTGCATAGTACATAAATACACAAGATGCATTAGAGAATAATGACTGTGAATTGCATTTTCACATAGTTGAGGGGAATTTCTATCTGCCTGGTGTAGCAATATAGCTAAAATAGTGAGATGAAAAGCAATGAGGGCTGGATGAAGGGACAACAGTGAAACAGATGAGCTGATTTATTAGAATAAAAAAAGGAAATCAAATGCAACGATCAATGGCTTCTGACAACAGATCTGGCTTTGCGCCCAGAAGGGACAGGCACCACTGTACCCTCAGCCCACATGACCAGACCCTGGCAAGCAGCCACCTCTGCCTGGCCTGGCTACTGGAGGAGGAGCAGGTCAATTCCATCGACTATGAGTTCAACTTTCGGCTGGAGATCCGGGGCCCTTGCCTGCTCGCCGGTCAGTGCCATCAGCCTCTTCTCCTCTGGTGGATTTTAAGATCTTTCATTTCGAATTGCATTTCCTCTTGAGATTTGTAAAGGTCATAGCAAAAAGAATGTTACAGCCTTCCTGTGTTTTAATTGACTGCATGCTGCGTATTCTGAATAGGGCAGAGATTTGTTCTAAGTGCTAATCACTTAATGCAAGTCCGGCACCATTAAGTACTTTATCACACATCAGGAGGGCAGGGTGTAACTTGAGATCTAAAATGGGTCATGGGTCTGGCTTCTCCTACACTTTGCTTCTCACCATTATTATTGTATCAGCTACAAAGGCCTCTGAAGGTGACTGACATGCATACTCATTGACAGGTGTTGAAAGCCCAACTCATGCCATTCGGGCGGATGCAGACGCTTCGGCCCGCTCTGCCACTAATGTTGTTGTGACTTTGGCTGACAAGTACACTTACGACTACCCCGTGGAGATCGTCATCTACTTAAGTGGTGAGTATTCCCCAAGTTGCCTCAAAGCCATAGTCTACGGTCAATACAGAACCAAGCAGATGCACAAATAGGCACTTTGAATGCAGGGGTGGTGCTGAGGTTAGCACTCTTGTCTTACCCCCTCTGGGACCTGGGTTTGAGTCTCTGTCATGGCTCCATGTGTGGAGCTTGCATGTTCTCTCTGTATTGTTGTGGAGTTACATCTGGGTACTCCAGTTTCCCCTCACAGTCCAAAAACATGCTGAAGTTAATTGGAATTACCAAATTGTCTGTAGGTGTGCATGTATTGTATGAGTGAATGGTATGCGGGTGTGCCCTGCAGTGGGTTGGTGCCCTATCATGGGTTGTTCCTTGCCTTGTGCCCATAGGCTCTGGACCTACATTGATCCTAAGTAGGGCAAGTAGTTACTGAAGATGGAAGGATGGTGTTTACTTCAGGTATTAACTAGAAAGTTTCGCATTATCTTTGGTTAGAAATGTGCGGATTAAATCCACAAACAAATAAAAAATTGATCCTACTGCCTTTATTTTATTTTTGTTCTCTCCCAAATGTAGATTTATGAAATGTTCTGGAGCTGTTCCCTGTTATCACTGCTCACTTACTGCCACCCACTCCTTCCCCGCCCCCCCATCTGTGTCTGCTGTTGCATGAAGTCCTTAGTGGGCTCTGTGAGCCCAAAATGGCCCTTCACCTCTCATGTTGTCTGTGCCTGAAGGTGGGCATGTGGACAGAAAAAAAACCAATCCCATATTGGCAGCAATCCAGCCAGTGGCCCATGTAGCGGCATCGAAAATGGCAAAGGCCCCAACAGGCCCCCACCGGCACAAGGCATTACCAGAAGGATTGTGGTTAATTGGGCTTGAAGCCTATCAGGAGTACATACACTGTACTTGAGACCATAAAACCATGTTGATTCTACGAAAATTAACGCGGCTGGATTAAAAACTTTGCGAACAACACATTTTCTGTTAAAAAAGGCAAAACAAGCAGACTGTCCTATGGAACGCATAGCTACCTTTTGTAGTGCTATAAATGCAAAAATAAAAATTACTGCTCAATGTGACTATGAAATAACAAAAATTATTAGTACATTTTTAATACAAGCAAAATAAATGCACAAATGGCAAAATTATGGAATATGAGCGTTAATGGTTTGAATCAATGAATGGACAGTGAATAATTTCAAAAGGGTCATAAAACTGAAGTAGTTTGATGGTACTACTCCAGTTTATGATATTACCTTGTCATAATACAGCTTATACTAATAATCACAATTAGACGTCACAACAGTCTAATTGCGCCTATTTTATGCTTCCAGAGCCACACGTGCCACATGTTCTGATTGAGGACGGCGACATGATGCTTGAGGAATATGACGAGCACCTAAAAGGCAGGAGTGACTTCATCAAGGGCACCAAAAAGGACTCCAGCAATGAGAAGAAAGTGGGTCCCAGCTCTATTTAGTTTAATCAGAGGCGGAAAGTTCAGGTTCAGAAAGTACAAATCCAGGCCAAGATCTTATTTCCACCTGCAATTTGAGCATAAAGAGTCACTTTCACAGAGTACTCAACTTGGTTGAAACAAACCCTTTGTCTGGATTTTTACTTTCTTGACATGGGCCCATATTCACAAAGCATCTTAAGACTAAAAGAATCTCCTAAATTGCCGATTCAGAAGAAACTCCTAAAAATAATGGGCATGTCAGTCCTAAATGTATGACTCCAAATTTTTTTGACTAAGAGTAATTCACAAAGCCTGGGAGAACTAAAAAGTAGTGGAGAGGACTCCTAAGTCACTAAGACGGATTCACAAACAATCGCAAAATGGCTGCTGTCAATCCACCTCGCGATGTCATGGAGACATTAAACAAACGCTGAATTACTTAAAGGATGCCGCCTCGGTCAGGGGGGAAAAATGACTGTTGTGGAGAAGGTGAGGGATGCAATAACATCCCTAGCAAAACATCATATATACAGTGGAAAACTGCTTATAGTGATCATTATAACCATTTTTTTCGTTTTTTCTATGTCTCAGGCAGATTATCATCTAATTGACATTTGTATATTTATTACATGCATATAACAAAATGGACAGTGTCGCTATGTACGGAATTTTATCGTCGCGGTAAAAATACATTACAGCTGTTTCAAACGCTTTTCAAATAATAATTCAAATATGCTATAATACAGAGCCCCTGAAGGTACTGGAGCAAAAAAAATAAACAATGTTGTCATACGAACAACTTTCTCGTACACACAACTTTTTGTATGCACGACTTGCGATTTTATTTTTTTGTACAGATCCCTTCAGGGGCTCCTCATTTAGAAGCTCTGTATATAGGAGTACTCTTAGTGGCTAGATAAAATGCTTTGTGAATACGGGCTTTGTCAATGTAATTATCTGTTTCCAATTTCAGCATTACTTTCAAAAAGCCTTGTTTTGAAATCGGACAAAAACTGTTCTTAAATTAATTAAAAAAAATAATTATGAAATGAATTTTAAAAATTACAAACTGGAACTGATATCGTAACCAATAGGAAATTTGTCGTTTATCAATCGCATGGGCGATACCTATAAATATCTAAATGTATCATCTGTAAGTTTTTTGTCATGATATATACATTTTAGTTCATTATCTCACACTATTTTAAGAACATAATTCCGTTGAAGTGTGTTGTGACATGCCTAACTTTTCTAAGGCCAAATACATCCTACTAGTGAGTGAGAGAACTTCCAGCTGACAGTAAGTAATGTTTCTATGGAAACCATAAAAATGGATTTTCAAAACAGCCTGTTACTTTAACACCGACAAATGAAAATGCTTTCTTTTCTCTTCAATCCTGAGGCATAAATAAAAAATATATGGTAATTTTATTTGATATTATTTTTATTATATATAATTTTATTGTGATGGAGTACACCTAAAGGCAACAAATCAGAATTTACAACAGTCTCTCCTCCCTTGTGGCTGAATTTATGGTAGGTGGAGATTCTCCGCAAACGACTCCATAAAGATATCCTCCACAACCCTGTGGTCATGCTCAACTTTTGCCCCGACCTCACGACTGTGACCTCTGATTTGAGAAGGGTACAGGGGGAGTTCATCTTCCTGATTGACCGCAGCGGCAGCATGAGTGGGATAAATATCAGCCGTGTGAGGGTAAGGATATGGGGATTATGACTCTCTTTTTTATGCTTGTTGGAGACTTTTCAAGCCTATTGGAGAGGCAGCATAAGTTCAAGTCAAGGTTGTTACACAATTGTATGCCATGAACATGAATAATGACCAAATTTGGAAAGATGAAAATAAAGAAAATCCCATATATGGGCACAGCGGTGTTTCCTGCTGACAGAAACTGAAAGCACTGAATATGAACTTATCTTAATCAACCAATACACTTGCTTTTTTCACTACAGTTGCCAGTGTTGCTAGTTTGGTCTTGATGCATAAGCTGATGCTGACTATGGAATGACACCCCTTCTCTGGCACTGATGAAAGCATATTCACAGCCTGAGACCTAGAAGCAGAGTCCAAATTTACAATGCACATATGCTTAATGGCTTAGGGTGGCTAAGAGTATGTTTCTCTGCTACATGGATATAATTTAGAAACTTTGGCTTATATATGTTACATATAAATATTAATTCTTCTACCTTAAGGCATTAACAGATAAATGGATACATGCTAATCATTTGTAAACCTCAGAGAAAGAAATGCAGATATTCTGGACACCTGTATTGTTGTGCGTTATTGTTAATGCTTTTCCATCCTGGCACAATACTGATGAGTAGCCAATAATTATGACTGAACTGCACAACAAGGTGCCAGGTACTTTGGAGAAAGTACAATTCAATCTCCTTAAGAACAGTGTGCATTTTGCAATGTGCTTACTGCTTTTCTCAGAACTCTTGGACCACTGCCAGTGGGTGGTCTACATCATTCCAGAGGCTCGTTTTTCATCAACAGTCAAATTAGATGCCTTTTGTCTTCTTGTTAAGAGGGGAATTATCGAACTGTAGCACATGGATTCTCAAACTTTTTGATCAAAGGGCCACATGAGGTTTTTGTTCAAAGACCATTTTTCAATTACAAAATAGCATTTTGTGAACTTTAATTTACATAAAGACTGGTTTAACATCAGCTGCTTGTTTAGACTTGGGGGGGCAGTTAGGATGAGTGATGTGCGTGCAGTGTTTGGTGGTTATACATTTTGTATTTGTACTTAAAACCATGTTAAGCTTTTTTATAGTAACCATATTGATTCATGAGGTGCATTATCAATTGGGTCTGGATTAACTTGTGGTTACGTTCACATCCGGACCACGGTTTGCATTTTGAGAATCCCTGCGCTAGGACTTAGAACATGGCATAGCATGAACATTTTTGAAGGAAAATTAAATGTAATAATGAAAACCAATAAATTAAGCCTATATACTGTATTGTATACATTTCTATTCAGATATCAGTGTGTTGCTGCATGGGGCGAGATTTATTCTCATAAATTCTTTTAATATTAAATAATGGATAATCGTTGTTGTATGTAAGTTATATATTGTTAAAAGAGGGTTAGAAATTGTGTACCCTTTAGTTATAAATGTGACTTATGAAAATGTCTCAGTGTGTAAATATTAACAAGATAAGAGTTGAAGATGATGGTTCACAACTTGGTAGATCTTCAGACAGATCTCCTATCAAGGGGCCAACAGCAAAGAGCAAAATACAGACTTTCTACCATGTAAATCCAAATTAAGACTGTGATAGTCTCCTTCCTGCTGGTATCACCTTTTCCCAAAGTGCCCACTGATGTGCAAAATGATGACTTTAAAGTCACTCACTCCAGCATGGCTAACAACTTGAGGCTCACTCATAATTGTAATTAACCTGTCTGGTGTGCAGTGGGGCCAAGATTCTCACTATACTCATCCGTGGCTAATGGGCACTAAAGTACCATGGCCCACAGGAGTCTGCCCACACTTCGTTCTGCAGCTTATCCGCCACTGGAGAGACAGACTCCACTGATGGCTCCTTGGCATGAGTCATATCTATTTTGGAGACTTCGTAGACATAAAAACGTCTGGCAGGATTGTGAGCAAGCTTGTTGCCTTGCCTTTTGTGTGAGGCGCGTGCCTTTTTTCTTTAACCTTTAACCTTTTACTTGGAAGCTGGACTCAGGCTTTTGTGTTTGCTTGACCCTGTGCTCCTTTAGGACGCCATGGTGGTGATACTGAAGAGCCTCATTCCAGCCTGCTTATTCAACATCATAGGCTTTGGCTCCACATTCAAATCTCTATTTCCATCTAGCCAAGTCTATGGTGAGGTAAGTTGCAGCACCCTGGTGTCCATCCTCCTTCACTGACACTGACCTGCTCAGATTTCACATGAACAATTTTAATTCATAAAAATTAATAATTTTATTCAATTTACTAAGGAGCAGCGTATGGCTCAGTGGGCTAAGCCTTTGTGCCTCTAATCACAAGGTCGCCTGTTCAAACCCAGCTTTTGTGGGTCCTTGAGCAAGGCTGTTAACCCCTGGCTCCCTGGGCGCCGCTGTGGGTGGCAGCCCTTCATGGACAACTTACTCTACGAAGAACAAGTTGAGGGAGGCATTAAGACAATTTCTCCATGCGGACAATGAAGTGTTGGTTATTGTCCTAGACTTTTGTTTTTCTTTGAAAGGTATTACACATTTAATCTCAGGCTTGGTCAAGTTTTCCTTCGCAGTAATAATAAAAGTAATGATACAATAATAATGTAAAAATCAAAATAAATCTAAATGTTCATTAAGATTAAAACAAGTTAAAATGAATGAATAGGCACATCATGTATCATTATGTATATAATTTCTTTATTTCTGTCAAGTATTTTTATTATTTCACATTTTTATGACAAATAATTAAATAATGAGATGATTTCCTAGAAGGCTGATGGCTTCTCCATACAGTCGAATCTCCCAAATTCAGTAGCTTTCAAAAGTATTCAGACCTTTCAACAGTTCTGTCATTTTGCTGATTTCTCAATTATGACATGTAATTCTGTGTTATACGTTTATTTCCAAACACCAAAGCATAGTATTATAATGTTTACATGGCGCTGTTTATGTTACAAAGTATTCTTAGGAAAAATAAGCAAACTGCCGTGGTTTGCACAGTGGCACAGCGGGAAGCAGTGTTTCCTCACACCTCCAGGGTTGGTGGAGGCCGTTTGTGTAAGAATTCAGTTCTCATTTTGAGGAAGCTCTACGTTTACACAGATGAAAATGAGCTGTCATACAACTGGTCTCTACCTGTGAATAATTACAACAACTGTTACACATTCTGGATGATCTCACAGTTACGTAATAATTATTCAGGTTACGAATATGAAGGCTAGCTGTGAAAGTGAAGACTAAAGAACATACCAAATAAGTTAGAGATAAAGTAAAACACTGAAGGGTGCAAAACCAAGTGAATCCAAATGTTTCAATGGCCCAGTGGGCACTGCTGGTTCAATTGTCGGGAAGTGGAAGCCCCATAAAGTCACTGCTTAGAGAAGGCGATGTGGATCAGTGGGTTTGCTGCCTGTGATTGGGAAGTTGCAGGTTCGAATATTAAATGAAGGAATGATTGAATATGTATGCAAACAGCATATTTCAGTTTGTATTGTTATCTTTTTTAGCATAAAGCAATACCATATTAAATTTTGAGTTTCGATGCTTCAAAATAAAATATGATGTAGTAGGTCAACAGTCTCAATATTTCTGCAAGGCGCTGTACATTAATAACGCATTCTGCATTGAAAATTTTTTTCTGCATAATGGTGCAGGAGACACTTGCCGTTGCCTGTGAGTACATCAGGCAGATGCGAGCTGACATGGGAGGGACCGACATTCTGGCTCCTCTCAGCTGGATCCTGAGGCAGCCTCTGTACCGGGGTCACCCCCGTCTGCTTTTCCTGTTGACCGATGGCGCGGTCAGCAACACGGGGAATGTCATCGGGCTGCTCCGCAGTTGTGCCCGATCCACCAGGTGTGCCGCTGCCTTCTCACCATCCACCATGCGCTAATCTCCACCTGAATCATGACACGCTGCTGTATTAACTCCACTTCATGCTTTAATTTAATCCATATTTTTAACTGTTATGCGCATTTCGTTAGAAAAAATTACTGTTCATCTGCATCAGTACGTCATTTAACCCTGATTTTGCAGGCTTATTGTAAGGCACATTGTGCTTGTCACTCTGCAGCAGACATAAGCACCTCGAAGGGTGGCAGGAATAATAAAAGGTAAAAGCCATTATGTGAGCGCAACATTTTTGAATAACAAAAGAAACACTCAGGTTAATATGGGGATGAGGACCAGGAAGACGTGGGGATTCAGCAGCGTAGTTTACTATGAATAGGGGTGAATTCAACACGTCTGGAAAAATATTCTTCCACATGATTTATGGGCCTGGGGACTGTGGACTATGTTTAAAACCTCAGTTGCTGCAGCCGCTGCAATGCACCTCGGCCAGAGCACGGTCCCTTGAAGGGCTACAGCGAGGTCAACCAAGAAGGCTGAAGTTGATGCACGGGTGAAGTTTGGCGATACTGTAGAGACCAAAGCTGATGCATGGGAGAAGTCTGGCAATACCGTAGAGATTGAAGCTGATGCATGGGAGAAGTCTGGCGATACCCTAGAGATTGAAGCTGATGCATGGGAGAAGTCTGGCGATACCGTAGAGACTGAAGCTGATGCATGAGAGAAGTCTGGTAATACCGTAGGGACTGAAGCTGATGCATGGGAGAAGTCTGGTGATACCGGAGAGACTGAAGCTGATGCATGGGAGAAGTCTGGCGATACCGTAGAGACTGAAGCTGATGCATGGGAGAAGTCTGGCGATACCGTAGAGACTGAAGCTGATGCATGGGTGAAGTCTGGCGATACCGTAGTGAAAGAATATCATGTGGGACCAAGCAAGCTGTTTGATGCTTCTGGAAGGGGAGACAAGTTATGTGCCTCAGAAATTATATACAGCGTATCTGGGGACATTATGATGTTGCTATGGTGAAGTTGCCATGGTGGTCAAAGGTCTCCATAGTGCAAAGGCTTTAAGGGTCATCTAGAGATAATGAGAGTGCTGGTTGAGGGTGACATGGTTGATGTGCCTTATAAAAATAGTGTGGAAGGTAAAAGTACCTTTGGACTGATGAAGAAGATTGGCAATCCCTATTTTTAAAAAGCTGTTGTGTTACAACTATAGCAGGACCAAACTGCTCAAACTGCTTTGGAAAATCAGCTCTTCTCCCTCCCACTGTTTTGTGAGGGTTAGGGTTAGTGTGCTAACACAGACTTCATGTGGTTTGTGGATGAGACATATAACCATGTAGGGAGCTGCCCACTCACCCAACGATGGAATCTAATTGGACAGCCGAACACTCTGAATGTGTGTAGGTCCTTCCGAGAGCACCTGAAAAGCTTCTTACCGTTTAAAGCAAAATCTGACTCCAATTTAATTAAAGATTTATCTTAAATCTTTTAGTCATTACATTTGTTCCGGATGGTGGAGTTACACCGGATACTGCTTCATAGGGCTCGGTTCAGAGGTTGAGGGATAGCTACAACTAACACAATGAGTTTAGACAGCCAGTCGGGCGCGGTGATTTATATAACGCCTCAGAGGCTCAGTCTGTATGTACTGTAACTCAGCTTCAGCTGTTGCACGAGGTTCCAGAGAGAAGTGGTCAACTCAGAGGCTGCACGATAGTTTTACACGATAGTTTTACACGATAGTTTTACATGATAGTTGCCAGAGCTCAGGCTTATAGGACCTGTGCGGCCTGTAACCTTACAACCACAAGCCCAGGCACATACTACAGAAATACGGTGTTCTGGGAGAATGTGACTATGTGATATTCAGTCCTTATATGGATGTAGTAAGAGTCACGTCCTCATCCTTGGCACGACTTTGAAGTTATTTTGAGTGTATTTTGGCCACTGGCAAGCATGCATCTTGCTTCCACTCCTGTTTGTGATTTTCATGTATAGTGTATCGTTGCTATCAGGTGTCATGGGCTAGAGGTGACATCCCTGCTGTTTGTGGATGATATTATTTCTTTGGAATCATCTGGCCAAGACCTCCAGCAGGCACATGAGTGATCTGATGCTGAGCGTGATCTGGTGGGGATGAAAATCAGCTCTTTGGAAAAGAGTGGATTGTACCTTCCAGGTTTGGGGGCAGGGGGGGAGTCTGCCTTTAGTAAAGGAGTTTAATGACCTCAGGAGCTTCTTCACATGGTAAGAGTGAATGTAAGATTGGTAGATAGATCAGTTTGATGGCCACAGTTATTCAGGTAGTGAGCAGGTCCATGGTTGTGGAATCGGTGCTGGTGACCTTCACCAGGAGAATCAGTTTGATGATAATGCTGCAATATGGCACCAAGTGAAGCCACCATGGCTGTTTAGTTACTGCTTGTTTGTTTGTTTTTTTGTCATTTTTGTCAATCAACATTGTATATTGCCCATCTTTTGCCAGAGTTCACAGTTACAAGAGAACAGCTCCTTTCAATTAGACTCACTGTAGAATAATTTTTTTCTAAGCATCAATTTTCCAAATGTATTACTGAAAAAGCTGCCAACACACACTAAAATGTCTAAGTAGGACAAGAATACTGTACAGCAGAGAAGGTGAGGGAAGCTTGCCAGCTCTCTTTGGTGGTTTGCAAGACGTGGCTTGTGTGCATTACTTTCCGGCTTGTTCCTCTCTGGTGTGTGATCACTCGGCAACAAATGGACATCTGCTTTCTACTTCACGGAAACAAGGTTGCACACTACTGTTACAGATATGCCAGGAGGAGCTCCATCTGCCAAGCTGCAGGATTAAAAGAGCCACAACAATCATCAGGTCACCAGGTCACCCCTTGTTCCAGAAATTCACTTCTGGGAAACTCCACCGACTCTGAGAAACAGAAAATCCCGGCACTTGATCAGCTGCATCCCCACGTCTCATGTCTTTACATGGCCTCCTAGCCTCTGTAGATACACTTCTATCAGCCTCTGATGTGCAAAGTAACAATTATAAAGTCTAAAGTGTACAATTTATGTATCTAATTCATTTCCGAAAAAAAATGACCCAGACAATTTTCCAAGTATCAATAGAACAATGGTCTATGAAAATAATCTTAAAGAGGGTGGTCCACATAAAAGTTGCCCCACATGTATTAGGGGGTTGAGGTGTCCACCCATTTACAGTACGGGGGTCCAGGGGGTTACAGTGGCTAGTTTTGATTCTTGGGGGGGTTTCAACCCCCCATAATATATACCCATGCCCACACATCAGTTCTATTTGTTAAGATGCCCGAAGTAGATATCAAGATGAAGGGTGACTAAAAGGTACAATAAAATGTGTTGGGGAAAATGCCAGCATAGAAGAAAGACTGCAAACTTGTAAAGGTGTTCATCGTTTACCTCACACATACTGTACATGCACCTAATGTATTCCAAATCTCAAGACCCATTATGATGAAAGAACTGTAAATATAGAGATTGCTGCACTTTAAATTTTGACTAATCACAATTCACTGCAACAAGTCCACTCTTTATTATTTTTGCTTGGGATTAAGCGGTTTCAGGAAATGGATGGATGGATGTGTTAGTCTTGTTTATAGAGAGGAACATCTCATTACAAACCACCCCATTCCTCTTCTTGTACCTACGTCACCCCTATCACTCTTGTGTACCTGCATTTGATCTTCAGGTGTATTGCATGTTTCATGTTCTTACTAGATTCACTGTTACTGTATGCACACCATATGTTCTTCCTGTACAGCACCAAACAAAATAATGTAATAATGTAATGTACCTATTGGACAAAGCTGATCCTTATGATGATTAATAATGACAGTAGGGCTTAAGTGTATATATTGTTAGAACATGGCAGACTGGTGTGTCGAACAAGTTCTAGATTGTGAAATATAATTGACAAACTGAGTTCTATGACAGGAAAACTAATCATGAGTGAAGGTGCATAAAGCTTAGACAATTCAAAAATTCAAAACAAACATCAAAGAGCATTTCCGGTATCTTATAGAAATTAAGCAATGAAGTATAAGACGTTTCCCGGAATTGCTAAAATGTTGATTGTTAAAGTATTTCTTATGAGGTTCTTGTGCAACATAAACATTTGTATCTATGTCACCCGAGTAGGTGCTACACCTTTGGGATTGGTCAGAATGCATGCAGGAGGCTTGTGATTGGTCTGTCCACTGTATCCAGAGGATCTGCTGAGTTTCTGGCAGAGGGAGAGAGACTGCAGCCAAAGGTACTTCTTTTCACGGGCACATATTTACCTTGTTCTTGACAACCAGCAATTGTAACTGTTACAGGGAAGCAATTATATATGGATACCGAATTATTACTTTGACCCTATTTCTAATGAATACATTTTATGTAGTGAATGGTAGATTACAAGAAATTACCTTTTATTATATCTATTTTGGTTGTAAAAAAAATCATAGGAAACCATAGTATATTCTCAAAGCTTAATTTGAAAACAGGAAAAATTCTGTAGAAATTTAATTTTGAAAAATCATAGCATGGTGGGTTAGCATGTAGCACTGTTACCTGACCACTCTGAGGCTGAGGATGTGGATCCTACTTCTATCCTGTGTATGTGTATGAGTTTAGATGTTTCATCCATGATGCACAGGTTTCCTCCCGGAGAAATTGCCCATAATAAATTGCCCTTAGTGTGTGATTTGTGTGCCCTCTGATGAATGGGGATCCTGCCCTGGGAGTGTTCCTGCTGTGTGCCCTAGACTCCAAGCCCCACCATGCAGGATGAGGGTTAGATTGTGGATGGATAGATACTGAGACATACACCCTGTGGTCACTTTATTAGGTAGACCAAGCTGGAACCCACTTTTGCCTTCAGTACTGCTTCTAGGGTTGTTGTAAGAAGCATTTCTGCTACTCTTGTACCAAACTGTTGTTTTTCTGGCCTGTCTGTTACCTTTACTGGGTCTTTTGCTGCCTTTTTATCACGACACCATTCAGTGTAAACTCATATGGCACCAAAAATCACAGTGATCAAAAACTCATAAATGAGGTTTTGACCTTGTCTGTACATATTATATATTCAGTTGCAGTCACATGATCTTCTGTTTGGAGGAGCAGGCTGTTTGCATTAGTAAGTAGGTGCACCTACTAGCCATTAAGCACATGTAATGCCTGCCAATCAGTATATAACTATAACTATATAACAATGTTCCTCTCTTTGGCTAGATGGTGAGGTCTTTGAAGAAATCCATGTCTCCAGTGCTCAGTGACATTTCCATTGACTGGCTGTTCCCCGAAACCAAAGAGGTTCTGCTGTCCCCTGTGGGTTCTACATTCTTGTTTCCTGGGGACCACTTGATTGGCTACAGTGTCATTTGTGACACAACACGTTACCATCCCAACCCAAAGTCTGTGAGTTGCAATTGTAGTGCTGTGTCGTGGCTTGTCAGTGACAGATTTTGTATGATCTATTTGTAAGATTTTCAAACGAAAAGAGCATCTGCGGCCTTAAACTAAACATTGCAAAAATTCATAGGGATACAATAGTGCGTCTTTAAGTATTTTAAAAGCCGTTGAGTTTAAGGCCTCAACATAATCAGCTAAATCACAAAAACCTCCACAGATACATTCAAGCCAGGTTACCATCTGTAGGCCAATAAAAGGAGGAAAGAGAGAAGATTGTTACTGGATTGTCCCTGCCAGGCAGGAGACAGCTAACCATCAGGAGCTTTCTGACAGGACAAGAGGCGACGTTACAGCATGATGCGTTTGAACGAGTCAAGCAGCTCGGTGTTCTACCACTCCCAAGAGGAGGAATCAGAGAAAACTGGCACAGAAAGCCGGACATTGCTGCGAGAGGAGGCTGCCAGGTCCCCTAGCGACAGTTACCAAGAGATCATGTCAGATGGCAGCCCACTTACCAAAGAGCAGGATTTGATTGGTATGCCTCACTCTTTCCGGGAAATAGCATGTACAGCGCTTAGATTTGGAATTAATGTGCCCAGGGTATCACTTCCTTAGGAGGTTAGAAGTAGTACTTGCCCAGTCTCTTCTGCCCAGTCTTGCATACCTATTCTTGAACCATGTTCAATTCTAAATAAATGGAATGAGCACAGTGGAAAAAGATGTCACCCAATAACCTGCTTTTGTTTTCCAAGGAACAGACATGAAAACCTCACCTAGAAGGAGGGCATATAGCACCAATCAGATTATGGACTATAACCCTCTGAGGAAGGTGCACACTCCGAGTGACCCAAGCTCAGTCATGGGTAAGAACCCACTGAGAAGGACCAAGATCCAGGAACTGACCAGCCATCCTAGCCAAGCCCATGGAGCCCAATGGATGAGTGACTATCAGGTTAGTCTACTATATATATATAATATTATTCCACATATTGTTCCAGTTATCCCATCGTGACAATATGCGTGTACATAGTGCTCTAAAGGGCTTCAGAGGGACTTGTGTCAGTTAGAAGATAAATGGTTATAAAAGAGAAATACTGTATATGCACATTTTACCATGGCTGCACCATGGAGAACAGGACTGGAGTTGAAATTCATCTCACTTCTATCTAAAATCTGTGGTCTTTAATTGAAAGTAAAAGCAAGGATTGGTTCAGTATATCGAATTACATCGCAAGATAATCCGTTGATGTGACTCTTAAGGTGGAAAAATAGAGATTTGCCTTTTGCCTTGCCTGAACACTTGCGGGATAAGAGATGAAATGATTGAGCTGACTGGATTCTGCGGGGAGCAAGGAAATTAGATTTTGGCCCATGCGCCATGACTAATTGCATTAAGTAAGATGGACCGTGGCAGCCTCAGAGGAGACGTGAAAACCTCAGCGGCCTCCCTTCGAGCGGAGCGACAGATCCATGGCGTAGTGGCCGCAGCTGTGAGCTTGGACTGTGGATTTCAGGTCTGGCTTCATGCTGCCTGATTAAATGGAATCAATTGGTGTTTCACTCCCTTTTAAATATGATGGTAACAGGACTGGCTGTAATGCACGATGGGCGTTTGGGATATCAGCGTCTGCCACTTGTCAGAGGACTAAGCGAGTGCTGGTGACGCAAAAATATATCATGGCTGTATAAATATTAGAAAATAGCTGTAAGTAATGAAGTCCTGGATAAAACAATGATAAAATTAAAAACATCTGTTTCTCGTATTATATTATTGAACTTAATTGTGAGATTCCCTTTTGGCTCTCGTTATAATTGTAATACATTTTTGATCAAAATGAGGTACACGGAATGTCCTTATTAATTTACAGTGTATTTTGGTTAAACTCTAACTCTTTCATCGGCCTTGTGGAAATGCATCCATTTGAAAATAAGTCAGGAAATATGTCCATTTAAAAAAGTCAATATTCAACATAATGTTGCAGCATATTGCAGTAATATTTTTAAAATACAGTTTAGCCAGTGTATTCATACGTTTCCTTTCTGTCTACAGTATCAGCAGGAAATTTCAGCCCTGGAAGGCCGTACTGTCTGTGGGTCTTTTCGAGCAATTGATTGACCTTTGGAACACCAAGTGAGATTAGCTCCTAGTACCAGGAAATTGTACAGTTAAATGACTATGAATGGTTTAAATAGAAACTGCATTGAATGCAAGTATTATGCGAGGTACATGGAGTCACAGTGGCACAGCGGTTAGCCCTGGAACCTCTGTGTATGTGGAATTTGCACGTTCTCCTCATATTGCACAGATTTCTACCATGTACTTTGATTTCCTCCTGGGGCCCAGAGACATGAAGTTAAATGAACTGCCGTTTCTCACCTACTCGTCATTATTGTGTGTGTGCTCTTAGCTGGACTGGCATCTAATTCAGCACGTACTACTGCTTTGTGCCCTGTGCAGCCTTGGTTAGGCTACCGTCTCATCGAAAACCCTGTAGTAGGCATGTAGTTGGAAGATGGATGGATGAATGGGTGATTGATGGAAAAATTTTCATGGCTGCACTACAGTGAACAGAAAAAACACTATTAAGTATATTCTTTATATAGTAAGTAATTGTTTCTAAAACACCATAATTGGTTTCCTGCCTGGTAAGCATGATGGGACAGAAGCCAAATAGAGCAGACCTTCCCAAAGGACCCTGGCTTTGGAAACATTACTTCTCTGGCATCTAAGGGACCTGAGCTAACAGAGGAAAGATTTTGGCTAGATGGAGTCACCCTTACCTTTATATATAGAGTGGACTCTGCAACTAAACTCGATTTAGGGTGGGGTCTCTTCCGCTGGGGAGATCCCACTGGTGAAAGACCTCAGGCAGGTGTGCGGCTCACAAGTCCCAGGCTGAGCACAAGAATGTTGCCACTATGCAACCATGTTAGTTGAGAGGGAAACTCTGATTGTTGTTTGAGCAGTTTGGGGTGCCCAACCTTATTGAGATGCTCGAAAAAGTACCTCCTATGGGTTATTCAATGCACATGTGGGGAATGTTTCTGCTCTCTCAGAAAAGTGGGTGGGACCTTTCAAGTGACTGAGGAGAGTCTGCCCTCCCCCCCTTGGCTTTATGTGTACAGTTTGTATTCTGTATGTTCGCCCCATATTAGCGTGGGTTTCCTCCTACTGTCCAAAGTATGGCGAACTGAAGATTCCAAATCAGCTTTGGTGTGTGAGTGTGCCCTGAGATGTATGTAGAGGGAGACACAGAACGGGAAAGAAGGAAGGAAAGAAACTGAATAAAGAAAGAAGAAAGGCAGAAGACAACGGAGGAGACGAAGCAAAATCTCCCAAGTAGGGAGAAAATAAAACCTCTGATTTAGAATGAAGACAAAGTCCATCAATGAGTCCGTTATCCATGTTGGCCTCTGAGGGGGGGCCAAAGTCTTTTCACCACATTCAGCTGTGTCGGGTGGCACTGAAAGCTGCACCCACGATGATACAGTTCGTACGGCCCATTTGCGATGTCACAGCAGCACTAGCAGCCATAGTTATGGTGTGGTAGGTTGCGGGTAAGCTGAACTGAAGTAATGGGTCTTCAGTCGAGACTTAAAAACCGAGACCGAATCAGCATCCCGGACATAGGCTGGTAAACCATGCCATGTCCCCTTCCTGGTAGGCTGTGCTTCCTTGGATAGGTTCTAGTCAAATTATCAAAGTATATCGTGCATTGTCACTTGAATGATAAAAAATATGAATTATTTTCACAACATATTGAGTCCAGTATTCAAACGTGATCCGTCTGACAGCATCCAACTGTGAAAAAAAAAAAAAAAAGTTTAAGATTTGCTAAAAGCAGTGAGTGGAGTGAAAAATGCACTGACAAAAGAATGATTGATGGAAGAGGCAAAAATTAGCCAAAATCAAATTAATGACTAGGAGAAGCCCCAACTTCCTCCACGTCACACACATGGCCACTGGTTTAATGGCCTTCATTAACACTTGAAAGACAGTTTTTTATTAATATTTAATATGACACGTGAAGAATGTATGAAGGAGGTATATGATCGGGAAAGAAATCATCACAGAGGTAAATGATTCTGAATTCTGAAGCTGGTGGACTGACCACCTATTTTATATATAATTTTAAAATGTAAAATAAAAGCCTATATTTTCTTTATATTGGCATAAAAAACATGCTGTCGCTTATGATCTGCTTGAGGCAGACTGATGAAACCTTGCTTACCTTCTCTGGTCCACAGTAGTATCTGTTCAATAGATGCCCTAATCCAAGAGGGTTTCCACTGCTCACAGTTCTGCAGTTTTAGAGCTGAATGGTCCGGCTCTTAATTGTAATCCACAGCTATGGGTCAGATCTTTCAGCCCAGAAAGAACAAAAGCATAGCCTGTGAACAATGGTACACCTGCCGATAGCAATGACAAAACCTGCATGGCTTGCCGTCATAAGTTTGGCCACAAGTCTTTGATTGATACATTTTAGTTGTATATTAGGTTATATGTTTTTCTGATCCTACAGCCACAGCTGGCGAGTCTGTGCTCCGCCTCGAGCAGATGTCGGTCTAATGCCGGACAAAGGCCACTTCAGCTGCAACATGAAGAGCTTACCCAGGACCCAGAGGTGGATCAGCTGCATCAGTGCACCAGCGCCAGTGCGGTCCGAGGAGCTGCGGTCGAGGAAGGCTCCAGGTCCTCTACGGACAGCCCTTCCGTGAGCAGTGGTGGAGATCCAGGTCAGTTCATTAGTGTGACTTACATGCCTTTTTATTACAGCTTGTTGGAGAGCTTCCATTTGGTCCGGAGAACACCCCATCTCGTCTGTATTCTACATCAGATTACAATGACCTTTCTGTCCTTGTTTGGATAAAAACTGAAATGAATTCTGTGTTTACTGATGGTCTGTGTCGACTGAGTTGTTTGCCTGAAGCTACAATGATGACTGAGGCCTTTAATGAGTTATCCTCAGATGTCCCAGAAGTGTGGCCTGAAAATGTTTTGTTATTGTGGTAACAGAAAGCTACACTCATCAGTTCTGCGAATTCGAAATGCCTCTGGAGCTGTCCACTCCAGACAGGGACCCCAGTAAACCGGGGAGGAAAGACTGCAAAGCAGTAGTCACAGGACTTCTCTGTGGAAAGCCAGTTAAGTGGGAGGTCGTGTTTGATATTGAACCCCACTTGAACGGAAGAGAACGGGAAGAGAAGGTTCATGAAGACTTGTGGAATGAGACTTTTCATCATTTGGCGGGGAGGTCCATCATTCAGGACTTTGAGCAAATGGCAGACAAAGAATGTGAAATTGAGCATGGTAAGCAATGCTTCTGTCTTATCCCTAAATACAGACCTTTGCTGATATGCTAATTTAGTTTTAAGCCTTAAGACTTATTTGCATTATTTTATTGTATCTTGACTGGATTTGAATTAATTCCATTAAATTCATTAATTTCTAGAACAAACTCAGTTTTAAGACAGTGAAGCAACATTTTGAAGACAAGATAAATATGATGGGATAAAATTAGCCATTGTAAGACACCTTCAAATCGCACCCACACCAAGGGCCTTGCAGTTGTTGTATTATTTTCACAGGTTCTAGCAGGAGGTACCAACTTTATGCCATTCAAACCAGCAAGGCCTGTAACATTCTGAGCAAATACACAGCGTTTGTGCCCATAGATCTGGACACGAATGAATATCTACGGACCAGCATTGAATACACAAGCCCAGGTGTGTGGGGATTACTTGTTGACAGTCTGATGGTGAATGAAATGCCAGAGGTCAAGTAAATGGCCTTTTCAAGAAAGCGCTGCCAAAGGGACACCAAATATAGTAACTCGATTAGATTTAAAAAGGAGGATGATGAATAATGAGCAACTACAGTTAGACAATAATTTACAGCAAACATTTTAAGACATTGAGATCTATTCTTAAAGGGCATTCGGTTGTGGGAGCTGTATAATATCTACAGCAGCTCTTTCTGGAATGTCAGCGTCAGAAAAGCATTTTCTTGCACATCAATGTTCATGACCTCCTGCAGCGTTGTAGGACTTTTTTACTGCCATCATTTTGTGGCTTGACAGCTGCATGGTCAATTCAGAGATGTCTGTTTTACAGTGAAGTGTCATGTTCCCTTGATCGGAACAAACTCGTATGTTTTCCAGGAGACACATCAAGGCAGAGCAGTCATTCTGGCTCGCGTTCTGGGAGCCGAAAGAACCGAATGTACTCCAGGGGACTGGGTCGCTCCCAGTCGGACTGTGTGTCTGAAGGGGCTGAGGAAGGCTTGATGCCCATAAGTAAGATTATACATGTTTCTGCCACAGAACTGATGCACAATTAATGTCAAAAGTTCTCTACAGTTCCAGTTAGATCTTCATCATTCAACACATTTCATAAAGAAATACCAAACTTCTTCCATTATGTGTTTTTAATTTTTGAGTCCTATTGCTTGCCCTGAAAGGTCTATATTACTTCTGAACAAATAGCAGTGGTCATATTGAAAAATTGGACTGCCTCCCAAAGAAACCATATCTAAGTTTTTTTCAATAGTAGGCAGAACAAGTGTACTATAGAGAGAGGGACGAGAGGACCAATTATGAAAACGGACTTATGACTTGTCAGCTGGGATATTTTCATCTGGAACACCTGCTGAGTGGGAAACCGCTGAGAGCCGGCAGAATTATTCAGACAACTACTGAGTCATCAGATCAATTACTTCTCACATTTAGAGACGGTTTTTATACTGATAAGATGAACCAAATGAGGTTACCAAAAGGTTAGCAATAAATCAAGTAAAAGCTTTCAGGTACAAATCATTGTAAATATATTTTCATTCTAAATATATTCTATTCTTTATCCTTCAGTTATCGTCATTTACATTCTAGGGAGTCCTACATGAGGCAGACACAGAATATGGATGAATGGATGGAATCCTACATATGTATATATACACAACTATCGCACTAATTTCTTATCCACAATATGGCACTTCTGCATGCAACATAAAATAGTTTTGTACAGTAAAACTAACTAAAATTTGTATTTTGTAGCGTCACCTTGCTCCTTGGGGGCTCCCCAGCCCTTCTTTGTATTTGTTAAATACACTAAATTAATTAGCTTAATCACCTAAAAAAAACTGATGAAGTTATGATTACCTAAAATGGTGTTCTAATGGTTGAGTAAACAAATGAATGGGTATATTGCATGGTTACTGCAAACACTGGGGTGACTTTAGGGGAGGTCTTGGGAAGGCTAAGCTGACACACTTTAACAGATATAATACTATAGTTTTACACCAGCATGTTGATCATGTAAGCATAATTTTCTTAGACTGGCCAAAACTCTTGCACAATATGGTGTGTAGAAATGTAGGGGCTTCCCCAAAAGGTGGTTTGTGGGCCAGGTATCTCAGCTGTCTGCTATAGTGAAGAGTTGTTGATCTATTATACGGCAGCAGTGAGAATCAAGCTGTTCTTCCAGTTGGCGCTACGTTTACTTGCTTGTCATGTGACTTTACTGGGTGAAAAGTAGATGGCGTTGACAAGCACGTGCACTTGAGATGTCTGGTCTCTCCGGTGTCATGATCCTGCTGGCAGATGTGGGACCTTGCACAACGATAGTCTAAAAAACAAATAATTGCAGATTGAACCAAATACGTTAGATACTTAGGATCCCAGAAGGAAATTCAGGCCCATCTCAGGATGAGTGGTTGGAAGCTGGATGGATGGATGTTGTGTCTCGAGAAGGATGCGAACCTTGTTATCAAATAAATGTGTGCTGATTTCCCCACTTTATCGTAGAAGGCTTCATAATGGTTTCACGAAAACTCACTAGTAGTGGAAAATGTGCTTTATGTATTCTGACAATGTCCTGACCGCGTGTGGTCACAGCAAGCCGGGAGTGATAATTGTTTAGTGAGATGACTGGCTGTTCCATGTCCTCTGGGGGGGAATAATAGACACTTCTATGCATTCACAACAGTCAGATTTTATTTTACAGGGAGAAACTACTTTATTAAGAACATTGATATTTCTCAAAACCATGTGACAAAATTTGAAAAACATATATACCTTTTGAATCAATATATTTCATAAATATATGATTCTCACACTGGTTCATTGACAAAATGAATACTAAATATCTTTATTTCTTGAAAAAAATATTCCTTCCTGTCACTGATTTCCTTGCCAAATATCTGTTATGGAAAACTAACCAATACATGTTTATATAATTATTGTCTAATATTTTGAAAAGAAACAGACTATAATGAAGCCACATCCCCCTGCAGCACATCCTCACCTTCTGGATGGGAGAGATTTAACTTTAATGAAGGTAAGTCTGCCTTATTCCCCTGTAATGGCATGCCAGGAAAAACAGTGTGAGTGTTTAACTGAGAGGGAGAAGAGAAGCCTTCTGACGCAGGGTGTATTAATCGTGCGCTAAGAGCCGACTTGAGGCTGAATGTGCCAGCTGCTCGCATGGCATTTGACTCTGCGATTCTGAGCCATCCTCCCGATTATTGTCCCCGTGTGAGGGAACTGCAGTGTGCACCTCGCATCTGCAGGAGCACGGCAGTACAGTGTGTGGCTCAGCATGTTTGGACGCTGGGCCTGTGACCAGAATGCCACTAGGTCAGGTCCCTAGGTTGCCAGCGATTGTCTAGCCCTGCTTTCTCGATTGTATGCTGCTTTGGATAAAAGCATCTGGTAAACATATTAAGTGTATTATATCCATTCCTGTGAGGTTATGTCTTAAGCCTGTAGAGAGAGCAGAGGCTATTTTCCTCCAAGCTCATTAACAGTGTATGGCATGAGCATCTGTTATGTATGCAGAGTGTACACTGGGGGTCTGGAAGGGAAAACCATGTGACTAATCAGAAGTTGTTGCCTCTTTCAGTGCTGTTAAGGAGCTCTTCAACAGCCTCTGAACACTCCCAAAGATCAGTGGAGAGTCTCTTCTCTGCCAGGTGGGTAAGGGGGCCAACATCATTAACCAATCATATGTTTTTGAATTGGTGAGTGACAGGGCAGGGGACGTTCTGAGGGCGAATCAGCTTTGAACTGTGGCCCCATCTCTGTATACACCCCAGCTGGGCAGTTTGGGATAATGCTAGCACAGGGCTCTTCAAAGCTGACCCTCGATTCCAAATCCAGGCCTTGTTTTCAGCTCTCACAGGTAATGAATTTAATAATCACTGATTCTGAATGGCCACAGAGGCTTCACACCTGGCTCACGGATAAAGGAAAGCTGGAAAATGAGCAGTGCTCGGACCTTGAGGACCGTGAATTGAATAACCCTGGGCTAGCGTAAGACTGCTGTGAGGGAATTAGCAAGCTATGGGGACTTTAATCTGAGGATTCTTGTATTTATTTTTGTCCACAAGGATAAAGCTACGAAGCTGTTTTTGGATATAGAATCCAAGAGTAAATTAATTGAGACCAGGTGTCCGAGTTTCTTTTTAGTCACTGATAGCACTTTTTGTTGTGCTTTTTGAACAGGTACTGACTTCAGACATAAAACCAATTACTGCTATTCCTTCCTGTGTCTGTAACATCCCAAGTGTAACATTTTATGCCTTTAAAGCTTTTATCCTAATTTGGAGTCATGTGTTGTACATCATCAGTCCAATAAATGTCTTGTCGTCTTTTACCAGAGTCCTTCTAATTAGCTATTAGGGCTATCTTTCCAGACTAAATGGTTTTGCAATTTTTTCTTTCAAAGTATCATAATGAGACCTGCTTCGGAGTCTGCATGTGTTTTACGTGTAGAGGTGGTCACATTTCGGCCTTTGTAATAGCGCAGCCATTTGCCATCATTACCAGGAAAGTGCAGATAATAATGATAATTATGACTGCAGATTGCTTATGGACAAAATGATAGAAGTTCTGTCTCATTTTTGACTTTCCAGCAGCAACGACAAGTAACAAAAAGTGAGCATCTCACCTTTAGATTTCTCCAATAGTCCCAGATACAGTAACTTGGATGTGCTTATTATCTTGCCGGATCTCTGACCATGCAGCTGGTGTCCAGGTGGATCTCAGTGGTCACTGCAGTTAAGCCACGTGACTGGTCATTACTGCTCAGAGACACCAGAGCACCGAAAACAACCATGTCACTTTAGACTCTCTCTCGACTATTGCCAGACAGGGGTTGTTTAAGCAATGGTTTCAGCACAATAGAGTCATGTTACCTTGACTTTTCCATGTTTTGCTGTCACAGAATGTGCCAAAAAAAGCCTCCTGGAGCATAGCCTTGTGAAACAATCTGTGGCAAGCTGTCCTCACCTTCAGTGATTGCTTTGTGTATGTCTGTTGCTCTGCTTCTATCCGCAGACATTACCACAGCTAACAATGAACAAATTAATGTCTGTATTGGTCTACCATGCCCTCTCGGGGAGGAAATGTGCTACATCTGTGTTTGGCCATCAGTCATGCATTTGTCCGCTGTGTGCAATCGGTTTTAATCTTCTGGGCCTTGAATTGGACTCCTTGCTCTGAGGTGAAATGAAGAATCGTCTACGCAGATACCCAAGGTGTACTTGTGATGATGCAGTCTCTCTTCGCCTGTGCTTTGGAAGTTATAGAGGTTGATGCCATTTCAATGGGATTGAAGGGGCAACTTTCCCCACAACAATAAATTTGCAGCCTCATTATTATACTGTATAGGCTGGGAAATGGGTGGACATGACAGTATGGCGGACATGACTGACACTCATCACGGTGTCTTTGTTTATCAACAGACTGAGTCTCAGCAGGGTGCGAATGTTAACACGGGCTGCACAGGGGTTCATGTGCCGGTCACCCAAGACCAGCGAATCGATGGCTGACAATGAGAATGAGAACAAGGACTATATTCCTCTGGTGAGTGTGGCTAAATATACTGTTGTTTGTAGCTGGGCTTGTTCTCAGGTTTTAGGTTTTGCACTTTGAAATTGAAATATGAAACTATAGCCAAATTAAACACTGCAGGACCCATGTCAATAATTCATTTTTGTCCTCTGTAGAGGGCATTATGTTTTTGCCCATATCTCTCATACTTTATTAAGTATCTCACACTTTGTTAAATCTGTTGTTCCTTAAGGACAATTAGGGCTTCAAGATGACATCACATGTGTGGGGGTGTGATCTGTGCCAACTTCCTGTCAAATCAAATTTTTTAATCGATATTAAGAACTTTTTTTTTCCAGGATCTCAGGGAATTGAACTGGTCTTTGATTTGTGATCCTATGAAGAAAAAGGTCCAGGTTTTTTATTTTCATTTTTTTCCATTCCATGTCCTTGTTTTCCGAGGTAGGTGTCCTTGCAGTTAGCCAGCGGGGCATTCTTACTGAACAACGCCCTGTGTGAGGCCATCAACGTGCCCATCGACAAGCTGAGGTGGACCTCCCCTTTCGCCAGCCACCGAGGCAGCGTGGCGCACGTCTCCCAATTGAGCAGCCGTGGGACAGAGAGCAGAGGCATGGACGATTCCAGACGAGCCATGTCCCCACCAGAGCCCCGCTTGAAAGAGGAGGCTGCAGGGCAGCTAGTGGAGGAAAGAAGCTTGAGCCAACCCCACTACGTGAGACGTCCCCAGACTGGAATCGAGCCTTCCCTGCTGACAGCCTCCGTTCACGGCAACGTTCCACCCGAGCCCCCTCACTCACCCGTAAACTCGCAGACGGACAGTGGGCGCGGCTCCGAGTCCGAGGGTGTGGAGACTCCTCCGGGCCGGCCTGGAAGCCTGTGGGGCTTCTCGGAGCCGGAGGGCGCCGTTTGGGCAACGGCGGTGGCGCTGGCCTGGCTGGAGCACGGCTCGGCCAGCTACTTCATCGAATGGGAGCTGGTGGCCGCCAAAGCCAGCATGTGGCTCAGCAGCCAACCCATTCCTGAGGGTCGGGACCTGGCGTCCATCAAGGCTGCAGCCAATCAGCTGTTTGTCATCCTCAGACACTGGGATGAAAACCTGCAGCTCAACATGCTCTGCTACAACCCCAACAGTGTCTGAGTATACCTGCATACATAGCGGTGTTTTCTTTCGCGTATTTGTTTGCTGGAAAAAGCCTGTGTGATTCTGATCAGTTTGAAGTGACTCTGTTTTTATTTCAGTACGGTAACTTGTTCTGGTGTTGGGTATCTTGATGTTATACGAGGTAAAAAAAAAAAGATACTGCAATTAAAAAAAAATGCTTTATCACAAAGGGCATGATAAAAGCAGAAATATTTTCTAATAAGTGCAAAAGAGCAGAAAGTATTGATCTTACTATGTGCCTGGATTTGCCAGTGGTCATGGCAAATAGTCATGGCAATTTGTTTCAGCATTCATTTATCCTGTTACAGTACTCTGCATTTTTGTCCCTCTTTACTGTAGCTTGATAATGACCTGTGATGCAAACAGCAATTATGCCATGATTATTTTGCATTTTGTACGTGTATCTTTAGTGATCGTTTGACCTTTGAACTGTGGCGTCATTTTGCAAATTGTACAAAATCACATGGATCAAATTGTAGGGGCTTACTCACCGATGTCCTTTACAGTCGATTCATGTGAATACAAAAAGCCAAAAATGATGGTCCAAAAATCATGCTAAATGACTTGTTGCCTGTCCATACAGTGGTAGTCAAATGTGTTTGCTTATGTTTAAGATTGTATTTTTATGCTTAGTATTGACTGGTGCATTTGGTTAAGATACTTATCTTGAGTGCATGTTCAGCTCTACAGATCATTGTTAGTGGGCATTTTCGTGTTAAATATGACTGGGAGGCCTAAGACAGTAGCACCAGCTGACATTATTTAGCCAATGGAATGAAAGGACTCATGAGAGTTTTACTTACACAAAATTGGTCTGAGGTCAGAAGGAAAAATGATTGGATCAGAGTGAACCAATCAGATTGTAGAGGAGATGGCTCCAAGCACCTAGAGGAGGCAGGACCAACCAATCAAATGTCTTGGTCTTGGTCTTGCTTGGACCCACCTCCTCTACAATCTGATTGGATATCTCTCTGAATCAATTATTTTTCCTTCTGCCCCCAAAACATTTTTGTGTAAGCAAAACTCCCATAAGCGCGGTGTTACCAACCTATCACATATATGTGAGTTGCATCTACCCAACTGTTCAAGTTGCAGTGCATCTCCAGTTGGGATTCAGTCCTCCTGCAAAGTTCCCAGTGATGTACTGCAGGAAATAAGAATGAAATGGTTAAGGGCTGGTAAATTGGAGAAGCTTGTGTCGGTTCCATCATTTACTTCTTGGCAGGTTTGAGGGGGTCACTGTGGACAGAAAAGTAAGATACTGTAATGAACTGTAAAATGAAGAAGGCGATTAGAAATGAAAAAAGTCGTAAAAAAACAAGGTGATAAACAAACAACTCTTAACAAGAAGCTGGAGAACAAAAAGAATCCAATAGCTCTGTAAGAATCAGTAGTGTGGACCAGCACATTTTTGGGACGTATCTATTAGAGAGCAAAAATGGGATGTCAGTTTAAGGTAAATAAAAAGAGCCAGAGGTGACAGTTCAGATGTACTCCTGCCACTGACCTATGGCTAACGGGGTGCCGTCAGGGGCTATAGCCTTGGGCCTCAGTAAACATCAGGGCCCCACCCCACCTCGGGATAAATGGAAAGCTTATTTAAACCAGCAACTCCTGAGTCTCCCATACTGATGACAACCTAGGGCCCCCAAGATAATCTGCCCTTGGGTACCATGCTTTTAAGATAACATCAAAAAGACTCACAAAGTCAGAACTCCACTAATCTTGATGACAAAAAAAATCCAAAAAATGACAAAAGACAATTCAAAATAAGTACGTAGCAAATTTTTACCATTTAGGTGCAGATTGTCATATGATCAACAGAAAATCAGTAAACATAGTCGAACCTACATTTTACACTTCAAAAATTGTCTACAATCAGGTGTCAATAACTGTGGTTTCGTTAGCTGTTAATAAAAAAAATATCGTTCAAATAAATAAAAAAAATTAAATTGATTTTATTGAAATATTAAATTGTACCGTGATGATCTAAACAAGTTGGAAACAAAAGGGATATCTCTTCTCTGTGAAATGGTGGCGAAAGATGGATAGAAGTTGGGTGTTCTCTATACTAACACTGAATATTTATTGCCACACTTGTCGGAAAGTATGCACAAAAGTACAAGGTAATTCAACTATTATCACTATATCCCTGTCTGCACTGATAATGAAAATATGTATCATTAATTTTCATTAATGTTTGCTTATGCTAATGAAATTCGTATCTGCCAAGGAATGCAAACATCTCACTGACATTTGCCTTCACATCTGTAACTGTAACGTATAGGTACATGAAAATGCCGCTTTCCAGTATTGGTTAAATTACACCTTTATCTAGGATGATTTGTATCGTCTAAAACAATATCAAGTAATTAAAGAGATCAGACATCTGTGATTAATATATTAATATTCTGTCTGTGTGCTCTTTAGCCTCAAGTGCCTATCTACAGTGCTTTGGTGTTGGATACTGCATGTCACTGGTTATTTTATATATCTAGATATCAATCTTGGAGTTCATCCCAAGATACGGAGCTACCTGCTTTGTTTGTTTGTTTGTTTGTTTGTTTTTGTCGTGTCAGTTCTCAACCAGACAGATCTTGTTGCATTCATTAAAATGGAAAACGTGTTTTGATACTCTTCTGAAAAATAATCTACTCATGAAATCCCACGGAAATCACTTTATTATTTTTAAGGTTTAACCTCTCACCATAATCTTATGTTTAATAAACAATAACAAACCACGTCTGAGTAACATTTTTAAAAGTCCAGAAATTGAATTAAACTAAAATTAATTAAAATTTTAAGGAGTTTTTTTCTGTTCTATTGAATTCTTTTTTAAAATTAATGAATCAATTCATATTTAAGTTAACCAGTCACTGTCATTTTTCTTTACAGGCTATATTCGTCATATTGATAAACTCAAGTAATACTTAATAAACTTCATGAAATGTTGGTTTTCAAAATATGCCTTTGGGTAATAACAACACAGTTTGCCTTGGAAATATGCACTGCCAGTCATACATCATAAATGTGACCACTTGCATGCATGCGAAACTTACCAGTACAAAAAAAAATGACCGAAGTATGTTACTGGTTGACTTGACCAAATCAGCAGTGTGTAATTCTGATATGCTGTTAATTTGTAAGTAATGATTTCTGGGGCATTGTGTGATTAGAAAGTGTGCATCATGGTGTTTAATAAGAAAACGCCAAACTTCATTCATGCTGCTTAGTCCAGCTGCAGAGAGTTTGCTGGTGTGCATGAAATTGCCTGTCAGCGTAAGTCCAGGGAGTGTCAAGCTGTAAGGCCATGCTGCTGTGGTCATGGTTACCGGAACCCATCAAGGTTGAATTGTGTTTCTCAAGTGCTTGTGTGTTTTGGGGAAAAAAAATGGTGTAGACTGTTTCAATGCTGTTAAGTGCTGCTGGTGCTGTTTTATAAAATTCCTGTGGTGTGTTGGACTGTGCCACTGCATGTAATAACATTAAAGTTTCAAAGGAGGTAAAAGGAAATTGTTGTTATGATGTTGGTTTTGAGTTTTCAGACAGTTTCATACTCGGCAATGACAGTATATCAGTATATCATGCAGTTTGGGGTTCTTGGAAACCTAGTGGTGAGAGCAGGTTAGTTTCATAAAGAAGAGGTTAAAAAAGGTTACAAAATGATTTAATTACCTGTAAAACATTATACGTGTACATATATGAATATAGATTTTGTGTACTGAGATAAATATCTTAAAATATAGCATGAAAATCTGTCGACTTTTTATTGATATGCAGAAATCTGTCCTGTAATCATTTTAAATACGTTTAATGACAGTCTAATATCTTCTAGAAAGCCCACAATTGTTCTTTGGCAAGACACAAAGGTGAAACAAATGACAAATGGAAAAAATAAATGAGCAAATGCTTTGAATTGAATCCTCAAGCTAAGGAATGCCACTTTATGAAATAAAACCCATTCATCCGTTCATCTTCCAACCACTTATCAGCGCAGGGTCGGAGGGAGGTGAAACCCCGCTAACATACACTATTTTGTGGTTCTGTGAAGGAAAGAAAATAGCATTTAGCACAGTAGTTTTAAACCATTATACCATTAGCATTTAAGACGAATCTCCCAACTATATTGCAATAATTGTTAGAAAATTGATTACCCATTCAATGTAGATGATCACTACACCCTATTTGCCTTTTTTTCTGAAAATAATAGCTATTATGCCCTTGTAGGAGCTGTAGGTTTGCTCAGTACAGCAACCAAAAAAAGCAATACTAAACAGAACCAGCAGGTGCTGCACCACTCTCTCAAAACTGAGAAAGTCGAGCCGTCGCTTGGCTCGGTCCCATCCTGCTCAGAAGTGACCAAGACATCCCATGTTGATGCAAAGCACGGCTCTAACGCTGCATTTCCGCAGGGGTCGTGGTGGTGTCCGGGGCATTTCTGGTAGGGCCATTCCATCGTACGTGACACCAGCCCCCCAAGCGTGTTGCGGCATCAGGTATCCGAGACCCAACTCTACCTCATTTGTGTCTCGATGGAAGCGTAACGGCGCATGGTGCTGAAACCAGGATTAAGTAGCTCATTAATGGTAACAAGGTGGTGTGAAGCTGCTAACAGACAGCCAAGGCGTAGCGCGCATCCGTCTCATTAGGTGAGCGGGGGCAGTGTGAGCCATGGTCAGCTAAGGGGCAAGATAACAGCTCTCATTAAAAACTGCAAGGTCACTGTATATCAGTGCCCCTGCATTACATCTGACCATGTACACCATCCAGTTGGGGTTCCAGTGGAACCAGGATTACCTCCATGTAGTTTAAATATTACCCACCGCGCCAGCATTCCAGGGGTTGAAACCAAATCTGACGTACATTTCTCTTGAAAAAAAAGTTTGAGACCAATAGTCTACAGATCAGTTGTGCCGAGCTGCACTGCGCATCTGAAATTAGCACTGGACACGAGCTGCATGTGAATCGCACTGACATCGTGGTCCGTGCTGAACTTACTACACCTTGTCTCATAAACAATGCATAAGGAGAGGCATTAAATCGGATTACAAAGAGAATTGAGAAATGCTTTGCTTGGTCTCAGTTCCAAGATGGAACTTCAGTCAGTGAATTCAGCAGATGTAATAAATGTCTTTTAATTCGTTGTGTTTATCCATATTGCAAAAACAATACCCGTGAGACTAGTGTCTTATTATTGGTATCATGCATAAATAAATTTAGATGTCCACAGCTTGCAAAAAAAAAAATAACATTAATATTTCTTTATCTACACGATTTTCAGTTTTATAAACATAAATTTCTTCTATATAATATTCTTAATAGAGAACATATGGTAACGCTTTACATTAAGTGCGCCTTCATAATGCATTCATTATGCATTCATAGAACATTAAGTGCACCTTCATAATGCATTCATAAGTACACCTTAACATCCTAACACCTTAACAGCTTTAATATACATTAATAACAAACATTACATGATTATACATGATGTTTATGAATGTTTTATGAATACTTAATGAATACATTATGAAGGTGTACTGAACGTTTTATGAATGCAATATAAAAGCATTCTGAAGGGGCAGATAATGTAAAGCGTTTCCAAACATATTAATGTGGTACAAATATTTAATGGTTGTTTTCCAATAAAATACCTTGAATACAAAAATAAATGATGACAACTGTAATAAATGTTTGTGAAATACTAACAACCATTAAATATTTGTTCATCAGACTTAAGAATCTGTAAACTGCAGTGAAACTAAGTAGGCCTAAGTAGTGTATGAGGATGTTAAACATATTAACAAATTCGCCAGTACAGCTTTTCCTTGAAACAATCTGCTACCAAGAGAGTTTAAATTAATCATTTGTTGCCAGGCAACTGTGACTTTCAGACTGAAACAGACAATTAATGTCATGGAGAAAACGATGCAAAATGCTCCATTATTGTAAACACTCCTAAGCTTTTTTTAAATGATATTGCTACAAAGTCCACTAATTAATTGATTATCACTCTCAAAAATCTTCCCCATTTGGCCTTTCAAGATCTTTAGGCCAAAACAACCTGCCATGCAACGAGAACACCACGAGGACAATTTTACTCCATGTATAACAGAGAGGATGGAGTCACGTAGCAATCTCACAAACAAGACAAAGAGTGAAAACTGCACAGAAATCACACACTACATGTCCACGACCTGCTTTTTCTGATAAGCTAGACCCAGCCCCCATTTAATTAACCCGTTTAATCTGCTCCTCGTCAGACATTTCTCTCATCATAAACTACATTAACAGTCCAGTCACTAGCTGCCCAGGAGCATTTTTTACAATAGTGCTACACAAAATACTACAGTCCTTGTAAATATATATATATATGAAAGTGTTTCTGTTTTTTTTTATTTAACATCACTTTATCAAGATGATGGTGTGGTATTTTTAAATGTCTAAAGTGAAAACATAATTTTATTATTTTAATTAGATTTAAGGATGTGAGTGCTGTGAATGAGCTAACTGTGGATGTTACTATGGTAACTGTCTGAGAATTGGGGATGTTCATGGTCCTAAACGTGAACCACTCAATAAGAAGGAATTTGATTTAAAAAGGACATGACATTAGTAATCATGTTTCAGGCTGCATTACAACCAACTGTAAGTCGTGTTTGTGGGTGTGAGATAAAGGAAGATTATAAGAATCTGTAGGCTTTTTTGTAGGTACAGCAGAAGAGAACAGATTGAACTTAAAGCCAAATGCTTCAAATCCCAAGATGGGAACACACATTATATAAACATAAATTATTTAAGCATGCACGCAGGACTGGTCAGTCCTATAAGTGGTTGAGAGGGGGTGCTGTCTTGCCGATTTCACTTTACATCAGACAGGGGGTGCTGGTGGTGATGCTTACCTAGGGCAGCACATACTGTGTGTGGAGTTTGCAGGTCCAAGCTACCTTGAAGTGTTTGGTACTCTTTTTGGTACAGTTTTTTTCTCCCTGAGTCCAAAAACATGTGTTTAGATGAATCAGTATATATAACTTGCTCATATTATGTGTCAGAATTATGTGTGGATTTGAGTGCCTGTCCTGCAAATGGGATCCCAGTGAGGGCGTGTCCGGCATCCCAAAGAGGGCGTGTCCAGTATCCCAATGAGGGAGAAGGGTCTGGCTGCAGACCTCCACCAGGGGATCTCCACTAGAGGGCCGGAAACACGTGACCTCCACAAGTCAGTCCGGACGTGACGTTAATCCAACTCGCCATGGAGGCGGTACCACATAGCACATGATCAGCACACGCAGCCAGATACTCTTGGGGTTCAGTCGACTTAAAAGTCCGTGCTGCGTGTGATGATCACGTGATTTCTGGTACCGCCTCCGTGGCGAGTTTGATTAACGTCACGTGTGGAGGTCACGTGTTTCCGGCCCTCTAGTGGAGATCCCCTGGTGGAGGTCTGCAGCCAGATACTCTTGCAATGAGGGCGTGTCTGGCCTCCCAAAGAGGGCGTGTCCGACATCCCAATGAGGGCGTGTCCGGCATCCTAATGAGGGCGTGTCCGGTGTCCTAAAGAGGGCGTGTCCAGCATCCCAATGAGAGTGTTTCTGGCATCTCAAAGAAGGTGTGTCCGGCATCCCAATGAGGGTGTGTCCGGTATCCCAATGAGGGTGTGTCCGGTATCCCAAAGAGTACGTGTCCAGCATCCGAATGAGGGCATGTCTGGTACCTCAGTGAGGACATACTTCCAATCCAATGAAGGTGCCCCCTGCCTCATGCCCTGTTATTCCTGGGATAGGCTCTAGGCCAACCATAATCCTCTCTTGGATAAGCAATTATGGACAACAGATGGATCTCCGTTTAAACGTATGAGGTACAAATACAGTTGCATAAATACACTTCAGTGTCATTTTATCTTCAAAGGCTACAAAACCTTGTCACCACAAAGAGAAAAAAAGGGTTATAAAACACATCCTTTCACACGTTGGCAATGGCTGCCTGGTTACAGCAATCAGGTCATATGAGTTAAAATTGAGTTGTCTATGCAATAACTAACTCAGTTTTCCTTCCCACTTCCCAATGAATAATGTGTACAATATTATAGCATCATCCCCACTTTAAGAAATGGAAAGATGTTTACATTTGTGGTCAAAAACCTCAGAAGAAAAAATATTACTTATTAAGCTTTGTTTATTAATATATTATATTACTCCCTGCAGCTACCATAAATATAGATCAAGGAAAACCAAACTGTGAAGCCTTATAACCCTGACAATCCACTGATAAGCACCAGAGTCTGATACTGTCTAGTTGGTTGTACTTCTTCAACTATGAATATGAGCATGAGTGACTAGATCATGAGGCAATATAAACCTCACTAAGCATATTGTTAGGACATTAAAAGGTTTTGCTGGTTCCATGAGCAAGCAGGACCAATTTATTCAGCATCTCCTTGCTCCACTGACTCCATCAGAAGACAGCAGTAATGCAGCAGGGTGCACACACACCATGCATATGTGCCTCGCAGCCAGATCTGAGGATATTTATATACATGGAAAATTAACCAAATCAAATCTTTGCCATACAAAATGAGATAAAGAGGAAAATGTTCATCCATCCATGTATCTCATTTCCAAAATGCTTAGCTGGGTGAACTACGATATTTCTGAACGGGCATAAAATAAAAACATTTTAGTGATGCCTTTGCATAGGAAGCACCAGAATTCCATGAGTCATAATTTCTTCGACTTTTGGGGAAAGTATTTTTTGGACACTTTTAGACCCATATCATATTTTAGGATTGTTTGAAGATTCTTTGCCTCTGTTCTCACCTTGGTGAAACTTGGAATTAGGTGACTTGTGTGGGAAACGGAGCTCAGCTCCCACTGATCACTTCCAGACGTTTATTTATTTCAAGCCACACTGTAGCCATGTTGCTCTTGTTTCACACTGAGACTCCACTGCCAACCGGCTGACATTTCGCTGCCTCCTCTCATCCGTTCGCTACAACGATGAGGATTGCCGCTTCAGTGCAGCCTCTAGGGGTACAGAGAGGCAAAACAACAAAAGTAGCCAGTGGACCACTGAAAAAGAGACGAGTACTGGAAAAAAAGAGGGCACCAAACTGACAATCTGGAATAATACTACCCCAGAAAGATATACTGAAATGTCATATCAGAAAGATGCAGACTGCCAACCTCCAAATTCCCAAAAACATAAGGCACATTGCAAAAAGCAAAAAAAGTAAGTGTAGTCAACGACAGGTAAACGAAGCCAAAGGACAGTAGCCATAACAACAGAGTGATAAAAAAAGTCACATTATTAAGGAAGGTTGCAACAGCAGCCAGATTCTTCCGGCTAATAGGGCTTAGAAACATGATGTTTTTAAGCAGCAGAAGTCTGTGTAACAAGGCAGGAGCCGGGAACATCTACTTCTAATCTTCGGGTTGATTTATGCATCTGTTTTTCCCTCCTACACAAACTGGAAAGGACTGTCTGTGATGTAGCCCCCAGTGTGTGCAAATATGCAAAGTAACTCACTCCATCTTTTCATTGACTTTGGGAATATTTACATATAAAGGCTTTCAGTCTAAATGAGATGCTAATCTATGCTGGCTTGCTACAGTATAAGGAAAATTTAATGTGTTGAAATTTTGAAACCAAAAGTTAATATATATAAACAAGGTCAATAAAACTATTTTTGAAATAATACTAATTATGTATATAACTATACACTCAATTTATACTTCACTGCCATGTGGTGTTACCTTTGATATATTTTTAGGTATATCACAACAAAAAATATTAAATGAAAGATTAAGGTACCACATATTTCGCTATATGCTGCACAGGATATTTTTTCCAGTATAGTCAATATTCATTTGTGTTGTTTACTCAAGTAAGAGCTTCTCGGAATGGATTGTGGACTTTCTAAGGGTAACAGCCTGGATTCTGCCAGTTCAAGAAAATTATATTAAAAAACACACAGACTTTCCGTGAGTCAACCTCTTTTTCTCATGCTATGCTTATTTTGCTAAACTTGTGCGAATGCAGTTCATGCAGTGGCAGAACTGGATGTGCTGGCTTTATTTATATAAGTAGGTAATTAAGTAATAGTAGTCTATGGAGTTTTTGCAATATAAACTGTATGCAACTTCCTCATAGATATTTTTTATTCATTTATTTTTATTTATCTGGCTTTTATCATTTTTCTTTCACAGTTACATAAACATGTGGAACTTTTTAAAAAAAGAAAAGTACAGCATAATTCTTTTTATTGAGGTAGCTTCAATACCACACCATTCTCCATCTAGCCACATACATGCACACCGTTTGCATGTCTCTTTGTGGTGAAGGCAGCCCAATTCCACATTGAAATGTAAGTGTTCATTCAGCTTGATCTAGGTCACCGCTAATGAGCATATGAGCACAGATGAGATGCCCTGGCATGCTTCACGCTTATCGCTTTGGTAGCACAGCTCCACACTCCAGTCACGAAATTCCTGGCTTGAAAAAAGGCAGATACCCAGCCGCGGTCTTCACTGGTCACTCTCAGAATGAAGCAGCATGTAAAGTTTCTATCTTCCACCGGTTCAACCTTCCGACTGGTAGCTATGGCAACCCAGCAATGTTGCAGAAGAGACAATGCATCTCTTGAGAGATAACTTGACGATGGTGGGGGTGGGGGTGGGGGTGGGGGGGGGGGAGAATGAGGCAGCAGAAAAATGACAA
>JAODKC010000107.1:22110088-22142487 GCA_026777985.1 Mormyrops attenuatus
AAAGGACAGTGTTTCGTGTGCACGGGAGGCTTATGGGTTTGCCCCCCCCCCCCCGCCCTTAGCTATGGATAGGGGAAATATAATCAGTTATGAATGTTGCATTAAATGACAGCTATACAGCAGTTAAATGCCTTTTGATCTATACACAATATGTGAACATGTGCCTTTCCAAAAACACAAATAATGTTGATGTTTAAATTCAAATATATTCATTTTGCAGACATTTTTATTCAAAGTATTCAACAAACTTTTTCTGTCGGTTTTATTAAATAGTTCATAAAATATTAAAATACTTTTTACTGCTATGTGTCTTTTTTTATAATATCTTTATTCATATGTTATTGTTTTAAGTGCTATGTAGATTATAATTATTAATTTGCACACCATAACATTCCTGTTAAACAGTAGTAGCATCTTGTTGCTGGTTCCGCTGTTGTGCCTCAGCATGAAAAATAATGAAAGAAATATTGCATTATTAAACACACAGGAGCTTTGTTTCTGCTCTCATCTTTTCTGCAAACGCAGCCCAACCAAACACTTTAATACCTGCATAGGATATCAATTGGACAGATTTTTTTGTTTCTGAAGTGTAAAGAGTTTAGTTTCTATCTTTTATTTACATGAACAGTAGCACAAGTGAAGGGGCATGGAGAACAGTGGATTGTGCCATTAATGTCACTCGATATGCACTACAAGGTCAGGTCTCCAATTAAGATCATGTTCCCCAGCTCCGCAGGCAACCTATGCTTGACTCTGCAGTTTGCAGTGCCAGCCCACCTACTCACCAAGTTCACCAGCAGCATGAGTTCCACTGAGGTTATATTCGAACCCCATCCACAGCCTCTCATTAGTGGCATAAGAGTTACTGTTTAATAAGAAGCTTCATTTCACCTTTGAGGTCGAGGTTCCTCTAAAGAACGTGGGCTAATATTTCATGCTGCCTTTGGAGTTAAGGATTGAGGCAGAGGAAAATATCTTTATCGTTGTCTGTATTATAGCAGGGGGAATAGGTAAACCATTTCGCCCTGCTGAGTTTAATTAAAAAAAAGAGTTATTGCAGACTTTCACTGATCGTAACCGGCTTGTGTGGCAGTATGGCTCAAATCTGGGTCCTCTCACTTTAAAGCCAGACAGACAAAGGCTAATAGGATGGTTCATTGCTGCCTCCGGTGCATTCAAATTTTAGCTATATGCAGTGAGCATGCTGGACTGGACAAAAGATTTCGGTCACCATGGCAACACCAGAGGGGAGACAGAGGAGAGGCGAGGTAATATATTTTGGTTATAATTAAAGCTCAGCCGATTCAATAACCAGTTCAATGATTACTGGCAAAACTATTCAACACAACTCCTCTGGCGACTATCAGTGAATACTTATATATTTCTCAGGTTGTCTCAAAGTGTCCCGATATCCATATTTCATTTTATAGAGCATGTCAAGGTTTAATATAAATGTAATATAAAGGTCCTTCACGTCTCAAGTCTTCGTGTCTCAAGAGTTTCAAGTAACCATTGATGCAGAGAGATGATCTAGAATGACGAATTCTGAAGCAAAACGGGATGGAGAAAATATTAAATAAACTCACGGTATAAAGAACTATTCATGTCATATGGATCACATTGGCCAAGGGACCCCATGGTTGTCTGGAGAAACGGGGGCCTCTAACAGAGATTGCTGTTGTTTCGACGGTAATCTGCGGCGAGAAATCCTTGCTTCTTCTTCTCTTCTGAACCATGGTGCAGAAGACCCTACAGGCAGCCCCCAGGTACAGGTACAAGAACGAGATCCATTCCCTAAGTCTGTCTTACATCTAGAAATTCATAGGCACGTTACACATCACTGTTTTGCACATGCTGCTACATGCACAAGAACTGTTCAGAACTGCACTTTTCTAAAAATACTGTCCTTGTAACTTATTAAACTGCTGCTAATCATTTGTACACAAAATTACATTCCAGTATTGAGATATAATGTTTCTCTGCTGCTGAAATGCTTGCACATATTCTGAATACTTCCTTAAATAATTGTACAATTTCCATGTTAGCTTAGAGTTTATGTTTATAGTTTGTTAATATATGTTTATTCTCTGCGCCTATTTGTACTGTAAGACCTGGAGCCGCGTCGTCTCGTCTCACTGTATACATGTATATATAGCTGAGATGACAATAAAGTTCACTTTGACCTTTGAGGTAAGTCAGAAAAATAATAGTACAGTACATAATAATACTTATACAGTAATAATAAACATTATATTATATAGTACTAATTATACAGTAATAATAAAAGTTATATTATACAGTATTAGTTATACAGTAATAATAATAGTAACTACCTACAGTAGTTACTGTACCTTGAGACAAACCGTTGAAACTGCAATGTTTTCATGAGCGTCACAAAGTTGTGCATGCGTTTGTTATTACAAACCATTGTATTTAACCTGAATTTTTAATATAATACACTTTATAGCAGTCTGGTGTGTGTGTGTGTGTGTGTGTGTGTGTGTGTGTGACTGTTAGTTCCTTCCGATAGATTTGGATCCGTCACTGAATAAACATTTGTTGGAAACTAAAGGAAAGGGAGCCAGTTAGCAATGTCTTTGTCCTCATGGCTGGAAACCTTCCCCTCACATCTATAGGTAATGAAAAGTGGTGCTAACAGCTATATATGGCCGTAATGCTGTTGACACATCGTGTTGTTTCTGAATGTTAAAAACAGTGTTTAACCCTACAGCTCTTACAGAACTCTCTGCCATCTGATTACAATTTTAATGGCAGCTAGTTTTTATAATTATATATTTTTTAAAGTATATAATTGAAATCACACTCACTGTGCCAATATGAGTTCATCTATGTTCTGTGGACGGAATGTTCTTGGGAATCTAAGTATATGGGGATTACTGTCCATCATAACATTTTCAGGTATGTACACGAAATGGCCTTCATGCACTGTTTTCCCAGCGCCCATCTGGCCCGATCATCTTAGCTCTCTGAGTGCTAACCCACAAGTGTCCACCGCAGCTCTCTATTTGGACGATGACTGCAGGCTGCAACTTTGCATTAATCATGACGGACACCCGAGTGACTCCATTTTGGCCTTGTGCCGAAGCTGCAGGAGTATAGGATGTCCCTCGTCTTGGGTGACCAGCGGTGATGTAACCATGGCAGGCCTGGGGGGATGGGGACTCTCAACAATCAGCTAGGAGCTGCATTTCATCAGAGAGGGCATTACTTATTGAAGGGAGCCAGTTATAAGCCAACGCACTCCAACAAAGCCAAGCAGGTTCCTCTTCTTTCCCCAGAAGGTCAGTCTGGTTTGAATAGATCATGGTTCCCAGACTAGATGCACAGAAGGTCTTCGTTGCAAATCACAGAAAATGCAGCATGCAGAGAACCATGAATATTCTTACTTTCACCCTTGGAATACACCTTTCTTCTTCAATCTACATAGCAGTTACCTTTTGTCAGCATAATTTAATTGTCAGTAATGGATAAAATGGTAGCACCCAAAATGATCACTTACTGTCTGTTCTGGACCCAGGGTTTTGTCCATGGTTTAGTGTAAAAATATTAGGTTTCACATAACGACTACATTATGCATTTGTTTCCTTAATTTGCCTTGTATCAGCGATTCTCAACTCATGGGTCGCAATCCAAATTTGGGTCGGGGAAAGTTCAGAAAGGGTCACGAGGCAGAATTGGAAATGTAAGCATTTTTAAACCAGTAAACTCCTATGCTGATCCATGATCAGATTTCCTTGCCCCAATCCTAGAATTAGCCTATATGAATGAGTCCTGGATCTGCAACTGCTTAGCGCAAAACAGGTGAACACTCCACCAAACCAACAGTGCTTAATTTAAAATTCACTGGCATATCCAATCAGATTTATGAAATAGGCAATGATTAGTGTATGTTACAGTTAATTTAAACCTATACTTGATATAGAGTTGCAACTGAGTTGGCATGTTAAAAATTGGGTTGCAGTGCAAAAAAGGTTGAGAATCATTGCCTTATATAAATAATAAAATGTGATTTCTTTTATAAAAGACAAAGTTGCCTGGAGCCTATCCCAGATGACAAAGGACACGAAACTGGGGTTCTACCTTGGACAGGATTCCAGTTCGTCAGAGGGTGCAGACATGCATGCACAGTCTGAGGAAAAACACACAATCTCCACAAACAGAGAAGCAGCACTTGAACACACAACGCGAGAGATACGAGACAGCAGTGCTACCTACTGAGCCACGTGCCACCCACAAGCGCTAATGCTTTTTTTATTTCTACGCAATAATCGCATTTTATGTCAGTATGCTCTTGCCCGAGATTGTTTGACTCCTGCATCTCCACTGGGATTGTTTTCAGCAGATCAATTAATGACGTGTTAAAGAAACAAGAAATGGCTGCTAATGAGCGTCTTCTGGTTCTTCGATTTCACATTTTCCTCACAATTAATTTTACCTTAACAACAAAAACAGCATGAACATCGGTCTAATAGAAGCCATAACTCATAATGCTGTCACTTTAAGCAGAGATTTATTGGCATGGACAGGAATCCAAGTAGAAATTATATTAATAGAGGGGAAATAAATTTTTGGTGTCAACGTTAATTTCTAGATATTGAGCAACACTGTAAATAACAAGAACGCCTCCTGTTAAACAAAAGCCAAGGAACATATGGACAAAAAACATAAATAATGGATTTTCACTCCTCCTGTTCATTTCCAGAGCCTGGCTAGTTTGTCAATTTCTGTGCTTTCCCTGGCAGAATGGTGTAGGGGCAGAGGAAATAAATTGTGAATCAGTGTAAAAATTAACATAATGTTTGATTAAAACTCCAGCTTGTAGTTAAAATAATTTCTAATGCATGCTTTGCAGTAATCATATACAGTGATGCTTCCAAAATCATTTCTCACCAAACGAATAACAATTGTGCATCACTGAATATTCTATTATGTGTCTGTGGTGTAATAATCTAGTGCAATTTCACATTACTGTATGCGCATTGGTAGTTTACAGATTGCTTCCCAGGCTAAATCTAGCTTGTGACCTTTTGCAATGAATAAAATATGTAATCTGTTTTGAATTTGTATTGAATTGACCTTTATCTCATTTTTGTAACATGGCTATTACTGGCATACAGCATGCAGTCAACTGCTTTTGTCATCATGTATGAAGAAACAAAGGGGGTGATAATTAATTCAAAACTCTTTTTTATGATTGATCTCTCTGCAATAGATAAAACAAGAAACTAAATTGCAAATTTCAAAGAGACGACCGTGAAATTCCATCTGTTTTTGTGTTACAGTTGGCTAGTATGTGAGCATCTTTTGGTCAAGGGTTATGCTCAATTAAAATTAAAATGGGTTCCCAGGTACCATACAGTCAATATATATTTATTGTGGAAGATGCCTCTTGAACAAACATAAGCAAAAGTGTTAAACACTATTACACAAAAATGGCTGGAATGGTGTCTGTTCTCTCGCTAACGTATGCAATAAGAAGTCTCATCTTCCTTCAGATTTCCCTCTCCGTTCTGTCCACAATCAGCCAGTCTGTAAATACTTGAGGCAACCTGTAGCTTTTGTAGATCCAGGTATTGGTTCCACTTCCTGAAATGTTCAAGTATTCAAGGATGTTGGTGACATGACCACTGCAATATTCCTGATTGATCAGCACATACTCTATAGACATAGCAGAATTGCATTGACAGAGAGACATTGACCATGGATATACTGTAGAACTAAAATCAATAAATAAACAAGCTGGTAATTCTGTGACAGCTTGCTTGGCACCAGTTTGTCGGTGGGGGGGATTTTTTGAGAGGATAGATGCTGAGAAGGAAGAGGGTTTGGCAAGATATTGAAGTAGAACTGGTGGCTACTGTTCCTGTCTCAGAAGAAGTGACTTTAATTATTTCTTGAACTATCTGGAGACTAGTCAGGCATTTGATATGGAGCATGTGCATGTAAATATGAAAACTATATGAAAACTATATTAAATCTGAATCAGATTACGGTCAGCAGTATTTACAATTTGAGTTCTGCAGGCATTGCAAAAGTTCTAAGCATCAGATTATACATTTTACTTGAAATTGTTTTGTCCATTTTTCGAAAATGCACCTCTGATTTCAGGGTGCAGTGACACTAATTCCACGGCTAAATCAGTGAGAATCGTAACAAAATGGTATACATTTGCGAACATTGCAAAGCAATTAGATTCAAAGCCATATTTTACATAGTTATTAGCCATATTTTACAAAGTTGACCCATCTGACTGCAAGAAACGTCACCTTTAGGTGACCTTAAACTCAGTATCAGCAACTAGTTGAAGGGCGTGACCAGCTTGGCTATATATCATCCAGGGACACCCATATGGGAGAAAGGGTGCTGGTTGTGTGCCTCAGCAGGTTAGAACGCAGGGCCTGTGATCAGGAGGTTGCCTGTATGAATCTGGCAGAATTGTTTCACAATTGGGCCCCTGAGCAAAGGCTCTTAACCCCCAATTGCTCCGAGGACTGTCTGACCCTGATTTCTCAATTGTATGTCACATTAGATAAAAGCATCTGCTAAAGTAAACAAAAATGTACTTCATCATTTCTAACTGGAAACGTACAGCAGTAGGAGGGTTGAAGTTGTGCTACCCGATATAATGAAGGCGAGAAAGATCAGCAAATTTGCACCAATTTCTTTTTTTGAATACTGCATTTTACAGTGTCCCGGCCTTATGCCAAAACAGTATAACATGATGTATGGCAGTTACAGCACAGCAGTTGGCCAGTGATGGCTATCTAGAGCACAGTTAGCAATCTGCGCTAGCCAGGCGGCTATCTGAGGTGCATCAGCAGAGGATCACCGCTCCTGTTATAATTGTAGAATGGGAACCTGCTGGTCACAAAATTATTGCAAGTGTGCACCTTCCCCCGCAGAGCTTGGGGTTTGCAGTTCGGTTCCAGTCACACAAATCCTGTGCTGCTTTTACCCTTTACATCTCCACAAACATGGAATGAAAGTAACCTGTAATGATCCCCTGTGATGTCACCATGTTTTTGTAAGCTGCCCTACACTGTACCTGTGGCTTGAAAAAAATGCTTCCTGGCGTCATGTGATCCACAGTGAGAGGGTTGTGAAGTTCTCACATTGCACCACTGACCATTGACATGTAGTTGCATGTGCCTCAGAGACCTTTGACTGAACAAAGAAGAAAAGCAAAACCAGAGAACACTAAACAACTTCTACCAACATTTAGAACTTAAATTGTTAAAGTCCTTTTCATTGTAACTGAAACAAAATCAAAGTTCTGCGGCACCTCACAGTCATTAAATTTGTTTACATCTTTGAATATGTAAGAAACATCACAGATTTAGAGAAGCAAGGTGAAATTGATATGTGGGGTACGATTAACAAATATGCCCATGAACCTTATTTTGCAGGATTGCTGTATTATTATCTAACAACGGTGCATAACTGTGTGTAAAACCATAATAAAAATACACTATATGGGGACATCTGGCCATTAGACCCACAGGAACCTTTATGACATCCCATTCTGAATCCATAGGCATCAATATGTAGTTGCCCCCCTGTCTATAACAGCTGCCATTCTTCTGGGACGGCTTTCTGCAAGATTTTGCAATATGTCTGTGGGAATTTTTGCCCATGCGTCCGGAAGAGCATTTGTGAGGTCAGACACTGATGTTTGGCATGAAGACCTGGCTCGCAATCTCCATTCTAGTTCATCCTAAAGATGTTTGATGAGGTCAATGCTCTCTCACTGAAGTTCTTCCACACCAAATTCACCCAACCATGTCTTTATGGACCTTGCTTTGTGCACAGGGGCACAGTCTTGCTGGTCCTTCCCCAAACTGTTCCCACAAACTTGGAACCATATAATTGTGCTAAATGTCTTGGTAAGCTGAAGCATTAAGAGTTCCCTTCACTGGAAGTAAGGAGCCTAGCCCAACCCCTGAAAAACAACCCCATACCATTATCCCTCCTCCACCAAACTTTACAGGTGGCACAATGCAGTCAGGCAGGTAACGTTCTTCTGGCATCTACCGAACCCAGACTCGTCCATCAGACTACCAGACAGAGAAGTGTGATTTATCACTCCACAGAACACGTTTCCACTGTTCCAGGGTCCAATGACAGTGTGCTTTACACCAAACTATCCAATGCTTGGCATTGCGCTGGGTGATGTGAGGCTTAAATTCTCTGAGCTCTTCAGAGTGACCCATTCTTTCACAAATTTTTTGTAAACCTGACTGTATGGTCAGGTGCTTCATTTTATATACGTGTGGCAATGGGTCTGAACAAAACACCTGAATTCAGTGATTAAGAGGTATGTCCCAATACTTTTGTCCATATAATGTATCAAAGAAGCAGTGGATTTTTACCATAATGATAGAATCACACATGCACTAAATAAACAGGACACATTTCTACCTAATAACTGAGGAAATTATAATGCTCCGGCAACAGCAAAAGTAATCCGGTCTGACTGAGTGTCCTTTACTTTGGCAACAAGGAAGTTGCCATGGCAACAGGCCAGGTTGGCTGCGCTGGTTTTCTTCAGTTCATCTCGATATCAAGAATGTCTGTTTGTGTTGTCATAGTTTCTGGGTAAAGTATGTCCCACCGTGTAATACAAGTTGTCTCCACTTTTGCCTAATCACTAACAAGAGAAACAAACAACGCCTTCTTCAAATGATAAAGACAAATTGGGAGAATCATCAGATGTACAGAAATGCTTTGTCATGGCCGTCGGACGAGCCAAACTGCATAAATAGCAGTTTTAAGATTGAGCTGAATTTTATCTTTGTGAGTTTTTTCAGTGTTCAGAAAGACAAACATCTTTATTTTGTTTGCAATACATTCAGAAATGCAATTATACGGTTTGTAAATGCTATTACTGCCTTAATTAAATAAGACAAAGGGGTAATTAAAATTGAATAATATAATACTTCCAACTCCTGATTTGGGTCACATTGATCCTTACTATTATAGCAAACTTGTCAGCGCAGAATTTTAGGTATACTTGTCTCCATACGCGAAAGTCGTTATCTAACAGGCGGGACATAAAATTAACAAATAAGTCACAAAGAGTACTAGTACAACACAAGATATTTGGGCAGAAACCACTGCTCAACTAGAACATTTCCAAAAGCCAATTAAAGAGCTGAAATACTGTTTTTTGGAAGACTGGATTCAAAGTGAAACCTTTAAGCCAACATGAATCCCACTGTGCCGGGTAAACATTACAGTCCATAGTGAGAAAACATCCAGCATGGCGATGGTCCTGCCTTGGCGTGGGCATGCCTTGCTGCATCTGGCCCAGCTCTGTACCAAAGAATTCTACAGAAGGACAACAGGCATCTGCTGTTTGAAGAACTTTACAAAAACAAAAAATAAAATTCAACTTTACAAATGAAGAAAAGAAATGAAAGTTAAAAGAAGAAAGTTCATTTTCCATATCAATGTGTATCTATGTGCATCACAGACAGCCATTGATTCATTTTAACTTATGGATATATTAAGTGAGTCATATTTAGGCTCATTTGCCAAGTCACAGCAATCCAAATTACCAATTCGGCCCCACCTGTTTCCCCATGTCTCTGAGGACAATCCAGACTGCGAGCTTGTGGAGTCAATAAGTACAGGTAGTTTCAGCACAATGACGGGTCTACTCAGAGCCCTGTGCCAGACTGAGCAGCTCTAAGCTCACGCCATCTCACCCAGCTGTTGCCACAGATGTCCCTGCTCACTGTTTATGTCCTCCACTGAGGCAGGTTCGGCTAGATTACACTTCACGCTTCCAGTGGCCAGACAGAAAGCATTCAGTCAAAGAGGCTCGTTTCAAATGGAGAAGTGTCCTGAAGAGAAAAGCTAATAGAAAGCAAGGACTTCAGGGCGTGCACCTGAATCCTCTCATCTCATCGATCAAAGGCCGCTTGGCATTTCATGGCAGCTTTGATTAGGAACACCACGGTCTGGATTTATGGGCACAAGTTGCCCCCACTGCCACGGGCGAAGGCTAACAGCGCAGTTCCAAGTTTCATTATTATTTCGATTCATGCCCATTCTTGCTGTAAATTAAATGCAAGCGATAGAATGATAGGCCTGGAAATCACTGCTACCAAGTTATTCTGCAAGAGGAAAAAAAAGTTCTAGAATTTATTGTATTGAATACAGCTTGTGTTCATATTGCATTTACATTTACATATTTAGCAGATGCTTTTATAAAATGCAAAGAACAAATGAGGCAAATAGTACATTGCAGACAAACACAGTCAAGGAGTCAACTACACATAAGTTCAGCTACACTGAGCTTCCAGTGAACGCCCAGCTACAAGTATAAGCAGTATGGGAACTGAAGCTGCAGAACAACTTGTAATGAAGTAAGAACCTGATAAGATTATTCAATGGCCAGTACTGTAACATTCAAGAATATTCAAGGAACATAAAGAGGTATGAGATTAGTGATGAAATTCGTGGAAAAGATTGGTCTTGAGGGGTTTCCTGAAGGTTGGAGAGGTAATCTAATGACTAGACATGGTCTGACACCTGAGAGATATGTGGAGTGACACTTTTCACATGGTGGAGGGAGCTCCAAACAGCGCTGGTTTGTTGACCAAAGGAGGCGAGATGGGAGGTTTAAGGAGCCTCTTGATAGAGATTGATGCTTGTGCTTTGATGGACCTGTTAGCCAGCACCAAGGACTTGAACTTGAGAGAGCTAACAGAGAGCCAGTGAAGCACCATTTAAGTAGCTGAATTCAAGGTCTATGACTGACAAATTTGTTTTTTAAATTTTTCCTTTTAAGAAAGCAAGATTTACATGCATTGCTCACATTCCTCTTTTAGGACTTGAATCAGCATCCTCTTGGTTGGTCCGGGTCCTTGCAATGATCTGTTTTATCACAACACTAGCATCCATCTAAGCTTCTTAACTTTCATCAAACAATGTTCTGAGAAAAATATTATGAAACAATTTAATTTCTTAATTTGAAAGTATAGCTTAAATTCCAAGAGGTTGGAGGATAAATGAATGCAAGGACAGATATCAAAACTGTTTTGCTACATAACATGCTTTGAAAAACAAATTCAGTGGTAAAGTAAAACATGTGTTATGCAATAGCCACTCCAATAATAGGTGTGAAATCTACAGTCTGCAGTACAGTCTCTCACATTCAAATGCTAAAAACAAAAGATTTGTGTTCTAATATCGAGCATGACCCTAGCCTGGATAGGTGGTTAGAAGCTGGATGGATGGGTGGATGGATGGAGGAATGGGTGGGTGGATGTTCTAGAGACCCATTTATGGTTTAGAATGGCAGACACAGTGTAAAAATTCAAATCAATTTAGACAATCTGGGTATTTAAGTGTTTAGTAAAAGCATATGTTATATCCATTTATCTTCAATACTGCTTTTAAAAATATGAATTATACACAGTATGATATATAAAACTACACTGCCTGGCCAAAAAAGTCACCTTTTGAATTTAAATCAGGATTGGATCATTATTACAGTTCAGCAACGTTATGCTGCAATAAAGTGAAGTGAGGTGAGTACAGTATCTGAATGTACTGAATGATCAAGTTATCGTGGCGTTGGCATATTCCAGGACGATAATGCCAAAATTCATCATTCATGTGGCCACCACAGAATCTTGACCTTAACCCCATTGAAAGTCTTTGAGATGCTGAAGAAGACTCACCTATCATCAATACAAGATCTTAATGCAAATCTGGATGAAAATAATGTTGAGATGTTGCATAAGCATGTGGAAACAATGCCCATCGAAGGTTTACTTGCACAAAAATGTTCTGACAGCAGAAGGATAACTGATTGGTTAAGGGATATAACCAATCAGATTGTAGAGGAGGTGGGTCCAAGCAACTAGATTAGGTGGGGCCAACTAATCATATGTCTTGGTCCCGCCTCCTCTAGTTGCTTCGACCCACCTCTACAATTTGATTGGTTATTTCTCTGAACCAATCATTGTCCCTTCTGCCCTCCGAACATTTTTCTGTAAGGAAAACTCCCACAAGCAGAAACAATGCATTAACAAATGTGCACCGTAATCAAAGCTAAAGGTGGTCCAGCATAATTAATCAAGTGTGCAACATTTTTGACCAGGCAATGTATTTATGGCACACCTTGCAGCAACTGCCCCGTTTTTTTGGTGGGGATTTCTTTTTTATTTATTTCTTAGTGCAAGGTGATTAGTTTTTGCTTTAGTTTTGATATTGAAGCCCAAGCTGAAAAATCAGTAGTGACACTGTGAGACCCTTTTTAAACAACCGTGTAATTCAGGTAAATTGGAGGCTCCATGTTGCCCTTTGTATGCGTCAATGTGAGTGAATGTGCATATGTATGGACACCCTGTAAACATTTTTAGAGAAATGGATGGGAAATAAACATGAATAAACTGCCCATGCTTTAGTAGGCTTTCATCAAGATGCTGCTCTTTCCAGCTTGTTGTCATTGTAGTGCTTGTTATGTCTGTGTTTACACATCTCACAGTGGATATGTGCTGCACGGTTTTGAGATATGATTGGAACAGGCCTGGACACTAGTCATGTACATTTGATATTATTTTATCTATCCATTTGTCCTTCTGTCTCTCTTGTAGTCACTGTGAGACACACACACACGTTTGTATTCATTTCTATAGGCATAATGCAAATCCCATCAAATTCAACTTTAACCCCTACCCAGCCCTAACTTCAATCGAAAGTAACCAAACAAATACAACACTTCTGACATCGCTTTTTCGATTGCAGTCACAGATTTTTATAAAATTGAGTTTCCCCTTGTGGTGACTGAAAAAATGGTCCCCACAACATCAAAATAACAAAATAACAGGTTTTTATCATATTTTGTCCACACACACACACACACACACACACACAAACAACGGCCAATTTGCATGTCTTTTGACATGAAAACTCCACACAAAGCCAGGATAAAACCGATGACCCTCATTCAATGACCTCAAAATATTATCTTGAAAAATAAAAAAACAGATTTTATTTTGTCTCAGGGTTCAAGCCAAAGCAAATAAACTTTTCCATAGTTAATGCATAAGAAGTTTTTAAAAACGGCTATTGGCATGTACAGTTTTGAGAGCAAAAAAGTTCCCTCCTTTATGGAATTTTCTGGAAGATACATGCACTTTTCTGATGAGCTTGACCAGGATAAACATTACTTTTACCATTACTTGGGCTCAATACAAGTATACTTTTGTTCAACCTGTAAATAATAATACATATTTGCATTTTTTCGCTCCTTCAGAGGAAAAATTATGCATCAACCGAGACGCCAATTTAGAATTCGGTATTTTTCCCTCTGTCACCACGGACATTGATATACCCTCTCAGGAGGCAAACCCTGAGGCCGTGAAAGAGCCCACGGTCTGAATAACAATGAAGCACCACTGCAATCAGGCTGATGTCATTGTTTATCTGTCATAGGGAAATAGTGGATTGGATCCCTAGTGAAGAACTCGTGGATTTATGGAAAGTTGGGCTGTCAAACAAAAGCAGTTAGTCAAGGGGCTCTGCCAAGCCGATTATTTTGGGGACTTATGCAATAAAACACTGGCCATGAACCAGTGCTTCTTGATGGAATTATGGCTTAATATCTCACAGTGGGCCTTGCTTGGTAAATGCCATTAGGATAAAACCTTTTATTGTTCATGTCATGTTTCAGGAGGTCAGGAAGGGCGGTTCTGCCTCTCACTCCTGTTGACTTTGAAATAAGGAAAATTTATCTGATATTAAAAGCATTTGACAAAACTATTATTGTAATGAATCCTGGCTAATTTACCACCACTGTATACTTTCAGAGACAAGTACACAAACAAAAATGGATGTACAGTCAACAAGAAAAAGCGATTTGCATGTTGCTTGCAAATCAGCCGCAATAGATGACAGCTAAACCATTAGGGCGACTTAAAACTGATTTTATACTCATTATGTAATTATAAAGTGATTGCAATATTAACTGCTCTAATGGCTAATTAGTATGTCAATAAATGGGACAAAAGATTGCAGCCATTAAGGCACTGTTGTGATTTCTTATATAATTCACCTATATGAAAACTGTTACGAAAGACGTGCTTCAACAGAAATAGCAGATTAGGGGATGCAGCAAGATGGTTACATAGCCACTCATTTCACTTCCAGGAAGTCTTCTGTAAAAAAGGACGATGTTTAATGTTATACTTCTGTGTAATTGACATGCTGTCTATGTCAGTGTCCATAGGTTTAGAACAGTGTTTTTCAACCTGGCACTTGGGGTCCCAGATAGCACACATTTTTGCTCCCTCCCAGCACACCTGCATCATCATGTTCCTGATTGTTTGCTTCACACTCACACACTGTGGGTAACACCACTTCAGCTAAAGCACATGCCGTTGGGAGGAGCACCTGGGCAAAACCCACATGAACGTGAGAAGAACATCCAGACTCCACATGGCTGGGGCTGGGATCAAACCCATAGTGCTACCAATTGAGCCACCAGTCTTATTACTGTTATTACGATCACTCATCCTTCTTCCACTGCTTTTCCTGAGCAGGGATACTGGGGGCCTATCCCAGGAACAAAGCAGGAGACATCAGTTAGCCTAAGCCTACTGTAAGAGCAGAGATGGGATTCGAACCTACAACCCAGGAAGTGAGCACCATCAGTGCAACTCGTTCTGCTATCTGCATCCTCTTCTGACTCTTACTATTGCTATAATCATTTATAATTATGGTTTCTCTTTGTTATATTTGCTGTTACCTTATCCTGTACATCACTTTCTCTTTGATTTATGAGCCTCAATTGATATTCATTTGAATTCATTGTGGTCTAATTAATTTCAGTCAGATTCAGTCCTCTCTAGCTTCTATAGTACCAATTTACACAGCAGTGAGAACAATTTAACACCCTCTTTCAGCTTCTATTCGCTACCTATCTTTTGACGTGCCCCCCGTAATTGTGCTAAATGTCTGTCCTTCACTCCTATATTACACCAGTGGTGCAACCTGGACACATCATCAGTGATGTTTCCCAGGGTCGTCGGGTGTTTCAGGTCTAACATCAGACACTCTCACCCGGGTGACCCAGCCGGGGGTGATCAAGTCCCGACTTTTGTCCAGGTAGCAATTTCTGCCGCGTTCCTCCTCTCTTAAGCCAGAGCCATCAGGATGACTTCTCTGTCGCCTCCTTATGGCTCTTCCCCTTTGCAGTCTGTGGATGCCCCAAATGCCCAGTACCCGGTATAGAGACTCTGCATCCCAAGTCAACTGACTCACAGCGAGCCTTCCACCCTTCCCTCCGGCAGTCAGCTGTAAGGTCCGCATACTTGGCCCTTTTCCTCTCCTGCGCCTCCTCCAACCGGTCTTCCCAGGACATGGTCAACTCGATCAGGATGACTTGTCTAGAGCCCCTAGACATCAAAATCAGATCTGGCCTGAGTGTGGTAGATGCAATGATGTCTGGGAACTTCAGCTGCCTTCAGATTGACCAGGAGTCTCCTGCAGAAGCCAGTAGCCCACCTTGGGGCTTTGGTAGAGGCTGTGGTTTCTCCCCCACTTGAAGGTGATGGTGGTCTTCACTCAATGTAGCTTGCTGCTTTTCATGGCAGTGCAGGTGGCATCAGCTAGTGCCCGAAGAACCTGGTCATGACGCCACCGGTACCTCCCCTCTGCCAAGCTCTTCGGACAACTGCTGATGATGTGCTCCAGGGTTCCCTTCTGTTGGCAGAGCTGGTAAGTGGCTGAATCCACCAAGTCCCAGCTGTGCAGGTTAGTGGGGCTTGGAAGGACACCATACATGGACTGAACCAGGAATTTGAACCGACATGCTTCAACCTTCCAAAGATCAGCCCAGGTGATCTTACGGCCTACTGCATGATCCCACTTGGTCCAGGCTCCCTGCTTGCACATACTCACCATCCTAGAGCAGCGGGATTCCTCCTTCTCGGCTCAGAGCTCCTGTTGGATGCGCCCGTGGCTGTCCTTTCCATGGGCTCTGCTGGAGTGAGGTGTCATATTGCTCCCTAGCCCAGCCTGTCCAGTCGCCACTGTGCCCATCCTCAACTCTCCTGGTCCCAAACGGTGCGATTATAGCTTCTGATGGAACTCCCTCATTGCTGGAAAGCTCTCAACTCTTGCATGTCATTGAAGCACTTGGTTAAGGTCAAGCTGTTTCTACCAGTGGCAGCAGAAAGGTTTTCAAATGAAAGTGGCTGCACCTTTACAAATTTTGTAAACAAATTACCTTGCAATTCAAAATAAAACGAGACCAATCCACCCTTCTGCGTTTTTGTATAACCCTGTCTAGAGTATGTATCGATTATAGAAACCTTTTAGATTTCCTTTATCTAAGGACACAATTGTACATTTGAGCGGTCTGTGTAGACAGGGTGCATTCATTTTTGCCAATTACCTGCTATCAGTCACCTACTACAGATATATTCCTCACTTTATACCTTGTGGAACAGCTAATACTTACCTGAACAAGTGAACAAAGATGACTTTTTAAAATACATTCAAAAGAATTTCTTATTTATTGCATGCTCATGGTCTCATAATCTACACCTCTGCACTTCCCTATGAATAGATACTGAAGGGGCTGAAATTCGATCAGCACAAATGCCGTCCAGTTTTACCTCCTACAGAGTATACAGTGCACAGCAATACAATATCTACCGACAAGAACCGGATAAGGCCAGAGTTGTCAGCTCGCAAAGAACCCCTCCTCTTTTAGCTAAGACATTTCCATAGCAACAATCACAGAACTTTATTTTTCAGATAAAATTTTAATCCCATAGTGAAATAAATAGGCAGTAAGAGATGTGAACGGCCTAAATGGAGCGGAACCTGCTGACAGACAGAATATCTTTCATCACTTGAAGAAAAACTGAACTATGGAATGTGGGAGTTACCAAAGCAATAATGTTCAAACAGAAAATTACTGTTTCATATGAAGTACAATGAAGTGGTTAAGAATAACTGAAGCTAAATGACTTCTTATTTTGCGAAACAATAGGTGGTTGACTGGGAGTCAGTGGATATGATGAGGAAGATAAGATGAAGGAAACAGCCAGGATGCAACGAGTACCAAAGATCCAACACAGACTAAGTACAGTACATTTTGTCTTCTGCATGCTCAAAAACGTACTAAAATCTATTTATATAAATAGCGTCTATTAAGTACTTCAATTATTCTCATGCAAATTATGTTTTTTAGATGATCTCACCCCACGTCCCCGATATTATTGTACTGAAGAGTATCATTTGGCATTTATCCAACAAAGTCGCATTCAATAATCCAGTCTGCTCATTTTTTGACCCTCAGAGTGAGTGTTGAAATAAAGTGTCAGCTATGAAAATTGAGGAAGGCCTCTAAGGTGATGTTAATAGGTGAGTAATTGAGAGTATTGTTTTGTTGAAGTGAATATGTGGAGTGGTTCACAGAAGCTCCGTTGTAGATAATGCTTGCGCTTTGCACAGGAAGCATCAATTTCCATGGCAACCTAACCAGATAACACTTTCATGTCTGTGTCTAACTCATACCGAAGATCCAAGGTGGCTCACTGACAGGCTTCAGAAAAGTTTGCTGGTAAGGCCTTCATTCTGTCTGGCAAATGTCATCGTATGTCATGTCATCTCTGCACTTGGAATGAAAAAAAGAATGGAACGAACCATGTCAGTATAAAAGTCATCAAACATGGAATTGTAGGCACTACTGTTTTGCATACTAATGCAATGATGAACGTGAGAATTCCTTCAGCTGGCATGCATGAGAAATGGGCAGGGAATACAGGTTTCCCTTCTAAAGATTTATGGGGTGGAACAGGGAAAAATCCAGCACCGTGCATAAACAAACATAAAAATATTTGTACGATTTTGGCTGAAGAGAAAACGCAAACTTAGGCATAAGAGTCAGGTCCAAAATTAGCTCACACAAGCATTGGACTAGCATGAAAACCATAGCAAAGACCATTGGGACTAAAACAAAATACAAAAGAACCAGGTTCCTCATCCCCCTGACCCCCCCACCTGAGACAGCAAACCCCTCATCTCAAAATGTTATATCAATAACCAAGAAGTATGAAGTCTGCTCTTCCACACTTTCACTCTAGGTCAGATGAAAACCCGGATGCCCGTCTGACCCTCCTCTCTCCTGCCTAAAGGGGTCCTAACGAGCCACCCCTGATGCTTGTTGCCCCTCGTTAGTCTTTGTATATAAGTTCCTGTTTGTCTCGTCTTGCCGAGTACAGTCATTAATGTCCTTCCTAGCTGTAGTCCTCCTGTTTTGATCCCTCGCGATCTTGTTTTTTTACAGTCTGTGTTTAGTTCTTTTTTTTCAATAAAACAATTTTTGTTTGTCAAAAACGCCTGACCTCGAATCCTTTGTCTCAAAAGTCGTGACAAGATGACAATAACAATACTACAACTGTATACCCTTCTGAATGAGTGAGTGCTAAAGATGGTAGACATTGCTTCACAAAGATGAATGCCTTTAGTGACTGCTCTCTCAGCTCTTGCAAAATATATGATATGTATGAAATTACACTGTCAAACTCGCTGGTGTCTCCATCTCTCCACCATTCATCAGCTACCAGCTAATTTCTGTAGCATGTTTGAGTCCATGGTGCTTGCAAACAAGATGTCTAGGGGAAGAACAACACAATACAGTATTAACAAGACCTCATCAGACCCTACACCTGCTCGGGTTCATGAGCAATGAGTTACACGTCATTCTCAGGACTGAATAATCCCTCCTGCTCTTCAGTAGAGTTCAGAATATTCTCCTGCTTAGCACTGAATGCCTGGCTGCACCCAGATTCGACTTGAGTTACTATTCCTCACAGTTAGTTAGGTCAGATGCTGTGGCTGAAAACTGTGCATATGTGTAAACTCAGTCAACTTTTTAAATGTTTTTTTCTCTATTAGTGCATCTTTAGTTGCAGTTATATCTTGATATTTCATCTATATAAAGTTCACTATATTTTATACTACATTGTTGCTTTATGCACATTGTGTTTAAGTACAGCTCATGTGGCTATATTGCAAATTAAACCATTAATCAAGCTTTGCCTCACTGTGAATTCCAACTGACATCATCTTTGCTAATGATCAGTCTGTGTAACTGGGTGTTGTTAAATCATTGTTATTCCAAAAACTTGAGTCTAGTCTGAGCAATAATCCAAAGTTATGCCCGTGAATGAAAAACATCACACCATATTGGTTTTGAATAATTTTAATGTTGTTTTTGTACATTGCAGAAATAGCCCTATTCAGTGAGTTCAAAGTGCAACATACACAATATCAATTAAAGAAGGTTCTTGAGGTCGGTCCTTTGAAGTTTGCAAACAAGATGTTCAATAGTTTACCAGTTTCACAGGTGCAATAGGCAACTTTGCCTGTTTCATGCAAAAGCTGATACCTCACCATTATGAAGGCCCTGGAACGTAAACATGACGGGCAACAAAACATTAAGAAAAAATATTACATTTACTCAGAGTACGGAGAGTCAAGCTGACTGGAACCTTCCGAGATATTTGGCACAGGTATGATTATGTTCAATAAAATATACCCAAAATATACTTATTCATTCAGAAAGTGTAATGACAAACACTTTTACCAAAAAGGGAAGTGAGACCAGGTATTCTATAAATAGCTGGGTAACAAAAACAGCTTCTCGCTTTCAAATGAGCAGGCAGTTTATAGCAACACCAAAATAGAAATCAAGCAACATCAAATTCATAATAAAAAAAGTAACACCTTAATTTTTCATTCTATATAAAACGTTGTTCCATCCTTCAGCACTGCAAAATAGGTATCCAAAAGTTAATAAATGATCTATTTGTACAGGTGAACAACATCAAAAAGCGTTTTACATCCATTGTGCACCGAAAAAAAAAAAAGATGACTTTTTTTTTTTTTGCAAAAATACAAAGTAAACAAAGTGCTCATCTTTAGCCAGGGTACAAGAGAAGAATACAAAGCGATTAAGATACATGGTGTGCTTATCTGTATCATTCTCCTTCTTCCCATGCTATGACTTGTACAATACTGGCTCTAAAACTGGGGACACAATTCCATTTTCATGCCTCTGCACATCTGGATGGGTTAAGATCAATCGATAAGACTTTCATTACGCACCATCAGACAGAAAATGCTCTGCCTTTACTGTTCACAAGCCTGCAAAAGGACTATAGTGGACTGCAGCCCATTTTTGTGAGTGATTTCAAAGTGCTGTTTTTTTGCCAAAAAAGAGGGTGACGCATGGTTACCAATCTCCTCTAATCAACGTCTTTGGATCACTTTAGACACCTGTCTGCGTTTTCTCTGTTTTGTTTTTCAGAACGTCGTCGATGTTGTCATCCTCGATGACAACTGCAAAGAAGAGAAAACAAGACACAGAACTGTCATACTTTCGCTTTTATGTTTCTAGGTGTTAATGAGGCACAGCCTGTACCAGAGCGCATCACGATACTGAGAAGACAAAAAGCAAGCTTACACTGTTTACATTTACCCAGGCGGCCACGAAGGGGGGAGGGGCTGCTCGCCGACAGACGAGTAAAACCGAACCATCAATACAATCGTTCTCCGATATGCGTCTTTGAATTAATAGAATACATATCGTGATTGACAGGGCAACAGCATTAAACATTTTCCTAAAAATGGTTCTTTGCTGCCTTCGGCTTTTTTCAAGCTTAGAAAGCATAGGCTGCTATTAACCACACTAAAGGTGAATTAACTAATCCAAGTGTATGTGTGCACTTTCCAGCAGTTCACTACAATCACAATCGCGGCGATGACGCCGTATTATCATTATACTGCCTACGAAACAAAGGTAACTCGCTGGCCATCAAACTTTTGACAAGGCAAAGAGGTAATAATAATAATAATAATAATAATAATAATTTTCGGCACTATAAGCCATTTCATAAGGACTGAATTAATGCTGATATCGATCAAATACATATATATTTTTATTTTGGTTACATTTATTTTTTGCCATACAGCGTATAAAAATGAGATGCGGAAATTTCACTCACCTCGTTTACTTCTTCCAATCTGGCCAAGTTTGGGGGGTCTTTTATTTTGGGCAGCCCCGAAGAAGTTATTAGTATCCTGCAGACGACAGGTGATGGAGATTTGCCCCACGTCCTCGTCATCGCCATAGTGAGTTATTTTCTCCTCGTTGTAGGGTAATACATCCGACATGATGTCTCCCCCACCACCTAACACTCGACACTGATCGACTCAAATTAAAAAAAAAAAAAAACGGATAGAAGAACAAAAATAAGGGGCGACAACTAATACGGAGTCAAGTGACTACCAAAAAACAAGCTTTAAAAATCAGAGAAAAAATGTGAAGCACAGTCAAGCCTGTATTTTTCCTGGCCAATCTCGCATTATTTTAAGTTTCCGATGTTTTTTTTTTGCGCACGCCGTTTGAATAAAGAAACTACAATCGCCGATATACGGGGCTGTTTCGGAAAGTCGCAGGGAAAAGGCAGATCAAGATAAAAAAATGCAAATCGGAAAGCGATGCAAAAAAAAAACTGATCCCTGGGAGACCCGACGGCGAGAAGACGTCACTGTGAGCCCGAATTTTTTCCAGTGCATACAGCGGCAATACCCCAATTCCCTCAGCTTCCCAAGGATGTTTTTACCGTCTTAGTTCACTTAGGCGTTCCCCCAGCTGCCCGTCCTCGTTCAAGAAAAATATTGTAGATTTATACAGCATGAGATGGAAATATGCTAAATTGATGTTGAAAGATAAAGTTAGCGAGATGCGTGTAAGCCGAATAATACAGTTGTTTTTCTTGCGAAAAGACTCGCGCTGGTAAGTCGCAAAATGATAATTTCGGCGCTACAACATGCGGAAAACTCAGCGGAGCGCACGCAGCCGACGAGCGTGATATATTGACTGAAGTGTGGGTGTTCCCCTGGGTAGCCGAGTTTGAAGTAGAAAAACTGCCTTCTGATAATAGAATCGAGTATATTTCAAGACAGCAGACCAATGTTTAAAATGCTGAATGGTACTTAACACACAATTCTGGACAAATACTAGGCGGATATCTGGGTAATTAAATGCTAGCTCCACTGTCTCGTAAAAGGAACAAACAAATAAATAATTAATAAGATAAACATTGAACATAACCTTACAAAGTAATAACACGTTTGTTGGTAGACTACTCTTTATTTGTACGGTATAGTTGGCGGTATTATACACATATATATACACAGAGAATGACGTTTTTCATATTTCATTATATTCTTGAAGAATAATTATTAACAGTATTTGCTAAATATTTGGTGAGTTTTCTTTATATAGATATTTTACTTTACCTAAATACAATATACCAAACAATGTATTATTTTGTGTTATTCTGCAAGAAAGTGCAGTCTGAATACAGATAATGCGTAGGCTATATATTTCCCCCACCCTAGGCTTAAAAAGCGCTTTCAGACAGTAATAGCGTAATAGCTCCCTCTTCTGGTCATATCGTCCCTACACTCAATAGCTTAATAATGATTCTTACTAAATATTTTAATTTGAATACATGTATACAAATTTTTACACTTTTGCACCCCGTAAAATATCTCGCTATATACCTTTTTCATACAGTAAAAGTATCCCCATCTGCTGAAAAACACATTACAGTAGCAATCCCTTCAATAACTACGACTGCTAGCTCACTATTATTAACTGTACCATTACCAAGCGTTGATGCAGAATCACAAAACATCTGAGATTTTATTATAGATTAACGAATTCAGATTTAAGTTTGCAATAATCGCGGTTGTGGAGATTAACGCAAGGAAATTTTCAGTATGACGGTAGTACGATCTCCTACATGCCAGTGTTCATGTACGTGCTTTTACATCAGCGTATATCCTTTGTTGCCGTATTTTCAATAATATCAGGTTAGAAAAACAGTTATTCTCGTAATTTTGTGAACAGAAATGCCGTTAGTGTATTATCAAAAACAGATTTTGCGCGTCTTAATAATGCCTTTAAATCAGGTACAATTCCCCAAAAGTCTTAGACAATCATGCAACGCAGACCTAAATCATTGTGTTTACTGTCTTTAAATATATTACTTGAGCGTAATTAATTCTGTTATATATTAGCACAGCATATAAGCTTACCTTCTGATGGGGATGCCAACCAGCAAGATTATGAGACCCAGGCTGATGTTTTTCCTTTTCACAAGTACGTACTTCTTATAAACCTAAAATATTCTATTATTTAGCACAGTCTTTTTTAATTATTATTTAGCCAGTATATAGATGCATTTAGGCTATATGTATATACTAATGAAATATGACTTTTATTGTTATGTTTTTTATTCTTTTTGATGCATCACACTATATGAATGTTTTAAGTACGTAATCATTTGCATTTTATTTGCCTTTAGACATGGTATCTAAGACAGTTTGTATTCTTATTCCATTAAACGCCCTACCTAATTACTTGATTACTTAAATTTAGCATTGTATACAGCAAAATGTGTTTAGTAATATGGCCTAATATGGTATCATCTCGATTATGTGAAACCTGAAAAAAAGATTTATTTAAAAAGATATTTTGTACTTCCCTCAAGGAGTACACCGTCCTGCTGGAGCCAGATTTATAACAAAGAATATGTGGGCTCATTATAAAACATTTGGATAAATCTGAAACTGAAATCTTTTCTTTTGATGCACATGCGATTTCGCATTTTCAGGTTTCTCTTGTGACAGCTCGGCTCTTAACCGTTACTTGGAAAAAACAAAAACGTAGGAAAAACGTAGTTAATGGTGTTATCCTCCCACCCACACAAAGAATTGCACCGACTTTAAACAAGTTACATGGTCGGGTCAATTGGTATCATTTTGACTGTTCCAATCGTTCTTTTCTTCTTTTTCCCGCACTTCTTATTTGTCATGCACGGTCTATGGTGAATTTTAAGGATTTGCTAACTTTTTGTTAAACATTGCCTTCAAGTGGTTAGTCAAGAAATTGCACTTTAACGTATGTGTAACAATTACCACAAACCAACGTCTAACCAACAATATAGCCACCAATAACCAACAATAACTGCGAGGAATTAATAATGTAAATGTTTTAATGCTTCAGGGTCTCACGAGCCTGGACTCTAAAGTAGACAGTAGACATCCTCAACAAGATCTGGATTTGGAGCAATCATCCGAATTTACAGGAATCAAAGAATCCAAAAGGTTTATTGTCCTGTGTACTATAGTACAAGTACTGAGTACATTGAGATACTTGTGTGTTTCCTGTAGACAGGCACAGGGCAAAAAGACAGGACTAGCTGTTAGTAACAGGACATAGGATGACGCTTAGATAAAATAAATAATTAAGTATAAATATGATTAGGTTTGGAGATATGGATGTATCTGGAAGAATAAGTATGTTCTGTACAATGTACTTGCATAGCAGCAGTTAACACTCCAAATATAGTGCAGAACCAACAGTGCTAGGTGGTCTGGGCTGTTATGAGATCTGTGAAATTTTTAGGTGTCCACCAAAGACATACAAGCAGATAAAGTAATAGTTGAAACTGACTCTGTAAACTAAAAATCCACAAAATTCAAATGCAGATTCTCGCAGCATGTGTGTGCACATACTGTATGTACAGAATGGCAGCCAATCCAGCCTTGCACATGTGGCCGTTCTGCTGAGGGTGGGGCTTGAACCAGCAACCTTCCGATCGCTGGAACAGAGGCTTTGGCTTTAGCCACTCACCTCCCAAAAACGCAATCTACTAAATACCTCTGAAAATCCATCAAAATATGCACTGAAAGAAAGTAGTCTTGATTTCAAAGTCTACATTGTATTTCTGCCTGTGTCCTGAATTCACAGAGTATAAGTAACAATCAAGACAGAGAAGTTCCTAGGCTTACGAATTTTAAGAAAAACAAAGCTAGTAAGTGAAATAGTGCAATCTGGAGACATTGTTTTACGAATTGCTGTGTGTAGGATGTGTGTAAGGTAAGGTAAGCATGTTATCATGTTATACGATGTTATCATTAATAGGGTCGTCAGTCTCTTTGTACACAAACAACTGCGTCTGTGACAAGACTTTTCTGTCACCGTGACAAAATATTTTAACTGAGGAAAACAAAGTGTGTTGCGCACCATGTCTGCGGTATTAAATAGCATTTTGATCAGTGTATCATTAGCCTACAAGCTTGATGGTTTGGTGCCTTTGTGATCATTAGCTGATTATTTACAGCAACGATTATTGCAGGTAACTGACCATTAATGATCAGATTACTGTATGGTTGAGTTCATTTTAAACTATTTTCGCTATCTTTAAAGTTTTGAATGTGTCTTTAAGGGCAAAAGAGCGAGAGGAGAACATTTAAAAGTGGACCATGCTATGCTTGCACATGACCGCCTGTTAGCCAGCAGATGGCAGTATTGATCTGTTTACTTTAGCTAGACGCAGGGTCTCATTTTGCAAGGCTGTGCAGCAGAAATTTATATAGAGAGTAGATACACGTATATTTGCAATTTAATTTCAGTTTGCTACAGGGTAGCACAGTAACACAGTGCGTAGTTCTGTTGCCTCACATTTCCCCGGTTGATGCTTTGAACCCCACCTCGGCTTTGTGTGTGATGAGTTCACATGAATTGTCTTTGTTGTCAGTTTATTGCTGCAGTGCAAAGACATGCTGTTAAACTAACTGGAATCTCTGAATTGCCCATAGTGTGTGAGTGTATGTGCACTGTGAAGGACTGACATCCTGTCCTAGATATACCTGCCTATTGCCTTGTGCTAAGCTCCATTCCCATGCAGCACTCTAATGAGGAAAATTAGATAAATGGAAAATGTTACAGGTTTTACTTTAGAGAGCAGAACTGTCACCGGGCCGATAGATACAGCAGCGAATCGCCGTCCTGCCGTCACTCCTTAGCACAGAAAGGGCTATCCAGAAAGGGCCGCTGTGTGTGCGGGTTTTCACTGCAGATCCCTAATTAGATTACTAATTAGAGGACTGATTGGCTGAAGAGTCCTCACACCTGGGTGTGAACAGCTGACCTAAAGGTTACCCCAAAAACCTGAATACACACCGGCCCTTTGAGGATAAGATTGGCCCCCCGTGCCTTAGAGTACCTTCTAGGAAAACAACATCTCCGTGTCTCCTGCAGTCTCGCATCCTGCTATAATCGTCAACTACCAAGTGCACATTCTCATGGTGTTTCGAACCCCTGTTTCCCAGAACAATGGCAAGCACAATAACCACATGTCCCTTAAAGGATCGCGGTATAGTCATGATCCATTTTGTGGGGACCCAGGCATCTATCCATCTAGGCATTTATGCAAAACATTTCGTAAAGGTCGCTAGACCTATAAATGTAACACGCTGTATATTATATATTTCAGAATTCGCTCTTTTGTTCTAAATACACATAACATTTACATTTACAGCATTTTGCAGACGCCCTTAGGCAGAGCAAATTACATAAGTGCTTAGAAGTCTCATCAGTGAATACATTCTGACCAAGCTGTCATACATTCAGTTGTACTTTACACTATCACTTGTAAACAAGTGAACGTTTAAATTGTAGGGTATCTAACTTGGGTCAATGACTGCAATCATAGGCATGTAACTGGAATTTGCTTAGAAAACATTACTTTATGTATCCATTCCATTGAAGCAAACACACAATGAGCTGTATTATTTTAGTGACCCGAATGACCCATTTTTTTCAGTGAAATGTCTCGAGGAATTAGACAGCATTATCAAAGTCAAAGTCAAAGTGAACTTTATCGTCATCTCAGGAATATGCATGTATAGCATGTTATCTGTCTCTGGGGCTGCAGCTGACCTTGAGGGAGAACATAGACGAGTCCCAAAATATCATGCTGATGTGCTATTAGTGATGAGAAGCCCTCATCAGTTAATGTGGGAGACCAAGCGGAGTCCAGCCCAGAGTTTGGGTAGTGCTGGGTTTTCACTGGACAATTGACAATGTGACATGAAGGGAATATACCTAGTTAGGGGTTCCAACCAAGTGTTGTGCAAGTAATTAAATTAATTAAAGCTGCTCATTGATGTTTTATGGTCTGTTGTATATATTAATGACGATACCATATAAACGTACGAATTGTTTAGTGAATCGTAAGCAGTACATCTGCATTTCAGTCCCACCCTCCCCTGGCTGTATCCTAGCAGCTGTATTTAAGTTAGTGCATCAGACACTGTATGTCTTAGCATAAAAACAGCAAGTAAATCTCGATTTGCTTCAATAACCCACATGATGTACGCAGAGGCCTCCTGCAAGTTATCTTTCTAATTGCACGGTTGGATGATGTTCTGTGGAAATTACAGTCAGGCATAAATGATGAAGTCCTTTTAATATAATGCTCGTAATAGAATATAATGCAAATAAAACACCAAGATCAAGGACACAAAGAGAACCTATAGCCAGACACATGAAAATGAAGATTTCTCTAATGCCTGAATAAAGCAATAATGTAACCAAAACTGCAAGCAAACAATCTGAGGAAGTTTCTAAAATGGGGGAAAGAGCATGTAATACAATATGGTAAATAATATGGTAAATAATAATGTTATATTTGGGCCCATTTAAAATTATATGCATATTTTAACCTTCTTCCATCCTGTACTCTTCAAAGGACATGCAGCACAAAAGGATTCGTGCCTTTTGCAGGTAAGTATTCTCTGCATATTCCTCCTTTAGGGACACGGGATTTACGTTTTTCTATGAGATAACTTTATTTATGACAAGAAGTTTGTATATGCTGTGATGTGCACTTTTGAAACACCACTTTTACCCATTGCTAAAGGCTTTATACTGTAGATCAAAATCCTGAAAATGTGCTTTGGAGACCAGCAAACATGGTTTCAGCTTAAAAAAAAATAGACAAACACGAGCCTGTTATTTATCACTGTCTTGGAGCTCATAACAGATCATGGCTGTGGGAAAGCTTTGGTTGGAGGGGCGAACAGATGCATGGGACATGGGGGGGGTGGGCAACAGACCAGGATGGGGGGGGTGAAAATAACAGGGTGAGAGAAACCAAAGCACCTGGTGCAGAAAGAGAAAAAACAACAGGTAAGGACTGTCTCAATGTACATAACAGGATTCTCTCCAGCCTGGACTGCTGTGCGCTCGTCGCCACGGTTACAGTGGAACCAAACAATGAAAAGGACGACAAAATTAACCCAGGGAACAGTGGGCAGGTTTAACTCATTGTGACGGAATGTAATATGCAACGCCTGTCACTTGACCCCTCCCTGTGTGGGGCAGATGGCGGACACACCCTCTGCTCACACATCCCATAAAGGCGTAGGAGCCCAATATTATGCATCGTTACAAAAGACGCTATGCAGCCTGTATTTATGTCTAGCAAGTCAAACTGACGAGACAGGATTCCAGAAATGAGGCTGAGAAGATCAGTGTCAGGAAGTCCATTTGCAGTCGGTCTTACATCTGGTTCATACTGAAAGAACATCATTTCACTGGATAAATGGCCACATGTTTTATGCTCTAAATGGATGTCGCCATTTAACCCATAGTCATTCACCAACTGGTACAAAATGGAAAAACTGGCTTCTGTCAATTTGTGATGAACGCAACTCCTAAGCCTCCCAAGGTCACATCATGACAAAGACATACAGAGACTGCGTGAGACCCCAGTGACGCTGACAAAGAGTGTCGGATAACTTTGAGGTAGCAGCTGGAGGAAGTCGGCTGAATACGACAGGGTCCCTGCTAAAGGTTGCACTATGAACCCACTGAACTGCTTCGCCCGCATCTGCAGAGGCTATAAATCCAGTCATGCTTTGCATGTTGCTTGCCAGCGCGGGCGTCTGGAAACCGCCCGCCAGTAGCAGGGGCCTCTGTGGCCTCTTATAATCGAAGGAGTATTTGCATAATATTGTCCTTCCCTTTTAGTTCATTTCCAAACTCAACAGCTACGGCCAAATTGCTGTTATGTTTCTAGGCATGATTTGCATTTATCACCAAACAATAACAGTGATAAAGTGTAATGTGTGGAGGGCAGTCTGGACAGACTGAGCACAGAGCTGCCTAATTGAACAAAATATCACTTTTGTGTTGCAGTCCATCAAGGTGCTTTCATTTTGTCTCTTCATCATTAGTCTGCTTCTGTTGCTTCTTTAGACATATGTAACGATGGTGACCAGTGGATTTATGTTGATAAGAATGTTTCAAATGGCATGTAAAATCTAAAATTGACTTAAACTACAAAGAAAATGTGGCTTGTGTTTGATCAGAAGATTAAAAATTAGGTTTATTAATATGCTCAATACATGCTCTCTTAACTCAGACAACCGGTAAACAAACCAAGAACACAATAGAATCACACTTTTAACATTATATTGTATTATCTTAGCACTGCCATTCCTCTCTCCTGAGCACTTTCGTAAATTGTCTTGTTAAAAAAATCCAAGGTTAGCCAATGGTCATTGTCAGTGTAGGTCACCTGACTGAAGCAGTGATACAGGAAGACACGACTCAGCCATAGCATAACACCAAGTATATTCTCCTTACTGCAGTACAGGAATAAATGTTGCCCCAGGGGAGATCTCGTTCTCAGTCATGCAACCAAGCTATGCTCGCTTTCATGATGCAGGACTCAAGATGTGCTGAAAGGAGGTTTAGGGCACCCAGCTGCGAAATGGAGGAGAGAGACAAATGTTATAGATGGGTATGGAGACTTTAAAGATGAACACCAGCATCGTCACGTAGACATGGCACGTCAGTTTGGGAGGAGACAGGTGGAAGGTGGCTATGTCTCAGAACCGTCTTGAATTTCAAAAGCTCACTTAGAAATAAATGCTACCTCAGAAGTAATGCGGATTTTGTCATGCAGCCAAAGTTATGTCACTTAAATAAGAGGCTCACTGCACATACGTTTTGTAGGTGACATTGATAAATCCTGCTTATTGTAGGATCTATTCATCTGACCATGTATCAATTGCTACATATCTAATCAGGAAAAGGATGACTCTGGGAAAGTTTGAGGTGTTAAGTAGAGTACATCCTATACTTTGTAAAGTAGAGTACATCTACTTAACTTAAATGCTTTCTAGGAGAATGTAATGGTCAATGTGTTTCATTGATGAACATGTTCCTTATCTCAATGGTAAATTCTGCACTCACTCACCGTTCCAGTTTTGCAGATATATGCTGTTCAGCCGGGCACGTAGTTCACATTTTAGAGTATGAAGGATATGCTATTGAGAAACAGTGGTGAGGTTTTTGTGCTGTGTTATATGGTAATGCAACCATGGACTGAGTAGCTGGTGCACACCACGTAATCCTCATGACATTAATCACCGCCAAAAATATGTGCTTCACACATTGGCCATTGGTGAGGGGCAGCAACAGAACACAGCGAAACCTCACGGTTTCAACACTTACGAGTAAGTAACACAAAACCTAACTCTTTCAATAAGTTTAGAACAGCATACTGCTACTTTATTCATACCCATGGGGAAGCTGGGTAATTTTCACATATCCCATAATGCACTCCATGAAAGACATAGACATATATAAAGGTGACAGCAGGTTTTAGGGTCAGAGCACAGGGTCAGTCAGTGACAAGCAATAAAGATTAAGGGACTTGCTCAAGGGCCCGATGGTGGCAGGACTCTGCTGGCCCCCGGGATTTAAATCAGTGATGTGCCAATCTGGGGGACACAGTCCGAATCTACAAACTACAAACTGCCTTCTGAAAGCTTCTAACCATACTGCACCATTATGCACATACATAAAACAAGGAAAAATAATGTGGAAAAATGTCGCAAATTTCACATGATTACCAAGACAATGGAACTTAAAATTTTACAGTAATCATTTTCAAAACACAAGTGTGTGTACTATTATTCTGTGAAAGCAAGATTTAAAGATGTAAAGACTTTAGGTACCGATTTTACAGGCCAGCTTGTCTGCAAATAAGGCCAAATGGAAACTATTGTAACTATTCTATCATGTCTGTTCCACTTGCTATGCTTGTGATATACTTACAAAACAATGATAATGCTGTAAACTGACAGTTATGTGGTTGTTTTCCATTATCGTCTGTAATTTCAATAACAAATACACAATCTATTCACAAATCCCTTTTATCATACTATACTCCTCAAGTTTTGATACTGAAATGTTGGTCCTGTTACAGTAAATGAAAGCTAGTGAGTAAGTGTAGGTGACTGATCTGAACGAGCTATAAACACCTTTGCAATTTCCTTACGGAAATAACCTGATGACGTTACATTGTGAAGGAAGTATACAAACACTTTTAAATTAAATGCAATTCTATAAACAAATTAAGCTCTCCGTTGCACTTTCAAGTGCACGTTGTTTAACATCTCACTAGGAGTTGCCAGGAACAAGCAAGAATTACATCAGTACCTGATCCCAATATCTCGATAATGTAAAGCACTTGTCTACCATCAAGGGCAGACAAGCAGGGTCTATATTAGTGAACCCATAATTCTTTACTCCAAGGCTGCTTTCCCTCCGTCTACCCCCCACCACCATGAGACATGAGCTTCTAATCTCCGAATGTTTGTTTGCAAAACCACGGTCCACAAAAATTTTAATTTTCAAGAAACCCATGAGCAGAAGTCAGCAATGGGATTAAACAGCGTTGGTTTCCAGTCTAGTCTTCTTTTTAGGACAGCAGAGCTGTGACGCTGCATGTAGGACCATAATTCAGCCGTCGCTGAGCCAGAGACTTTCTCTTTGGGGCCACGCTGATTATGGTAAATTACATCAAGTGAGCCCAGTGCCTGGTAAACAGCGGGTCCATTCCAATTAGGCTGTGCAGCCACAGGGAAATACTCATCAAAATATGCACCGTCTAATGCAGTGGTTGGTGCACAAATCCCAGGGGGAAATAATGAAGAACGACGGATCCACTTTTGAGCTTGGATAGCAGTAACTGGGATGATTTGCTAGCAGTTTGCGCCATGGGCTGAGTGCGGCAGAGAGGGACGAGTAACAAGATTTACCAGAATTCTGAATGAGTTGAGGCGTTGGGTGTGGACGAATCTCTAATGAAATAAGGAAGAGGAAAAACGCCATTTTGTCAACCTTGTCAATAATTCAGAAGTCAGGAACATAATAAAGAATTATATATCTATATATTTCTTTGTTTTATTGCTGCATTATGTCACATTCAAAGAATATAATTTTATTTCCCTTTGTGGGTGAATGATGAATGTAGTTACACCACCCTAAAGATTCTAACCTACTTTAATAGCACATTCATAGAATCACTTGTCATATTTGCGAAATAAGAACAAAAGAAATTTACAAACGAGAGGAGGCCATTCGGCCCATCGAGCTCGTTTGGGGAGAACCTAACTAATAGCTCAGAGTT